>MU839828.1:0-600000 GCA_030411725.1 Echria macrotheca
GTTGTTCCGTTTGGTCAAATTCACAAACATAACAAACAATTCACCCCCCGTTGTTGTGCCTTCCAAATGATTTACTTTTTTTTGGCGTCCCCCTTTTTTTTTTTTTTTTTTTTTTTTTTTTTTTTTTTTTTTTTTTTGGTGTTCTTGGGCAGATCGATCTTCTCTTGGTATCGTCAGCCAGTTCATGCGAGAGGTCTGGTTTCGTCCAGTCAGCAACCTTTTGAAAGCTTGGGGGTCCAAGAGCGAGCGGGCGGCCGCCAGAATATGTCGGCACTCACATTGGAGGGAGGGTCGGGTCACAACGAATATAATGCAATTGTTGGCGATGGGCAGATCTGAGAGATCGGTCGTGCTTGGACACTGCCGTCACACGTGGTACCGAGCCGAATCCCGGACGCCAACACCACCACCACCACCACCTACATATACACTCTGCCATCCCCAGACACTGTCAGGGTCTTGGTAAGATAGTTACCAGATAAGCGAGCGGTATAAAGTCGTCCGAACACGGCACCCCGCTGTCCCCGCCGTTGTCATGTCATCGCATCTCACACCCGCTCGTTCGTAATGCATCATCACCCGCAGCAATCCGCAATTCCCACAGGCTAAACGATTGGCCGCGGCCGACGTGCAACGTGCACCGTCGCAGCCCTACGGGCGCCCCTAAGGTACCATGCCCCCTCCCGCGCCGCCGCTACGGTTTTGGCGTCGCCGCGTCGGGTGTGCAACCCCCTTGTTTCGTCGGGACCCTTCTGGTCCGTCCGAACCGAGCTGCTCATCACCTATGTAGGTAGTGCTCCTCTCGCCACAACATCGGGCATGTTTGAGTCCATGCGCCAGAGCTGCTGCACTTTCTCTTTTAGCCTTTTGGTCTTTCCGCTCTTGGCTGTTGAGAAGAGGAGGGATGGGTGTCGATCAGATGCGATGTGATGGACATACGACGGGCGGGCGGGATTTGGTATATGTGGTTGTGGTCATGGCGTGCTGGATTTTCCTCGTTCTGTTCCCTCTCTTTTTTTCGAAGAAATCGATCTCGTTGTGGTCCATGCCATCCCGGAATGTTGCATGGTCCCTTACATGTTGTCCTACCATCGGGTCTGTGTGTACGATGGTGATGCTTATGTGAAGAAGACTTGTCATCAAGATTTCTCAAAACCATCATGGTCCTCCTGCTCAGCCCTCTGATCGAGACCTGGGTCCTCTACAGCGTCGGGTCGCTGTTCATCTTTGCCCGCGTCGTGTGTCGGTGGCGGCTGATTGGTGTCGAAAACTTCAAGGCCGACGACTATCTCATCATCTTAGCATGGGTATGTTATTTACTCCTGTCAAGAAAGAGAAGAAAAAAAGAGAAGAAAAAATCTGACGAGAGAAAAACAGATCACATACACCGTCATGACGGTGGCCGCCCACATCGTCGGCGGCCACGGTGACCTGCACGCCCTGACGGTCGACCAGCGCCAGCAGCTCTCGCTCGCGCCGCCCGAGGCCGCCGAGCCGTTCGTCACCGGCACCGTCTGGTTCTGCGTCGGCGTGGCCACCTACATCACCTTCATCTGGCTGCTCAAGATCAACATGCTCATCCTGTACCAGCGCGTCGTCAACGGCCTGTGGGTCGAGAAGTTTATCATTCCGACCATGGGGCTCGTCGGGCTGACCTACGTCGCCATCATGATGATCCTGTTCCTGCCGTGTCGGCCGTACGACCGCATGTGGATTGTGTTTCCGGACCAGGGCGGTATGTGTTTTTTTTGTTGTTTCTGCCTCTCTATCTGTCCCTGCCCGCCGCCGTGGTTCGAGGCGCCTACTCCGTTCGTTCCCCGTTCCAGCCCGAGATATATGGTTACCCTCCCTTCCAGTCTTCCAGTCCAGAATAGCTAACAGAAAAAAATGATCAGAATTCTGTAAACCCCAGTCTTTCCTCAACATGGTCCCGCCCCTGGTCATGAACCTCATCACGGACCTGTGCATCATGGCCATCCCGGCGCCCGTCATCCTCCCGGTCCGCACGACCGTCTGGCGCAAGATCGGGCTGGTATTTCTGTTCTTCGCCGGCTTCTTCATCATGACGGCCGCCATCTTGCGCGTTGTATTTGTTTTGGTGGTACGTCTTTCTCCGTCCCTTTTTTTTTCTTTCCAGGGGTCTAACAACATACAAAGCTCGGAGACGGCCCCACGGCAGCCATCTGGTCCTGCCGCGAGGACGTCGTCGCCATCGTCGTCGGCCAGGCCATTCTCGTCCGGCCTGTGTTCTCCAAGAAGTTCTGGACGCACGACTTCGCTACGCCCTCGGAGCCGCTGTCGCTGCACAAGCGGAGTGGGCTGCGGCGCAAGGATCCGTTCAGTGTGACGGCTGCGCTGGCTAGTGCCAATAGTGATCCCGAGTCCAGGGGTGGGACGGGCGGTGCTGCCCGGGGACGGCTCGGGTCCAAGGCGAGTTCGGTCACGGGGAGTTTGGTTATCAGTGTGAGTAGGGAGGTGGAGGTCGAGAATGCCGAGTCGCCTCCGGGCAAGAATGATGCGAGGAGGGATTATCTTCGGGCGACGAATAACGCGCAGTGCTGGAGGGAGGATGGCGTGTAAGTCGGGTGTAAGTCGGTGTGTGATTATGGGCTCTGCCGCATATGATGATAGGATATTCCGTACTTCATTGGGTTGGGAACTGGGGTACATAGCAATCGGCGGTTCATGGCGTTATCAATGGCATTGGGTTTTGAACATTCTAAAATCGTGTCTGATAGGGTGTTATCCCTACACACAACGTTCTACACAACTACCTAGAGAGGAGTTGAAAGCTGCTGAAAGTCTTTTGATCAAGGCCTATCACTATTCCTAATCTTTTGAGAGGTCATATTTCGAAGATTTTGGTGGATTTGAGTTAGGGGGGGCATTTACGGATCAAAAAGGGGTTGCACCCTCTCGGAGGACAATAATTCGATTCTGTGCTCACAAGTTCACAACTTTGACAGCACTTGCAAATTTGCATGCCGACATCTCGTAAAGCAATCTCATCTCACTAACGATAAATGTATCGGGGTCGGACAAGATTGAGCCGACCTCCGTGGTCGGGATCTACACAGAGCTCCGTCTTCGCGAATTGAAAGACCCAGGAACGTACGAGGTTTCAGCTTCTCTGCCATCGACACATCCGTCCGTCCGCCAAGAACGGAACCATTGAGCTCTGACACAACACACACCGCTTCCACAAACACCGCGTAGAGGCAAATGGGGTGGCTCTCGGACAACGACCAGCGGCTCCTGATGCTGTCCAGGGATATCATGATTCCCATTACATACACGTACAGCAGCAGGATGCTTTATCCTTTTGTGGTGGGTCGCCCGGACCACGCGAGAGACCACCCTGGGGGTCCTTTTCCGTGGATGTCGTCGGCTGAGGCGGCGGCGGAATAGTCGGGAGCGTCGTCGGTTTGACCACAAAGCTGCCGTATGGAGGTATTTCGGAGGGAACTTGATCCTGATGTTCCGCGACTGACTGGATCTTGCTGGTGTCATCGTTGTAGTCGAGCGGCGGGTAGGATGTTGGACTGATCTGTTTGCCGTCTCCCGGCAGCGGTGGCGAGGTCGGCATCATCTGGACCACGGTATCGTAGTCGTAGTCAACAACCTTCACCTCCCAGGTCTTCAGGGGGAGGCCGAGCCAAGCCCCGAAGTCCGGGTCTAGTTCGACTCTTTGAGCGATGCGTCCCCCTGGGGCAATCTCCAACGTTTCCCTTGAGGGAAGCGTTCCCTCAATGTCCAACCTTGACTCGGATGATTTTTCCCACACTCCCTCGACATATACCTTGTCACGTGCTCTAGTCCGTTCGGAACGACTCCGAAGAGAATATTGACTCTCCCAGTCAGATACAGCCTCCGCTGCGGCTTCCAGTCCGACTGTTTCGGGCGTGAGATTGTCGATTGCCCGTCTGAACTCCAGTAGGATCTTCTGCAATCTCTCATATTCCTTCTTGAGCTGGGCGTTCTTCTCTCGAATTGTCCTGGCAGCTTCCAGGGCCCGTCGCATCTCTGCCAACTTTCTCTTTTGGTCACCGATCTTTCGCTGCATTTCGGCAATTTCAGTCTCGGTCTTCAACAACTCTCTGGCGTTTAGATCCATAGTACGGGTCGTCAGGCTAATGATCGCATTTGGCCCCAAGCCGTAGTCCCGCAGATATTTATCTGTGCCAGGAAATGTCAGTTGAGCCATAAACAACGGTGGATGCCGTACTATCAGACAAGCTGTTGCAAAGGTAGAACAGCTGAAATCCTAGACCAGGAATGGCAAACCGCTCCTGGACAAGGGATTTGAGATACCACACAGGGTCATCCTCTGTCAGTCCATAGATCATGCACCGCTCCCGGCGCGCGTTAGACACCGCAACTGAGAAATATAGGCGTCGGCAGTCGTGGTCGTCGTCCTCCTGGACGTAACACAGTGCTCCGTTATCATCCATTGTAATGCTTCCCAAGTTAACCATCACTCTCAGATGCCGCAAATTTGGGGCCACGGCACCTACAATCCAGGGGCATACGCCGTGATATGGATAATGCCGGTACTCAGGTATCCAAGAAGTTGGCTCGATACGGAGTGACTGCCGCTGGTCAGTCACGCACGGGAGAACCTCAGTGATATGTCATGGCCTACCCGGTGCCAGGGGGTAAAGCGACAAACTGGCGTACCCGATCGTTACCGATATAGATCCCATCGATCCAATTCTGCAGCGACGACACATAGTAGCCCTGATCCCCGCTGCGTCCGTAAGGGTTCGCAACGTTTACATCGTCGATCGACACGGCAAGCTTGAAGGGATACCCATCGGGCTCGATCTTGATCGCTATACCGTCGCTTTCTATATCGTATTTAGCAGGGGCGTAGCTTGCCAACTGCCGGAAGAATAACGGGGGTATACATACGCCGCACCGGCAATGAGAAGCCTGAATCCGACTCTACAAGCGACAGAGGCCCATGACGAACTACCTTCTGAGAGGGGGTAACGGGTTGTAGTTCCCGGTCCTTGGCGTCCATAACCCGTGAGGTGCGGTAAAATATGATTTCAAGCTCGGGGTCGTTGCCGAGTCTCAGGGAGTGAACAACCCTTGGTTCGGATCCTGGTCGGTCTGCCATAGTTTCGACGGAAAGCCACGGGAAATGCGTAGGTGGGAAGGCAGAAAGGCATGCGGTTCAAAATGTTTCAGCTCTATGGTTTGCCGAGGGAAAATGTCCTGGTTTTCTTGACGTCAACCGCAATTTCTGATTCTCTCCACTTAGCTTCACCCATTGGCTGGTCATCAAGCCCTGTGCGGGGTTTCCTGTCGATGATTGACACGTGCTTGAGCTGTGGTTATGCATGTCTCACCTCGTCCAATGACCACCAGAGCATCGGATGCTCGACTTCGTCACTGATATTCCTCTTCTCAACTAGACAACCGTCCAAACCTTTCTGGTCGTGACCAAAACCGGCCCTCGCAATGTCAGAAACGGGCGGTTGTCCGGACTGCGGCGACAGCCCACTTTCGACGACGGGAAACGTGACGGGCATCCTGACATTCGCCTATGCCATCCTCGCGTCCGTCGTGCTCTTCCTCGCCGTCATCGGCACGGCTGACAACGAGCTGCAGCAGCTCGAGACCAGCCAGGAACAAACTTCGCGCCACATAGAAACCCTATACAGATACTTTGCCGATCTCGACGGCGTCGCCCACCCCGACCTGGCGGCCATGAGGGAGCCCATCGCCGTCGCTCTCGATAACTGGCGCCGTACAGCCAGGAGTCTCGATGTGAAAATCGCGGAATACAGGAGTATCCGGTCAAAAGTTGGGAGAGGGCTGCGGTGGTGGTTCCAGCAGAATGACATCAAAGCCGCCGTCGCCATGCTGCGGACTGAGAAGGACGACCTGTCAGCGTTGCTTTTGACGCACCTTTCCATGTGGGTTATTTAACAATCTTGATCATCTCATCGCTAATAGTACGGTAGGAGATTAACCACGCAGGACCATCAGCTCCGCGTTCTGGAAAGGTTAACCATGGATGTGCTCCGCAAGGGTCGGACTTGAAGTTGTGTCGATATCATGGCGACTCAATCAGATCATACAGTCTTACGTCAAAAGTCTGGTTGTCTCGCCGATTGTGAGGTTATCCGCACAGACAGTCACGTCTATTGACTAGAACACATCCAACTACAAGTGGAAACTCCATACATCAGACTCCTCTTTCTGCTTCCCGCACCAGTCGACAACAGCCCACCTCCTTGCTCACTCCATCCCAGCACAACCCTACCAACCCTGCCTAGTCTAGTGGCAAGTGGTCTTGTGGCAAACGTCAATACCCCCAAGGAACGTCGACTCGTCGTAGCACTTGCACTTGCAGATGCCCTGGTCACAGTACGAGTTACAGTATCCCAGAGCAAAGCAGTGCGCGAAGCAAGACGACCCCCCGAGAAGTGGGATGCTGCAGCTCACACGCTTGTCGAGGGGGTTGGCCTCGCGGCCGCGGATCGCCGGGGCGGCGGCGTACGGGTTCTCCCACTGCGATGGGTGTTAGTGCTGTTTGGCTTGTGGGAAGGGAAGCAGGAAGACGAAATTACCAGAGGGGCTTCGGAGACGTGGCCGCGCTCGCAGGTGATGCTGCCGTCGGTGTCGTGGCCTGTGCAGGTGGTGTTGCGGTCGGCTACGAACCAGGACTGGTCGGCGCTGACCGCCGCGGAGAAGACGGAGAGGATGATGGCGAAGGTGATGGACTTCATTTTGAGTGGTGTGAGAGTGAGAATGGGAGGGCGATGTTGTGGTGTTTGGACTTGTGTGACTTTTACGTTGGGATGACTGTGGGAGGCGAGATGAAAAATAGACAGGACGTGTGTTCTTATAGTTCGAGTCCCTCGTTTTAGCTTGGATCAGTCTACTTGATGAGATTGATACCATTCACGCACGATCTCAAGGGAATCGTAATGGTGCTAGACACAGTCCTCCAGACGGATGAACATTCTGAACTGCTTATAGGTCCTTTCATCTCATCAAGTGGAAGAAAAAAATGTAAGAATAGAATATCGACAGGTCTGGCCTCGTTTCTGTTGCCCATTGCCTCACCGAACAGGCCAATCCGCTATCCATGACGTACGATTACAGACCATGAACATGAACATGATATTGAGTCCCTTCAGCTCGGCAACGCCAAGCGACGTTGCAGTCGAGCGCTTGAATCAAAGGCCGTGGCTATGCCAGACGCTAGTCGTCCACCACTCGTCCAGCACTAGCAGCTTCATGATGTTCTAATTTTTGCTGCTAAATACAACACCCTTGTTGTTTCGGCGGCGACCCGGTACTTGTGTTTATACCCTGAGGGTTCCCGATCTGATTGGTTGACAGTTCATATGCGTCCCCAGGCGAGGCGTTACACAGCCCCGATGTCCCGCACCGCTTGGCCAGGGGCTCCGGGCAAACATCGGCGGCAGAAGCGGCCTGGGTGACGTCGGAGCAATCAATCCGCCTATGGAGAGCTGTGTACAGCCCGGCTTTGGGTTTCAGCTCGGATCGGGGGGGCAGCAAAAGTACTGCGTCTATGGTCGTCTACCTAATGGTCTATAAGGCATAATCAGCCAAAATAGAATCTACACTCTAGACAGTCGTAGTGATGGTTGTCTCTCGCCATTTACCGTCCTCACCGAGACCATAAGCTCATTTTAGAACTTTAGCTACGGGTCAAAGACCGGCCGTTCTGACGAATGTTACATGTGATGGATGAGAAAGCGATCTTCGCCTGGGGAGCAACTCACCGCCATGTCTCGTTCACACCACTTACACCAGCCCTTGGAAATCTAAACCAAGTACAAGAGAGTCGGGCATGGGCAAGACAAGACGCAAACATAAAGGTACAAAACACCCCGAGGTCCTCTCTCTCTCTCTCTCTCTCTTCCCATCCTTCACACAGCATATCCCCATCACAAAGACCCAAATCAACCCATCTCCTTACCAACACAACACAACCATGTACTTCCCATCCATCATCTCAACAACCCTCCTCTCCCTCTCCCTATTCTTCCTCCTCCCATCCACCACCCACGCCACCCCCACCCCCTCCCTCATAACCACCCGCGACTCGTACCTCACATCCATAACCTTCCCCCAACTAGCCCACATCGCCTCCTTCCGCGCCAACCTCACCGACACCGACCCGCCGACAGAGGCCCAGTCCCGCGCGCTCGAGCTGATGCAGACCGTCGTGGCCGAGTTCGCGACCGACAAGCTCGACGAGGCCGAGAAGGCGTGTGTCGAGGCTTTTGGGCGGGATGTGTGTTTTGAGCGGATTACGGCGAATTATCTCCGTCATGATTGGGGACTTGGTGGAGGTGTCAAGGTTGATGCGGTGGCTGTGGCTGTGGCGGCGGGGGATAATTGGTGTGGTTGTGCTACGCTTTCGGATTATTGCAAGCATGGTGTGTTTTTTTTTTTTGGAGATTTTTTTTTGTTGTTGTTGTTGATAAATGGGTGTGATACGGGATGGGAAGCTGACAACAGGGGGATAGGTTCGTGCAAGTTGAAGAAGAATAGTTGTTGGTATCAGAGCTGTGAGTTGTTTTTCTCCCCGGGAGGTGGTGGGCAGGGATTCAAGCTAACGCGAGGCTACCTAGATGGCTGCGGATTTCTGCTGGCTGTTCCATGTGATGGTATTTGCGGCTAGGGGTTCCTCGGTTATGATTACTCTGAAGAGTAAACGCTGCTTTATGGTGTAAGAAGGATGGATGCTAGGGTGTTAGTCGTGGTGTGGGTCGCGGTGAGCAGAGGTCGCGATTAGTCTTGTACGTCATATAAGCTAGGTCTGATATAGCTGTGTGAAAGTTCTTTTCTGTCCCGTCCATACAGCGCTGTCCTGGCTGTTAGCTGATTATTCACTGTCCATACATCCGTGGGATGAACCTTAGTCGTAGTACCCGGATACAGAAGGTACATGTACTGTACCCCTTAAGATGAATTTTTAGGTAGTTTTGCATTGAGGTGGCAGCAGCGGGATAATCACTCGATGCATACGACGTTCAATTTTGAAGCCAGTTTGGCTCTCAATGTCAATCCCAATCAAAAGTGGTGTGGCAGGCTTCAACGTACAGTTTCAAGATGTCTGTTGAACGAGGCACTCGCTGTGAGCAAATAATACCACGGCGAAAGTACCTAACACTTGAGTTACGAAACTGCTACACTCAAGACAGAAAATTAACCGCCTGTTCCTGTTCCGGTATGACCACACATTCTCTACTGGGTAACGGTATCCACCGTGCCGCAACAGCAACCGAAGTCGCCGAGAAGAGTCTCAGTCGCAAAATCCATTCGTTCAGGGGTAACACCAACAAGCCCTCTGCCCGTCGTTGACGCCAAGACACCGATGAGCCTTCCCAATCCGGATCATGTCTCGGCATCGAACCCCCCCCAGGGCCACTACACCAGTATCCTTATGCTTATCCTTAGGTGAGGCCGGGGCGCTCCTTCTTAGCCAAGGCGGTGGCTTACTCTTACCGTTAAGGTGCTTCTAGTCACGCCGTAACACGCTGAACCTACTCGAGGTGTGCAGCCTGCTATTTGTCAGGTCGGCCAACCGACCCAGGCCGGAGATGCAAGATCCAGGCGACTGCATCAGGGTTGTTGGGGGTTGCCCGACGTAGCCAACGGAGAGGGGATTACAGAAGGGTCATTGGAACGATCTACAGAGCTTTACAGCTCAGGAGGGCAGGGTTAATGCCCAAGTGTGGGCCTTGCTCGCGCAGCGAGTAAGAGCCAGGCCGCTTACGGAGAGATTCTTAGTGGGGGAGAAGGATAAGAAGGGGGGAAAAAGTCCTGTATTTGAGTAGGCTAGAGTTTCATGCTGTAAATCACCCACCTCCAACTGCTGTTCTTACCCTGGCTGTGAGCCTGGCTTGCACTACAACCACCCCTTCATTCTAGCCGGAAATAATAGGCCTGAGACCTAAGCCCCCCTGAGCAGGACATGTCCGTTCTCATGGAGGCAGGGGATGTAGTAAGCGACAAGCCGTGGTGCATCTCAACTTTCTAGAACGTATACGGATCTTTCAAGAGCAAGTTGTAAACACAAAGTGATGTCCATCACTTCCGCGTCGCTCTCTAGCTCAACCGAACGCAGATATTGGCCTGGGCCGCAACGGGATAGGCAAGTAATGGAGAAGGTCGCAGCATCGGGATTTGTGGAGACTGTCATTGTCGACAGCAAGACCCGTCCCAGATCTTCTGCCCAAGTCCCTCTAGGGTCTGGAACTCGTCCCCGAAGCTGCTAACCACCGGCGAAGTATACTAGCGGTTTAGGCCAGGCTCACAGCCAAGGTAGGAACAGTAGTTGGGGCGTGTAGGTTATAGCATTGAACTCTGGCCACTCAACATACAGGACTTTTCCCTCCTTTCTCAGCCTTCCTCCTCCCGTGAACATTTCCATGACCGGCTCTCGCCCTCCTCCCTGCGCTTGCCATTCCCGGACTTGAGCACCAATCCTCTACAAGCCTATCCAATGACGCCTATAATCGCTACCTACTCCATCAACCACCGCCAACAACCCCGATCCAGTCGCCTGGATCCAGCTTTTCCGGCCTGGGCCGATTGGCCGACCTGACACGTTTCAGCGGGGGCGTAAGTAGAATAACGCCCTCTCGCGGGGCGATAGGTCTGTAATAGATGCGGTTAACCCAAGAAATTCGACCGAGGTACCTCATCACCCCTTACCTCTTTTCCCCATGTTACACCTCTTTCCCGCCCCCTTTCCACCTACTTTCTTGCCTTTGATCGTTAAAGCAAACACAATCAAGACGACAACATCTAAAATGGGATATAACGCACTGGACATCACTATGACTACTAAACATCTCGCCCCAGGTGGCCACCGTAGAGGGTCGCAAAGTCCTTCCCCGCCACTATGCTATCATCCAAGACAGTGAACGCGCCAGCTCCCTGGCCAGCCTGCACATCACTTTGTCTAAAAATATCAAGCAGCATCAAGACTGGAACGAGAATACTTTGCCGCAAGTGGAATCACTCATCCAGCAACGAGTCCAAGCCGTCCCCATCCGCCGGCCATCGAGGCTGGGACGGAGACGTCACCCACGCACAAACCCCACGACAAGTCCACAAAGCTTGCTCCATTGTTTCATATCCGACCGCTCCCAGCGTCGGTCTGGATCTGGAGACGGCCATAGCCATGGTAGATTCACAAGTGAAATCAGACCATCACCGCTCAGCTTGCCGTTTTATTTGTACAAGCCAGCCCCTCTTCGTTGCGCTTGGAGTTATTACGCGGGCCATGGTGAGGACGCGGACCGCTCTTCGCGAGACAGCCTGCAGGAATTATCATCCTAGCAGGTGGGCAGAGAAGACAGAAGTTCACGGCTGAGAGGCGAATACCGTCAGCGCGCCCGGCCTTGACCGTGTCGCCCGCCGGTCTACCATCGCCCTCTTGACACATCGTTATTAAACGGTCCTCCCCGGCTCCCGGCAGTTTCCTTATAGATTTTTTTTTCTTGCACATTGTTATCCCAACGACCCTGTTTTGACCGACGTTGTTTTGTCCGCGACCCGAACGAGTTGGCAAGCACAGGCTTTATGGGAGGAGTCGTGGAGGACGTATCGGACTCGTTATTCGGTTGCTCAGGACGGGGGCGGTTCGATTACGAGGGTATATCGGTCGGCGGGATACGCGGATTAAAGCGCGGGGGCGTCGTGTTGATCTAGGAGAGATTGAGGGTTAACTTGGTGGCTTGCAATTTCGTCGATTTCGCATCGTGGGTGTAGGGATTGACTACCTAGGTAGGTACTCGGTTTGCTAAAATTTCGCGAGGATTCACCGCTGGGCAGGCGAAGTTGGAGGGCATCGCTGTATCGGCGGCGCGGCTTAGGGGCGGCAGGGATAGGAGTCGCTCGTCGGAGGCTGTAGGCTGAAAAGTTTATTGGTCAGCTGGGTTTGTGTAGTGCAAACAGAAAGAGAAAGGCTGCTTCGCAGAATGGAAAAATGCGCTGAAAGTAGCCGCACAGGCCAAACTGCTAGTGCGCAACCGATTGCCCTTTCCAGCACTTGCGTTCTCCCGCCTGTGTGGTGCAGCAAAGTTACTGGCAAAACCCTCCTGTCGTGTGCAGGACAAAGGAGAGGAATCCTCTCTCCTGCGCAGTCCAGTACCCAGTTGACACAGCAAGTCCCAACCGAGGCTCAAGGTCCTGGACAGAGTTTTGTGGAAGCTGTGCTCCATGATCGCCTTCCCGCCGCTTGGAGGTCGGCCCGCGCTGCAACAAGCCAAGATCCATGAGCTTTCCTTTCTCCCTGCTCTGCCACTCAGTATTTGTGTAGCCCCCGACTCTGTCTCGAGAAGCCCGGTCGTGCTCGACACGATCCCTCCTGACACGACAAAAGCTCCATCATACCTATCGACGCGCGCCTTGTGTTGGGTCTCGAGGGAAGGAGTTTGTTTGGCAGTTACTTTCGTACAGTCCGGTGACAGATACTCGCTGGGTAGCTAGCTTGCTCGGCTTGTCGGGTTTAGGTGGTAGAAGAGAGAATGGCGTCAGGGCCAAGGCTAGGATTCGGTTAGATATTGTCGCTGTTGAGGACTCAGTCGAGTACCTACCAGTTAGCGTCAATCTGGTTGAGGAGGGGGAAAGGTGGAAAGGATGCCGTAGCACTCGCTAGGGTAGGTAGCTTTTATATTGGCCGATTTCGGCACGAGCTTCCGAGACGATGAATGAAGCTTCTCTAAGCTTGCAAGTGATAAGATGCATCCACTCTGCAGACTACTGCGGTAATTTTTGTCCGGGTACCTTACCCAACTCCACCAAGAACTCGCCAGATCCAAATGGCGATGTTTTGTCCGCACATCCAGTCGCAAAACATCAACAATGTCGTTGTCCTCAATGATCCCGCCCCCCTGTACAAGGCTCGAAGCTCACAGATCTGCGTACAGGTTCAAAGCAAAGACACAGCTGCTTACCCTCCTTCCCCTCCATGCAGTTTCGATCTTGTCTCCGCCCGCTATAGGTAAGTGATTTGCTTCAGTAAATTGCAACCATTTGACCAAGCCGCGTTAGATGAAGATTGCACATCTAAAGCAGAGAGTCGCTGGAGTGCTCGACGATGTTTTGAAGTCTTCTCCGCCGCGACCGTTTTCGTTTTCCTTCGACGGCAAGGTATCGCATCCCTCCATCCTCGACGAGCTTACGCTGCTAGACGCATGACCGCCGATTATACAATACCGGAGTAGTTCCGTGGGATAAAGCCAGTTGGAGAGGTCGCATACATGGGCGCCTTGGGGGATGTCGAAAACCGGGCCAGGAGCTGATGGAGGGTACGCAGAAAATAAGCAGAGGGTACGCAGAAAATAAGTAGCGGGTACGCAAGCGAGGTTGGGTTCGCGGGTCAAGACTGCAGCTCGCGAATGCAGTTTTGAGCATCGAGATCACACACTTCCGCGGGGTCGTTCATCACGCCCCGCAGGCGTGGCCTCTCCTTGCTGAAGGGCAATTGAGAGATCCTTTGGCGGCGCCCTCGACTCCGGAGTCGTCCGGAGGTAAAGCTCCACCAGTGCTCTTTGCCAGGAGCCCAAAAAGAAGGCCAGGCGGCCTTCCTTGACTGATGAGCTCACGGACACATTCTCCTCGCTCATGTTCCCGCGTTCTTCTTCCCTTTTCCACGCTCGCCGTCACCAAGTTCCCTCATGCTATACCGACGAAGTTCGAGACACCTGTTAGCAACCGGAAGTCCCGATGGGGGATGGCAGACGCGGGCTAACTTCCCTGGAGTACCACGGAATGGATGTTTCCCAGTCACCAGCATGAGGAGGCGGCGCCAGACCTCGGAAACAATCGCATCACGGCCATAGACTGACCTGTTCAACATCCCAGACCATTCCACACACTCTAAGATGACTCCTACGGCTGTTTCGGATGGTATCCAGAAGAGAGGCCGCTGGTCTCAGACAAAGATGGAGAGACGGGGGAGTGTCAGAATCTGAGCCCTGGCAGTGTGACGAGGTGGCTACAGGTAAGGCGCAACCGCTGTATGTGAGTATGGCGATACCTTCCATTCTGGCCGTTTTAACTAAATATAGGTAGAATACAGGAAGTGGAATGGCCGCTGAATCCCCAAAATAGGGTCGGGGCTTCGCCCCTATATATCTGAGCCGGAACCCTAACTCTAGCCGTTGACAGTCCTGACAGGGAGACGGGGGGAACGGGGGGGATCGGGGGAGCAGTGGATCAGGGGAGAAGGGGAGCAGAGGAGAAGGGGAACAAGGGGGTGAATCTCACAGATCAAAACGAAGAAACCACACCTTCCATCTGTGGAGAATGGCAAAAAAAACCAGGCGGTTGCATCATCAGTTGGCGCGACGTCTTGCGCCAGGTTTCTGAGCGATGTGGGCTCTCTGGCCGTGATATCGAGGTCATCTTCTCCCCGCATCCCCTCACCCTGAAGCAGGCGTCATGGCCATGGCTATATAGCTAATTGTTGAATAGGTACCTTAGCCGAGAGCCTGAATACTACGAGATTCCACGAACGTGTGTGATCGCCAGGATGGACGGAACTGGTGCTACGGAGCGTGATTATCTCAGACGATGCAGTCGGCCCTGCAGAGTCATCCCGGGAGTGTGCTTGACGTGGTTATCGGGCGACGACTTGGACGAAAATTGAGCTTGAGATACCCAGAAAAAACCGCGTCATGAAGTAAGTCGGAGTTGCACCATGTTGCCTCTCTCTCAAGACGGCTAATTTGTTTTGCTTTTTTAGTACCCTATACCAGCAAAGTCAAAGGATAAAGGATATGCGAAAAGTGCTATCAATTGCCCCGTGAGCGGAGAAACCAATATCTGTACGACTATTGTGGATGTCAGGGCCCAGATCCGAGCTAACGATTGTCTATAGCCCGTCTCGCCGAAGTAGCGTCTTGTCGAGTTTCAATCACTAGAATAAAGGTCATCAGACTCATGTTCCCTCGAGCCGCATGGCTGAGTCTGGATGAGTGGAAGACATCTGCCCCTTCTCATCCGTCAAAGCTATGGCCGGCGGACTCCAAAACATTCATCAAGAATACAACAAGTTGTTACACGTCGTCAATTCTCTGCACGTTATTCTTCCATGCGGGTTCGGCGTCATATCAGCTGAAAGTTCGGATCCATGCGCACCTTTTGTCAGAGGGCTCGGTTGATGCCCTTCTGGAGAAAAGGGAACAGACTATTTATGGCGGCTGCCCCTATGCCCGCCCTCTCGACGACCACCGTTTCATTGTCTCGAATTCAGGTCTGGAGCAGCTTGCGCAAGTTTGGAAACAACTACACGTCCGCGTAGGGCTCCTCGATCCGTCGTGCTCGGGACGTCTTCTCAAAGGAGTATTCTGACAATCTGCCGGGTACACCTCCGATCATACGGTGCCTATGTCGATTTCCCCCTCCGGACTTCGTCGGCAGAAATAGTGACATTTTTTCCGCGTCTCCACGGAAATGCGCCCCTGTGGCCTTCCGCCGTGCCCCGAGATGAGAGATTGTCGATTTGACAATCCGAGGGCGCAGAGATGGGGAGGTTCCACAGCTACCGGGATATGCATGGTGCATCAATACCTATGTATCAATATTGAACACGGCTCCGCTAACCTCGGCCGTCCTATTGTCCGGCCGGAGTTTGTTCGACGCCGCGCCGCGCTTCCCACGTTGCGCTCCCAGAATCATCTGAAGTCTTCTGAAGTCAACAGCCTTCGGTGGGCGCTCCTCTGCATGAGTGGCAGTTGCAGTGCCGATGAATCTCAGGGGAACTTTGGGATGGTCATGCCCATCGGCGCATTGGAAGTGGCGAAACTGCTCCTGGGGGTGCGGATAGTGAAATGCTCGAAGTGAAGGAATGCACTCTCCACTCTCAACGTCGTCTCTCCACAACCAGATCCTGAAGCCGTGCTGGTGGACGGGATGAAGCCACCGACACCAATCACTCGATTGTCACCTAGCCCCTCTCCGACCAATTGGGGGCGGATATGGCACGAGTGCTGCCGCCAGCCCCGAGACCAGTGAGGCCAGACGGCATCGACGGGTCCCACAATTGGCCCTAGGTAGTTCTCAGCGATGGGGAGGGATATGACCATGATCACGCTGGACATTCGGGCCACTATTTCGCAGTTGTTATCGGCGAGCCGGAGCGATAGCATCGGGAATTGGTGCCGCCAGACGCCTGCAGACCTCATCAACCGTCCAGGGCTTGCCCGCCATAGCGACTAAGCCGTGTGTGGGTAGGGACGGGTGTTTACCTATACGCTGAACCTCCTCGATCTATCCCTTCAGTCTCGCGAACCACCCTAGGACGGTCATCCCTAGCCCCCCGTCTCGACGGTCTTCGTGAATTCCCACCCGGCTGTCGTCCCACGGCTTGCCATACTAGGAGTCGGAGGGCTAACGTACTACACCGGTCACGGACATCTGGTCCAGGGGTGCCAGATACAATCTTAGCTCCCAGTGCAATCACATCATTCCGTCTGCGCCGGTCGAGCGTATATGATGGGGCCGCATCACGCGTGGTCGCTGTTCCCGAGGAGCTCTCGAGAAGGTTGGAGAGACCCGCGAAGGGGAGACCAACTGTAGCTCCCAGCGCGGCGGCGCTTGTCCTCCTTACGTGGGAGGGAAGCGTCGGCGCTCCGAACGCGGTCATTCGGAGCGGGAAAACGTTCTTGTAAGTCTGGTAGCTCCGTGCGGTGGTTTTTCGACTTTTGCCAGCCTTGTCGGGAGCGCCTCGGGTTAACATCGTACAGGTACATTCGACATCAGCATTCGGAGACCGTGGTATCCCTGGCCTCGGGCTGCTTCGTCGCCTGCCATCCGAGAAGACTGCGTCAGAAATCTCGCTGGTTCAAGGAGATGGGCTTGAATCTGGCTTACCTCACACCACACCCACTGTTGCGGATTCTCTTCAGCCCCGGTCGGTGCCCTCGCTCAAATCCTTCATATTGCAGGCCAAGCTCTCAGCTCCGACGCCGTCGAAACATCGGTCCGCAAACCCGTCCAGTTATTAGCCATATACGCCCTATAATTCCGCAGCGATAACGTGTACCGACTACCTTATCTAGGTACACTAACGCGGCACCCGACGTCAGTACACCTAGGGCTATTGCCGGCTACAACTAGTAAGTTGTTGACCGGGCTAACTACCTCAGCTTCGCCTCCATCGGTGTAATTGGCGAACTCCTTGTGGACTTTGTAAGGCTCGCTACTTGGGCGTGGATATTCCGTGCTTGGCGACAACGATGTAAACGCCAGCTATCTCGGTCGTCGAGATTGATGGTATGGACAGGATAACTGACGACTGGTAGTTAGGGAAATGGGTGCACGTCTTCCCCCGGTCGGCCCTCCGTCGAGTTCGAGATCGTCCGCAGTGGTGACACCCCGTCCTCCTAGTCCTCTTACATGTCAGTCATGCCGAGTACGACACAAGATGTCGACGCGATCTTCCCCAGGGCTTCTTCCTAACCTTTTGCAACGACATCTCGACGACTCAAGCCCCGATCAAGCTCGCCGCCGCGGAGCTCGCCGCTGTGGCGCTCACCCACCGCTCCCTGCATCCACCAGTGAGCAACGATACCGAGTAGGATGGATCCTCAGTTCCGGCGCCCGGGGGTATTCAAGTATTCTGAAGCATCTTCCAATCTTCCCGGCAGCCGCGACGAGCCCAAACGTCGGTAGCGTCGGCGGCCTGCTGGACTTGGGCGGAGGCTTCGGCGGGAGCAGACTGGTTGGTCGCGCAATCAGCGATCCACGGTGTGCCTTGGTGCTGGCTGTTACCAAGTCTTCAGCTTGCGAGAAGTTGAGACCGACCTGGAGGGGGCCGCGGTTACTGCCGTCGCTTAGCATCGATCCCTCGTTCTAGGTTTGTTTGCCACGGCACATACCCTAGCTCCCAGCCTCCTCGACGACGACCGCTGCGACAGCTGGAAGCAGCGTGGGCCCAACGGTTATTCACTTCGCATCTATGGACGACATCGTGTTCGGGGAGGTTGTTTCGGACGTGGGATTCGGTACAGGGTATCCTAGCCCTCGCTGTTGGGCGCTGCGCGAATGTGGTACCGGCGCGCCAGGGACTGCTCGTCAGCAGCAAGCTGGGGAACAGGTGGTTTGAAGGAGGGAAGGTGGTTTGAAGGAGGGAAGGCGGATGCAGCGCAGGATTGCTGGGCCCATTTTTTGTCGCACGGTGCTGTTGTCTGCTGTTGTCCACTCGCGTCGCCCCGTCCTTGTACATCAGCTGAACTGCTGTCAGAATGTGAGCGCCGGCGGAGCATGGCGATACCTCCCATAGTGGCTGCTCCTCCCAATAGGCAGAATACAGGAAGTGGAATGAATGGTCGCCCCTACATAGCTGAGCCAGAACCCTAACCCTCGTCACGTGTCAATGCAACGAGTCCATTGCGAACTTAACACAGTACGATGTGACTGGCCACGTGGATGCTGCGAGACTGAGCAGTTCGGAGTGTTCCGCCATCTGAGCATTGGCCATGTCTGCCCTGCCCTAGTTAGGTAGTTAATGCCCTCGAATCTCACCCAACTCCCAATTTGTCGACCCACTTTCAGTCTCCTTTTTTCTTTTGTGTTAGTAGATAGGTTCCCAGGGTTCTTCTCCCGAGGTAAACAATCAATCAATTCTAGTTATCCTGAGACCGGCTTCCTCGTCACCCAAAACGCCGCCAAACACAACTGCCCACCATCCACACCACCACCCATCTTCACCGGTATTCCGCTTCCGAATGACTACCTAGGTACGTGTCTGACCAGCGGGCTCGTCTAGACCGCCCCGAGAACCAGGTGCATGCCTTGCGGGTAGGTAGTTACCATTGAGTTGTGTCTTTCGACCGTGTTTTCCACAGATACAGACCAAAACTCAAGTGCATTGACAAAAATACCGACCAGATGTCCAAAAAAGCTCGGTTTCTACGGATCGGTTTGGCATCGTCAGACCTCAGCAGTTGATTGCCCGATGCCAGCAACAGCACGCCGTATAACATGGCATCGCGATCCCATACGTCGTCCGCTTAAAGTCGAGAGGAACATCCAGAATACCACCCACAACTCCCACCCAGGCCGAGGCTCCACCGGCATTGCCAGCCCCGCAGAACACGACTCGAAGTTGCGCAAGGAAATATAGGATTAAGAGCATGGCATTCGGTTGGAATGGATGGACAAACATCAGCTTTGGGTGGCATGAAAAATCAGTCTCCTGGGTTGTATCAACCCCAACCACCTTATGTCCTTTGGGTACCCTCCACCTTTTTTGCGTACCCTCTACCTATATCTGTGTTCTGTCCCGTCGGGTGAAAAACCGCCGTTGGCACCTCCTTGTCTGCATTCCACTCGATCCAATCCCAATAATCAACCTGCACTACTATAGCCAGCTCTGAATACCATCGTTGATGCATTTTGAGTCCCGCAAAATCTAGGATCACGAACAGGATTACTAGGTTGTCAGGTCGGCCAATCGATCCGGGCCGGGGATGCGGAATCCAAGCGACTGTACCAGGGTCATTGAGTGTGGTCGACGCGGCCGACGGAGTTGGGTTACAGAAAGGTTATTGGATAGCTTTGCAGAGCTCCCAGCCCATGATAACAGAACCGATGCCCAAGTGCGAGCCTCGCCCGCACAGCGAGTGGGAACAAGGCGGGCGAGCCACGGAAAGGTTCATGGGGGAAAGAAGATAAGAAGGGAAGGAAAAGCCCCGTATTTTGAGAAGGCTGGAGTTCAATGCTGCAACCCCCCCCCCCGGCCCAACTGCCGTTTTTACCTTGGCCTTGATCCTGGCTTGCACTACCACTGCCTCTTCACTCCGACATAGACACTAGACCTGATATGGATGAAGCCACAACCTTGCCATCCTGCACCCCGTGTAGTCCCAGTGAGTCGTATCTTCTAACCAGACGGCGGCGAAGGCTCCGAATTTGTCACTCCTTGCGATCAAAGATCTCGCCCTCACCTCAATGCCTCGGCAATTACGTCACGCTGAGTAGCTGACGATGGCTTCAAGAGTTGCATCATCGGTGACAGGCAGTACACATCTTGCCAGTATCCGGGGTAATCTCCATTCGGGAGTCAGTACAGCCGGCGCAGATTGCTTCCGGCTCGTGTGACGCTAGTTGTTAGGTAGCTACCGCAAGTCCTACCTCCAACCACTCATCCGCCACGAAAGCTCGCGCTTATGTCAGCACGAAGCCGGTGATCTCCAAGAATATGCTCTGTGCATCCGGCCGGCCTGGTCTTCGCGTCATCATCTTGCGAGTGCATCAGCAACAATAAGTATGATAACAACGCTTTCGAGTGCTAGAACCACCATGTAACGCAGCCTGAATTAGCTCACTTGGGCCTTGCTCTCCTCGGGTTGGGGGATCGATCGTGATTCCGCCCCTGGGAGCGCCAGGGGGCCCCCAAGGCCAACACCACCATGGAACTAATGCCGCGATGTCTTATTTTGGAATGTTTTTGTTTTCGCCCCGGCGTAATTCTCCGATGTCACGGGTCTCGAGAAAAGCACTGAGCTTGACTACCTAAGACTCGATGGAAATCATAACAGAATCACAGTCCGTTTTATCACATGCGAATCTCGAACACAGTCCGCTTGAGCCAGGTGATAATGCGGAACCAGTCCCCGGGCCGAACACACGCACACGCGCTCGCGCGCGCGCGCGCACAAAGAAAAATAAGGAATATAAACACAAAACTTATGTGAAAAAGGGCTAATTTAGGCGTCAGCTGGCAGCCGGTAGGCTTCACCTAAGGTCAGGGATGGTCACCCCTGCTCTTCATTCCCAGCATAACAGCTCAAGCCGTCAATTCTCAAACAGACCGCCTACTAGGTACCGGAATGCTACGAGAGGCTGTCAGGTATTCCTCACAGCCCTCTCGTATTCTTAACTGCCGTGGTCTGAAAGCACAGCTCATGTCGGGTCGCTGTGACAGCTGTGAGGGTCGGCTTCGCATCCCCAGTGTGCTTTCTGCTCTTGCCTCGTCACCTTGCTTCCGTCCAATCTGCCTTATGATGCAACATGAGACAAATACGTACTCCCCAGTGCCAAGAATTCGCCCCTAACAATTCCAACCCACTCAGCTCTCACCCCCCGCTCCCTCCGGCCATGATGCTGGGACATCACATGCAGATATGCACCCACCAGCAAGACATCGGCAAGCCACAATTCACGCGTGATGACGAGACGGGGGTGTACCGTTAACCCTGACGAATAACCGCCGTTTTGGCCCAGTTTGCTAGTACGTACTGCCTGCCGCCAATAGTTCTGAGGTTCTAGAGGGGTTGCCAGAAAAGAAACTCCTGACTAGGTATCCACCTAGGCTTGCTAGGTAGGCAAACCGCGACCAAGCACGCCACAAAGTCTCCCATCAGCTATTCTGTCGCTACGTAGTTATGGCCTTTTACTAGCTCTCTAGAGCAACGTGGACGATTTAACTGGACTGAAAATGGGCTCCCTGGGGTGGAACATTGGGGGTAGGGGGGGCGTGTCGGCAAGAAAAAAGTGGACCAAACGAGTATTCGCAAGTGTCTGGCGGCATCTTTGGGGCCCCCTGTCGATGTTGTAGGCTCCAAGGCTTGCCAGACAGTAGAAGACAGGTAACTAGCAAGTCTAGAAGATCACACTGGATTCTTACCAGGCCAATTTTGTCACCTTTTGGTTCTCTGGACGGTCCCCCGGGATCTCACGGTTGCGGAGATACTGTTGTTGCATCCGAATGGCGGTAACGGACCGGAATATTTGTCCTCCGATACCGAGCGCATCTCCTTCGCATATGCGTGATGGGATCTCACGATTCAACCTGGATACAGGTGTCTTGGGCTGTACTGCTCAGGGGAACTAAAGGGTTTGCCAACATGGTGCCGACCCGAGGCTGCCCGTACATGCCAATTGACTTCCGTTCTTAGCACGGACGCGTCAACGGGCACTGTATCGTTCGGGTCTGCCGCGCGTCGGCGGCGAAAACAAATACCTCGGCCCAGAAGTTGACTGGAGCTCCCAAACGTGGCCAGGCCTCTGTATATAAAACACAAGAGCTTCCCTACTTCTCGATTCCATTCGCTGTCGATATCACACTTTACCAACCAGACCCCGAAGCTCAGAGTCTTACAGTTACCAGACCACCCAAGCCCCAAAGCCTTACGGTTTACCTTGAACGCAAGGAAAGACAAAAAGGTAGGAGCTGTAAAGCCCCCCGTCCCTTGGCTTCTGTTTCTGGGCGTATAAAACGTCTTCGCTATTTGCCTCGTCGCCTGCTCCATGATTTCGTCGCTTGCTCCGTGATTTTGCTGTCTGTTCTGCTCTCTGCTCTCTGCTGTGTTGTGTGCGTCGCGTTTTCTCCGAGGGATTCTCGATTGACACGACGCATCGCAGACCGATAGCGACAAATCACGCCCGCCACTTTCATCATGACTTCATTCACCCTCTTCCCTCGCCTTCCATACGAGCTCAAGGCCATGATCTGGGATGCGGCCTTGCGCCTGGACGAGCCGGGCGTGCACTTCCTTCCGACGCCCGCCCCGCAATCTGCTATCGAGGATGTCAACCGGATCTTCTGGACCACGTCGGCCATTGAGTGGGCCTTGTGGGAGACTTGCAAGGAGTCGCGACGAGCGGTGGAGCGCGGGTTGAGAGGCATCAAGCTACACGACGTCAACCCGCTAGCCGATAATTCCTCGTATCCGAACTCAGGATCCACCCGCCGGAACCTCGACTACCTCGCAGCTCCCCAAAGCATGGTCCCGTATCGACGCGGGGTAGATGTCGCAAAGGATCTTCTCGTCCTCAATTTGGTCGATGACTGGTTTGCCAACATGAACTTTCGGCAGCTCCATGATCTAAAGCTCTACAGACCCGCTGCCTGGACTCCTGATCACATCGCCCTGGATGTCGGCTCCATCTCCAGGCACTTGTCAAACGACGAGGTCAGAGACCACATCGAGGAAACCGTCTTGAGGTTGGCAATGTTTGTGCACGACGCAACGAGGCCAAAATATATATGGCTTGTAGACACCCGGTCAGAGCAGGACACAAGTTTCAGGAAGCTCCCAGGCCCGCGCCATCGTTTCCAGGGCCATTACGGGGGTGGGTTTTGCGAACCCAAGGGCCCGATCCACAGATCCGGGCGATACCTTCCGGAGCTGAGGCTCAACGAGCTGTTGGAGATCGTCTGGGGGGCAGAGGTGATAGTGAAGCAAATCCGGCGTCAATGCCGACGGGCGGGGGCCCCGTTCCGTTCGAAGATAAGAGTCGGCGTACTCTCCTTTAGCCCCTTGGAACCGGAACCACCATCGACACCGTCATCCAACGAACCGGAACCATCATCGACACCGTCATCCAATGAACCGGAGCCACCATCGACACCGTCATCCAAGAAACGCAAGGCGCCGCCGGATTTCCCCTTGCCGCCAGCCAAGCGGCGTTGCATGGGATCTGCGAGAGAACCCTCTGCTCCGTCGCCGTGACAATTTCCCTTACAGCCTGTTCGTCGCGATGGAAGATCTCCATTTCAACGAATGGCCTGCATTGGGCGGACGCTCGGTGAACGGCTCGGTGAACGAATGGTATGGCTCGGTTGCGGAGAATTGGAAGACGGAGGAGGCAAGGCTGGCTGGTGGGGGAGGAGGGGGTGCGGGGTCAAAGGAAAAGAGATCGCAAGGAAAATAAAAATTTGGGGTAATCATCAGTGTGACGCAACGAATCTCCATTATCTTCTCTTCCGTAGATGCAATGAAACTATTTTTCAGTCCTCTCGCAAAGAATTTTCGGAAGGTTGACTGCACTCCACGCAAGTTTGTTAGCGTGGTACTTTGACGGGGACAAGGCAGAGGTTTTCCACGAATTGATTCAGCTGGGAAACGCGAAAGCACGTGGCAAGGTCCGGCAAGTCCGGTTCTGCAAAAGTTCAAGCTGAAGTTGCGTCGTGTAGCGTTGGCAAAGTCTCACGCTAACAAGTATTGTAGTCGCAATCAGTTTGCCTCTGAGGACTGACAATCAGCGTCGATGTCAGGCAGGCATGGCCAGGGCCGACAGGAGCGGTCCCACAATTGTTGGGGGAAGGAGCGTTTGGGAACGGTACCTACCTTAGGCAAGAAATATTGTTAGATGGTTGCGTTTCCACCTGCAACTAGACCTACCATCTCATGCCAGGATTGTGCCTACATTCGAGCGGTCATGTGCATCTACATGCGCTAAAATGGGCAAGCGCCCGCGCACGCACCCGAGGGCGATGTGCTCGAAACCCCTTCTTCAATGTCGGACCTATCGTGCCTCGCGCCTTGCGCGCGCGCAAATGAAAATATAATCATTCGATTGCCATTATCGAGAAGAGCGTCAATGGTAAATTTTCAGCCGCGCGCACCGTTGCGGAGCACCCGCGGTGCATCTAAGCCTTAAGGGCCAAATAACGCTTAATAGCAGGGCCAAAACGGCTAAGGCTTAGTTGACACAGTGGGCCTGGATCTGATTGGCCGCAAAACAAAGCGGGGCGGGGGGAAGGACTTTGCTGTGATTGGCTGCAAAAAGCAAGGGCTCCGGGCAGGCAGGAGCAAAAGGGCATGCCTTCCTTACCCAGAGGAAAAGGACACGCAAACCCAAATATAAAGACTAAAGAGCAGTTACGAGGAATCGAACGGTAGAAGGAAGGAAAAGAAACTGTGCGGCACTACCGCTTGGCCACTTGGCCCAGTTTCTTTAAAGTTAATAAAACTTCTGGAGTTTGTGCTTATCAACCCGCCTCGCACCCACTCACTGCAACTACTGCAACCACTGCAACCACTGCACCCACTACACCCACTACACCCACTACACCCACTGCAACTACCAGCCGCTGCGCAACGGCCTTTGCAACAGCCATTACAACAGCAATTGAGCCTGTGCAACGGCAATTGCAACAGCCTTTGCAATAGCCCTTGCTTGTAGCAGTCTTTGCAACAATTTTACCTTACAACTGCGCGCGCGACTGCGACTGCGCGTGAGTTGGCTGGGCCAATCAGGATGCGGCGCTCTGAATCTGGTTGGCCAATCAGGAGGGCCCAGTTGGAGGGGTCAAATCCAGCCAATGGGAGGCCAGGCGCGCGACATCTAAGCCTTAGCTGCCCACGCACTTTGCCGCTATGGCAGGCAAAGCGCGAGGCAAGCATTCAGACCTACAAATGCCGCGACCCCCCCATTTGTTAGCACCGTGGATTTATACGACCGCTTGTGTGTCAGTCGACAGCTTTACTTGACGAATGCAGCACCATAGCTGACGAAGCCGTAATTGGCATTGTGCGGGTGCGCGTATTCCGTATCTTTAGTTGCCTTGCCGTTAGACTGATGACACTACTCCACATTTTTTGATTCACCTAGGTGCCTAGGTACTTGCACGAAATTAGATCAAAACGGATGAAGCTATGCAGAGAGGACCAAGTCAATGTAGGAGAATAGATACCTATTAAAGTCAAAAGTTCCACCACGTAGCATACAGTCAACGTATTTCACCTTACGCGGACTCTTTGTGGCAAACTGCCAGCTATTCTCGTAGACTCGTACCTATTTTTTATGTAGTGACAGTGAGAAAGAACAAATCATCCTGTCGTCAGACGGTTTTCCTGTTGTCAGACAGTTTTACGTTATCCACTTGCTATTGATGACATAAGTTTGTAACTCACGTGATTTGGCTGACAAAGGAATTTGTCGAAGTGCGATGTACAGTGAGATGAGACATTCTCCTTTTTGTTTTCAACGCTTTGCTTTCCATGAGATCTCCAAGGGTGTCGTTACCAAAATTGCTAGAGCACCAAGAGACGAAGAAAGTACCCCCAATGTCGCGGCAGTTTCCATCTTCCTAGATGCAGCGCAAAAACAAGCTTGTAGGTACCTGTCGAGGGCGCTGGCGTAGAGAATGGGCACAGAGGAAAAGGGAGGGGACGAACTTTCGGGAGCTCGGCGGCACGCAATGGGTTGCCGTCACTGGGGTCCTCTCTCGTTGGATAGTGGAATCAGAAGCCGCGACAACCCGAGGCGGACCAGGACTGCACACAACCGAAAGTGCTCTGAAAGCACAGGAACCGAAACTTTACTGTACCAAAAAGTTATTCTCGGCAAGATTGCGCAACTCATGAATGCTTCTGGCGCTGGAACACATGTGGGTCTCCGGAACAGCGCCGGCCGTCGCCGGCCGTCGCCGGCCGACTCCTCGAGGGTACCCGGAACCCGCTACGGGGACCCAACTTTCCTTTGCCTTCCTCGTCAACACGCACCTTCTTCAATTCTCAAGTCTCTGAACAATCTGCCCATCATGCGCTCTAGTTAATTTCAAACAAATTCATCCGCAAAATTTTATCCAAGAATTGCACTTTTTCTGGCGGCGACGATGGCCAGAGCCCCCGGCGTCTTCAACGGGGGGTACTTGGCGCCTGTAGCGAAAGTGGCGCGATGGGTGTCATCTGCCCCAGTAAACCCGGCGCCTCACTCGAGCGAATCGGTGGAATTCTGGGCGCAAAGGTGCGCTAGTCAATGGTAAAAGAAGAAAGATGGTGGTCGAGACAGCGAGGAGAAAGGAGGATGTGGCATCAGCGCGTCCGCCCCTCCGGGAAGCGATGCAGCGATGCCTGCTTTTCTGTTCACTTCTGACCCTAATATGACAAGGGACCAAACTGTACCTCTGACCATATGAAGATACTGCCTAGGATGGCACTCAGATGTGCCTGATCCAAGGTCTGCAGCCATCATGAAGTTGACTGCAGGTGTGCGACTCCCAAGTTGTGGTAGGGGGCGCCGACCCAGGAACCCCGGGGGTGCCGCAGAGCGCAGCCCAGGTCTACAGACCCCAAAAGTTCAAATATCGTTATCTTTCTCGCGGCGTGTAGACGGCGTTTCGATTTACATACCTCATTCCTCCACCTAGGTAGGTACTACAGCTAGACTTCGACTTGAACCCCAGTGCAGAGGTCGCTTCCTCGTATCTGCGACTCACGAGAGGTAAGACAATTTTGGCAGCCTCATACATGCACACATATTCGCTCTGTTTGGGGACCAATGGGACTCTTCTGCCACCACGGCCCTGTCTGGTGGAAGACTGGCAGGATGAGGATGGAATGTAAATATTTGTGAGCCGCGCGGCCCACGCCACAGTCCGCACGTGATAAACAGAGGAAAACCCGGATTGCAGGTAGCAAAGGGGCATAAGTTGACGGGCAGATGACAGGCAACATTGAATTCACCGACAGGCACTTATCAGTTGACGCATCCGACCTCCAGAAGTACTGTTGTGGGGTATGCCTTGTGTGGGGTTGACATCGTTCTCGCAGGCGGTGTGCGCACAAAAGGGACGTCTGGAATTCTGCCGCTAGGCGGGCCCGCCTCCCACCACCACGCAGCGCTGCCACCACGGTCGGTGCACAATTGAACCCATCGCAACCACAACCCATCTACGGCCAAGCAACAGCGTGCGATCCGATCACTGCGGTAAGCGCTATCGTCCAGTAGACTCGCAAGCTACGGAGTCTTTTACACTACGATCATAGTCGCGCCTGCGACCGGAATTGAAGTCGACAGCGATAGCGTCGAGCAGCTGATCCCATCCCTGCGCCGAATATAATTGAGGAACCGGTTTCGGTCGTTGGAAACAGAAAACTCAAGCGACTTGGTGTAACTACCTGGCAAAGGAACTGATTGCTGGCGGGTGCTTGCGCTGGGTAAGGCTCTTCATCGTCTGAGGTACCTGCTCGCGCAAGCAACGCGGCCCGCCCCACCTTGCAAACTGCTTCCCTTCCATCCGCGACAGGGCCACCATCGGTAAGTCTCCTAAACATCCCGGGTTCACGAATGCACCGGTCTTGGAGTCTCGGAATTGCCTACTAATCTCGGAAATGCCTACTAATATGGAAAGTGCCTGGTGATCCAGGTACTGCCGCTCTGTTGAGATCGAGCCAGGCCAGATGGAGTCGAACTACATCGAGTCCATCGCTTGGACGAAGGAACGACGCGCTCTCGACTCCGTCGGTCAGCAGTGCGCTGCTAGAGACCTCCTTGGCACCTGGCGATGCCTGGCATCCTGATTGATGCCTAGGAATACCCCACGAAGGCCTCTCTGAACATACAACCGCCACGCTCACGCGTCGGAGTCGTTCGGAAAGTTTCTCCCAACAGACTGCGAGGACTGGCGCGAGCTTGAGCTCAGTTGATACCCTAGCTCTCGATCCTAACCTCGATATGGATATGTGGATATATGTCCGTCCGTCGCTCCTATTTTCTGCTGACCCCATTTACGGCGCGACCACCCCCCAAGGTCCCTAATAGAAAACAACAACGACGACGATTTTCTGGCGCAAATACACACGAAACCAGTCTTAAGTAAGTCTGTTACCAGTTCCTCCTGTTTGACGGGCTCATGAATCATTCCTCGTAGAAATCGACAGGGTTGACCCTGGAGATTGGTAACCGCGGAACCATAAAAAGCACCGACGAGCTATATCAGACAATCGCGAACCCGCGGCATGGAGAATACACTTTACCAGGCGGCTGCCATAATACTGTAGGTGGCCGTCACACACTGGGCTGAGATTCCCGGCTGGCAACTAACACGCAAGAACAGTCCATGAGCTGAAGATCTCACAACGGGGGTTGAACACCGCCATGACAGGAGCGAGGACACATTCTGGATTCTCTATGGCATTTCGACCTAGGGTACACCAACTTGGGTTCATGCACGTCGTCCAGCCTCTGCTCCGCGCCCTGATATGAGTCGAGGGTGATTGGAGCGGCTAACGCCATCATTCCAGCATCATTCGGATCACGCCCGCAGCCGAAGCCAACATATAGATCTGCGATTTAGACTGCAAAGACATTGTTAAAACTGGTAAGTCCGTGCATTTGTCAGGCTGTGATAAAGTTTGAGCGCTAACTCTGCGGCATCAGACTTTTGTCCGACGTCTCGGTGTCCTGTCAGGGGCAGCCACACCATTCTCTCGCATCGAGCTCCTAGCAGCCAAATATCCCAAGATCAGACAGCAAGCTACTTCGGGAATGAAATTCGCTACAGTAAGATAAGTTTTATTGTTCCTTGCTCAGAGATTGGATCAAAGCTGTATCCAAGACGGCCTCCCTGGGACCCCGCGATGGATGAACAGCTATGGCTAATAACCCTTTCGACAGATTGACAGATTCTCACGACAATCCCGTCCGCGGTAAACCAAGAGCGAGACCCATTTCACAGTCACACGACCGCGGAGAATATTCAAGGCTGAAGAAACCGAAGGAGGGACGAACGTCGGGAAATTCCGCTGTAACCCCTGACCGAGACAAGCTGAACCCGAACGGAACTCGGTGGGCATGCCAAGCTGCAGCCACCGATGGCCCATATGCAGCTAGATCGTCACAACCAGGTGGGCTTCCAGAAGATGGAATCGAAGACGGGGATGGCACACGACAATCTAGCTAGGACGGTGCCGAGAGGGTCGCCTCGCTTGGTTCCGACAGACTATATCGACGCAATCTTGAATCCGGGCCATGACCGACGGCAAGCGGCGCCTTGACGACTCGACGTGTCAGGTTCTAGATGATGCTCGGGCGCTGATAGGACATCAACTGCCGCGAACATCTGCCTTGGTTGGGCAGCCGGGGTCTCCTGATAGGGGCACAACATTGCGTGGCGTCGGCATACAGTCCAGAATCACTCGCGTCCGTTTTTAGGAGATGAGGGTATAACAGCTACTTTACAGAATATCCCCGGGGTGGGAGACTCATCTGGAGGCACGATTCGCGCGCCTATGTGAGGCAACAGTACTAATGAAGGGGGCGACCGGCAATGGTGATCGCCCCAGCACGTGCCGGACCTGGCTTTTGCAGCTCGCTTTATCCAGAGATGGAAGACCTCCGAGCAGCCTATCGGTTCGGCTGGCGGATATTGGCATTGCCTATGCCCCACCAAACAGAGCTTCCCCGGACTTGGCACCAAATATAGGGAAGCTAATTAACCGGAGATATTTCGACAAGTTAGTAGCCACAACCAACGGGCCTATCTCTCGGCAGTTTGTCTGGAAGGCGGGATAGCCAATGATGGGAACACCAACTTTATTGTTTTACCCATATCGAAGCCAGGGGCGGCCGAATGGGGCAAGGGGGAAAATGGGCGCCGGAGAGAAAGCATATAATGGGAACCAGCGAACCTGCCAAGTTCACGTCATGTCTTGTCCGGTGGCCCTCGCTTCTTCCCGATAGCTTGTTTTCCGTCTAGCATCGCACGAGGAAAAAAAAGACTCTCAACAGCCGTCGACAAGGCAAAGGCAACAACAAAGATGCTTCTCAAGTCTTTTGGCGCCGCGGCGCTGGCGGCCCAGCTCGGCGCGGCCCAGGAGCTGATGCGGTTCGGCTGCTCGCAGCTCAGCATTGACCGGATCGACCCGCTTGTCAGCCCCGGCAGCCTTCCGGCGCCGCACATGCACCAGATCATCGGCGGCAACTCGTTCAACGTGACCATGACGCCCGACTCGCACGACCCCCCGACCCAGTCGACATGCACCAGCTGCACGTACTCGGAGGATTTCTCCAACTACTGGACGGCCAACGTCTACTTCAAGGCCCGCAACGGCTCGTACAAGCGCGTACCGCAGATGACCAACCTCGGCCTCAAGGTCCAGGGCGGCATGACCGTCTACTACATTCGCGGCTACCAGTCGGCCGCCAAGGTCACGGCCTTCAAGCCGGTGAGTTTTTTTGCAAGACAGAAAAGAAAATGCTAATCAAAATTCTCAAAGGGCTTCCGCATGCTCGTCGGCGACCCGGCCAACCGCGACGCCAGCAAGGTGCCGTCGGGCCTGTGCTTCCGGTGCGAGTCCAACATCAACCAGAGCCCGTTCGGCGGAGCACCTTGCACGGGCTCCGACACCAAGGCCTTCCCCAAGTCGACTTGCGGCGGCGGCTGGCGCGTGACGGTCACGTTCCCGTCGTGCTGGGACGGCAAGAACACCGACTCGCCCGACCACAAGAGCCACATCTCGTACCCGGCCAGCGGCACCTTTGAGAGCGGCGGCCCCTGCCCGGCCTCGCATCCCGTCAAGATCCCGCAGGTCATGTACGAGATCATGTACGACACGCGCGCCTTCAACAACAAGGCCGAGTGGGGCACCAACGGCGAGCAGCCGTTCGTGTGGAGCCACGGCGACCCCACGGGCTACGGCATCCACGGCGACTACGTCTTTGGCTGGAAGGGCGACGCGCTCCAGAAGGCCATGGACTCCAAGTGCTCGGGCGATGCTTGCAAGGCTCTGCAGCGCCAGGACGACAAGAAGGCCATTGCCTGCACCAAGGCGCAGATGGCCAAGGAGGATATCGGAACTGACACATGTGGGTTATCCCTCCCCCGTTTACACCGAATGCTCGAAAATGCTGACTTTCTGAAACAGGGCTCAAGGAGCTTCCTGGCCAGGGCGCCATGAAGTCGTAAAGGGTTAAAGGGGGTAGTAATGGAGCAGGCCCGTGGGGGGGCACCCGGGAGTCGAAGCCCGATTATCACACTTCTCTTGTTCTCATTTTTTATGGATACGCAAGAATTGTGCGATACGTTGTCATTGCCGTGCGCATCTCTGGCGAAATGCATCTTTCCTCGTGTTGAATCCCACCTAGACAAAGCGTGCTGAGCCGGAGTTGTAAGTCGTTTTACCCTACCGCTTTTCTTTCGTACCTAGAAATTGAGTTATGTCTTCTGGTGTATTCTTCATGCATACCTGTACCATTGATGTTGAATCTTGATTTGGTGATGGTTGCACTGCCTTTCGTGCCCGTGTTGTATGTTGTGGCTCGTTCCATTTCTCTTGTGTCCACGAGCTTGGATGCTTACTGGGATATCGCCTTGTGATCCGGATATCCTGGTGATTTGAACACGATCCAGAGGCCATCCACACACTTTTCTTGCATTTTTCTTTGGATGTATTCCCGCCCTTTTAAACCAAAACCCCCATCTAAATCGTTTTTGAGTTCTGATGATCATCCAGATAAGAGAGCCATGAAGCTCCTGTGTCCAGCATGTCCATCAAGAAACCCATCAACGATTTGATGACTCTTGCAAACCCTAATCCAGGGAAACCTCATCCGGAAACGAATGTCGGAGTTGGATTCATAGCCGAGGGCCCGACTCCCGGGGAAGGCTGACATGCATATCGTCGTCACACAAGGTTGCGGCCGGAGAATTTCCTCGGTTCGGAACGCTGAAGGATTCGGAGCTCGCTTGATTCCAGTCGTATCCAGCCTTGCTTACAACCTCCCGCCACATACACGACGGCCTGCCTCCTCTTTCCAAAGTGATTCCTTCTCATTCGGTTGATTCGATTTCCTCCCACCCTGGATCATGAGACTCTTCTCGTCGATGACGAAACTCCTCGATTACGGAACTCATTGGTCGTCTTGGGCATGGTCGTCGTTGGCTCGGACCTGGTGACACGGTCGTGCTTCGGCTCGGCGGTTTCCTTCTTGAAGATATCGACACGTTGGAGGGAGTAGGCTGCTGTACATTCCATTCGCGAAGAGAGGCTTCTCGCAGGGTTTATGTACTGCCTCGCCCTACCAATAATAGTGCGTGCTGGCTCTCAAGCCCATGGGCAACCGGACCATTCGGTCTCAGGTCTGCAGTTCTTGGCATTCCATGTGCGCCGAGGGCACGCGTGCTTGTTCTAGGACACCCCGCTATCTCGGACTGTGGACTTCTCACTATCCAGAAAGATTGGATGCCAGTCCAGCACTAATGAGATCATGCGCCACCCAAAAATGTTTCCTAACCGGGTGTGCAGATGATGCAGGGACACTTCGCGCCAGCTAGACCCTTGTGCCCGCAATCAACAGGGAGGTACCTGTCACCCAGTTGACACCCAGAAAGGCAGTTTTGACTTTTGAGGTTACTTTGCTGCAACGCGTAGTTGACGTGGCCTCCCGCCCCTCAAAACCGCAGATCTCTCACATCAACGACACCTCAGATCAACCACATATCCAGCAAACACGCCTCCATCTATCTGTATTCCATGAGGATGCGAGGCCCGGCAACGGTACCAAAGTCAGCCTTGCCGCAGGGGGGCTGTGTTCAGGTGCACGCAGAGATTTTTAACGGTGTACTTAGACAGGAAAACAAAGTCACACAAGTTGAACCTTTTATTCAAACGGCATGTCTCACGCCTTCCGCTCAGCCTACAACTTAGCACCAACGACCTCCCGTCCTCTACATCACACATCTACTTCCGTCCCGCAACACTTTGCTCATCTTACAGAGATAACGTATTTGAAGTCCACGATAAGCAAAACGAAGTTTAATAACTTTGAACTGGGTTGCGGACCAAGAAGATGGTATTCGAAGCAACACCAAGGGAGACGGCTGCCCCCTACTTATAAGGAGGACCTCCTTATAAGGGGTAAAATCCCGGGATAAGTCCGGTACAACACCCAAGCACCGCGCCGGACGACTGTCACCACGGCCGGACCGACAGCGCCGCCCCCTCTGTCCACCTGGGGCCATGTGTTGACAACTGCGTGGCAGATGGCGTGATAAGACAGCGCCCAGGCGATTTCAGAATCTATTTCGAGAGGGTTCTCCTATGAATAGACACTCCGTTGGGGAAACTCATGTTCATGAATAGGACGCAGTAGTTCCGCAGTGGTTATCGGCCTTGGAATCAGCAGTTTGTTTCAAAAATAGGTACCGGCGGGTCTTTTTGAGTATGCATTAGGCTCGGCCGGAACGCGGCCGGGCATCGGCACTGCTCGGGTATGACGAATGCGAGGCTAGACGACGCGTCGCCGAAGCCCGAGGGATGCATTACACCGGTGGTCGCTAGTTCACATGCTTCGACTCAGCAATGACCATGAGTTTCGGCCTGGCCCACCAAGGGGGAGGGGGTTGAAAGTAACCAACCCATGGGTAACCAACCAAGAAAATAAACCAAAAATAAAATAAATTGATAACTTAGGGTTAGGGTTATGTGTGACACCAGGTACATAAAAACTTTGGATCTTCGCAACTGTTTTTCTTCTCTTTTTTTTTTCTGGCTTTTGGTTTTGGGGTTTTTTTTCCCTTCCGGCCTTGATGTCTAGGAGGCATACCCCGGGTGCCAAGTATACAACACTTAACAACACAACCTTCAACGTCATACTTTGCATCTCCATGCCCCGTGTCTCGTGCCAGCCTGATCTCCGGATCGTGTTGGGATGAAAACACTTGGTAATGGGGCCGTGGGATGCAGAACAGGATGCAAATCCCGCAACGTCTCCGCGTCTTTGCCGACTGGTTCGTGCTGGGTCTCTGGTGGGTGTTGGTCTTGGCCAAGGGCCGACGGGTGAGAGACTGGGAGCTAGCTGGGAGCTGTTGTTGGATCTGGAAAGGGGAGCCCTCGAAGTTCGGGGGTCGAGTCGGTCGAGTCCGTCTTCCTATGGGGCTTGTGACGCCAGAGAAGCGCACTTGGGTAAGCAATTCTTCCAGAGCCTACCTATTCCATTGAACATGGCTAATCGCAGACAAAATAGCTTTTCTGCACCCTTCATTCCCCATCCTGTGCTTAATCCTGTTCAAACGCCGCTGCGATTGCGAAGAATGAGATCTCCGAAGAATATCGAATTACGTCTAGCACCATTCCGTCAAAGTCGCCGGTGAACGGCCCAAAACTGACGTGACCTGTGTGAGTTCGAGTCAACCAACGATCTTTCGAAGATGGCAGCACAGACATCGACAATAAAAACCTGTCAGAACCTGAACACTGGCGGTGTGATGAGGTGGCCACAGGTAGCGCAAAGTTGTGTGAGCATGGCGATAGCTCCCACTCTGGCTGCTTATAAGGTAGGAAGAATACAGGAAATGGAATGGACGCTGAACCCCCTAAGGCACGCGTTGGGGCTTCCCCTTTATATATGCCCTTCGACTTCAGCAAGAGCATTCTCATTCGTAAGCGGGGCGCGATAGACGGTTCTATTTTAGAGAGCGGGACGGCAACGTCTTCAAGCGTTCTAATATCGCAGGAGACAGAGAGCGAAGAGTTATTTTTTTTAAAGGGCTACAGCACCTGTCAGTTCGGAACAAAATCGGCTTCAGCCGTTGACGAAATGTGTCAGACGCGTTTGCAGGAGCGCACGGGCCATGCGCCTCGTCCCATCTCAAACTTCAAACGACGACCGGCTGCTGCTTCCTGCCTCCTCACTGCACACGTCTGGCATTGCTCGCAAACCCGGTTTGTTTCCGCTGCTCTGCATTTGCATTTCAGTGCCATACACTCACGAATGACAGCCAAAGACCAAGACATAGCACCCCCAGACCCCGCCATTCCCGGCGTTCCAGATCGGAATGCCAAGCCATGTCGCCGCTAATTACGTGATGGCCCGACCAAACAGGGGTCCACAAAGGGGTTGCGACAGGGAGCGAGACCCTCAGCTTCACCATCTTTTCGCTGCAATTTCTCCCTCTCCTTCTAGAAACCACACACGATGAGCTTGCACCGCCAATAACCCGCGCAAATGGGTCGAGACGGGCTTCGGAGGGGCCGGCCGCCGGCCCTCAGCAACTTGGATCGCGACGCCGACTCGGACGATGACCTCGACCTCGACGACAACCCCGAGGCCGCCCTCTTCACTCCCGACACCGACTCTATGGCCCTGCGCCTCCGAGATCGCCGCCACGACAGCACTGGGCCGGGAAGCGAGAACGAGAAGACGCTGCCAGTCTATGTCAGCATCCATCGGTACGGAGCATGCCATTGCCGCTGCCACGCCAGCTAACTCGCCGGTAGCATTCGGCGATTGATCATTGCGGCCATCGGTTAGCATACCCGTCCCTCCCAGACCCCTCCGCCAGCTAACAACCGCGGCGCGCAGATGATCCATACACCCTCGAACAGCTGCGGACGCCCCGCATGACGATGCAAGTCGTCCGGCCCCTCGTCGACCGCCTCTTCGACCCGAACGATCTGTCGACCGTATACTGCCTCCTCGCCAACCGCGTCCAGTTCCTGCGTTCGCAGTCCGAAGAGGCGCTACATCAGACCGTCAATATTGCCCGCGCCATACTCTGTGAGCTCGTGGCCGCCCGCATCTTGCGCCGTTTCCACGAGGAGAACCCCGGCCGCTCCGGGCTCCTGCTGCTCTCCAACATCCTTGTCTCCGGATTCGACGCCTTCGATGCCGCCCCAGAACCGATGCGCCGCCAGAGCCGGGCCTCGCAATGGCACGCCCAAGACCGAGACGGACACGAGCGGAAGCTGATGGCGCTGGAGCTCGCCATTCTATCGGAAAGCAAGATCCTGATCGCCTCGGTCCCCTGCCAGCGTGTCGTCGATGCTGTCCACCGCGGACTCGTTGTGTATACGCCGCTCTCTCTCGTCGACATTCTGCCCGATCATTATAAATTTCACCCTGTCTCTCTTTACGAGCCGCGCCGCGCTTCCATTCTGAACCACCACCGCCTCATCGTGCCCCGTCTGCGCAATCTGATCGAGCTCGCGCACTTCACCATCCTTTTGGCCCTATACGTCTTGACCATGGTACACTGTAATGGGAATCCCCATGGGACCCGGCAGATGGGCATATACGAGGCGGCGTTCGTTATCTTTACCGCGGGCTGGGTGCTCGAACAGTTCGCCGCTATTATAGAACACGGCTGGGAGGTACACGCCCAGAACCTTTGGAGTTTCCTCGACATCACGTTCATTTTTATCTACGGACTTTATGGTATTGTCCGCGTGGTGGAGCTTCTCGTAGGCATCGATATTAACTATGCCCTCCCGATTCTCTGCATCGCGGCGCCGATTTTGCTGACGCGCATCGCGTTTAACCTCATGCCCGACAACATCGTCTTCATCGCGCTCCACGCCATGATGCGCGACTTTACGCGCCTGACCTTTATCGCCATCTGGTGTTTCACCGGTTTCCTGTTGGGTCTCTTCTGGCTGATGCGGACCAACTTTGCGCTGGACCCAAGCTTCGAGACGACACCGGGCTGGGCCACGATCGGCAAGTGGCTGCTGTGGATCTGGTTCGGTCTCGACGGGACGGGAATCGAGCGCACGGCAGACTTCCACCTAATCCTCGGCCCCGCGCTGACCGTGACGTTTGCGTTTCTGGGCAACACGCTCTTCCTGACGATCCTGGTCGCCATCCTGACCAACACCTTCTCGAAGATTATGAACAACGCAGCCGCCGAGGTGCAATTCCGCCACACCGTGCTAACCTTCCAGGGCGTCAAGAGCGACGCCATTTTCTCGTACCCGCCGCCCTTCAACATGGTGGCGCTGGTGATCATGCTGCCCCTACGCTTCTTCCTCGGTGCCGCCACGTTCCACAACATCAACGTAGCCGTGATAAGGACGATCAATGCGCCACTCCTGCTGCTCATCGCGCTGTACGAGCGCCGCCGCGTCTGGGCGCGCGGCATGTTGCCCTCGGTCTCGACGCGGCAGTGGCACCACTTTGGGCTGAGTCCGTATGGGGATATCCAGTTGGTCTTTAGTGCAGAGCCGCCGCCGGATGTGCTGGACAGGATCGAGAAGCTGGATGTGTTGGATTCGACGTTTCATCATGATGTGGATCGGAAGTCGACTGAGGGGGAGAGGAGTTCGTTTGTTAGACGGAGGAAGCCCTCGGGGGATAGCGAGCGGAGTGATTAGACTGGTGTTAGGGGTGTTGAGGGTTGTAGATTCCACTCATTGCATGGCGCAGATTTTTCTTTATTAATGCATTTTGTCATATTGGTATCTTAGCTGCTTCCTTGTGTTGTATGGCTTTGTATTGTCTGGGACACTGGAAGTTCGTATGCTGCCATCACTCTGTTAGACATGGATCCGTCGCGTCAAGGCTGTCCATACAGCTGGGCGTCGTACAGGCTTGGTTGTGTTTGCGTTCGCACAAGGGGATAAGTACCGTCTCGTCTCTGTTCCACACGTGGTCGATGTAAGGGCTGAGGAGGAAGTACGAAGTCAAGACTCGACGCAAACATGCTCGCTCTTCTGTTTTGGTACCCCCAGTTTAGTGGCAGGACCGCACTACCAGGCCAAACCAATATTTGGGTTCCGGTTAAGATGATAAGATATAAGGAGGAACCCGGGTTTTGGGTAGGAGGTCCAGCGTCCGTTCGACTTCCTGTATTCTACCAACACACCTACCTACCAACCTATTTACTATATTTACAATATTCACTAGTTGAGACAGCCAGAATGGGATGGTACCACCATGGCTACACAAAGCTTGCGATATATATGTAGCCACCTTATCTCGTCACACCGATACCGTCTGTGCTCGGATGCTGACTTCTAGAAGGGAGGAATTATGGTAGAGCGAGATACTTGTGTGGTTGGTTTGTTTGTGCTGGACGGTCGTTGGGTCGTTGGCGATGTTGGTGGTACTTGTGCAAGGATACATGTCTGGTGGGATGGGGTTTATTTGTTTAGGACCTTGGGTTACGTTACACGGTGTGATGGGTTCGGGTCTCCGTTAGGTCTAGCTCCGCGTTTAGGGAGTAGGAGAGGCGGCCAACCTTTCTCTGTTCGTGTCACGACTGGGGAAGGTAGGTACTTGGAAGTCTTGGGGTTGTTTTTTTGGGTAGCAAAAGGGGCTGCTTCTCAGGACTTTTGTCAGCATGGGACGGCGCTGGATAGCCTTGTAAGCGGATATCTCAGCCTCTTCTGGTGCTTCCCCCCCTTTTTTTAGTTTCCCCTCGAAGCAGGGTTGGCGTCAGAAAACCTATTTTTTTTTTTTTGGGGGGGGGGGGATTAAAAGTAAAGATCCGACACTTTCTACCCGCTTGTGGATATGCTAATAGCTGGTACTGCTGCTTCGTAGGTATTATGGATACACGTGGTGTTGGTCTCTTCCATGGGACCGGGATATCCCCTCTTCATCGAATACTCCGCATAAGCAAACATGACGCTCAACAGTTTGCAAATTCCGGTCTAGCTTTCGCACCCGCTCCGGGAATATCTTCCGTGCTGGGATCAAACTTCGTCTAATATGTGGTGTTTGGATCGGTTCCGGGGCTGCGGTCCTTGTTGGGATGGAAATGTCGTCCCATCTCTTTTGCCTTGTCCCTGGCACCTCTTCAGTTGATCTGATGGCTTGGGTTTGTGACCCGCTGGGGCTCAACTGCTAGTCTTCAGCTCACACGAACCCCTGACACGTTTTAACGGGGAAACCGCCAACCCACCAGTGAATCAGCGAGGGCATACTTATGTGTTGGGAATGCAGCACGACCTGAAAAGGGGAAAAGTCCCAGTCCAGCAATAAAGATGCTACCCGCGGTGGGTTTCCATCCAACTCGGTGGTTTCACAATGCCGGAGGAGTGCGGTGGTGCACAAACCGTCCCTCCCAGTCAACGACCAAACACAAGGTGTAATTCCCACTCCTATTCTTATGAAATAACACAAATCCTCCGTGGCGCAATTGGCTAGCGCGTCAGACTGTTAAGCGATGGCCAAGATCCGAGATCTTGCTATTCCTGAGCACATCTGGAGGCTGTAAGTTCAATCCTTACCGGAGGAGATGAGTTGTGCTGAGGTGGCACATCTTTTTTTTTTCGCTGCCCTGGCCAGGAAGCCAGCCATGCGCTCAATGTGGGATTTCTGCCCACTCGTTGTTTGCCAGAGTCCCGGGAATGCCCTTGAGGTTTCTCTGTATTTATCTGGCGTACATGGGAAATAAGGGACGATTCTCCACAAAGTCTCCCACCCCCAACAACAACAGTTGGTTGAGTAATTGTTTTGGGCGATATGATGTTTGTGAGAGCCAAAGACACCGGACGAGGATTACTTTGACGCTCAGGGTCCCTGAAAGAAGGAAGAACCAGAGAGTGCTTCCAAAGTTTTATTTGTTGAACTGTTAGTTATTGGTTGAAGTGTTGGTCAAGAGCTGTCCGACAATTTCCAGCAGGTCCTCATGTGAAATTTCTCCGCGGGCTGTGAGCAACAATCACACACCGAGGCTTGCTCTCACAGACATTTTTCACCTAACATAGCGCACGATTCCAAGTTCACAGTAGAATGTCAATGGGTTAAGGGTGTTTGCACTTTATTTTCTGCTTGGCAAACATGACTCCTTAAAACATGGTTTGGCTCCAAATTCACTGTTGCTGAATATATTGAGTTATCTTGGGGAAGTTGGGGAAGTCGTCCGGTCTCTATTTGTGGTCAAACATTACCCCTGAGTACCAGGTAGATATCTGAGGGGCAGGAAATCGTCGGATATCTCTTTGTCGACGCGACACCTCATATCACATTAATGCTCTCATTGTCATCGTATTCTCTACACGTCGAAAATATACTCCGAGAAATCGAAAGTTCGTCTCATCTCGCTTGCTCAGCAAACATTACCCCCCCCTTGTAGAAGAACCAAGGCGGGTGGTGAAATAGTTGGACATCTCTTGTAACAAACACAACCTCTGTCGCATGTGGTTCTTGCATTATATTTGCCAATATCGGGATACAGTGTGGGAAGTCGTTGGAAAGTCGTCCAATGTCATGTCGTTGACAATCTACCTTGCTTGCGTACCCTCTACCTGCTCCCGGCCCGGCTTGGCCCTGAAACCAGGGACTCTGCAAGAGAGAAAGGCGTCCGTAATCCCTTACTCAACAATACCACGCCTCGATTACAATGCCCAAACTCGCTGGCCGTAAAGATCCACGGTCGTCATCTGATAAGGTGCCCGCCAGAGATGGAAAAAACGTCCGAACTCTTTAACCCCAACAAACAACACGCTCCACTACAATCATTGATCTCATCTTTCCTCGGACGCATCGCTACACTCAATACGTAAAAGGTTTACCAGAGAGGGAAAAACGTCCGATGTCTTTTATCCAACAAACATCACGCGTCAATAAGTAGCAATTATCCGTTCCATCTTTCTTTGACCTCGCCAGTAAACACACCAAGGTGCCTTCCAGAGATGAGAAGAAACCAACCAAAAACGGCACAAACTTCCGATCTCTCGCCGAACAAACATCACAACCCGCTAACAATCGACATCGTGATTGTCCGCCAAAGTCATCGAGAGACTCACCGAGATGTTTCGACGAAATGGTCAGATGTTTGCTCCATGTCACTGGTCATGACAGAGTTGAGGGCAGATACCTTGATGGCCGACAAGGTTTGAGTATATAGAGACCCCTTTTCTACCCCCTTCACGATCTTCTTTCCTCACCATCATTCAGCACCACTTCGAGAGCCATCCTCCTCTCCAAGACCTCTGGTTTTTATTTCAGTTCCTTCATCCTTCGAGCCGTTATTCAGCAGGCTTATACCGTCTCTAATTATCGCCCAGCTCGACGACCTAAACGACGATCTGATCGACATCTACACTGCGCTTTCCTACGTCTGGGGCGACCCCTCGCGGGTCGGCCAGATCTTGCTCGACGGCCAACAGTTCGGAATCACCGCCTCGCTGCAAAATGCACTGCGCGACATTCGTGATGCGACACGAGAGATCCGGCTTTGGGCAGATGCCATTTGCATCAACCAGGAGGATGTGTTGGAACGCAACTCCCAGGTGTCCATGATGGGTCGCATTTATGCTACCGCTACAAACACCATCATCTACCTGGGGCCGTTGACCGCGATGGCCTCAAGGGCACTTTACATAATCGACCCACGGAAGAGCGACCTCACGCCATACCGAAACGCGGCGGGCATCGCGATCGATCCAATGTGGGAGGTGGCCATTGGAGATATTCTCAACAGACAGTGGTTCCAGCGCGTCTGGATCTTCCAGGAACTCGTTCGCTCTCGGGACCCATGGGTGCAAGTCGGCCACGCCCGTGTGCGGTGGGACAAAGTTTGCGATGTGGTCTTCCGTCTGTATAGCCAGGTCGGCGTTAATCTCGACTCGGAAACAGCGTTGGAAGGCGAGAGAAACCCCATCAATATCCTGAACGACATGAACAGAGCTCGAACACATGACGATTCGCGATCGCTCTTACAGCTCCTCCAAGCCCGCAGAGGAATGGGGGCGACTGACCCGCGCGACATGATATTTGCTCATCTCGGTATTGCGTCGCTGCCGCCAGGCCATGCGCCATATCCCGTGGTTGATTACACCAAATCCGTCTCGGAAGTCTACCTCGATGTCGCCCTGTACCTACTAGCAACTCCACCGGAAGACATGAGGAACCTCAAAACGCTATTCGAACACCTTCCAGCCCGAATACAGTATTCCCTCGGCATTCCCTCCTGGGTGCCCGATTGGCGACTTCCGGGGATTTTACGTCCCGGGCCCGACCGCGAGAATGAAATACCCCTTCTGGACGAGACATTGGCCGCCGATCTGTTCAAGTCGAATACCAGATATCCAAAGGTCGCGACATACCGCCTGGCTACGGCAGGTTACCTTTTCGACACAGTCAAGGGAGTCGGTCCGCAGGCACCGTCAGCGTCGGGAATTTCTCGGGCCGATCATGAGACATACAAAAAGAACTTACGCATATTTATTAACTGCATCCACCGAGCAACCCTTTCGGGCAATATCAGAAACCTTGCCGGTTTGTTGATGGATGCTGAGTTCTTTCCCACCCCCTCCAAAGAGGATTTACAGGGGACATTCCTCAAAGAGTGTCGGTCTTGGGTGGGTGACCTGCCTGGAGGACTCCGGTGAGCCCAAACCTTCCGCCGTTGGATTTTCGTATGACCGTCTTATATGGGTTGATGGTACTGAGTGTCTCCTTTGAGCTGTAACTAATAATACCATTAGTCCCCAGGTCACTCCTAAACACAGAGATTCCGAGGACACATACCTTGACGGCCGACGACTGATTCTAACGGCCGAAGGATACTTTGGCGCTGCACCACCAAACGTACAAGAAGGGGATTTCTGCGTCTGCATCGCTCCACTGCTCGAGCCGCTAGTTCTACGTCCCATGCCAGCCGCCTTGGTCCCCAAGTTCGATCCTGAAGACGAAATAAGTTGTTGGGCAAGCGATCTCACCATCACAGCCGCTTCCAAGCTCAATCCTCAATGGGGTATCCACATCTGGCCACCGGGCGGGAATACCAAACCGGGCAGATACACAATCAAGGAAACGGACGTCCTTCATTGTCAGGTTGTTGGCAAATGTCGGATCTATGGCTTCACGCCGTGGCGTATCCCTGATGGCAGGTGCCCCCCATTAAGAGAAATAGCCGAGTTCCGCCAGAGAATTCTTGTGCTGCATTAGATGCGGAAGGGAAAACAACGTTGGCGTTGCTAGTACTGTCATTCCTTTGTATTTTCCGGGAAAACATCAGTTCCAACAATCGTTTCCCTTGGAAATGACTTGCAAATGCGGACTTGAACACACAGCCTAGCATCCCCCGCAAACACCTGGCCCGGCCGAACAGGTTCAGAAAGAGCCACAAGGTATGATGAAACAGACAGCACAAGAGAACCCTCCAGAACAAACAGCAAGGGCAACAAGGCCATTCATCGGTCAACAGCCAGCCTGTAACCCTGAGGATAAAGACACCACACAATGGGCGTACATCCACAACAAAGGGACAATGACACCCGCCTCACGACGATATATAAACCTTCGATAACCCGGTTATGTCTCGGACTTGAAAGTACCTACCTCCAGCCAACAACAAACAGGAAAAAGGAAAAGAAAGGGGGTCTCGGATCGACGACAGAAACAAGCAGCAAGCAAGCACCTCTTCTCCATTCGAGACAAGTGTGCAGAAAAACATGTCTCGCTCCGGCTCCTCCTCCGCATGGACAGAAGAGGAAAACGAGGCAGCAGCGACGTTACTAGACCTCGCCATCCAGGAGTCGCTCCTGCTCGCCCACGCGGCGGCCAGCGGCAGCTGCAGCATGTGCGGCAGCCGCTTCACGGTGAACGCGACGGCCACCCGTCTGTGTCACCTGTGCCGCTTTCAGTATCTGGAGACGTCTCCATCTCCAGCGCCCTCCTCTCCTGCTCCCTTTCCTCCTCCACCTGTTTCTGTGTCTGTCACTTCCGCCCCGTTGTCGTCTCCTTCCCTTCCTACTACTTCTTCCCCTTCGTCGTCCACTGGGACTGGGACGGTAGGAGAAGAGGAAGAGGAAAGAACACCAGAGTCAATGTGGCCCAACATCGAAAAGTGGCTAACAACCCGCCAAGGCCCCGCGCCGCTCGTGACCTGCGGCATCTGCGCAGCCGAGCTGATCGTCCCCGGCCTGCAGGAGTTATCCTCATCTCCCTCGTCCTCCTCTGAGCGCGAGGCCATGCGCAAGCTACCATGCGGCCACGTGCTCGGCGCCATGTGTCTCGCGCGCTGGATCGAGATCAAGTTGCTCGAGGGCATCGCGAGTCCGTCGTGTCCGTACTGCAGACAGCCCATCGACGGGTCTTCCCCTTCATTGCTGAGGCCCCGGCTCCTACCTATGAATGGCGGGCGGCAACATGGTATGTGGCGGTCGCTGACGCTGCAGTCGTCTACTTCGCCGCCGCCGTTCTCGTTGCCTTCGCCTGTGGGGTCGTACCCGCCGCTTCCTGCGGCTACGGTGCGGAGTAGTGGTCCGTTTCGTCCGGTCGTTTGGGCGGAGTCGAGCCTGGCAACGGTGGATGTGCCGCTTTCTCCTACCTTGGATCCATTCGACTTTGAGACGGGGCCTTGGTCGGCGGGCAGTTCTGTCGACAGCTCGACGGAGGGAGGTAGTAGTATCTACGCGACGTACGACTTTGGCGGCCCGGATCCTCATGAAAGCAGAGAGGATTCGGATCGGGGCGTGCGGGAGTGGTAGGTAACCTTTCCTCTCCTCCCTCTGTGAACCACTTCACCGTCTACCTACTCTAGCGACTTGGCTCGTGTAAGTCTGCTGGTGTCAGGGTATGTCCTATGTCTTGCAACTGCACCTAGGCACTCTGAACGTCTATCATACCTGGCCGCTAGTCCGAATCTAGCATCAATAATGACCTTCAGAAGAACATCACGCCCACTGGAGCACCAAATACATGATCTCTATAAACTTACAATTCTCCAACATCGTCTTTCTGTAGCCCTCACCCCCTGTTTTACTTTTGTTCAGTCAACATTCGTTCCCTATACGCAAATGCTCCATACCGCACCTACGAATCCTTCGACTCGGGTGTGGGAGATATATCCTACAGGTACTTACCGTCAAATGCAACTCCTGCGCTCAAGTGAAAATAGCCAGGAGTGCCAACTCGGCTGTGGAGTGTACTCCCTCTCCCTTGCCTGTCTATGCTGCAGGGTTGTCGACGTAGACCTCGCATCTACGCCCATTCCCCAAGTATGTAGAACCATCAACGGTAGACCTTGATCCTGAAGCCGAGTCTAGGGCTGCTTCAGATAGACAGGACAACGCGTTCAGCCCCCCAGCTGTCTCGAGCGCGTCGAGGTGAGGTCGAATCAATCACCCAATGAGATCGTTGTCGGCCGTATTGGGTAATAACAAATGACTCACCGCATTTCGCGTCAGTGCACTGCAATTTTTCACATGGCGGAGGCCATTAAGCCTCTAAAAAGAGGCGTGAGCCGATTCACACACCTGTGACGGGAGCACTGCATTTTTGTCCTCGGCAGAGGCCTTGAGTGCAGGAGGGGGGCCTGGCCCAAAACCCCTTCCAAAATGTGCAGCCCGTCCCTCCTCGTCAGGCAGCCGGCCATGTTTGCTAGCTACCTACATTTGATAGCTTGGATCCTTCTCGAGAGCAATGACCCTGCGTTTAAACAGCCTCTACACGATCCCTGACATCTATATACTCCCTGAAACTAAATTAACAAGAAAATAAAGAAAATTTATAACTTTGGTGACTTTTATCTTCCTGAGGAAACATCTCGCTCTGTCTCTTTTCGCTTTTGATGAATGAGCCTTCTTCGAGAAGCGGCGTTGCCGTGGGTGCCTTGGGCGCTGTCTTCCGTGTACCAGCTAGGTCTTTCCACGCCGCGCAACGCCAAGCAATCGTGGAATGCGTGGAGTCATCGCTGCTGACCCCTGAGTGGTATAACTCGAGTGTAGACACTCCAGGAGCAGATGCTCGCCAGTGGGCCGTTGCATAGGTATGGGCCTTCCTTGTTGTCGGTTGCTACAGCCATCCATTGCAATATACTCCTCCAAAGTTATTGGTCGATGTCTCCAGGAAGAAAACCTTTGCAATACTAAACTAGAGTGATCTCCTGCGGAACCATCCTTTCCAACTTGCCATCAACCTTACTCCCAGCCAACGCAGTAGTATCAAGATAATAGAGCCTCTCCAATGGGCTCACTGACTCGAGGTCAATCTCCCGATTACTTCCCCCACTGCCAATTTCTAATCGTTCAAGCGTTTCATGAAAAGCCGCCTCATCATTCTTCTCCCCTTTCTCTTTCTTTTCTCTCCCTATTTTCTCTTCAACCTCGCCGCTCCCTGGTGGTGACCGGTCGACTTCCTTACCCCTTCCCCTGACTCCCATTTCCTCCTCCTCATCGGTCTGCTGCTGCTCACCATCGCGCTGCTGCTCTTCCGCATCGCTGGTATTCTCGCCACTGGAGCTTTCACTTGAGCAATAACTACCTGCTTTCCTCCAATTCTTCTGAGAGCCCCCCCGCTCTGATCTCAACTTCTGAAAACACTCATGTGTCTCGACGAGAAGCCTCGACAATGTCGTCCAGGTGTTCCAATTATCATCAGCATCATCTCGCACTGTGTACTTGATCCTGTGACAACGCTCATGGTAAACATGTATAACCCCCAATCGCCGATATGTCGAGTCGTCGTCGTCGCCGATTTTCTCAATCAAAAGCCCGCTCAGCACCAAAGACGCGTACTCGTCCGGCTGGCTCATGCACAGAGGCAGGAAATAGCCGGGTACCGACTCGGGTCCCGAATTTTGATCCGATAGGACGTCGAAAGAGTAGTAGAACGCGTTCGAATGGAAATTGTCAAAGGTGATGGCCTCTCGGCCGTCGCCGTGCTTCACCGTCAGTCGGTGGGCTTTGCCGCCGCTTCTCATGGCCATCATGTACCACGGCCTCTTGGTGTAGTCGGGTCGGACCTCGACGGGCCGTAGGTAGCAGCGCAGCTTGAGGGATGCGCTCTTGAGCATACCGGTGGGGTTGGATGGGATGGCGGGCTTTGTGTCGATGCTGAGCACTTCAACGAGGGAGTGTGATGGGCGGTCGTCCATCTTCCCGAAGCGGGCTATCGGGCCGTTGATGGCGGCCCAGGACCAGGACGGCGCAACGTACTCTTCGGCCCCAAACGGAGCTGAGGTTTCTTCAGCTTCCCAGAGGAGATTCTGGGGTAAGCAGGACTGCCACATGCCCGCCAGGTACGCCTCGTCGTGCGGAAATGCCACCTGGAACTGCTGTGCGAGGCCAGATAGAGCGACGAGTTTATCGCGCACGTGGGTAAACGCCTTGCCTGAGTATTCCTTGCACAATGTGTCCCAGGTTGTGTACAGCGCCTGCACGTCGGTCGGATTGCCAACATCAATCTGGCTCTGGAACTTGGGCTTTCCGCCGGCGCTAGACAAGAATGCCGTGTTGAATGGGGTGCCACCTGGAAAGGTCTCGGTTGCGGCATACGGGGCGGCAGCGCAACACTCCCAGATGATCTCGTGTGAGGTGAAATGCAGTATCCGACGAGACAGCTGTCGCTCCTGAAAAACCCAACCTCTCTTGGCCAGAGGTGTTGAGTTGACGCTTTCAAACACGCCGGCAGCGTCCTCTGTCAAAAAGAAGCTGGCACCCCCAAAAACACGTGGAAACCCGAGAGACATGGGCATCGTTACAGCCGGCTCTCGTTCCCTGAAGAGCCCCCAGGTGGCGTCGGGTGAGTCATCGGCCGAGATATTCAACAACGCATTCTTGTAAACGCTGTACATCATGACGGCTTCACGCTGCCAATCTGCTTCGCTGTCTTGCAGGATGCATAGCGAGTCGATCCACAGCCATCGAACTTTTGCTAATCAGCGTTACTATTCATCAAAGTGGGTAATAATAAGCTGACTTACCACGAAACCAGTGTGCAACCTGTGCGGCATCTCGGAATGTCTTGGGTAGCTGCGACAGAGGAATACCGTCCCTTAGCCTCACAGCCAAGTTTTGAGTAGTTAAAGTGGGCAAGGCAACGCGTCCCCAGCAATGACTGAGCGTCATGTATCGCTTGTCCGAGACAAAGGCACCCGGTGTGTCGCGAGGCGTAACCAGCTTGAGCCTGGAGGTAGCCACTACCGAGTCCACGTCAAGGAGCCGTGTCGGCAGCCAGCCCGCAGATGATGTATTGCACTGGCGGTGTTTCCCATCTTCATCTGCCTGACACCGTCGCAACCACTGCAGGCAATTGCTCGCAGACTGGGCCGATGAGGTATTGGAATGTCGTTCCAAACGTCCCAACAATCCTACGTCAAACTCGGAGGCAGACCAGAAACGGAGCCGAAGGATGTTCAGGTAATTGTTTGTCGCCCTGGGATGACCTCGATGGAACACGGCGAAGTGTAGTGTCGGAGGCTTGTCCGCCCTCGACTGCCAACACATTTCAATGTTGGACTGGGCGATGGAGTGCATGGCGATGCGTTTGACGCGGATCTTGGCCATCAGCAATGCACAGAGGTGGCAGCTTGCGGCTTCGCCTTGTTCGAGAGTCCTTGAGCCTATGTGTACGGTGCAACCTGGCGGTAGAGTCTCGAGTGCCTCTTTTTCTTCTGCAGTCTTGGCTGCCGTGTTGACAGCGAGCCAAAAGGAGAAGAATTCCAAGGCACTGCGGCAGAGATGGCAGAGATTGCCTGCCATGCACTCGATGGGTGCATGAAGATTGAGGTCTACCGCGGCAGGCGGTGGCTTGACCAGAAACAGGTTGACATCATCATCATCAACGCGGGTCGGGTCTTTGAGGACAAACGCCTTGATCTTGTCGTGCCCTGGGAGGATCTCGTCTGAGCTGAGCATGGCCATATTTGACTACCTAGCTGTGATTGCAGAGGTTCAGTATCAAGAAGGGAAGATCAGGGAGAAATGCAAACCTGATGTTGACGTTCAACTTTACCCCAAGAAATATCGGTAAGCGCGGCATAACGTATTGCCGGTAGTGTGATACTGGTCGTTGTGCTTAGGCCCTTTCCAGTACCTGGGTGAATTGGAGTAGCCGTTCTTGGCAGCCTTATATTCTTTCTCTCTCAATACTGGACAGCGAGAATCTGCATGATTCATCTCAGCCAGTGTTCTTCGAGCACCAGAATTGAACCTTTCCCACTTGTTGCGTCCTTCTCCTCATCCAATACGCCAACTCAAATGCCACCAACACCGGATAATGTCCATTGTCGCGTGTGCTGGAGCAGGCGACGATACCGCCAACTGCATCTCCGGTTCAATTCAGATCGGTCTGATTTGAATCTGAATAACTGACCTATCACACGCGCAGGCACACTGGTCCGGCCAACAAGTCCCTTCAGGCCCTGCCGTTAGACATACCTTATTGAATAAATTACGGCAAGACCCAACAACCTCTGATCCAATTTGCTCCGCCCCCTTCTTCTTACCATCTGCCTTCCAACATCACCGACCCAGTTTCAAAATTGAACAGCTACATACCACCTACCTTGAAGGAGACGCAAACAAACCCAAAGAATGCCCCTTCGACGCAACACTGCAGTTACCCTTATCGCCTTGCTACTCACCTTTTTCCTCGGGGATTGGCCGCGAAACGGACTCGACCGCTACGCCGACGTGCGAGACGCCTCAATATATACGCTCATTTCGTTGGCAGTTAGTATTGCGGCATGCAATATTGTCCAACACCACTTTGGCTTGGAGATGGGTTCTACTGCTAGAGATAGCGATAATGCCTGTCTGAAAGTGGGGGCTGGCGTCGCGACGGCTGTTGCATTGTACAACTTCCGGGATTATACTATTCCCATTCTTGGTTCTGCGACACGGCAGGGAATAGATGAGGCAAGACAAGGCCGTTAAAGAGGCAATTCCGGCCTTGATACGTCACCATCTTCCTCAACGTCCATGTACTATTTAGGGATCTACATATCTAACCCTGCGGAGTTAAGCCCCTGTTCCAGACATCATCAGAGATCTTGAGAGGGATATGCCGTCCCAGACATGCTTACTGTCCCGCCGCTGCTTGGCTGCGGTGGCGAAGGCGTGCTCGTCGCCGCCGGGGGAGTCGCACCGCTCCGAGCCAACGCCGGGCTGGAAGAGTGGGTCGCCAACAAAACACAGGATCAGAAATCAGTGGCGCAATTAAAGGACACCAGTGTTCAGGAGCCGCCTATTAGATATGTCTAAAGCGCAATGGCTAGCGAGCGTGGACACTTTTGGTATCGAGCGTGGAATGTCCGTGCCCCCGTTATCTCGCCTGTGCCAGCCAACCATCTTACAGCGCCTCAACCACCCCGCCAGCGCACGCGCGCACCAAGTTTGCTAGCAATGCTGAAGCTATCGTGACAGCTTATATCGCAAGGTGCAAATCCAGGTATAAGGACTAGAAGAAAGCGTTTCAAATACCTAAATCAGGCTTCGTTCTACCCTATAGTCACGTGCAGGCTTTAGTGCAGGGTGCAACTCTGTGGTGCTGACTGCAAGGGGCAAAACACCACTGTATTTACTGCAAAACCCGCACTTTTACGTCTGCAACACCTATTTTTTCCACGTACCTGGCCCTACACAAACCCCAGATTACTAGAATCTTATAGTCACGTGACCAAGTTACGCCATTTAACTGGCGATAGCTTCAAAAAGTAAATGCTGGCGACGGCGAGTATAAGAGCTCTTTGCCTGAGCCACGGCCTAAGCCACCCCCGGTGCTGTGCGCTGGCGGGGTGGTTGAGGCGCTGGAAGATGGTTGGCTGGCACAGGCGAGATAACGGGGGCACGGACATTCCACGCTCGATACCAAAAGTGTCCACGCTCGCTAGCCACTGCGGTCTAAAGCCGGCCATGAAAGCCAAAGGCCAATAGGAAAATAGTTCCCTGCGGGCCAAGAAAAAGTGGCTTACTCTGTGGCTGGAAATTGGCTATCACTGCATTTTCTACTCTGGTGGAGGCCTTAATGGGTAATTCGTAGCACTGGCCTCAGGATAGGGCCCCCAGCACTGCATTGTCTACCCTCGCCGAGGCGAGACGGCAGGACAAAATGGGGAATTGCGGTGAGACGGCGGGCTCAGCACTGCATTTTCTCCCTTGTGAAGACGAGAAGTGCGGCTCGCGCTTGGTAGCCCCATTTCTGGCGAGTTCCCCAAACCCCAGCACAGCGTGGCGGGGCAACCGGCGCGTCACCCAAACGCGTCTCCCAAACCACCCCGCGTCAAACTTTCCATTCACCACCACCACCACAATCCACCAAGATGTCCTCCCGCCGCCGCCCCCAGCAAAGCCCCCGCCGCCAATCCTCCGTCTCCGCCCTCTCCCAACGCACCCGCTCCTCCCTCGCACTCTCCCAGACTTCGTCAGACGACGTCCCCGCCGCCCCCTTCTACAACACAACCTTCTCGGCCCACCGTCTGTCCCCGCTCCACCTCGGCCCCGACGATCTCAACCCGCGCCGTCTCCAGACCGTCGCCCAGCGCCTGCGCGACACGCTAGTCGGCGACGTTGTTCGCGGCGTAGAGGTCGGCCTGGGCAGAGACGATGGCGACGACCCGGTGATGGGACGGGCGGGCGCGCTCGAGGCCGTCGAGCTGCGATGGGTACGGATGGCTACACTTCTCGATCTCGGATCGTCAGAGGGCGACAAAGAAGAGGATGACGGGCAGCTGCTGCGGAATAAGAATGCGCTGAGCTTGTCGCTGCGGTACGAGGCGGCTTCGTGCACCGCTCTTCTTCTCCCCCCGCTCGACGACGATACCGACCAACAACAACAACCGGCCGCCCAAACCGACAGCGACTTCTGGGGCCACAAAACCGACGCAAAAGTACCCGACAAGTCGCGCTTCCTACACCTTCCCCTCCTACTACTGCGCATGCCCGCCCCGCTCAAGTCCATCATCGCCGAGTTCTTGTCGGTAACCTTCGACTGCCGCGTCAGTCCCCTCCGCCTCGGCACGCGGAGCATCCTCCGCGCCTGGGAATCCTGGATCAAGTCAGCCGGCCTACCGACCCGCGGCCCGCTCGCGAAAGACGTCGTCCTCACGCTCGGCTTCTACATCCCTCCCTCCTCCTCCTCCGCCCCAATAGCCCAGGGAGGAGACGGAGACGAAGAAGACCCGGAATCCCAAAAGCCCGGCCTCAAATCGGTGGATATATTCATCCCCGCCCCCGAACTGCGCCGGTTCGTCGACGCCGCCGCCGCGACCTCATCCTCCTCATCCTCCTCCTTCAAACCCGCCGCCGCCCAATCCCGACAAGACGAGGACGACCACGACGAAAAGAAACGAACGACACAGTTATTAGCAGGCCTGCTGAACGAAGAAGGCTGGTCCTGGAACAATAGGGCAAATCACCATCCCTTCACGCACGCACTGGCGCTATATCTCGACGCCCACCTCGGCATGAATCTGTTCCACCCCGGCGTGCGGATCACCAAGATCGCCTGCGGCGGGTTCGTCATCGCCGATGGCAAGGTCAAGGTCTTCGCGCCGGCGGATCTGAGGCAGCAGCAGGTGTCGTCTGCCGAGGAAGAGTCGGTGTTGGGATCGGAGTCGTTGGTCGGACAGAGACGGGCCGTGTTTGAGTTGTTGAGGGATCTTGTGCGCAAGGCGGCGGGGCGGGATCATCTTGCATGATTGGGGGTGTTGGAATTTGTCCATATTGTCGACACATGTGGTGGTGGTCTGGGAGAATGTTGGTTTGGGGGAAGGGAAGGGAATGGAAGGGATACTGTGTAAGATATGGGAATGATGATACCCCCTTGTGCTTGTGATTCGGCGTTTGGATAATATTGCACTACTGTGTACAAAATACAATGGGTGTGCATGTCCATGTGGATATTGACTCGGTATAATTATCGTGATTGATGCCGTGACAGAGTCGGCGCACACACATCAGTTCAATTCCAATTCACCACAGCAAGACTACATGTCCACAAACCCCAACGCCTCAATGCATCATGACCCTGTAGCATACAACCCCTCCCACCGCTCCTCAACCCCGCTAACCATCTTCCTAGACGCCTCAATCTCCCTTTCCAGCTCCTCCAGATTCCGACTCAGCGCCGACACCTCCTCGAACCGCCTCGTCCCCCGCGCGTTGCTCAGCATCTCCTGCACGAGGAACCGCTGCTCCTCCAGCACGACCAGCCGCTCCCTGGCCTCCTTCTCCTCCGTCTCGAGCGCCGACACGGCCGTGCTGGCCTCGCTCGCGCCGCCCAGGCTCGCCGTCTCCGGATCCGAGTTCGCCGACTCGCCGTTGCGCAGCGGTGACGCGCCGGTCCCATTGAGCCCCGACAGCAGCCGGCGGTGTCCCGGTTTGTTGTTATTCTTCAAAATCTTGGGCACGTTCTTCAGCGGGATCATGTTGGCGTGGAGGAACGACGAGGCCGAGACGTAAATCGCCTTTTGCAGCCGCAGCTGTGTCGGGCTGGTCGTCTTGAGGTCGCGGATGCGCTTCGCCGCCACGTCGTACTTGGCAAAGGCGTCCATCAGGCGCTTGCGTATCTTGGCCGCTTCTTGGATCTGCGCGTGTGTGGGCGGTGGCCTCTCGTAGCTGCTATCGTCGCCAGATGTCTGTAGAGCTGACAGCGTTCGCTGGAACGACGGCATGAGCATGCGGATGCCCCGTTCGAATTGCCGCAGCGTCTCGTAGGCCCGTTGGTCTGGCGGTTTGAGCGCAATCGACTCGGCAAAGTCTCGGTGCGAGAAAATGGTGCTCTTGCAATCGCGGCACATTCTGATATCAATACTCAGCTGGCTGTTTGGCGTTGTTGGCTTCTCCGAGGGCAATGCTGTCGCTGTTACCGTCAGCCAGGTTCCCGTCCCAGCAAGCTTGGTGCACTCACGGCTGGCCACATTGAGACCAACTTCGCTTGAGCAGCCCGTCGCCGGGTCAGCGCAAACTACACGTCCGCATATCCGACAGTGATGTCTCCTAAATGTCCACGACCCAAACTCTTGCTTGCAAAACGGACACTTGGCCACTGATGCATCCTCCTCCCACGTGACGACCGACTGCTCGAGTGCCTTCCTCTGGCTCTTTTGCCCGGCCAACGACGTAACCGGCCCGAGGATGCCCGAGCCATTCACCACAGCATCCGGAGGCGTCTCAGCCAGTAACCGCGTAAGCTTGGTGAGCCGCTTTTCCAGCCTCTGCATCTCTAGTCGCTGCCGCTCTACCCTCTTCGCCCGCACCGCAGCAAAGTCTGCCGTATGATCCCGCGAAAGCCCATGATCGTTATACCCCTCCCTCGACTTGTAGCACGTTTCGCAAACACGGCACCACACCCCCCGGACCGGCTCGTGGTTCGCCGACCGTGACAGCTTCATCTGGTACATGGTGTGCTGCTCGCAGAACAACCGACCGCATTTCCGACAATTGACGCTCCCATTCAGCGGGCCCAGCCTCGTACCGCAGAGGGGGTCCGTACACATATCATTCCCCGTAGACCGCTGCCAGTGCTTCCTCGTGACCATCTCCTCCGGATCGATGACCGTCTCGGCCGGCCTCCCGGGTGCTACCGGAACGGGCGGCGGTTGTGTCTCGTTCGTCTCGAAGACTTCTAAGCCGCGCAATTTCTGATTGATGAGCGACAGCGGTTGGAAGCGCTTAGCCTTGAGCACCTGCTTGTCCAGCCATGTTTTGACCTGGTCCTGCTCGGCCTCGGGGAGTTCTTGGTGTACGTCATCGATGTGTCGGTTGAGTTGAAGCAGCGTCATCTACCATAGTCAGTGCTCTCCTCATCAAGACCTTCGACTTGGTGACTTACCATCTCCTCTTCACATATCGGGCAGATGAGCTTGCCGTTCGTCGACGAACTCTGCGACGGGCCGGCGAGGCTAACATTCGAGGCGAGATCCTGGGAGAAATCGGGGAGAGGACTGGATGACAGCGGAGAGACAGAGTTCTGGGTCGAGTTCCTCGAGTGAGAGACGGTGCTGCTCTCGGACGGCGGCGGCATGGGACTCTGAGCTCTGGGAGAGGGCACGGCGGGCGATGGCGGGGCGAGCCCCTTGCCGCTGCCCAGCACTCTGCCTCCTCCAAGCTTACGGCCCGACATGGTGGCCGATGCTGCTGCTCTATTGTCTGCGAGACGTAGGCATTCGATCGCTCATGGCTGGCCGTCGTGGTTCTGCGACTCTGGCGACGATGGGGGCGGAAGCGGCGAAGCAATGATGGCGTTGCATCCGAGGGGAACGGGAAGCAGGGTTCCCGGCTGGAGCACCGCTTTCCAGAGGGGTGGGACGCTGTGGGGAAGTGTTTCTTGGGGACTTGGCCTCTCCGCGGGATATAGCGTCAGCGCAGGTAGCCCCTAGCAGAAGACCTGCAGCGGTCGAGACACAACACGGACCAGGCCGCAGATGAGCTTATCGCAGTTATCGCCCCTCGCGAAAAAAGCAACTTGACGTCGCCATCCAATCGTCGCTTTGTTTTTATGTCATGGAGCTCCAGTGGCCGCGGACTTGCTCGGTTCGAGTCGCCATGTTTTGTCTCCTCCGCCAATCTCTACAGACGGGGGACATCGCGACTTGACCACGCGGAAACTGGCGACGCGAGGCAATGGCTGAGAACAAATTCCCCGAGGTGCAGGGCGGCGGCAGTCTGATCGTGGCCTGGCAGATCAAGGGCAAGCATGTGCTGGTTGTCGGCGGCGGCGAGGTATGTACTCTTCAGATCCTCATATCATCTACTGAGCTGACCAGATAATTGCCAGGTCGCCGCGGGTCGCATTCTCAACTGCCTCAATGCCGACGCCAACGTGACGGTCGTGTGCCCCGCCGCCGGCCTGAACCCCGAGGTCGCTTATCGCGTCGCCCAGAAGCAAGTCACCCACGTCGACCGCAAGTTCGAGCCATGCGACCTCGACGGCGCCGACATGGTGCTCGTGGCCGTCGACGACCCGGAAGCCTCGACAGCCATCTGGCAGCTGTGCAAGGCCCGCCGCATCCCCGCCAACATCGCCGACGTGCCACCCGAGTGCGACTTCTACTTTGGCAGCGTGCACCGCGACGGGCCGCTGCAGATCATGGTCAGCACCAACGGCAAGGGCCCGCGCCTCGCCAGCACAATTCGCCGATTCATCGCGAAGCAGCTGCCCCGCGACGCCGGCAGGGCGATTGAGACGATCGGCCAGCTCCGCGTCAAGCTGCGCCAGATAGCCCCGCGCCCCGAGGACGCGCCGAAGCGCATGGCTTGGATGACGAGGGTGAGCGATGCCTACAGCTGGGATGAGATGTGTGGACTGTCTGATGAAGATATGGCGAACCTGTTGCGTTTCTACCCGTCGGGACAGGTGCCTTTGTTGGAGGTGCTCAAGTCCATGCGCCGCAATGCCGATGTGAGCCAGCTGGATGTATTTGATGGGTCATTCGGCTTCAGCGTCGGCGCTTAGCCTTCACTGCGTGTATATGCATGGGGTGGAAAATATGGTCATGGGCGTTGGCTGGAAGATACCAGGATCAGATTGTGTACAAATATGCGCAGAATACACTCTTGAAAGTTCTGGATACGAACTTCCCACGTTTGGCGATTGAATGGTGGTAATGTTGGACAACATTGGCTAACCCTCCGAGATACGTGGACAAGTGCTCTTCCATAAATGGGACTCTGACCCTATTACACAAACTGCAGGTCTATCAACTACGCCGGCTGCTGGGTCTCTCTCTCCTGAAAGTACGCCCCGAGGATAGAACATCCTGGTACGACATAAGCTAACCGCCTGGTACTTCTTCCCGACCATTTTGCTGCATGTTGTCGTTGCACAGCCAAAAGACACAGCACGAGATAGACGTGCTCCTGTTGTGTTGACATCTTCACAAACCCGCCGTTACCACCCGAGACAGAACCGTGATCCCACCGATGCGCCGCAGCCCCTAAACAGATCCGTAATGCCACCAAGCTAGGTAGCTACACCAGACACGGTGCCCCGAAACTAACCGCAGACAACCACAACGCCTTGACCACATGCCTGTTACACCCTTGAGAACAATACCGCATTGCGTCTCCGAGAGATCAATGTACAATAGCATCGACGCTTCCCAGTAGCCTGGTGACCCGCGTGACGTCGAGCTCGCCCTTCTCCGACTCAATGGCCCTAGTGAGGGTGTCGAGCGATGCCTCGACCTCCATCTCTGGCCGCCGCGTGCAGAGGGACACCAGCCGTCTGTACTTGACTTCCCTCTCTTTGCTCCTGGCCTGGAGAGCCGCGACCGACTGCCGCGTCATGTTCGTGGACTCTTGGAGCGCATTGATACGCGCCCTGAGAACGGCAGCGCTGGGCAGCTTGCTAGCGAGACCATTCATTTCCGAAACGTCAGTCCCTTGGTGGGCAGCGGCGACCGCACTGTTCAAGACAGCATCAAGCTCAGCCTCCCAGGTGTTGGTGCCAGCCAAGTCAGCCTGACCAAGGCCCTGCTCGAGCTGCATGAGCCGTGTCTCCTCGTCATGGCTGGCAGCCTTGAGGTTGAGCACCTTTTGGCGCGCAAGCTGTTGAACTCGAAGCTTCTCTTGTAGCACCTCCAACATACGGCGTGCCTCACCCATTTGCGAAGACGTGGTGCGGAGTGAGTTATGGAGCGCATCAATCGAGTCCTGTTTTTGTTTTAATTCGCCTTGGAAAACCGACGATGTCTCCCCGATGAGATGAGTAATAGCTAGAGGAGCTGTTAGAGAGGCAGAAGGAGGGGAGCAGGGATGTAATAACTCACAGTTGACTACCTCGTCGCTGTTTTCTCGACTTCGGCGGCTAAGACCCTGTGCAACGCCGTCTCGGTCGGCACCAGCATCACCTCCAATCGTCGTGTTGGCGGCTTCTGCGCCAATGCCAAAATCCAAGGGCCGTAGACCAGCATGGTTGGCAATGTTGGGATCGGCTCCGACCTCGATGAGCTGCGAAATAATGTTACGGTTGCCAATGCGTGCAGCGATGTTGAGCGCCGTGTCACCACTGTTGTCCTGGACATTGACAACGTCACTCATGAAGCGGCCGAGCCCCATGCGCACGGGCATACCGACTCCGTTGCCGTTGGCTGCGTTTTGGCTGCTCGGTGTAATGCCTTGACGTACGACCCACTCGAGCAGGCTCTCGAGATAGTAGCGGCTTGCTGTGCTGCGACCTTTCACGGCGCTGGTGACCGCAATGTGGTGCAGCACGTTTCGACCCTTGTCGTCTCTAACTTCGATCGTCTCGCCCAGCACGTCGAGAAGCTCGGGGAATGAGCTGTGATCCATTGAGTTGGTCACCATGCAAGCCCGCATCAAAGCCGTCTCCCCGGATGCGTTCACCCGGAAAGGACTCGACCCGGCCTGGATAAGCGCCCGTAGCAGGTTCATCCGGGACAAAGCTGCCGCCCAGTGGAGGGCCGTGTGGCTCTGCGTGTCAATCGGCGCATCGAGCTCCTGTGGCATCATGTTGCGGAGCATGTTCTGCTTGGCCTCGTCAGGTCCAGCCGGATCCACAAACAGCCCCATGAGCATGCTGCGCTTCGCTTCCGCCTCAGGCGAAACCTCGAATGGCAATGGCCGCAGGGGACCGCGAGGATAATGCGGTTCCGGCTCAGTGTTGATGCCGGCCTGCGAGTAGATGAAGGATTCATTGGGCTCTGTGGGCGAGCCGGGGAAGTTCGCGGCGTAGGCCTCGGCGGGAACATACGTCGGGGTAACTCCACCGAAGCTATGTGCAGGAGTGAGGACGCGCTGCCGCTTCCTAGGCGGCTGCTCGGGCCCATCGCCGTTGAGAGGCTGAGTTGTTTGCGACCCAAAAGCAGACTCACTTGCCCGTCCATAGTCCGACACAAAACTCTGCTGGGAGTTGCTGGGGAAGTCGTTTTCTTGCATCGACGATTGTCGGTTAAAACTAGGGGCCCGAGTCGGTCCGCTGCGATTCCGAGGCGCCGGGGAGTCGAAGCGAGCTTTGCTGATGGCCGCGACGGCATGAGATGCTGTAGAGGATATATTCTTGAAAAAGGTGCCAGCTAGGCCATTTGCGCGGTTGTCTTGTGTGGTTGCGTTGTACAGTCGCTTTCTCTGCGCCGCCATTGCCTGCTCCTTTGTCGGTGTATCGACGTCGCCCGCGCCCCCGTCCTGCCCGCGGTTGTGGCTCAAAAGCTTTGCGACGAGGTCTTCAACACCGTATTGCCGGCAGACTTCGAGGCCACGCTCGAACGGGATCCAGGTGCCCTGGTACTTACCATAGCCACCCTGGACCTTTTCATGCTCGCCAGTCTGGATTTCCTTCTCGAGAATCTTTGTTCGGCGACCTTTGTCGACACCGGCGACCTTCAGAATCTGCGTAGCGTTAAGCCAGCTGTCGGCTTGTCGGCGCATTACCGTGATCTTGTTAACCTCCATTTCGTACACGTTCACCCCTGAATATGTTGCCTGTACACCTGTCAATAAAGCCCACGCTGCTGTCAGGTAGCCGTAACCCACCGAGTAGATCGGCATGACACCATCATTAGACGGTCTCGGCGCCGGATCTGTGTACTGACGATACACCGACGACGAAACATTGGCCGCTTGGGAGGACTGTTGGCTCATCGAGAAGGATTGCTGCGAGGATGGCTGCGACTGCGACTGCGAGGCCGCTGCCATTTGGGGTGGCTGCATGCTGCTAAAACTGCTGGACGCCGGCGGATTGACGCTGCTTTGGGATGACTGCGCATTCAGCGGCGCCGAAGGCACCAGAGTCGTCGCGGAGCTGCCGGAGAAAGATTCACGACGGGGGAGGGCGGAAGAGGAAGTCGTGAGAGTTGTCGAGGCCATTTAGTTGCCCATCGGGTACTGGCTGACAATTTTATTGCCGAGTGGGGAAATCGCCGTGACGCTCCTTGACAACTGGAAGGGTCGGAGCCGGCGACACGGGTGCGGAAGAGGTGGAAGGCGAGGATGGGTTGCGGGATGGGGAACAGAAGAGTGGTGTTGAAAACAGGCGGTGATGGAGAATGGCGCGCGGACTTCGGATCCGGCGAGATGAAGACGGCCCCTGCAACCGCGCCGGCAGCGAGCGAGTCGAGACCTCAGGGCGTCGCAACGAGTGGACCTTTGCAGCCGGAATCAGGTCGCTGCAGCAGATACGCCAGTTTCCTGTTGTTGGCGCTTTGCACGAATATCAGTAGAATGCAGACATGAAAAGTCGGATAAAGAGTCAATCGTCTCTGGCGCAATCGCGAGAGATGCTTCCCTGTTTCGGAATTTCAATTAAGCTCACAATCTTGGACGTGTGATTTTCGTGTTCTGCTGGTCGTGTTTCTGGCGGGCCCGTGGGCAGACGCGTAGTGCGCCAAAAGAGGGGCGCGCGGGGGACCGAGATTTCGCGAAACGCACGGGCCAGCACCACCAGATGGAATTACTGTTTGCGCGTTACACCAGTTCTGGCTTTAAAGTTCCCAGCTGCGTTACGATCACAAGTCAGGGGGACCATCCGCCCTTTTGCCGCTAGTGTCTACTGATGAGTGCGATTCTAAAACGAGCCAGATGCGGTATTTCTTTGCTGCTTTCATCTGGTTATTCACGTGGTTCAAACAGTCTGCTGCGGTCCAGTCTGGGTCTCGGTTGCGTACTGAACTAACAATTACATCACGAAGGTTTCCCAGCCAATGATACGAGGTTTTCTCCGAGGTGCTGTCAAGCAGAGCGAAACCTTTCGATCGCCGGCTCCTCGAAGCTCGAAAGGACGACGACTCCACGAGCATCGTGGTGCAAGGCACCAGCACCAGCATGTCACAACCCCTCCGACTTCCGCCGCCACAGACGACTCTCCACCTCTACCGGCATTTGCTTCGAGAGTCGTCGTACCTCCCTCCCTTCGCAAGAGAATTTGTCGACCGACGCATCAAGAAACGTTTCCGTCGATACCAAGACAACGGCGAATACCCGCGGCGGGTACAGCAGGCCAAACATGATCTCCGACTTCTCCGCGCCGCCAATGCGGGTGATCTGGGCCGGATGCGCCGCGTCCTCTACCACGTTTTTGGTCGGCTGGGCCGACGGCGACGGGAGCTGCTGGACGATCTTCTGAGGGGCGAAGTACCTACCGACGCGACAGAACTCCAAAAATATGCACAAGACGCAATTGCCGCGACATCTTCTCGGAAACCAGACTGGCTGGACAACTGGGACTCGTCAAAACTGCTTGCCTTTGCCCGATCACAAGTCAAAGCTGAATTGATGATATCGCCGCGCCCCATACTCAAGCAGAAAACCATTGCAGCCCTGGACCGGTTACCGACGGAGAACATATGGGGACGTCCACCGGCGCCCAGCCTCACACGGACTCGGCTGAGAAAGGCGTGGAGACAGATTGCTCATTGCGTCCTTCCACCGTTGCCGAAACAGCAGTGGGAGATGCTTCGGGATCTAGCCAGGGGCACAGCACCCGATTACTCTTGGGTCGACCGGGGTCGGCGGTCCGTGGCGAAGACACGGTCTGAGGAGGCCGAGGGAATACAAGCATGGAGCTGGGAGCAGTACGCCAAAAAGCCCGTCCGAGTCGTCGATCGCCCGGCCAGCCGACGCAACAAGCTGCTGAGTGGCGCGATAGACGACAACACACCGACTGGAGATCCGCCTCCTCTTGATTGCCACACGTATACACGTAGATCATGGATAAGGTTGCTCGCTGACATTTGGAGGCTCTCGTCCTACATGGAAAAGCGTCCTGACAACAAAGGATGGAACGTGGTCTGGGGAGATAGCCGAAGAACACCACCTCCAGTCGCTAGCCCTGTCATTGTGCAGCTCGAAAAACTGTACGCCAGAAGAAACCCGAAATAATACCGGACCCAATGGTCCATTTCTACGTACTTTTAAATCGCTTCCAAGCACCTCTCGGTACCTCAGTCCAGGAGGGACGCGAGCTTTGGCAACGCGTCCCCGTCGACACGCATGCCGATCCATTCGTCTAGGGACTTCGCTCCAATAGACCTGTAGAATTTGATGGATGGCTCGTTCCAGTTCAACACACTCCACTCAAGTCTTCCACCGCCCATCTTGACCACCTCCTTTGCCAGCTCAACCAACAGTCGTTTCCCGTGGCCTTTGCCCCGTTCACTCTCTGTCACGATGAGATCCTCGAGATAGATCCCCGGTCGGGCTCGCCAGGTGCTGTAGTTGTAAAAGTACAAGGCAATGCCGACTACACGGCCATGAGCCTCCAGAATGAGACACCGGGCCGGCCTCGAAGGAGAGATTGGTTCCGTCACGGGAAGCCCGTTCTGGTCCGGCGATGAAGGGGCGGCATCAGGAGCAAAGGCGATGGTTGCGAGCAGCTTTTCCTCGGTAGCTTCAACTGACTGCGGCTCCTTCTCGTAGGTTGCAAGCTCGACGATCAAGGCTAAGATTGCTGGCACATCTGAACCAAGAGTTAGCATGTTTTTATGAGAAGGGAGGGGGATGGAAGTGATTAGAGCTAACATACCGCTGCGTCGAGCCTGGCGAAGACTTGGCGGTTGGTCTACCATGGTCAGGACTTTGATGTAGACTTATGACTTGATATGGTCAAATTGCTGAAGAATGTGTCCAGAGCAATCCCGTGTCGTCGTGGGCTTGCTGTGAAGTTTAAATGTCTGTGAAAGGGGGGGCGATCCCGGAAACAATTGCCCCGCAGTCGACGCCCTTTCTAAAACTCTCTTGCGGGGTCAACCATTAGGCACAGCGACAGTGTTCCGGGAGACATGATCTGATTGAGGAATTTCCATGTCTCTGGGAATGCCCTCCCATACGCTATACGTAGCCACAACAAACATGCCCATCAAACCATGACTGTTTGGTAGTTCGGTACGCATTGCAGGGGGGTTAGAATGGCTGGCGTTCGTCAAAGATGGCTTAACATAGCCACAGTTCGAAGCATGTTCTACGAGAAATCACTGGTAAAGGAGGTCTGAGGATAATTAGATCTCTGTAGGTATACAGACTCTTCAAGGAAACATGAAGCAATTATTGCTTCCCTATTTCCAGAGCAGCCTTGCCCGACCTTCATTCTGGGATCAGTTCCACTGCGTAACACGGTAGGTGGCATGCGATTGGACCACCGTACAATCAATCCCCTGCACAACAGATCGAAACATCCGTCCTTGGCAAGCGTTGAAACAACCTTGGCCGCCCCTCGGTCTGTTTGCCCCTCCGATCTTGATGACGGACAAACATGCCGCCCCGCCTCGTCGATGAGCAGACACACATAGCACCGTGCCATTGACGCTCTTCAGTTTACCCAAGTTCCCTCCTCGCCACAATTCTCATCCAACGGCAGCACAATGTCCTCCGCTGGGGCGTCTGTGACGTTTAGCTCGGGTCGGGCGGGCTCGGCGCCAGGCGAAGAAGGCTCATCAGTGCCCGACGTCAGACTTCTCCACTACAACGATGTCTACCATCTTGACCCATCGTCCTCGGAACCAGCTGGCGGATGCGCCCGCTTCATCACGCTTTGCAACGAGTATCGCGACGGTGATCAGTTTCACGGCCAACCAAATCTGGTCACGCTGTTTTCCGGCGATGTCTTCAACCCCAGTCTCGAGAGCTCCGTAACAAAAGGTATACATATACACTTCCTCTACCTGTCGACCGGATAGCGGCTCATACGTCACCTAGGCAGTCATATGGTGGCCCTGCTCAACAAGATTGGGACAGACTGCGCCTGCGTCGGAGTATGATCTGCGACCTTCCACTGCTTGCGCGAGAATGCTGATGCTGACACGAACCCTTCACTGCAGAACCACGACCTCGACTTCGGGGTAGAACAATTCCGTTACCTGACTTCTAGATGTCACTTTCCATGGCTGCTTGCCAATGTTCTGGACCCAGCGCTCGGAAAGGATGTCCCTCTTGGAAACGCAAAGCGCACCCACATGATAACAACATCCAACGGCATCAAAATCGGTCTCATTGGTCTGGGCGAGCGGGAATGGCTCGATACCATCAACTCTCTGCCTCCCAATCTGATCTACCGATCCGCCAGCGAGGTTGCCCGTGAACTTGTGCCACAGCTGCGTGCCGACGGTGCCGACATCGTCATCGCCTTGACGCATCAACGTGAGCCCAACGACAACAAGCTCGCGGCCAACATTGGAGGTGACATGATCGACCTGATACTCGGTGGCCATGACCACTTCTATGCCCACAGCTTCATCAACGGTACCCACGTGTTGAGGTCCGGGAGCGACTTCAAGCAGCTGAGTTACATCGAGCTTCGTCGATCAACAACCCCCGGTCGCAAGTGGGACGTGGATATCTGGCGTCGTGATGTGGTCCGGGCTATTCCTGAGGACAAGGAGACACTTGCGCTCGTTGATCAGCTGACGGCGAAGCTGAAGAAGAGTCTCGAGAAGCCAATCGGGTGGACTGCTGCGCCGCTCGACTCGCGCTTCACCACGGTGCGTCTGAAGGAGAGCAACATCGGGAACTTTGTCTGTGACATCATGCGACACCATTACGGCGCCGATTGCACCATCATGGCGGCCGGGACCATTCGTGGTGACCAGATCTATCCGCCTGGTCCGATCAGGGTCAAGGATATAACGGACTGCTTCCCATTCGAGGATCCTGTCGTGGTCATCAAGGTCTCCGGTACGGCCTTGCTAGAGGCCCTAGAAAACGGCGTCTGTCTATACCCTGCCCTCGAAGGTAAGAGACACCCGACCCCCGTCACAGAATTGTGCTGATACAATGGCGCAGGCCGGTTTCCCCAGGTCTCCGACATCAAGTTCCAGTTCGATCCCTCCAAGCCAGCCGGTTCCCGTGTTCTTTGGGCGGAGGTGTGCGGAAAGCCCCTGGACCACGAACGGACATACGTGCTGTGCACTCGAGGTTACATGGCGCGCGGCAAAGACGGGTATAAGAGCCTCCTCGTACAGCCTGAAGGCGGTTTGTGCCAAGAGGTTGTCTCAGAAGAGAACGGGATGCTTATCTCTGCCATGCTCCGGCAGTATTTTATGTCGCTCAAAGTCATGGACCAGTGGAAGCGATGGACGCCGTCGTTGACACGGCACTGGGACCGCGTGGCATCGGGCATGAACGAGTGTCACCCCACCATTGTCAACCCGGTAGGGTCGTTGCCCAGCTCCCCGATCCGGGAGAAGGGCCGGGCGCCGGTACAATCAGAGAAGAAAAATTGTTGGGCCGAGTGGACGGCGCCGAAACTCAGGGAGAGACGATCTAGCCTAGGCCCGCTGGTTGACAACGAGGACAGCAGCAGCGACGAGGAGGACGAGGATGCGCGCGGGGACTTGGAGGCCATCGATCGCGAGTTGCGCATCATGCGGCGGACCTTCGATAAGTGGCGTCGCGCAGCAGGTGTCAAGGGGAGACCGTGTGACAACCTGAAGGAGGACGAGATCGATGCCGCTTGGACCAGAGCTATTGCGCCTCGTGTGGAAGGCCGCATCCAGATCGTGGGCGGGGAAGAGTAAACAGATCGACAGACGGCGAAGCGCACCCCGGGATTCGGTTTCCACGCTCTCCAGCTACCGGCCCGCACAAGCCTGGGAGGGAACTTAATCCATTGTTGGAGGCAATCGTTCCGCACTGGACTCCTTTTCTCTCGGCTGCTTTCCGAACTGCCTGCCCTGTTGGCGCGATTAGATCGGACTAGGTCCCTGATAAGACCCAATAAAGACAGGTTCTAGAGTAGCATCTTGCTATGCTCCACAGAGTGTCCCCCCTGGAGGAGGTTTTCCGCTACGCCGTTCGCAGTGGCATTGGATCGGGATCCACCGAGGTCGTGCTAACGACAGCACCATCTCACCTCACTATTGAACCACACCTGCCGCCAAGAAGCGGTTCGGGAAGCGGATTTCTTTTCTTTTTGCCTCTCTGACGGGACCCAGTACGTGTACAAACCTTACCCATGGCCGCGCTGCATGCCTGTGATGGAAGTTTGGCTTTGAGTATCAGTTCTCCACCATGGTGCATCAAGGTTGGTCTGGCCCTGAGAAGGCTGGGAAAACGTAATTCTAGCGACATAGGAAATTCTGACAAGATTCTAGGCACCAATGGGGGTGGGCGTGGCCACGGATGCCGGAATCTAGACGAAGGATGGGCAGGATGCAGGGGGATCTTGTTCGCGCAGCGTGGTATGGGAGATGGAGGCGGCGTCCATCACAAAGACCTGCCATGGTGTTTCCGTGGCCGCATTGGCCTATGAGGAGGGGGTGCACGGTGGAAGATAGAACGGCTTGGCTTGTCGAGGCTAGCCACTCACGGTGGCTTCGCATGACGAGGGATCGAAATCGAACGCACGATGCCTTCAAGAGAGGAAAATTCACCCCGCAATCCCGCACCGGGCCCTGGACGCTAACACGTGTGAACAGGGATTGCGCCGGCGCGCAGAGTCTCAGCACTTGGCCTAGTCCGGCCCCCGAAGCCGGATCGAGGACGTCCTCCGTCTGCGATGCAGTAGCTCTCGGCTGGCGTGCAGACGAGGGGCGAAGGAAACTGTGGTGGAAATTGGTAGCGTCTCGACTCGGACTCGGCAGTCCACGACGGTCTCGGCGTGCTGATAGACGCAACATGGCACGCCTGGGGGAGGTGGACTCGGGTCGCGCTGGACGGGGCGGCTACTGCATTGATCTCCACCTCGCCTGAAGATTGCGGAGCGGCCCCTCGACCACGCAAGGGCCGGCCTGGCTGAGTTCGACAAGGAGCGTTATATATCCCCCTGGGCCTCAAGGATGGCGGAGACAGTGACGGATCCGCGCTGCTACGAACACTCTCTGGACAGCCCTGCGATTCTATATGTTGGCCTCCGCTGCTCTGCCCTTGCTCGTGGATACACGACCACCCGCGGTCGCCGCATAGCCGGCCATACCTCGCGATGAGACTGCCTCCGGACGAGGTACGAGCCAAATGGCCGACTCCGAACTACGATAGCCCCGAAACGCGCGGGCAGGCGCTCATGATCGTCGAGCTGACCATCCTCCCCATTGCCGCCATCATCCTCTTCCTGCGCCTTTATGTGAGGGTGTTTATGCTGCGGAGGAGCGGGTGGGACGACTGGCTCATGGTTGTGGCGGGGGTATGGACATGTCCCCGAGTGCGGACGAGCCTGAACTGATGTTGGATGTGTAGTGCTTCGGCACCGGCGTTACGGTCTGCGTCATCCTCGCTACGAGCCGGTACGGCTGGAATGCCCATGTCTGGGACCTTCGTCTCAACGACCTGATATCGGGCCGCAAGGTGTCGCTCGCCGCCCAGGCCTTGTTCGTGTTTGCCACAACCTTTGCAAAAGTCTCGATCCTGCTCAGCTATCTCCGGTTCGCCCCGCTCGGCTCGATGCTCCGCCGTGCTTCCCTGGGTACAATCTGGACCCTCTGCCTGGCCAACTCGGTCTTCCTCGTTGTGCTGTTCACGCAGTGCAAGTACGTTTCCCACCGGGAGAGAACAGTCTTCGGACCCTGACTGACAAATCTTGTAGTCCCACATCAAGTTACTGGAACATCTTGAAGTCGCCGTCCGACTGCATCTCCGAGGGCCCGCCGCTGCTCGCCCAGGCCACCGTCACCGTGCTCGCCGACTTTGCCGTCTGGGTCATGCCCCTACCGACCTTCTTCCAAACACGGCTGCCCAGGTCGCAGCGCATCGCGCTGGTCACGCTCTTCAGCGTCGGTCTCATTGTGGTCTTTGGTGCCTGCATGCGGCTGTACTGGATCTGGTACGTGGTTGAGAAGACGTACGACGTCACTTGGGAAGGGTTCCACCTGTGGATCTGGACCGCGGTCGAGGTGCACCTGGGTATTATCTGCGGCTGCATTCCCACGCTCAAGGCTCTGCTTGGTTCGTACGACCATGCTAGCCGCAATGGATCTAAGCCCGTCTATATTGCCGGCAGCAGCGCCAAGGGGGGACGCGGAGATGGGACGGGCGATCCGCAGTCCATCCGGTTGGCGGATCGACAGTCACAGCAGCAGCCGGGGGTGTCGACGAACAAGAGTCTGGGCGAGGGCGAGGGAAAGCAGCTGGGTGAACCGTCGGATCGGTATATGGATCTCGAGAGCTGCTGCAGCGACACGACGACGGATGTGAGGCCTAAATAGTGGTAAATGGATGGTGTTCTGTAGATGTTACGATTCCATGTGTAATGTTTGTATGACCTGTTAGTCAAGGTACTTCCCTGTAGCGCTGATATGTGCGACTCAAGGCGACCTCGTCTTCCCTAAATATTCACATGTGTCATAAGTCCAAATGTCGACAGAATTCTGTAGAATGAGCCCAATGTTAAAGAGGACGCCGGCCCGCGCATAGCGTCCCAGCAGGCTGCCCTTGGTAAGGCGGTTCGCTTTATGTCATGTTTCCATCTCTGTTTATATCTGGAATAGCTTAAGCTCCCACCTGCCGACGCAAACATTGCAAAGCTTTGAGATATTCCGCGTAGCGGAATTTGCGTGCTAGAGGCACGAAGCTGTACCGGTTGCGCCAGCTCGAGGCACAAATTGTTTTACACTCTGTCGAGTCACTAGACCTAGCCGCGGAGTTGGTTCAATGTGAACCTTGTTTTAGTCGAATCCAAGTCGTTCCAGGCAACGGAATTCTCGAGCCCGGCGGGTCTATATTTGGCAAGTTAACTTATTAGTAAATCGTCAGGCAAAAGTCACCAGGCAAAAACCGTTTGTTAGCAGGATTAGTATTTCTGCATTGTTTTCTGCAGGTTGGGCTGCATCGCCGGTAAGTAGTATTTCTTTTTTTATTCGTCCCTTTTTGACGCGCCAATTCACTGTGGCTTCTCTTCCCTCGCACCGGTCCAGGCCGAGCTTGCTTGTGGATTTTGTAGGGCACCCCGCCTCAATGGCCGTAAGTAATAGGTACACAGCCATAGCCGGGTGCCCTCTGGGAAAAAAAAAACACGAAAGACTGGACAGACCCTTGGTGATGAACTCGGAATGTTAAAACACGCAACCGTGGGGCGCGTTTTTAAGATGAAAATCGAGACTGGGACACGTACAGTGCGAGACGGCTTGCGGAGCAAACACATTACATGGCTTCCCGGAACTTTGTGGGGAACCGGGGCTTGATTGAAGAAATGTCAGTTGGATTCACGAGCAGGTTTCCACTAGGTAAACAGTCCGTTGCCTGTTGTTAGCAGACCGGTGAATGTGTCCAAACAAAAAGAGACAGCGGAGGTTTTAACAGCTGCTCCTTTGATGCTCTACGGCGGACGCTAGATCGTTGGCTGCTGATAACTAGTTAGCTCACACTGTGGAATCCACCGCCCGCGGGCCAAAGTGGGCGCGAGTCACGTGTCAGGTCATGCTTGGTGCACAGTGGGTCCGCTCGGCATCAACTTTCCACGACTGCATTCGAAACCTTTTAAAAAAAAGGAAAGGCTTCCTGACCTTCTCTGCTGTCACCAACAAACCCAACCCTCCTGAGCGACCGCGTGAATATTTATTCCCCCACCCAGCACTTTGCAAACACCCTCTACACTTTCTTTCCGCACTGTTGTCAATTGGCTACTTCGTCGGTCGACTGCACTGCCTTTACCATGCCTTCCCAGCTACCTTCTCAGCTGCCCTCGAGCTTCGCCTCCGCGGCTGCGGGCCAGAACCGAGACCCCAGAACTGCTGGAAGAGGTGATGTCCGTGGATCTGGCGGCGGTGAATGGTAAGTCATCCTCTTTCAACCTACAGACCCTCTTTTTGCAAGCTTTGCGGCATCGTCGCGGCACAGCTTGTGCTCGTCGATGTTCGACGCGCCTCGAATGACGTTACTCGATCAGAGCTTTTGTGCATGCCCACAAAGCGCGCCCCGGTTATCTCTCCAACCCCCCCTTGGACTCGATGCTTATCATTTCCTTCCCCCAGGCCTCGCTCAAACGGCACGAGGACATTCCGCCGTCAGTCCACCACGCCCTTCAACCAGACTGCTTCCGCAAGCACGACCGATGTTTCGCAGAATCCTACGGGCGACGCGCCGTTACCCTCCATGCAGACACAAAGTGCAGGATACGATGGCCAGGCCTCCTTCCGCTACTCGAAAGAAGAGCTGTTCGAAATTTACGGCCGCACAGGCGACGCTACCTCACCGCCCGAGGTGTCACACCTTTTCGCCGACACTTGGAATCCGAACCATGTCAACGGGGCTTCTGGACGCGGTTGGGGCAAGAGTGGGGATTTGCAGGCCATACCTCAAGACCCCACAGTCTGCTGGGATCCAAACGGTTCTGTTCGGCCCATCGGTCTGGAGGATATGTCGGCCGAGGAACGGGAGATGTTTACGACTGACGTCAACTCCACGTTGAAACTTCCTCAACAAGGCAAAGAGGGAGGCCATCAAGGAAACATGGGACAGAATGGGCGCAAGACGTCGGTCAGCATGGGAAATTCGGGAAACAATGCAATGTCCTCCCCTTCGTCGGCCTCACGCCCCGGCACGCGCAGGCGTGAGACTGGTGACACCAACCCGTTTCCCGGTAACAGCCTGGCGTCGCCGACCACTGGGCGGTTTTCACGAGACGACCCTTGGCTACGGCGCAGTACAGATGTGAGAGAGCCCATCACCGACGAACCCGAAGAGGACACTAGCTCCCGTGACGTACCCCCCAGAAACCAGCCATTTGCTGGTTTAGCTCGAAGCACAACGGCAGGCTCCGCCACGTTTGGGAACACTGCACTTTGGGGGTCCTCGGCTGCCAGCCCGTCCACCTCGGGCGTGGGCGGTTTCGGAAATTTCTCATTGACCTCTGCAATAGGCGACAAGCGCTTCGGCAGTGGTTCAAGCCGCCTGGCTCATCTGATCCCGAAGGACTCGTCCGACAATCTGGCCGGTAGAGCAAACGAGTTCAACAACGCCGACGCAAGCCGCGCATGGCGCCCGAGACAGCGTACCGACACCGATCCTTTCGCCAATGAAAATAGCATGTCTGGAAGTGCGATCTTGGGCGGTGCTCAGGACAACAGCCCTCCGACCTTGCCGTCTCAGGCTCACCGCGTTGGCGCATTTGACACGCCTGTCAAAGGTGGTGCCGGCGATTTCGGTATGGCCGGACTCAATCTTGGCCACGGTGAGGGAAACGGACCAGCTAGTCCCTCGGAAACCAACCCTTACCGCAGCCCTCTGGCCGACCGAGGCGACGACGCCCAGGACGACAATGATTCCGACAAACATATCCAGGGCGGTCAGGGATCCGAACCTCCGTCCCACTATGGCACCCTGCCGCGAAATTTTGGGTCGAATGCGTTTGACGGTAGTGACCGAAGCCAAACTTCCAGCGTTGGTGCCAAGGGCTTTGGAACCATCAACCCCCTGACCGGATGGCCTGCTGCGGGCACCCCGGATCGTGAAAGACAGCATTTCGGCAGCGCATTCCCAAGCAGCATCTTCCCCCTCGGCGACCTTCCCTCCCCGTCCCTAACGAATCTGGGTGGTGGTGGCATATTTCCCGGTTCGTCTGGCCCCAGCCGTGGTAGCAAGCTTGGGTCCCTGTTTCCAGCGGCTATGCAAGCCCAAATGCACGGCCAGGAGCACGAGAACCTGAGCGACTCCATTTCCGATCTTTGGCAGACCAATCCTCTCGGTGCCATTGGTCGTGGGCCGATTGGTGCCCCCCGCGACGCCAGCAGCCCCGTCCGAGCAGACCGAGGAGGTTTTGAGGGCTTGTACTCCGCCGCCGATGCTGCCCGGGCTTTCTCCACCGCCGAGCAGAGACCGTCTGGCTTGACAGCAACAGCACATGGTCAGTCGTTCCCAGTCTCAACGGCGGGCGGGTCGTTTCCCAGCGTTCCGGCTCCTGTTGACCCATCGGCGAGGACCATGGTCATGCCAGATCGGATGCGTTGGGTGTACCTTGACCCGCAGGGCGTCCAGCAAGGCCCCTTCAACGGCTTGGAGATGCACGACTGGTATAAGGCCAGCTTCTTCACCCCGGATCTCCGGGTTAAGCGGCTCGAGGATAACGAGTTTGAGCCCCTCGGTCAACTCATCAGGCGTATAGGGAACTCTCGTGAGCCTTTCCTGGTCCCTCAGATGGGCATCCCTCATGGTCCGGCTCCCTCGGCGCCGCTTGCACTCGCCGGCACCACGGCTGTTCCTCCGCTTCAGAGTGCGTTCCCGTCATTCGGGAGAACCCTGACGGCCGCCCAGCAGAACGATCTCGAGCGTAGAAAGCAAGAAGAGCAACTCTTTCACGCTCGACAGCGTGAGCTGGCGCACCACCATCAACCTTTCGGTAGACTTCCTATCCAACCAGGCGTTCCTCCTTTGCATCACCATTCAAGCGCTCACAGCCTACAGTCTCAGCCCAGTTTCGGCAGCATTTCGTCACCCATTGGGGCTACGCAGCAACCACCCATCGGCCCCCTGGTCCCGACCGCGTCTTTTTTCGAGTCGGCCCCGAACATGGCCGTCGCGCAGCCGTCCGGCCAGCCCGTTATCGGGGCCGCCGCGGAAATTTTCAACCCCGATCTCAACATTAACGAGCGTCAGCTCCTCGCTAACATGCAGGCTGCCGGCGGCCTTGGCGGCATGTTTCAGTCCCAGCAACCCAACATGAGCGATGGCTCCGGATTGCGAAGTCAGCTACCCGGCATTGACCAGCTTCAGAAGGACTCGCAAGGTTTCAGCGCGAGAATCAAGGAATTCCACGATTTGCGCGCCCAGCATGACGCCGAGGAATTGGCGGCTGGCTCCGCTAATGTGCTCGCTGACGTGCAGGAGGAGACCGACGAGCATGACGCCGCTGTCTTGCAGGGAGGTCCCAGTGTCCAACCTGTCGAGGCTTCCAAAATCGACACACAGACCACAGACACAAGCGTGAGCAAGGCTGATGGGCTTTCGCTGACTCAGAGAGTCATGAAGACCCAGGCAGACGCCGCTGCCGCCGCCGAGGTTGTCAAGCCTAGCCAGCAGACCTCGGGTGGGCTTCCGCTGTCGTTCCCTCCTCCGGCACAGTCGTCGACTCCGATTGCCGCTCCAACTGCTCAGCGCCCCGCATCTAACCTGCCGACACGCTATGATGAGCGTTCTGCGTCCGGCACCCCAGACACTACGTCTGATAGCGCGGCTTTGGCTCCGCCCCCTACCGCTCCTTGGGCACCGCAACCTGGCACCGAGACACATAAAGGACCGAGCCTCAAAGAGATCCAGGAGGCGGAGGCCAAGAAGGCGGCCAAGAGAGAGGAGATCGCAGCTGCTGCCAGACGGGCTGCTCTGGAGCTGGAAGCTGCATCTTTGCGTGAGCGTGAGAAGGCGGCGGCAGCCTCGGTGGTTGGCCTCCCTGCGACGAGCACATGGGGCACGGGCTCGCCTGTTGGCACTCCTGGTAGTGGCAGCGCGTGGAAGCAGCCTGCTGCTGCTGTAGGAGCCGCGTCCAGCGGCGCGACTGGAGCTTCGGCGTCCAAGAAGACGCTTGCCGAGATCCAGCGCGAAGAGGAGCTGCGCAAGAAAAAGGCTCAAGGTTTGCATCTGACGGCCAATTCCGGATCCGCCTTTGGCAAGCGATATGCGGACCTTGCCAGTAAAGGCTCAGCCCCCGCTGTCCCGACAGCTGCGCCAGTCCCATCTGCGGGCGGTGGATGGTCTACGGTCGGTGCCGGCGGCAAGGTCAAGATTCCTACGGGTCCTGCTGCGCAGACGCGGTCTGTTAGTGCTAGTACTGTGAAGCCTGCGGTGGTCGCCCCGCCGGCTGCCAAAGCTGCCGCCAAGACGCCGGTTGCGCTGAAGGATGCGAAGAGCCTTGCGATGGAGGAGTTCCGCAAGTGGATGCTCCGTGAGCTATCCCGTGGCCTTGACGGGATTACTGACAGTATGTTTTTTCCCGTTCCACTCTACGGTATCGATGCTGACGTTGGTAGTTGAGCAATTTGCCGCTACTCTGTTGGAGCTGCCGGCTGATGCTATGATCGTGGCCGAGGCTGTCTACGGATACAGCACGACTATGGATGGACGTCACTTTGGCGAGGAGTTTGTCCGGCGCAAGAAGCTTGCTGAGCGCGGCCAGTTCGACAAGGAACCGGCGGGCTCGTCGGCTGTCGAGACCAAGAGCAGCAACGGGGGTTGGAACGAGGTGGCCAAGAAGGGCGGCAGCACTGCCCCCAAGGAGGACACCAGCACTGTCGGGTTCCGCATGGTTGCGCCCAAGAAGGGCAAGGGCAAGAAGCAGTCCTAGGGGGGCAAGGGTAAGAAGTAGTCCGGCGACGCTAATTTTTGTGCAGTGCAGTGCATCTGCAGTGTGGTCACGGAGCTACTTTTGCCTGCTGGCTTGCCTTTGGCCGGTTGACTTTGGACCATGGTAGATGCGAGACAGCGATCATGTTTAGATTAGCTAATAGCGAGGACAGCCGCATGTAGTATATTGTATGTCAGTAGTTGCGATGATGTTTCGACGTGAGAGGTGAGGTTGTGGGTTGACTGCCGGATTAGGTAAGCTTGCAGCCTGCATCTTCAACGGTTTTGCCCCTCGCCCCACATGGAATTTGTGCCTGGCAGAAACTTTTGAGCGCCTCCATGCCCCTCCATGCCCCTCCATTCCATTGCGCGAACGATCAAAGTGCAAACCGAGACTATTGGTCTGGAGATTTTTACAACCCAGCGCTGTGAATGACGAGGCTTCAGTACTACTAATCTGATAATTTTTTTTCGGGGCTTTCTCTCTTTCACCATGGCGACGCCATCGAACCCCTCCTCTACCAGCCTAGCTGCCCAACTGCTCGCCGGCCGCTACGTCGACATCCTCACCAGCGACCTCGCCCAGACTCTGATCGGCCAGTTCGTCGCCAGCTCGACGCAGTCATCACCACAGGGTCCCGTCGCAGATTCCAGCTCACCACCGCAACTCGGTCCGGATGTGCTCGCCGTCGGTCTCGCCTCGTTCAACGCCTTTCTGCAGGTCAACGTCACCGGCCCTGTTCTCGAGGGCGTCCGGCATGTCACGGATCGGTTTGCGTCGGACGCGGAGGCGCTGCGCAAGCTGAGGGGGTTGTGTCTGAGGGGGTTGGATGTTGATGGGGTTTCTGCTTATCCCTATGTCCCCTTTATTGAACTCTTTTGCTTTGCGAGATGGGTTCTGTTGGGGTATGGGGGAGGGGGGTGGGGGGATGAAGAGGGGGAGGTGGAAGATGCGGCGTGGAAGGTGCCTGCTTGGATGGTCCTGCGTGTGCATGTGTGGCATTTCAAGTTGCTTTCGCAGCCTAGTCTCGGCGCTGGGTCGGTTTTTGTCAAGGGTGGACAGTGGAGCGATGTTCCTAGTTTGCAGGGGATGATTGAATCGGTTTTGGGGGAGGTGGAGGGGGTTGTTGAGAAGGGAGGGGATGCCGGGGTGAGGGTCAAGTTTGCGGTTGAGAAGGCGAATGTGCATATCATGCTTGGACAGGACGGCAAGGCAAGAGAGGCGATAAAGCGCGCGAGGGAGGTGGGTGGGTTCGTGTATGCGCTTTCCGGGGCTTTGGGGAAACGGACGAGGTTTCAGGAGAAGAGTACCAGTCAGTTGGTGGTGTTGGCGAAGAGCGGGCAGGAGGGAGGGAAGGAGGCGGCGGGGGAGGTGAAGCCTGAGGCGCTCGCTTTGAATGACGATACGCTGCTGGAGAATCTGGAGTTCACCAAGGAAGACGACGGGGATCGCAAGGGCGTGGAGGAGCTTCCGGATGCGTTGAAGGACCTCGAGCCGGATGACCAGCCGCAGTTGACGCCGTTGGATCAGATTATTCTACTCACCGAAGCAACGCTCAAGGATGCATTTTCACCGGCGGATACCCTGACTTCAGAGGAGATTCTACCTTTTGCTGTCCGCGTCATCTCGGACAAGTCGACCAACTGGCAGATTTACACGCAGGCTTTGTTGGTTCGGTCGAGGATCGAGGTCCATCGGAGTCGCACTGTCGAGAGAGGCGTTCTACAGATGCAGGCTGTCGTTGATCAGGTCATTGTCGACACCACGGCCGAGCCGAAGACCGAGAAAGGGACCGAGACGGGCGTGCCGTCAATTCAAATCACGACCGACAGCGAGCCGGAGAAGAAAAACAAGCCGACTTCGTTCTTCCCAGCGCCGAAACCGTCCGAGGCTGCGCCGGCACATGTGCGGTTGCAGTACATCCACGCGTTGAGTTCACCTCCCCGATGGCACCTCGAGTGCGAGCTTGCGTACTCGTGGACGAGTGTCGGCTCGCTCGTGTCGGCTCTCGAGATCTTCAAAAGGCTGCGACTGTGGGCTGAGGTTGCGCTTTGCCTGGCGAGCGCAGCAGCGACCAACGACGAAGATGGACGGGGCAGCGGCGGAGAGGAGAAGGCAAAGGGCGTGTTGCGTTGGCGGCTCTTCCGTCGCACCGGAGCGGAGGCTAGCCAAGTGGAAGTCGACGTCGATGAGGAGGACATTGACGTATCAGATCTCAAAGAAGCCGACTTCCAGGGGCCAGAGATTTTCCCGTCACCCCCCAACGCGCCGCGTTTGTTCTGCATCCTCGGAGACATCGAGAACAATCCGGCGCACTACGAGCGCGCGTGGGAGATTTCAAAACAGCGCTTCGCGCGCGCGCAAAGGTCGTTGGGCGAGTATTATCTTCAACAAAAGGACATCGGGAAAGCGAAGGAGGCATACAAAAAAGCTGTGGCGGTGAATCGTATGAGCTCCGAGATGTGGAGTCGACTGGGCGATATTAACCTGCGTCTGGGCGAGTTCTCGGACGCGTCGGATGCTTTCGGCAAGGCGATCGCGTGTGCGGACAACATCGTCGGCGGCGAGGATGCCAGGACGTGGAGTAATCTCGGCAGTGCGCTGTATAGTCTCTACCTGGAGCGGGTGAAGGAGGCGAAGAGCGAGAAGGATCAATCAAATGCGGAGGGAACCGTCACGGACGGCGACGATGAGAACGAGGTGATCGACGGACAAGAGACAGAAGCGAAGAAACGAGACCCGGCTACGCTCCTCTCGCAGTCCCTCGCGGCATTCAAGCGCGGCGCATCGATATCACACGACAACTGGCGCATCTGGGACAATGTCATCACTCTCGCCTCGCGGGTGCGGCCACCCGCTGTTTCGGAAATCCTCCTCGCGCTGCGGAATACCATTCGCATTCGCAAGACCGAGGATGCGCTCGACATTGACGTTCTGCGTCTGCTTTTGAACGAGGCGGTTCTCTCCAAAGAGAAAAAGGATGACGGGAAGTTTGTCTATGACCCCCCGCGCGGCACACCCGAGCGTGCGGTGTGCGAGTTGTTGGAAACACAAGTCGTCCCGCTGATCACGGTCCGCTCCGAGCTATGGGAACTCATCACCCGCGAGCGTGTCTGGAAACGTGATTACTCTGGCGCCGTGGACGCAGCCGAGCGAGCGTGGAGGGCGGCGATTGGTGCCGCTGCCGGAGGGGGACTGTTGCCTTCCACTGGGACGGACACTGACAAGAAAAAGAATTGGCTGGAGGATGAGGGTGAGTGGGCAATCGTCGTGGAGAGGACGGATGAGTTGGTCTCGGTGCTGGAGAACTATGGGCCTGATATCGAGGATATTGGGGCGAAGTGGAAGGGCAAGGCGAGGAGTGCGGTGAGGAGTGTGTTGGGCAAGGCGAAGGAGAGTTGGGAGGGGAGTGAGGGGTGGGAGAGGCTCCAGGGATTGTTGGAGGGGTTGCGGTGATCATGAACGGATCAGGGTGGTGGGAAGGGGTGGCGGTGATGTATTAGGGTATTGGCCATCTGGTGTGCCGTCCGTAGAAAAGATAGATAGGCACTTGAGGGGAATGGATAGCACGGTCGCCAGGTCAGACGTCATTACCTCGCTTATTCAATGTTTCCCGTCTCGCCTCGGTGAGCGGTGCTTCTACCTCGTTTTATCCTCGACATATCAAATCCCTTCAGGACAAGGAGTTGATACCCAAAATTGAGCAGCAGAGATGCACAAGGCAGCACACCAAAAAGGGGGGGTGAGCTTAAAAGGTGTCCTCGAGTGTAAGGTCACGGGAAACGCCGCAGAAACCTGGCGCCAGGAAGGGACCATTAATGGGGTTATATGCTCATCGAGGTCGTCGACTTCACCACGAACCACATCTTTCTCAAGCCCGCAAACGACAAAGAGCGGGATCTCGTCCGCCCACCGTCCAACACGCAAAGCGGCCAGCAGGACCTCGCTGCTGGCCCGACGTTCCGCCATATCTACCAGCTGATTACATCGCCGACACCGACCATTGGGAGGAGGTGAAGTGTGTACCGTTCCTGGACGCGGCAAACACGCCCTTCCTAGCCGCTCGCTAGCCTGGATTCTGCACAGAGCCAGCTTGCGGCCGCTCAGGGTTCCGGAATCGACGATATGACGGCTACAGCTTCTGCAATGTGGCGAGGCGATGCAGGCTATCAAGGACGTTCTCAAGCAATGCAGGTGTGGCAAGCCGTCCTCGGTCCGTGACGTCTTGAAGAGCTGGTTCAAATCCCCCATTCTTGCCCCTGAGGGAGACGACTACCAGTCTGTAGTGCCATGACATGAAGGCATGCGGTCACCAGATGGTGTGGGATGAACCAACAAAAAGGATGTGACTAACTGAACCCGAAGTTAAAGGGAAACTGCCCATGGACTTATCAAGAAGGCGAGCCTTCTTTCTCTCACGCCGCATGGTACCGCCAGCAGCAGCAGCCCCTTCCAAGTTAAGAACTGTCTCAGCAGACCTGCGTCATCGACATATATTCAGGAAGGCATCGGGGTATCGAAGACAACCACCTCAGTCAAGAACGGAAATTTGCGATGGTTCTCTACCCTCAACACCTAGTATATAACCTTGATCTCTGCCCAGCTTAATTCTCTCTTCTCTTCCCCAGCATCGCAGAGCCTCCCACCCTGTCATCAAGTTATTCGCTCGCTACGCCCTCCTCCTTTACCTACGGCTTTTCACTCGCGCCACACCCTATCATCAAGTCATTTCCTCGCTGCGCCCTCCTCATTTACCTACGGCTCTTCACTCGCGCCATCCCGACGCCATGAAGTTTCTTCTCGCCCTTCTCGCCCTGCTATCCGTGGCCTTACCGGCCTCATGTCTTCCCGTCCAGGGCCTCGGTTTGGCCCAAAACTCTGTTACTACGGTAACAAAATCTTCGGCTTCTTTCTCGGTCACAACGGTGACCACAACGGTGTTCCTGTTCGCGTCCGCTTCTGGCGGTCCTGGTGATGTCGGCGGTGGTGCTCCTGGCGTTTCTGGCGGTCCTGGCGTTCGCGGTTCTGGCGGTCTGGGCGGCGGCGGTCCTGGCGGTGGTGGCGGTGGTGGAGGTCCTGGCGCTCCTGGCGGTAGTAGCGGTACTGGAGGTGCTGGCGCTCCTGTCGTTGCTGGCGGTCTCGTTGGTGGCGGTGCTGGCGGTAGCGGTGGTGGTGACAATGGTGGTGGTCGAAGTTTCGGTGTTTCCGGTGATTCCAGTGTGCGCCTGCGACAATCAAGTGGGCAGCGACACCCAGTGTGGGAATCTGGGTCCTTAGCAGGGAATAGATTGTGTGTCAATTGGTGGTACTGGCCCAGCCGGAGTGCTGGCTGGGCCAGGTCTATCTATATCTATCCTATTCCTTTGTTTCTGAATGCCTTCATCTTCCTGACTGAGTCCTCTTTGACTCAAGTTGCCTGCATGTAAATAAAGGGTCTAAGGTGTCTTGCATCACTGGCGGTCTTTGGGCCTTTGCCTATCAGGCCTTTGCCCACCAGGGTGCCTGCATCTTCACACCCAGATGGGCACAATGTAGTTTGAATAGGGCATCTGATAGGGGTGTACCCCCCTTTTGCTACAAGTGCATCCCCCCGCCATAACGTTTTACGTATATACCTTCTAATTTACTGTTAATGTTTTTCCTAAAAGCTGTATATATATTTGCTAAAGGCGTATTTACTTTATATGAGGGGTTTTGAATATGTAAAGGTAGGGAAAAGTAAAGATTTGAGGCGTTACGTTTATTGGCTAAACCCCTGGAAACACGTTACGTTGAGACCTTTTATATTTTATTTTTAGTAAATAGAGGTTTAAGAACGTTTTTGATAGATCGCAAAGCCCTTGTTAATAGCCCTCCTGGCATTGCTAATAGGCCGAAACGCTTATATTTGAGGATATAGGCCAAAAATGTATCTTTAAGGGCATACGTACAGATCAAAATGGGGGTACACCCGTATCAAATGCCTTCTGTCTCGGTCACAACGGTGACCACAACTGTGTTCCTGTTCGCGTCGACCTCGGTTTCCCCTTCGGCTCCGTCTTCCGCCTCCGCTTCGGTTTCGGCCCCAGCTTGTAGCTGTACCTGGTCTGACTGGGGCCAAGGCATCGGGGGTATTGCCACGGCGCTGTCTGTTTTGGGGGGTTTTCTCGCTTTTTTGTGGACATCTCTTTTTGTGGCCTTTCGTTTGCCGATTTTTCAACCACTGTTTCGAGCGCTGGCTCACTCGTCTTGGGTTCGTGAAGGCCGAGGCCGTGGACCCCGAGAAAGCGAACGTTGGTGGTTCTGGCGCTTCTGGCGGTCCTGGTGTTCGTGGTTCTGGCGGTCTGGGCGGTGGCGGTGACAATGGTGGTGGTCGAAGTTCCGGTGTTTCTGGCGGTCCCAGCGCGCGCCTGCGACAATCAAGTGGGCAGCGGCAACCAGTTGGGCACAATATAGTTGAAGTTTAGGAATAGACTGGGCTGGGTTGGGTTGGACATTTTCATTTTCACTCGAGTGTGACATCCCCAGACCACGATTATCAACATCTCTACTTTTCATTTGCTTCCTGTATAAGCACTGTTGCCGATTCCAAACCCCTGATCATCCACAGACACCACACACACACACACACACACACACGGAGAGAGAGAGGGGGAGGGGGGCGTCCATTCCGACCTGACCTGACCTCACGAGGTTCTCGACTGACCGAGCCACGAGCTGATTACCACTGCCACGGCCGGTCGGGGGGATGTAAATGGAATGTATGCGTTGCTCAGATCCTGCCAGGGATCATCGGTTGCTGTGCGTGATGGTGGACGACACGTTGTGCCGGCGCCTTGCGGCTTGGGGATTACCATAGATATCTCAGAGTTTTGAGATCACAATAGACCGGCTTTGTTGTTGTTTTGTTGTTGTTGTTTACTATTAGAGGCCTTTTGGGGGGGGCATCTGATAGGGGTGCACCCCCCTTTTGCTACGGGTGAATCCCTGGTTGATATGTAGATTCAACAGCAGGGACCACACATGTCTTCAACTTCCAATGAAAGATTTCACCGCCAGTCATGTCAAGCCATGCAGACACCACTGAAGTCCTGAAGATGCTGTGGAACATCAGTGCCATCAGTATGAAACCAAAGAACATTTAAAGCAAGATTCCTGATCTAAAGTCAAGACGTGGACAAATGGTTGCCATGTATCCGTCATCGCGGTTCTCAAAATTGACTGCCATCAAGTTCAAACCGGACCAACACTGAGACCATCTCGTGCGTGCCAGTCTGCAACCAATCCACCACTCCACGTAAGCTACCTGGTACCAGTTGACACCATCAGATCCCCCTTCTGCCATGTACCATCTCGACGTCTGTGTTGAAGAATATCCGACTGCCGCCATGAAATCCAAAACATGCAGCCAAAAAGGGGCTCAGGGGGTCCGTATGTACAAACATGCACTTGCATGGTACCCGGAGTTCACCCGAGTGATTTGAAACGACCAACTGCAAGTCTAACTATCAGAGAACCTGCTAGGTAGAGATAGACTTACCTCCCCCCCACTCACCCACGGAAGCTTTCCGTCGGTGAAAAAGGGACTAGACACCACCTGCAAGCCCTGTCGGGTCTGGAGGGCAAAACCAATGTTCAAAAGAATTGTGAACGTAACGCCCACCGAGGTCGTATTAGGGCCCAGGTAGTATCGTTGCTAATTAGAAGCCATAGACACAGGGCAACTCACTGGATAGTGCACCAGTCTTTGAATGCTACCCTCGATTGCAACGACGACATCCGCCCTCCTGATTCGCGCCCGGCTCATTTCACCGACGGCGTTGTTTCCGCAATCAAGTTACCCCGACGGTGTGAACCCCCCGAATGCTGATGCCGTCAGCCAATCGGGAACCAAGAGTCCAGTCCTTCACGAGACAGACAGTAGCGCTGTCTCGGGTCACGAATCAGAAGTCAGGGGCGCCAAGTCACCTTGGTAGGCCGGTACCTCAATGGCACCGCTGGGTAGGGACGGGTGTCAACGGTTTCTCCGCAGTCTCCTTGCCCTGTCCCATCCGTAGGGCGGTCTAGAGTCGCCCCATCGCCCTTTGACGCTTCATCTCCATCCTTTCCGTGCCACGGTTCAGAGACAGGGCGCCTGGATGGACGTTTGTGTGTACGTGACTGGAGATCTATGCTGCAGACACCGGCGAGGTTGACCGATGGTGATCACCCAGAGAGATACGCCCCGGGTCGAAACGATTGACGTCGTGAGCAGCGCCCGACTTGGGGGACTGGGCCAGGCTGGTGTTTCGACATGGCCAGCGGGGCAACTACCGGCGTGATTTGAGAAGAAGATGGCTCCCGCTCCGCAGAAACAAGGCTCGTTGTTGGTTGGTGCAATGGCCCAGTGGAGGTTGAGTGGGCTGTAGATGCGGGAGGAAGTCGGTCTGGCTTTCAGCAGGCTACCCTTCCGATCTAGTCAACCCAACCCTGAAGAGGAAGGCCGCAACAAAAACGTCGTCCACGTCTCCTGCGCTCCACGACACCATCACACACCCATATGCAGCTGTCGCCTTCCCACCATAGCCTCCGGCTGCGTCTCTCAAGTCCAAAGTTGGCAGATCAAGCCGGCCGATGCGGCCTCGAGCGGGAGACGAGTCACATCGGTTTCGATGGTTGGGGGAGTCGAAGACGCCCGACTGGTCATTGGCAGCGCTAGACCCACCGTCCTTCCCAACGGCGGTGTCTCCTACAACGGGCATCTCCTAGTGCCCCCCCGACGCTGCCGCTCGGGATAGCTGGCAGCGGAGTTTACCTCCCGCAGACCAACCCAGACAAAGCATCCTGCCGTCATCGCACTACTAGCTGCACCCCCGCCAAGGCCGGAATGCCAACTTCGACGGTGACAGCGTCTCGTGGAATCGTCCGTCTCGCCCTCCCTTCGCGCCAAGAAATCCCATTGCTCACAACTCCAGCAGACGAGGGATCGTCGACGCCCAGCTCGGCCGGAGGGCGACGAGATTCCAGGGCGGAGATTTTTGCTTTCCCATTCCACGGCACTGGCGATCCCATTGCCTCGTCGGTCTGCGGGCTTTGCGGTGATCCTCCGACTTGGCACGGCTATCACGAGTCGTCGTCGGCCGCGCGCAAAAAGGCATTCATTCCGTGATGCCTTGGCACGGCACTCTCCGCGGGCGGTGTTGTCGTGGGACGGGACCCGTGACCGGCGCAAGGGAAGATCATTCCTCTTTTCTCTTGCCCTATCCATCACGGTTCTCATATCACGTCATGTCGCCTCGCCGACCAAAGGCGCGGGGCGGACGGGGTCAGCTACCCTCCCGGCGATGAGGCTTGCGCGGAGCCGTAAATGACCGAGGCCGGTGGCCGTAATCAACACCGAGGCAGGGCGCTCCCTGAGGAGCGGGAGGAGACGGACCGATGATTCCAGCACTCGACAAATGCCAAGCATCTCGTCCTGCCCTGCCGCGCCGTCTAATAATGCGTGCCTCCCGGTAACAAGCCGGCCATGGCCTTTTCTTCGATCTCCAGGGCGGGCTTGTAAAATAGGGCTGGCGATCATGATCTATAAACTCGACTCCGATCGGGCAAAATGGGACAAGCCCTGTCGGAATTGTGCATCCCCTCCCGCTGGGGCTTTCACCCCTGCCGCCTCGTTTGGGGCGTGGTGATGCAGATCAGGGTTGGGGTTGAAAATGGCTGGCACTGCGACAAGACAAGATCTGCAAGACGAGATCGCCAAGACTCGACTTGGCCGAGTCCACTGGCGCCGGCCTCTTTCAGATTGGTTGAGAACGGCCGAGCGATGCAATTTTTTGCGCAACCGCTGGCCACTGGATTTTCCATCCATTCTTACCCGCAGTATGCACGTGAGAGAAACTGTGACCTTGTTGAGCTGAGCTGCCGATGCGAGGACCTCGTTCCCCACGTCACCGGGACCGACGAGGCACCGGCCGATATGGTCGCCAAGAGCCTCAATGGTCTTCGAGTCCATTGAACGCCATTAACAATGGAGGCTTCGGCAGGATAAGATAGATACGCAGGTGATACGGTTGCTGACCGGCCGACAAAGAACAGGACCATGCGAACTGACAGGGGACCCAAGGCCGTATTCCACATCTGACCTGTCAGAAGCCGGGCTGCGTCTAGCCACGTTATCGCGGGTGAAAGGGCAGCTGAAACAGCGCGGGTAGCGAGGCGCCATTCCCAGATCCTGACCAGGGAGTTTTTTTTTTTCTTGTTTCTTTTCGAGCGGGAAAATTGGTCGCGGGCGGCGCACGGCGCTTTGCTCCGTTCTTCTGTGTGGTTCGATAATCGATATCGGCCAAGGCAAACCCGGATTCGGCGAAGGCCGCTTGCCTCGACGCTAGGAGCCGCCACCGGAAGGATGGTGAGGCGCTCCGCCGTGTTTGGTTGGAGGGCGATGCGCCTTTGAGACTGCCATCCGCGCCGGACAGGCAGGTACCAGGAACACGGAGGTTTTGAACCGGTCGTAGCTTTTCTTGGATCTCCATCAATGGGGCCGGGTGGCCGGCGATGATGGCTGGGAACGATAGAGCCAAACAGGCGCCCATCAGTTGCCCGAGCAAGCTCTTCAGGGAAGCAGATATCGGAATGGCTGGACTGTGAGGTGAGAGAGCCAAAGGGACCCGTCCCGGCGGCGCCGACCTCCATCGCCCGGAGATCCGGGGCAGGCCGGCGACGACTTGCAGAGGTCGAGATAAGGTTTAATGCTGTCTCTGACTTCCCATCCGACTGTCAACGTCGTCTCGAAGCAGCTGGGAGTGCTGGCATTGCGCGGGGATCCTGGCAGCCGGGCCAGCAGCGAGAAGACATGGACGACTTGATTGGTCTCGGCACGGCTGCGCTAGCGACGTCGCAAAGACCGACTCGGACATTGGATTGGCGATGCCGAGTGACTTTGGTATGGACCCTGGCATGGCTGCTTGCTCTCCTCCCTTCTCTGGAAGTCGTGGCCGAAAAGAGAAAATGCGAGGCCCAGGCGACCTGGGCCACCGCCAGAAGCAGAGAAACATCTGTCGGCGGCATGCTGCCCCAGTTGACAGCGGGTGCACGACCAGGCTTGCCAGACGCCCGGGAGATCAGACGCTAGGATCGGAGACATCAGGAGGGCTGCACCAGGCCCGAAGCGGTCTGGCGCGTCGCTGTCCTGGTCGGCGATCAGTGCGGCATGCCCCCTGTCCGGCTGAGGCTGGTCTTCCGGCACGCCCGGGCGTGCGTGCTGCCGCTTCTCTGTGGCAGAAAAAGCAAATGCCTACAGTACTGCCACACCGCACTACTGAAAAGCCAGCCACCGCTGGTCCGGGGTCGACCGCATCGGTTTTCCTCCCGGCAGGGGGGAAGCCCCGAGGGATCGCCAGCAGCGATTACTGCACCGCTTGTTCGTGACGCCTTTACACAAATTCGGCAGCCCCAGCACCCGAGCGTCACCGCGCTGGGCCTAAAGAGTTCTGCTCTCCCCAGTGCTGATGCCCGCTTTGGGAAGCTTGCGGGTCCCGAGTACCAGCCGCACCACTTTTCGGGACTTCGGGGTGAAGCCACGTCGCCTGGGGAGATGCTGCTGCCGCTGCATCATCCGGAATTCCCTCGAGAGCACCGTGATGTGGTGAGCTGACGGTCCAAAGCCATTTTGTGAACTGGCCGAGCCGGCGGACCACGGGGTTTCCCAGCCTCCGGTCGGCTTCCTGCCCTTCTTTGTGCAGGCACTTTCGGCGCGGCGCTCGCCCGCCAACAACCAACCCCCCGGGGGTCTCCCGACAACTGTTGGTGAGCAACAGAGCTCTGCCGCGCGAGGGATCGGTACCGAAGCAGTGGGTGGGTGGGTGCTCATCCCATGCCTGTCTACATTTTCGTTTGCATTACCAACGTCGGGATTGCAAATTGCGGCCATCTCGAGTCTTGGCCGTGTTGGACGCATGCCGTGGTCGTGGGTCGCAGACTCCACGTGCCGTTGAAGGCCTTTCTCTTCGTGACACCGGGTAATCTGGACAGGCGAGGTGACGGCGGACGAGAACCGCGAGGGCTACCAAAGAACCCCCCCTGACAGACACAACGACGGGCCCCTCGAGCTGTCTTGCAACGTGAAGTTCGTGATCTTGGACTTGCAATTTTGCGTCCGTAACACGTTACAGCCATTGCAGATGGTTCGCTCCCGCCAGCCAACATGGGTCGTCCCGCCGTTGGATCCCTGGTTTTCCGGGTAGGGTGTTTGCGTCAAGCCATGTGCCTCGCCGAGCGCTGAGACTTTCCGTTTGGCCCGGGGCAGAGTCTGCGACGGATATCTGCAGTTCGAACACGGAGATGAGCATGATCAAGCCTACTCCCAGCTCTCCGGTTATGGTTGAAAGGAAACACCACAACGTCTCACCACGGATGGCTGCCGGCTCATCGGGAGGACCACTGGTCGAGGCCTGGCAACCTGGCAAATCCTCCGCCGCTCCTCCCTCCCACGGTCGTTCATTCGCCCAGGATCCCTGATCCAACTTGTCGTCATTGCGAATGGGGCAAAATGCCGGGGAACCCAGCTCTGAAACGAAACATGGACCAATGATTCAAACAGCGGCCTCGCCCCTGCCCCCGGCATCTCTAGGCTCCAGTTCCTCGGCGCTTTCCTCCCTTGCCTACCTTGCGAAGTCTCCCTCACCGCTTCAACTCCCCGACAGTGGCTGGTGTAACTCCTGCTATCCTTCCGGTCTGTAGATATGCGAGCATAACCAACTTCGCGTTGAGCACCTCGTTTTCGGCGTTTGTCACACTCAACAGGAGCGAGATAGGAGTTTGGGTCTCCAGCTTGTCTGAGATCTCGCAATTGGCCACCCTGTGGGATGGGGGAACTGCACCCGCAAGAACCATGTTTCACTCGCTGCGATGAGCCGATTCGGTTAAGCCACGAGATCCAGACAGGGGTGTGCACCACGTCTTGGGTTCGTCATCGACATTTCCATCGTCGTTTGGTGGCTCTTTCCCTCCTAGCCCGGCTCCGCCGGCCGGAAAGGCACCTAGACAGCCGACCAGGTTTCCAACGTCGTCCCGGCGCTGTCCGGAGCTGGTTCAGGTTCCCGTAAGTTCCCACCGCCGTCTCCATTCAGCCAGGTAGAGACCGAATTTCCCATACCCTACCAATACCTATCGCAACAAATCGACGGAGCGAGAGACGGCTGTCCGATTCTGATCAAGGACAGAGAGATACCAGCCAGATTCTTACCGCCCTGCTATAGTTGGTGTAACCTTCGCCGCCTCGGTTCTCGTGCAAAGTCACCTCATACGGGCGTAAGGCTATGATCGTACAAAATAGATTGCCGACCGCATTCCTATTTAGAGTGCCCGCAATGCTGCAGGATCGAGCCAGGCGGGCGGAGATGATGTGAAATCACGGCTCCCTGCAGATCGTGTGAATAATGACTGACGCCCGGCGGGAATATGTTTTAAACCGTACGGAATTTGCAGAGCGTATGTTCCGTTCGAAGGGTTCCTGGGAATCCTCTGGACAATGCCGTTCGAGGATCTGCCCGTGACATGGTGGTGGGTCGCCGACTCAGCTCAACGTGGCGTAACTGCAAGCTCCCCTCCCGCGGGCCGTTGTGAGCATGGTGCACCTGTGCAACCCTGCCCGATATGCCGGGTCAATATACCTGACGATAATAGGGCGGCTGTTTCAAGAACCGACAGCGATTTTGATTATGCAAGCCAGGCCCACGTCCCAGATGATCAGGGCCGCCTCCCTTCTTGTTGATGTCGGCCTCCAGGAAGCCGTGGAACGAGTTGTATGTACGGCCGTTGAGGCTTCGGAGCAGCGAAGTATTCAATGTGGTCCTTGCATCGACGTGCGTCCGGCGGGGCGACTCGACAGGTCTATTCTGCGCATCCTGTCACCGCAAAAGCTTTTGGCGATTGACCGTGATAGTCTGCCCGCCGGACTGTAGCCATCTGCGTGTCCATTGGTGTCGTAAGAACCTTCTGCAGGCTTATTGGTTGGGTTCATGGTTCCTATATCCTTTGAAATGCGAAACGAAAAAATTGAAGTCGGTTGCTTGTTGACATCAAGTTTGAAGTTTGGAGAGAGCCATGGTTTCGGGTTCTCTGGACGGAACGTCTAGATGATCTGAATTCCCGTGAAGAGGGCCTTCCGAGACGCAGTGTGCTGAGCTGAGCTTGGTGTTTGATGCCATGGGTCATGCAGCCGTGCATGTCCTCGCTGTTTCGCAGACAGGAAGGTCTAAGGCATGGCTGCAGCCAGAGGCCGAGTCCAGAACCAGGCCATTGGGCCGCCCTGTGAACATCGGCTGGGTTGGTTGGGTGGGTGGCACAAAGCTCCAAATAATCTCGAGCCGCTGGCATGGCACGCCTTGAGTCTGTCTTGAAGAATGTATATCGATGTCCCAGCGATGGCTCCTGGCTGTCTTAGACGGGGGGCCGGGGTGATGTCGGAGTAGACTACGGATTAAGTACGGATGCAGTGGTGAGAGCGCGGGCCGTTCTGGGCAGCCAGTGGCTGGCGGCGTGGAGGGTTGAATCTGCGACATTTGGCTGGTGACACAGGTCAACTGCCGAGATCTGCCGTTTGGGATGCCAAGACCATCGCGCCAGGGGTGTAGCGCGCTTCCCAAACTTTATTGTCAAGGGTAGCGCACCCTGCTGTCGGTAGGCGTATTTTCCCAAGATTCTGCGTTCGTGCAGAGAGCTCGAGCCAGCGACGAGGCAACGGAGGACAGAGGAGAGTAGCGGCGTGACACTTGGGATGGGATGCGGATGCGGTAACGCAGTCCGGTCCCAGGAACCCTACTGACGGATTCTGGGCGATGCGAGCTGTGTGTGCATGGGGGAACGTCAAGTACGGCCGTAGTTGGCTGGCTTTGCCGATTTTGGCCGGGGGAGGGCCTCTGAGGGGGAGGGGGGAGGAGGGTGTTGCTGTCGTTCGCCATGCGTCTCCAAGCAAGCAGCGGGATGGGGGCGCAAGTTGAGGCCAGTCGACGGTACGTCGTGAATTGACGGAGCTGAGCGCAGATATTCGGATGGTGGGTGGATGGTGGTGCTGGAGCGAGGGAAGGAGCCTGCTCCCGTGCAGAGTTTGGTTTGCACATTGCCCGGTTTGGTGGCAGTCGGCGCCTTCCTGAACAGTGCGAGAAAATTTGATGCGGAAAAATCGAAGCTTCTTTCAACTCCAATTGACCATCACAAGTCGCGCTTTCTCTCCTGCAACACCACACCATCCTCGTTTTTTTCTCTGTCCTTCGTGCATCGGCGCCTGCAACAATAAGAGCTGAGGTAGACGCGTCCCTGCCGACGTCGCTTGACATTTCGCCACTGGCAACCGAGGCCGCCCATGAGAGTGACAAGTGCCTGCCTGCCTGTCCAGCGCCCAAACACGGCCAAATCTGTCGGATGCGCAAACTCTCCCAGCGAAGGCTCGCGACAACATGGAGCGGGTGGCCTCCAAGCAGGTCGTCCTCACATATCGGAATCGAGGTCACGCCCTGTGGCTCGAGGCTGGATGGTCCGCATTGCGGGCAGGTGGCGCGTGTACCTCGTCGCCAGCTCCAAGTGCTTGACAGCCGCCGTGTCTACGTGCGTATCTGGCACAGAGCGATATTTACTGTCTAACCACACTCGTGCAGGTGTCCAGCACGCATCCAATTCTCTCTCGCTCTCCATGCTTCATCCCTGGGAGAGACATGCACTTCTCAGTGGCTGCACGTCCCGACTTGTTGCCCCACGGCTGCTGCGCTTCCGCACGGCCGTCAACCTCCCCGTCTACGATGCTTACCCCGACCTGTTCCAAGACCGCGCCGCTACCGAGGTGGACGAGGAATCGAGATGTTGGAAAATTGGCTTTCCCACAAGGGACACCATGCCTGCTCCGAGAACCATAAGAACTCTCGCGAGCTTATATCTAACCCCCGCGTCTCGATTGGCCGTTTCTAAGACCCCGGCATCCATTCCGAGCACTCCAAGTTTGCCACCATCATCGCATGTCCTTATACCTTTGCACTCTCTGTCGCTCTTTGCGCCCGCTTTGCCAGCCTACGCCGGTCTTCGGACAGAACAGACGAGATACACGCCACCTGGCAGTCGAAGCCGCCTTGACGCCTTGAAAACCGCGCGCCGCTGTAGGAGCGGACAATGTTCACCGCACCGGCTTAAAACCATTGCCGCCCAGCGATAGCTGCTTCTAGGTGGCAGTCTTGATTGCGCCGTTGCCGAGGTTCAAGAGCCGCAAAGCAGATCTGGGTTGTGATCTGGGTTGTGTTGATCCAGCTCGGTAAGCTCCGTTGGGACCCCGTTCCCTTTTTTTATCTCAGCGCCCTGTTGCCGCAGCGGTGGCAGCTGGCGCCTTGTTCGGCACCAAGATTCGCCCGATCTGTCTTCGCTGCCGGCTCCAGCCGCCACATCCGGACAGTTAGTCGCTGCAGGGAGAGAACCCGTCTCGACGACGCGCGCGCACATCATCGTCTTTGGTACACGCGCGGTTGCCAACCCTGATGCCAGTTACGCGGGAGACGTTGCAAGTCTGGTGGTGGAGGCAAAATGTTCCCCAGCCTGCGGCTAGCGTTCCACGCTTCCTTGGACTCGAGGGTGGTTCCCCGCGCCGTCGTGACGCCCTCAGCTGATGGGCGGCATGGCTGGGAGAGGGACTCAGCGTGTTTGACGCGTTTGGCATTTGCGGGGCCTCCAGCCCACAACCAGCCGATCTTTCGTCTTCGTCCAAGGCGACATGGTCTGACCAATGAAGTCTTAGGTTGCACGGTTTTCTCGTCGTCGGCCACAGCGCAGTCGCTGTAAGTCCGTTTGGTCGTGTTGTTGTGCAAACGGCGCACCAAGAACGACGACGGCCGGGGTGGTTGTGGATCGGAGCCGCGATATTTTTTGGCAGGGGGCCTGACAGATCGCCATCAGCGTCCCGACTGGCGGCCGTGGAAGTGCCGAGTGGGAAAGGGACCACGGGTAGATCGCCCAGCTCGTCGACCTGATCACAGGGATTGCCAGCCGCGCCGAAACTCCCACGTCCTCGCCGGTGATCCGGGGTTCAGTGTCACCAGAAAGAGATCACTTGTTGCCGTGCGTACGGTCTCCCGTCGCTCCCCCCCAGCTGCCCAATGGGACACCGCTAATACGCCTTGCAGGGGCTCCCTGCACAATCTTTTCTCGCACGGTCGCAGCCATCTCATTCGACCGGCCCCCCTGTCAGGTTCCGACGATCTCTTGTACACGCACGCCCCGGGCGTCGCAGCCGGAATCTGGGTGTCCACTTACACACCGCGCTTCGGAGTGAGTGAGTGTTCTCCTCTGCCCACAGCAGCATCCCTGTCATCCCATCCGACGCCTCAGAGGCTTCGTTGCTTTTCCTGTGTGCGCTTGGCTTTTCAGTCGCTGGCTTTGCTCCCTTTTCCTCCCTCTTCCTGGTTTCCAGTTTCCAGTTTTGCACTGTTTGGTTGTTCCCCCATCTTGGCCCCCTTCCGGGCCCGATCTTGTTTCCATCCAGCGCCCTGCCTCGACAGCCGCTCCCGGGCGAAACACAGCGGCAGCTCGCTGTGGGTGTTCGCCATCCGTCGTGGTTCCCGCCACAGCCGTCCATCCGCCCATCCATGCTGCAGACACCCCATTCGAAGTCTCCACTGTCTCCCACCAACCCTTGCATCATCCCCATCAACGACAGACAATGGAATCTTGCATCCAACTCTTGAGCCAGCCTAGATCGACTTTCCGTTCCGCGTTGTAGAGTCCAAGACGGTCATCCGACGCCCCCGCCCAGATCAAGAGGTCAGAAACGAGGATCGACCGACGGCCCGGCCAAGAGCATCCCCCACTTCGATTGCTTATTCTCCCACCAAGGGCTCTCTGCACAATTCCCGGTCTTGCGTTGGTGGGCGTGGAGGAAGGTCGAGGCGGGGAAAGTGGGTGCTCTGTGTCGTGCCCACCATCTGATGGACAACATCTCGAACAACATTCCTGTCTGCGAACTTGACGCCGCTCCACCACCAACTTCCAACCTTTCCGAGATATGCAGCTGCTGGTCCGTGTCTTTGCATCCTCTTTTCTGACACCTGCACCACACTCACACATGGTTCTCCTGCATGGCCGATTTGTTTTTCTTCTTTCCCATACCCCCCGATCTTTCTTTTTTTGCAACAGCGGAGCTCAAGTGTTTCTGGCTGTCTTGCCTTCAGATATTCCGGCATCCTCTTGTCTCTGACTCTCTTTATTCTTGACATCGGACGAAGGGCTTACGGGATCTTGCAGTTCCTGATTGAAGACGGTCCGACATCGTCTGGTGCGAACAGGTTCGGGGTAGCTGCATACGAACACATCAGATCCCCGTCATCAACAACCACGGTCCAAGTTGACAGGGCAAACCCCTGTCGAACACTACAGGAAACAGTAAGAACCGCTCTAGCCAGAACATGCCGCGATAGAAGTGGGAGCCACGACCCTGACAGCTCCATTGACCAACTGCACCGCGTTTGGGATTCTTCTACGACGCTGCGGCATTGAACTGACTGGGAGTCGGCTAGGTCTTATCACTGTCCTTCCGGAGTCGCAACTCTACAACCAGCGCATCCAAGTTCCAATTGGGAATCGGTCCACGGTCTGGTCTTCGAACGCAGAGCAAACGCCCAACTTCCATCAGCGCAGCCGGCTCTCAACACCGAGAACGACCGCTCCCCAAGAGAACGGGAGATCAGAGTCCCAAACCATCATCGATACCGTCCCAGCCAAGAGCCTACCATCTAAGGCTCTAGTGTCAGCAACGCAGACTTGCGAAGAATTGTCAGGGTAAGTACGCAGGTTGGGAGTCGAGGAGGTTGGTTGGTAGGGCTGGGAGCCACGGGGTACCCGAATGCCAATTCCGCTTTCACGTTCGAATCGATCCGAGTTCCGGGACCGAGCTGATATATTTCCTGAAGATTGGCCAACCCGCACCATCTATCGTTTCCGACGAGTCGAGGCGGTCCCGGACATCGCGACGGACTTTGGACAATTCCAACAAGCTGAGGAAGGGGTCAGCCACCACCGTACAACATATTCGAGCGCACATCAGTTTGAATGTCTCTCAAATTCGACCGTCCGGCTTACAAGGTGTACGAGGTAAGCAAACCTTTAGTTCTGGGTTCTGGAAGGCGATATTGGGGTCGACTTGGTGTCTTGCGAGCAAGGACGGAGAGAAGTGGCTTTTAAGTCCAGGCCACCTGGTGGCGCTGAAAGGAGGTGAATACCTACTGACTCTGCCCGCATCACAGCCCGGATACCATCCACATCGGACCATAATACTAGACGAGCAGATTGAATCACCAGAGACGTTAACAATTCGGCTGGCAGAGGAAGCTGCCCGAGGTGGAGGAGACCTCAGTGGGGACTCCCCAACCGGTCTCCTGCCTATGTCTGCATACAAGTCGCAGCCGCCCCAGCTCCACGGTACGTGAAAAATCCCGGAAATGGGATGAGAAAGATGGGCTAATCGCTGGTTTGATTTCTGTCATAGGGTATGCGGATCCGTCGTACTCGCAGCAGTCTTCGCAAGGGTTTGCAACGCAACAGTCAGAGACAGCATCGCAGATCAACCAGCTTGCCTTCGCGGCCAACAGCACAGCCGCGGGTCAATACCTTTCGTCTCAAGCTACGTCGAACATTTGCGTCCATTCTTGCCACCCGAAGGTCGGATCTTTTGGCACGAAAGTCTCGCTCAAGGTGGAGAGCGAATACGACCTTGCAGGTTCGACTTCATCATCTGCACCGTTTGTTTGGGTTCAGTTTGGATCTCAAAGATGCCAAGCCGAAGTTAAAGATTGCGGTGTGTGCACATATGATATCTCGGCGGAAGCGCCCCAGTTTCTGAGCACGACGTGCCCGTCTCTCAGCAACGTGCCCCTAACGCTGATTGTCGAGAGTGCGAATGGTGCTGAGATCGCGCGGGTCAACAACGCCGGTACATTCTCGTATCACAATGCACAGAGCAAGCCCATGGGAGGTGTGGATGTTGGAGGCCCTGGTGACACCAGCCCGTCGGATCTGGGTTCACCCAAGGCCCGATCACCTGTCCATCGCCACAGCCCACCCCACCCAGGACTTTCAGTGTCAGCCAGCACCACCAGTCCATCAACGACTCATGGGATCGGAAGTGTCCCGACTACAAATGCATATGGATTCCCTCCAAGCGTCTCGGTCGCCGCAGCCGCTGCACAGGCCCAAGCCCAGGCTCAGTCCGACTACATTTCCAACACGGCGGGAGCGTACAATCAGGGACCCGCCAGCATGCTCGGGACATATCGCAGCGGACCGCTTCCGGACCATTACCCTCGTGTTCCCCCGATCCTCAGATCTCCACATGGCGGCACTGCGTGGACGCCGTTTGGAAACCATATCGATTCGATTCGAAGCCCAACCACAGCCGCCACGCATAGTGCACACGCTGCTCTAGTTCGGCCCGGATATGCGGCTCTACAGCACTCTCCGGCTCCGGCTCCGGCGCTAATCAGAACCAGCACTCTGACCCAGCAGTCTGGGAATTCACTCGGTGGCGGAGGAAACTACAACCCCTATGGCCTGTACCAAACAAAGGCGACACTCGAAATTCACGGGGATCTCCAGGCGATGGCCGAGAACTGGACACAGGAAGAATGGGACAACAAGCGCCGATTGGTCATGTTCAAGAAGAAGCAGAATGGGAGTGTTCTGACCATCACGTTCAAGCCAGTGAGCGTCTCGGAGCGGCCGCCCAACAGCATCTGCATCAGCTGCATTTGGTGGCAAGAGAGGGAGGAGTGCTTTGTCACCTCGGTCGACACGATTCACCTTCTCGAACAGCTCCTTGCCGCCCCGAGCAGATTCAGCGTTGAGGAAAAGAATCGGATCCGCCGGAATCTGGAGGGATTTCACCCGTTGACCGTGAGCAAGGCCAAGCCAGAGAGCGAAGAGTTCTTCAAGGTCATTATGGGGTTCGGCAACCCCAAGCCCCGAAACATCGAGAAGGACGTGAAGGTGTTTACGTGGAAAACCCTTGGCCAGTCGCTCAGCAAGATCATATCTAAGTACAGCGCTTCGACAGCTACGCTTGCCACGCCGGTCAATATCGGCGGCCAGTATCCGCCCCTGCCGCCGGCTTCGGGCTCGGCAACCGCGACTGGAACTCATACGGACGCCGGAGCCACCGCAGCATACATGAGCGGTGTACATCATCATCCAGACTCGGTCGTCAGTCCTAGCTCTCGACGCCTCTCGAGCAGCACATCTTGGTCACCTTACGGTAGCGCAGCCCTAGCCAGGACTATGTCTCCGATTATGAAGACAAGCTCGCCTATGGCCACCTCGGGCCTGCGCATCTCAACAATACCGGCCGTGTACGACAGTCGCGGATCGGCACACAGTCTTACATCTCCCTACAGTGTTACCAGCGCATCCCATGCAAATACACATCACACCCCAGGGGGTTACGGCCAGTCATCAGCATCCACCGCCCAGACCCACGCTCGAAACTGGGATTCATATTCTGTCCCAGAGAACTACAGCTCTCATGGCGGCCACTCACACTATGGCGGAACGACGTATGGCGAAGGAACGCAGCGCGCCTAGGGTTATTTCTGGGGCATCGCGTTGGGATGGAGATGCCCGCTGTTGGCACCTGGCAGGCAATTCCTGAGGTGGTCCGGCCGGTATTGGAGTCGCAAAATCGCACCGTCCGAGGGCGGAGATGGTGTGTGCATGGGATGCGGGGCGCGTGAGGCCGGGTCACTTCCACGGCTCGCAAACATGACTCACCTTTTGATCTTGGGGTTGAGGAAACTGGGCCTGGTGGGCAAGCAGGGCGCTTGGAGAGCCGGAAAACCGCAAGCTGGCGTGCTGATAAGGGCATCGAGGGCAGGCTTGGGAGGAGCTCACTTCGCGGGCTGTCTCGAAGCTATCAAGGATGCCGCTGGGCTCCTGCCACTCGGCATTGCACTGGCTTGTTGAGAGGTTGAAAAAGGGCCGTCTTGCTTGGGGGGTGGGCGGCGGATGTGGAACCAGTCGGAAAGATGATCAGCAGGACGCGGCACGACCAATCAGCGGACGACGCCGACCTCCACCACGATCGCCCCTAGGCACGTCCCGAGACCCCCCGCATCCACTTTATTACGAGGCCATCGACCTGCAGCAAGCTTGCCAGATCTTGGCCGCTCGACTGCCGACCGGATGTTGCTCAGATCTTGATATGGGGTGGAGTTGCACCACGGACGGCGCCAGACACCAGGGGTCCCCGCAGCAACACCATGCACAATACTATCGCCCATGGGCACCCTGGAGCAGGTATTGGCCCGACACGACGCTGCCGATGCCGTTGCGTCGCCTTGGTGTTTCTCGTTTCTCGCAACCAGATCTACGAAGCATGAGCTGCCTGACTGGAGGCCGCTGCATGGCGGATGGGACACGGGAGCAACGTGCAGCCACTGCATGACGGCTGGGACCTACACGAGGCACCCATTCAGGGCGCTGGTCAGGACGGTTATCTGATCCCACGGAGCTACCCCAAGGGCCGCGAAGGTCACCCAGAGGGCGGCCCCGAGACCACTGTCTGCCGATGGTTGCACCCCAAATAGCAACCGAGACACCCAGCTGCCGATGTGGGCAGGCGCATCGATATCTCCGAGCTTTTCACTTTTGCATCACGACACCGAACAGCACCCTGGAAGTGTGCCCGCCGGCCTTGGACATCAAAAGGGTCTGGTCGCCGTCGGGTACACCCTCTGGGGTGGGCACAGCTGCCTGGTCAGACCACCAGGATCGTTGTTGGTCACCGACCATGGGCGGGCGTTGGTGACCGTGGAGATTTTGCTCCGCTCGGGTCACGGGGGACGCGTTGACATGCACCACCACTTCTGGAATCCATTGTGGGTCACAACTTGGCGTTTTCACACAGGGTTTGGTTCTTTCACAGTGTTGCAGGCATTTACATGGGTTATTAGATTGTTCTCGTTGTCATTCTCTTGAAGTTCTCCCCGCATTTCTTCATTGCAACTTCTCGGCGCTTCTCATACAGAGTTATCCTTTTCTCGAATGCATTTGTATCTGGCCAGGGCATGTTTTCTTTTCGCTGTTGATTTGCTTGCTGTTTGCAACCTGGGATTCTAAAAAGTTTTGGTGGCATGGGGCATTGTTATTGCTTGCGAGTTTTCGTAGTGGGGGTTCGGATAATCTCTGTCTTTTTTGCGTGTGGTGTCTGTCTGTCTGGTTGTCTCTTGGGTCTTGGATGGGAAAGATGAACGCGAGATACCCTTCGTTCTTTCTTTGGTGTCGCCCTTTTTGCTTTTACAACCTGGGTAATCCGTGACGGTGGGATATGGAAATACATGCTTGGATAATTCTACAATGGGTTTTGGGGGCATGGAGTTTTGAGCGTTGAATGGACGTCATATGGAACTGACTCATGTAAGACGGAGGATGGAAGGGATAAATCTTTGTTTTTACGATGCATACCTTATTTTACCTAGTTGCTTGGATATATCCTGGTAATACACGTCACAGAAATCCTGCTTTCGGTCTTGTGCTGTCGAAGTCGTATGTCGAAATTGAGGGGCCTGTGTAGTTGCGGGACCAGCCGTTGATCTGCACCACCCGTGCCTCTTCTTCGCGGCCACCAGCAGCTGTATGTTTCAAGTAACCATCGCCGAATAACGCCCCGGCTTCGGCTGAACCGTCCAGCATATATACTTCTGGCTAACGCCGTCCCGAGGCCGCGGTCCGACGTTTGGAACTAAATATCACACTCATGGTTCAATGTTGCAATGCCACTAATAACAAAAGCTGGTGTTGAACATCTCACAGCTCCGGGCTCGGGCTCGGCAGTACCACCATGCTCGGGGTGACGCTCCAAGTCCAGATTGTACTACACATGCATCCCCTCCCCGCAACACCGCTGCATGACAGGTGGGACGCATTTTATTTTTATTTTTCAGGAGTTTCTTAAGGTATCGTCTATTCTACTTTGGGTGGAGGAGCTGTGTTGACTCCACCCAGCCACGTGTGAGGGTTTGACTAAGGTAGGTGGTTAGATTACCTACCTGGGTGGTTTGGTGAATGGCGGATTCGAAGATGTGTTACGGGACGACTGGACTTGGATATGTATCGTTGGCTTCTCTAAAAGACTAAAGATTTATTAGGGGATATATGTTGCCCTTTTGGGAGAGAAAGAGGTAAAATGCCCGCGTGGGTTAGTGACGACTTGTTTATGCATACGGGGTCCGGGGATGGCCATCTGGTACATGTATCTAAGGTGGATCTAATTTTGCGTGTTGACATATTCTATTCAAAGGGGAGGTTGTATCTGCAAATATGTAGATGTATCTACTATCTAGATTTTGGCCGTTGGTGTATTCTGCAGGGACGGGTTGTATTGCTAGGCTGCAGAGCGTTGATGTGGTTTAGAATCAAATGATATGCGCTTGTTAATGCAAGGTACAGATGGAGATCGTGGATATTACCTGTTGAATTCGAGGTGGATGCGTATAGATGATGTCGAACTTTGAAGCGCCAGTCCCGCGAACCGCTCCATATACGTTGTGTATCTCTATGATGTTTGGTATACGGAGTGGAATCAGATAACGAGGAGGCCCAGTGTTTCTGTCCGAGTGGTATTATTTCTCACAGAGGTACCGTGGTCGCTCGTACAATTATGTCTACTAGAGAGATTGATCGTCTCCCATTCAGTGTATTGAGAGTTGCTAGACACTTCAGCCCCCCCCAAAGTATTATTTCCGACCGAGTCTAAGCCAGCTAAGCCGGCGCATTGTCTTTTCCAGCAATCCCTCCCGGTGCTTCAACCCCTTTGAATTACCCCGGTCCTCGCCCGACACTCCGTCAGCTGCCTCTTCCTTTTGTTTTTTTCTGAGTACCTCTTCCAGAAACGACACCAGTGCAGCCCCGTCGTATACAGCTGGTGTCTTTGTCCTCCTGGGCTGACCTTTGGAGAGGTCCACCGTGCTGATGACCCAGTCTATTTCCGCTGGTTCCATACGGTAGAATACAACAGCGGGGAACATGAACGCAACTCTGAAGAGTGCCCCCTCCATGTCTGTGGCGATGGCCATTAGCACTTCGGACCTATCGATGAACAGAACAGTTTCTTTGGGTACGTAAAATGCGCGTGGACCCCCGAAATTTCGTCGTATGCGATCAACACGTTCCTCAGAAATTCCCGAACTCCATAGGTCGAACCATTGTGGAGTCAGAGCTTTTCGGTCAGGCGGATAGACAATTCCACAGCTTGAATGCGCCATTGTTGTTGCTGGTGCCAAAGTCAATGTCGTCACCGCCCATATCTTTTTGTCACTGATTTGGGCGGTCCGTATGGCCTCAGGAATCGAGGGCTGGGGAAGGTGTTCAAACGCGAAGGCGCCCAGGAACGAGGGCGGACACTTGGCTGTCAACTGACCGTAGGCTTGATCGCATAAAAGAGTGCCACCTTCACAGTCGGTGGCTTTGCATATTTGGTCCCAATCTTCCAACTCCGGACGTGTGAGACACAAGGAGCTGATCTCGTAGACCCCCAACCTGCGGTCAGAGTATTTATGGTACAGCATCGATATGGCCTTATGCTCAGGGTGGCCCTTCGCCTGGTACGTTTTGATGGTGCCCAAATCAAGGTTTTGGAACCTGAAGAGCCGTATTTCGCCGTCTGGACAAAGTAAGCACGGGGTGAACCACGGTGGGTGAAGGTGTCGTTGCAAGGAAGTTGGCTGGAGTATCTGGTAAAACTTCTTCCCTCCTGGGGTATTCAGACTGATGATGGTGCCAGGACTCCCGTGGTCTTGAGCTTCGTAACCGAGGCCGGTGGCCATTTTTGCCAGGGCATGGAGCATGTCGATGATGAACGTATAGAATGTCGGCATGCCTTGGATACTTTTAGGGATGAGGAAGCCCGTGATCGCGACGACACACAAGAAGAAGTCGTTTTTTTGAATCATCGACTTCCACCGCTGCTCATTCATGCTGCTTGCGCCTTCAATAACATGTGTTGTATATATGTCGGCGTTCGGATCCTTCACGACGAACTCTCGGATAACCGTGTCATCTATGTCCAGCGGGAAGACTTCGACGTCGTGCAGATCTGGGAGAAACGGGGAAAGTTTGACAATATCCGCGGATTTGCCCAAACTAACCGCTTCCGTCTCCTTGTTGCTCTGAATGAGCTGTGGGGGATGGGAAGGGGATTTCTCGGTTTTGGTCGGCTCTGGATGTTTGGGGAGAATTTCAGATTCATCCTGGCACTTCGACGAAACTCCTCCGCCTACTCTCGGTTCCGTGACTCGTGTACCCATGATGCGCCTATCACTAGCTGCTTCCACTAGCTCAGTCCGTTCGCCGGAACGGCGGCTGTCTTTGGGTTCGCCCTGATATGAGATGGTTTCAACATCATGTGGAAAGGGTTCCCCGACGATGGATTCGCAATAAGTGGTCACCGAGTCCAAATAACGGTTCAGCACCCACTCACGGGGCGTCAGGCCAGAGGTTTGTTGACTCTGCCAACGCAGAAACAAGGCCCGCAGCTCAGCGATGTCGTCCCTCACCTCGGGGATCAGTGCGGCATTCTCTCCAATATCTTCGACATCCTGGCGGATCTTGGTGGTATCGCCTTTGATGTCGTGCGTGACCGACCTGGACCATGGTTAGAACCACGAAACCACGAATAGGCAACATCGGGGCTAGGCAATAGCGAAAGCAACATACATCTGGATGCACGTCACTGTGATATTCAGAGCCTTGACGTGCGCATCGAGCTGCTTCTCAAGTCCTAGGACCTTGTCCTTGCCAAAGAGAGCCCATCGCATGCCGGATCGAGGCTGGTACTTGGAAAGCAGGGCATCGACCTCGGCTAGAATACTATTGCAGTTGTCGATAATCGGTCCCAACTGCGGCTGGAACGAGGGAGGAACACGACAAGGGCCTTCTTCGGGCGCGAGGTCGTCCTTGAGCAGGCCGAGCACGAGATTGAGGTCGGCGGTCTGGCGCGACAAGGCGGTGAGGTCGTCTTTGGCTTCGCGACAGCGGATGATGAACCTGGTGATGTCAGTTCCGACCTTGACGGCGGCGCCCGCCACGGCGAGACATGACGACGCGATGGAGAGCGGATCCATGGTCGGCTGGTAACTTGAAGTCCGTCGAGGACTGGACTGAACGAGCAGCAGCACAACAAAACGATCGAGACCCCGCATCTCCCAGCTAGAATATTCTCGCTTTTTTTTTTGCATTAGCCGATCCATGTCGGATCTGACCAACCACAACCTGGACTCTCACAGCCACATCACCAACGCTAACGGCGGGACCTTTGTCATGTCGCATCATCATCTACCATGCGGGGGTGGGGGGGGTTTTAAACAGACTGTTATAAGCGTTTTGGGGGTGGTAACAGACTGTTCACGCCTCCAACAGAGTGTTCACACATCAACAGAGCTTTAAAAGCGGAATAGGGCCGAAATTCTGTTATCAGCCTAACAGATGTTGGGCCTAACAGGTCGGGGGCTAAATTATCCACTAAAACAGCAGTTAACACGAAATTTCTAATTATGCCCCAACAGCTTTTTGCCCAGAACAGTCTGCTAGGGGCCACTTATCAGTTCTAAAGGCTGTTGCAAGGGCTGTTGTAAGGGCTGTTGTAAGGGCTGTTGCTAAGGGCTGTTGCAAAAGCTGTTGTGAGTGCTGTTGGTTGTAAATACTGTTGGTTGCAAAAGCTGTTAGGTAAGGTAGGCTGTTGGGTAGGCTGTTGGGTAGGCTGTTGGGTAGGCTGTTGCGCCGGCTGTTGCAAAGGCTGATGAGTAGGCTGTTTGTTGTAAATACTGTTAGTTGTAACAGCTGTTAGGTAGGCTGTTGGGTAGTCTGTAGGCTGTTGGGTAGTCTGTAGGCTGTTGGGTAGTTTGTAGGCTGTTGGGTAGGCTGTTGCATAGGCTGTTAGAATAGTTGTGAGGATTGTAGGTGGGTTGTTAAGTATTAATTTTAGATGCCCTTAGTAAATTAAAAGAAATTGGGCTAAGTGGCTAAGCGGTAGTGCCGCGTAGTTTCTTTTCAAATATTTATTTTCTATTTCAATAGGTCTGCCGTTTAATTCCTTGTTGTGGCTTTTATGCTACGTGCCTACCCTTTTGCTCCTGCCTCGCTTGCCTGAAGCTTTTTTTGCAGTTATAACAGCTCTTAGATCCAACAGCGATCTAACTAACAGCTGTTAGGCCCTCAACAGCTTTTAGAAGGAAAATTGGGGGTTGGCCAAATCACACTTACGAGACATTTAAAGCACTGGCTATGTTGATACCCCAACAGTCTGTTTTGACCTCTGTTGAAAACCCCCCCCCCTACTGCAAGGTAGTTCTAGATCTAGTGTTTGCACTGGCGTCAGTTCTAGTGCTGTAACGAAATGAGTTTAAGTTCGGTCATGTTCCTCCTCAGCTTCCAGGTTCCCATTTGAAGTTTCTTCAGATCCTCTCTGATACAGCCAAGTCCATTCTGGAAGAAAGAATGACCATACAATCCGTGTTCTTCCTTCAAGGCCACCCCCGAGATCACCAAGATCCCCAGCAAAAACAAGATCAACAAGAACAGAATCACTGACAAGAACAATCTGCACAACTGTTCGAGCTATCTGTCATTTTCCTCGGCTACGACATTCTTGGCATCTGATAGGGGTGCACCCCCCTTTTGCTACGGGTGCATCCCCCGGCCATCGTATTTTACGCATATACCCTTTAATTTACAGCTAATGTTTTTCCTAAAATCTATATATATATATTTATCAAAGGCCTATTTGCTATATACAAGTGGTTTTAAACTTGTAAAGGTAAAGAAAAGTAAAGATTTAAGGTCGTTACGTTTATTTGCTATACCCCTAGAAACGCGTCAAGTCGAGACCTTTTATATCTTATTTTCGGTAAATAAAGGTTTAAAAACGTGTTTAATAAATTGTAAAGCCCTCACTAATAGCCCTCTTGGCATTATTAATACACCGGAACGCTTATACTTGAAGATATAGGCCGAAAATGTATCTCTAAGGGGATACGTACGGATCAAAAGGGGGGTGCACCCCTATAAGACGCCTTCTTCTCCTCGAAATTGGTCCTCTCGACTAGTTTTCGAGTCATCAATATGCCCTAGACGCCGGAGATACCGCACCTGTGGAATATGCACGTCGAATTAGGAACGTGACTACCGAGATGAGCGAATTCAGCGACAACAGATCACCGTCGAGACCAACTGGTGCGTTTTCCACCTCTCACTGCCACTGCGTCACCTCTCGACCTCCACCTACCTCCAGCTCTCTCCTATCCAATTTCGATAAGTGTGACGGCTTGGTCGCTGTACCCACACCCAAATGGGGCAGCGTTCCAAAAGGATTGCTAGAACTCGAAGGTCGTCATGGGTCGCTGCACCCATATCCAACCCAGCCAGCCTCCGAAAGAAAAAGGATTCACATAAATCGGTTCCAGGCAACCGGCTTCCTACCTTGCAGCAAGAATCTGGCAATTGAAATATGGCTTCTCGGCATCTGGCAGCCGGCTTCCTACCTTCCTACCTTACAGCCATCTTCCTACCTACCTTCCTAGCTTACAGCCTGCTTCCTACTTTCCGACCTTACAGCGAAGGCCAGCACCTTGGAATCCCAACCGTTCAACCAACTGTGCGTATATGCCAGTACAGCCAGGGCCGTGACTACACGTCCCAGACCGAGATATCAACAAAGATGTCCTGCTACTGGGTTACCTAAAATACCGGAAACCTCAGTGGGTCAGCCATGTGTGCTGTCATCGCCGACCTCATGCTAACATGGAGCCACGAGCAGCACGGTCGTATATCCCACCGTCCGATTTCGATTCCACGGATTGCACCCCCGTACACGCAGGTATGTCCCTTTCGCGCTCACGTACTGGACCGCATAAGCATTCCTGTATTTAAAGTAAACTGCCAACAGGGCAATCCACCACCACTTATATCGAATGATTGGACTGCTTCTTACCACCTTTTTGTTACCTTTGCTTTTGCGTACCTTTGCCCATCATACCTTATAACCACCACAGGTTTTAAGTTAACACCGGTCTTACCACCGGGGATGGTACAGGGAAGAGAAGGGGTGGTGCGCCGGGAGAGTCTCTTTCCTTTTAAATGACCTTGTGTACCATGATGACAAGGCCGGGACGGATGCAAAGTGGGCAGGGGAGTCGCAGCAGAATTTTGAAGTCGTTCTCAGAAGCGATGTCTTGTTATGATGGAGTGGAGGCCGTGTTGCCGCCGTAGTCGAGGTAGGTATTCAAGAAGGCCTCTGATAGGGATGCACCCCCCTTTTGATCCGTACGCATCCCCTTGAAGATAATTTTTTCGCCTACATCCTCAAATACAGGCGTTTTGGCGTATTAGCAATGCCAAAAGGGTTATTAATGAGAGCCTTACGATCTATCAATTAGGTACGTTTTTAAACCTCTATCTACCAGAAATAAGATATAAAAAGTCACGACCTAACGCATACCTACCCAGGGGCCTAGCAAATAAACATAACTACCTTATACCTCTACTTTTATCAGCCTTTATAACTTTCAAACCCCTTACCATATAATAGATAGGCCTCTGACAGGTATATATTCAGCTTTTAGGGAAAATATCAACAGTAGATTCGAGGGCCGATGCGTAAAACGCTATTGCGAGGGGATGCACCCGTAGCAAAAGGGGGGTGCACCCCTATCAGATGCCTTCAAGAACGCATGTAGGGGCTATATAGGAAGCAAAGGAAAAGTAGAGATGTTGATAATCCTGGACGAGGTTCTCTAGGAAACGTAACAGATCTCAAAATTAATCTACATAAACAAAGGATTCGGGAAGGAATAGGGAGGGGGTCCAAAACAACAATCATTCGGGGCTGGCTGTGTGGTAAACGGCACGGGATCGGGCACCGTGGTCGTCATCGCATGAAACGAAACGGTCGGCGTGACGGTGACCTGGCCGCCGACCAGACTGCACCCTATGCCCTCGTCTCTGTCTTGTGTTCTATTGGGACCGAGGTTGTAGCTGCAGTTCATGGGGAGATATCCCTTCCAGGTACCGTTGAAGAAGATGCTGTTATGCAACGAGCCATTAATACCCGTCCATCTTTGCATGTTCCAAGAACACCAGAGCATCAGGCGTATAAGAAGATTAACACGGCGTACAAAAAGATTAACAAGAAGTAGGAGCCACAATGAATTGAACAAGAAGCCAATAAAAAAGAGAGAGAGAAAGAGGGAGATTGAGAAAAAGGTAAATGAGAAGAGAGAAAAAGAGAGAGAGAGAGAGAGAAAGAGAGAAGATAAAAAAGTTAATGGGCAAAGAACCAAAAAAAGGGAAAAAAAAAAGAAAAAAGAGAAAACTTACGGAGTCCCCGGATCCTTATCATCACAATACCACGCCTGCTCCAGCTCCAAATACCCCGTCGCGGCATCAAACCGCACCTCCCACCCAAGAAACTCATAAAAATCAAACCCCGGGTCCCAGTCGTAAAACCCGGCAAACCGATCAAAATTTCTGTACCGCACACTCGGATCCGCACCCCTCAGGAACGGCGTCAACGCCACCCGCGCACTCGAAGGCGGGACCTGGAACTCATCCCTATGCGGGCCCACGCCGACCTCTCTTATGACGCCGGTACTGCCCGGTCTCCCCTGAAATACAGACGAGACTAAATCGAACCGGAACCGCGTCTGCAGCTGGTCGCCCTCCGCTGTGCCGAACCAGTCTATTTGGTCTGGACCGGGCCAGTTGAACCACTCCGTCTGGAGGGAGACGGGATCGTTGTCTGAGGGGCGGAGGGTCCATTCTACGGGTCCGCGGCCTAGGGAGGAGATTGTGCAGCTCCATTTTTTGGGGGAGGGGGTGGGGTCGGGGGAGGTGAGGGCGTTGGGGGGGAGGGACTCTATGGAAAGGGATGAGATTGAGGGGTGGAGAGGGAGGGGGTGGGATTCGTTGGGATTGGTGAGGGAGATGAAGGATGTGGTGAGGGTGACGTCGCAGTAGATCTTGCCGCCGGAGAAGGGGGTCGTCGAGCAGAGGGTGTGGTTGGCTGTGGTGGTGGAGGTGCCGGCTACGAGGGCTGGGTTGGAGGTTTTGGAGGCGACGGCGAGGGCGGTGAAGCGCTTGGGTGGTTGGGTGTTGGTGTCGTTGCAGTACCAGGTTTGGTTGATTTTTAGAGTTGCAGTGGTGAGGTTTAGGTTTATGGAAGAGTCGAGCGCGTAGAGCGGGAATGTGTGTGGGAGCGGTGGCGGAGGGGGGGTGAGTGGGCAGGGGAGCCAGATGGTCGAGAGGTTGGAGGGGTTGTCGAGGATGCGATCGGTGCTGGAGCAGGCGAAGTTGAGACCGGTGGCCTCGTTGCGGAACTCGACTTGTAGCGTGCGGTTCCACGGGGTGGGGGGGCGGTCGTGTACAAACAGGTCGGGCCAGTAGCTACTGATGTTGGTGGTTTGGTAGAGGAATTTGGTTACTGAGAAGACGTTGGCGCTGGGATCTTCGGAGAGCGCCATGCAGCCTGGGTTGCTGGCACCGGGCGGAGCGGGAATCGGGGCGGGTGTGAGATTACCAAAGTTGGAGAGGCTGCCGTGGATGATCAGGGGTTTGGAATCGGCAACAGCGCTGTCGTTGTAGGTTGGTATCACGACAGTCGCCTCGGCTGTGAAGTTCGTCCTGTTGCACGGTGTTAGTCTCGACCCATGTCGATTGAGAAGGCCAAGGAGCATACGAGTATTTCCCGTTGACATCTCCACAAACCCAGTCCTCTCGGATAGTTAACAACTTGGTCCGCCATTGAAAATGCAGCGAAAAGCGTGAATGGTTCTCGGACTGCCCCGACTCAGGGGTACAGACGGGAACGAGATCCTCACCGGCCGTGTTGTCGCCTCCGGAGTGGCAGATGACACGTGCCCCTGACGCCCGGCTTTGAAGGGTTAAACTAAAATCAGCTGTTTTCGCACTGTTGTTTGAACCAGGAGGGACAGAAGAAAACCCAGACAGTGTCCAGTCGGGATACGTGAATGACATATCGGTGCAGTCCGTCTTCGGCGGCGGACTCAGTCCATGAGCAGGCGGTATCTGGGGCGTAGGATCCGGCACAAGTTTTGGGGTTCCCGGCAGCGGACCCGTCGGTTGCCATTGATTTTTAATCGTCCATGGAACCGACGTCGAGAAAGAACACGGAAAGTCGACGTTCGCCTTCCCGTCGCTCGGACAGGTGACGTTGAGGACAACATCGGTGCGGGACTGGTACACCTGGGGATAGGACCCATTGACGATGTCGCAGAACCAGTACTGGGCAACCCGAATGGCGGCGTCTGTGGATTTGTTCATGGCGAGGAAGTCGGACCGCACGTTGAGAAGGGTTTTGGTTTGCGGAGACGGGTCGGTTGGCACGCAGTTTTGGGAGTCCCAATAACTCGCACTGCGATAGTACGGTGCTGGACCCCATGTGCAGCGGAGCGAGTAGTTATTTGTCACATCGTGGAGTGTAAAATTGACTGATGCCCAGTAGGGGCGCGATGGTCCCTGTTCGTCGTCTGGAAAGGACTTGGAGACGGCGATGTTGCTGACTTGGTATACTGGGGTGACGAAGTTTCGTTTGATACAGGGGTTCGGTGGCTTGCCGAAGGACATAGAGCTGTTGCTCATGGGGAAGGGTACGGTGGTCCCATCCTGTGGCAGACATGATGCCGCTGTCGCGAGGACAACAGCGGCGATGTATCGATACCAGCTCATGATGAGAGGTTGCAATCGTGAAGACACAAGATAGCAGTTTGTATCCAGAAAGGAGATGTGCTTGGCTTAATAGAGCGGTTCTCAATTTCCGGGAATTTACATTCGGATCCTTCCGATGTCTATGGTTATTTTCGTGTTTTTTCGCTTTCGGTTGCGGTTCTGAAAGCGTATAGTGATTCCATCAATTTACCCCTCGCAATTAACATGGCCTACAGTAGGATCCCGAGCAATTACATCCGGGCATCTGATAGGGGTGCACCCCCCTTTTGCTACGAGTGTACCCCTCTGCATAACGGTCCCTCCCAATTACCCCCTAACCTACCGCTGACACCACCCCAAAAAGCTGTACAAACATTTGTCAAAGGCCTATTTACTATTTACAAGGGGTTAAAAGTTTGTAAAGGGGGAGAGAAAAGTAAATTCTAAGGCAGTTACGTTACTCGCTAAACCCCTAGATACGCGTTAGGTTGAGACCTTTTATATCTGACATCCGGTAAATAAAGGTTTAAGAACGTAACTGATCGATTGTAAAGCCCTTTTTAATGGCCCTTTAGCCATTCATAATACGCCGAAACGTACGTATTCGAGGATGTAGGCGAAAAATATATCTTCAAGGGGATGCACCCGTAGCAAAAGGGGGGTGCACCCCTATCAGATGCCGTCCTCCGGGACGATCCTACGCTGCATGGAGAACTTAAAGGTACCTGGAGGAGCAGGCATCAACTTTATCACTAATAACATGTCGCTTAGAGCTTCATAGGACCTAGAAGCAATCCTTTCGAGCACGTAAAAGAATTATCAGTTCTCGGAGATGCTCGTAACTACCTATATACCTAGCCTCGCATCCTGTCACGGAAGACTGATTGTGCAAATACATACCATGTTTCGGTCTGTACCCTATTTGACGTTGGAATCCAAGCTTGAAAGGAATAAGTGAGACTTGACACACTGAAATCACCAGAAACCCGACAACAATTCTCGTGGTCTCAGCCAGCGCCCTGACGCCAGCATCCTCATCCGTGCCCGTATCACGATCCACCACAGGCGACTCAAGAAACTCCGACCCAACATACAAATAAAAACAGCGAACACCCAATCGGCCCAAAATACCCAACAAACAGCGCCTGCCTCAAATCCTCAATCTGCCGCACCCTTATGATCCAAAATGCCTTTGAACTCGGGCTGTTGAGTTGATTTTATTCTGTACTATTTCTGTCACTGTCGGCTGTGGCACGTGTTAGGCTAGGAAGGGAGCACCCCCTCAGGATAGCAGGAGCGCAAGGACCATAAGCACCTGTATTTAGGTACCTACCTTAGCCAGTCCTCAGGGCCCATCCTCCTCTTCCAAAAATCAAGCGTTCTTACCTTGTCTTTCACATGTTGGGTCAGGAAGGAGCACTACCGCAGGATAGCGATACGCACAGACCATGGGGCCCTGTATTTAGCCAGCAAGAGGGCTCACCTCTCCTCTTCCACCAAGCAAGCATCCTTACACCAGCCAGTCTCCCAGGCAGGTGGCATTTTTGTGTCTGGCCGACAACGGTAATTTGCCGACAACGCCACCACGTGATTTCGTGGCAGTGTCGTCCCCCGCCTTCATTTTCGTGACATTTTCGTCCCGCAACGTCATCCGTCATCGCGAATCGATCCATTCCCAAGTCGCCCATGGCCTTACTCGCGGGCCTATGGCGCCGGCGTGGCTGGCAAATGCGCATCCAACGACATTTCCGGGTGTCTCGCTGGGGGATTCGCGCCTGGCTGCCACCGGCCAATTTCATCACGCTGCATTACGCCTACTTCATCCTCACATGCATGATCACGTCGGGTATCTTCTACGCCAGCTCGACAAACTTCTTCGTCAGCTATGTCGACTCTCTGTATTTGGTCGTCTCGGCAATGACCGAGTCGGGGCTCAATTCGGTCAATCTCAGCCAGATCACGACGTGGCAACAGGTGCTGCTATGGCTGCTCATGATCTTGGGCAGCACCATCTGGGTTTCCGTCGTTACCGTTCTCGCCCGGAAGAGCGCCTTTGAGCGCCGTTTTGATGCTATCGTTAGAGCCGAACGGGAACGCGCTCTCAAGCGGCGTGAGACCTGGAAGGCTCTGCCTATGATGGACAGGATCCTGTCCATCCGAAAAACCCAGACCGTCCCGCCTCCAAGACACGTCATTCACGATACCGAACCGGCCGATCGACGCAAGTCTGTACAGGCTGAGCCGCCCCGTCCGATCGTGTACCCCCCCGAGTCAACCGACCAGTCCACATTGGTCGACCATGACGATACCTGGCAGATAACCCCAACAAACCCACCCGAAAATGCCGGAGCAAATAGAGCAGATGGCCATATAGCCTTCGCCACAGCCACACGACCACACGCGCTTTCATCCTCGTCCGTGCCTTCTACCCAGCAATCTGTGATGAGAGCTCGACCGAGACAAGAAACAGACGGTGTCTCGGATGATGATGCACACCACTGGCGCCATATCCTCACGGGAAGAACCGTCGGACGCAATGCCCAGTTCCACGGTCTCAGCAGCCACGAGCGCGAACGTCTAGGCGGCTACGAGTACCGTGCCCTGAAAATGCTCGCCATCGTTGTTCCACTCTATGGCTTCCTCTGGCAATTCCTAGGTGCCCTGGCTCTCGGCGCCTGGATCGCCAGGTACACGCCCCAAATTGCCACGGACAACGGCGTCGGCGCCTGGTGGGCAGGCGTCTTTTATGCCGTTTCGGCCTTCAACAATAACGGCATGTCGCTAATTGATCTCAACATGATTCCGTTTCAGACGGCTTACTTCGTCCTGATTGCCATGGCCCTGCTGATTCTGGCGGGGAATACGGCGTACCCGCTGTTTCTCAGGCTTACCTTTTGGACGACGTGGAAGGTCCTGAAGCTGCTGACGAACGAGACGGCATTTTGCGATACCAAGTCTACGCTCGAGTTCGTGCTTAACTATCCGCGCCGTGTGTACACGAATCTCTTTCCATCACGGCCGACGTGGTGGTTGCTGTTCATGATCATTCTACTCAACGGCATCGACTGGCTTTTGTTTGAGGTTTTGAATATCGGCAATCCGGTTACCGAGGCCATCCCGCTTGGTCCGCGGGTGCTGGACGGTCTCTTCCAAGCCATAGGTATGTCCGGTCTTGGCATTCAGGGGTAATAATCTAATGTGGTCCCAGCGGTCCGTAGCGGCGGCTTCTATGTCATTCCCATCTCTGCAGCGTACCCGGGGCTTCAAGTGATGTATGTCATCATGATGTACATCTCGGTGTATCCCGTCGTCATCACGATGCGGCACTCGAATGTGTATGAGGAGCGATCACTTGGAATCTACGCGAACGATCCGCGACCCGAGTCAGACCCAGAAGACTCCGGTCCGTACTCCAGTCTCGGAACTGCTCTCAAACGGACCCTCTCCTTCCAGGGTATCGGCGTTAACCCCCCCGACAAGAAGGAGGACAGGATCTCGTTCATCAGCCAGCAGATCCGCAGCCAGCTCGCGCACGACCTGTGGTGGTTAGCGTTGGCGGTCTTTGCAATTACGACGATAGAGACGCGTCAATTTCTCGAGGACCCGCTCACATTCAACGTGTTCAATGTTTTGTTCGAGGTAGTCTCGGCCTACGGCTCAGTCGGAATATCGGTCGGGCTGCCGACGCAGAACTACTCGTTTTCTGGCGCGTGGAGTACGGGCAGCAAACTGGTGCTCTGCCTGGTGATGCTCAGGGGGAGACATCGCGGGTTACCGGTTGCGCTAGACCGTGCCGTGCGGCTGCCGGGGCAACGGTTGTCGGAGGAGGAGGAGGAGGATCATAAGATCCGGTCGGCGAGGACTTTGAAGACGTAGCTTGTATATGTTATGCTGTAGCGCTCTAGCGTATAGAAAAGTTTGCTTTTTTGTTGTTGAATCATGTTCGTCGAATACTGAGACGTGTGATCGTGACCTACCTGAGGTCCCGAGTTGACAATTCTAGAGACTTGAAGTTGTTGTGATGGGAGGACATCCTGATGCACCGTAGCTTCATATAAGGTATTGATTTGGTCATACGACGCTTGCAACTTCTCCCGGACGGGTATGGTTTCTCTGTCCAACGCTGGACAAATCCCCAAACTCAACACCAATCTACGCCTTCAAAACCCCCCAATCCTCCCGCTCCAAAATCGACTTAACCGTATCCACCACGCTCTTCTCCAAACCAATATACTCCAACCCCAACACCCTCCTCGACTTGCTCGTATCAAAAGCCCAATGCCCCTCGGGAAAATCATCCTCCGCCCCGGGCGGCGGCAATTTTTTTTGGAGTTCGGGGAAGTTGGCCCGGATGATCTCGGCCAGCCGCGGGTTCGAGTAGTACCCGCTGACGAGGTAGAAGCGCTCGCCGCCGGCCTCGGGGAGCATCATGGCGCGCACGTGGGCCAGCGCGACGTCGCGGACGTCGACGAAGGTGAAGGGCGGGAGGGTCGAGGCCACGGCGGCGCGCTGCATGCCCAGGACGAGATCGCGGATGCGGTGGTTGGACGTGTTGATCTGGTCTGGGTGGGCGAGGGATTTTTGGACGGGCCCGAAGGTGTAGGTGTTGTTTATTACGGAGAGGGTGAAGTTGGGGGATTGGGTTGAGACAAAGTCCCAGGCGGCTTTTTCGGCGAATTTCTTTGTACCGGTTGACAATATTGGTTAGCAAATGGTAGGAGAGAAAAAAAGGGGAGGGGAGGGATGGGACGGGACGGGACAGACCTTGCTCGCGCGGTAGGTGTGCTTCGGGTCCATGGCTTGCTCCCAGGTTATCTCGCACCAGCTGGTCTCGTCGTAGACGGGGCGGTGGTTGGGCGGGTTGAGTACCGCGGCGGACGAGGATGTGATGACGACGCGCTTGACGGACGGGTTGTAGGCTTTCGTCGACTTGAGGATGCCCGTCGTCCCCTTGATGGCCGGGTCGAGACAGTCGCGCACCGGGTCGTCCCAGTGGAGCTGGTAGGGCGATGCCGTGTGGACGACGTAGTCGAAGGGCTCGGATTTCATTACCTCGTCGAAGGCTCCGTCTTGGGCGATGTCGCCGACGATGGCGAACCGCACCAGGTGCTTGGCTTTGGGATCGACCGCGTCGACGAGCCGTTTGCCCTTGTCCTCGGAACGGACCGTCACCACGGTCTCGAAGCTGGGGGCGTTGTTTAGTGCTGGGCTGGCAGGCGAGCCGGGTGGCTTACCCGTGCTCTAGCAGTGAGTCTAGCACATGCGATGCAATGAAGCCCGTGCCGCCTGGGTTGTCAGTATCACATGCTATGCGGGTCTGGACAGTAGTCCAACGAGGAGTGTCCCTTACCGGTCAACAGGACCTTTCCCCCTGGATTTTCGGTTTCTTGCTTCACTGCCGGCATGTTGCGATGTCGGGATAGTGACTGATGGCGTTACTGATGGACGTTTGCTTGAGCTTCAGTGCTCGGATGGGACAGTGACGTGACACTAGAACACCCGGACCGAGATCTAAATTCCGTAGTGGGAGTCGAGAGAAGACGATCTGGTCAACCCGGCAGATTCTGGTGAAGTCGACACCCCGGCTATTTATCGACAGCGGCGAGGACGAAAACGCACGCTGCGGGGTCGCGGGAGGGACGGGAACGTATTGGTTGACTCAGGGCGTATTTTGCATGCCGAGCCCGCTCCGACTCCGGGGGTCCGATGACACCCCCCCACTTCCAACACCGGCCGACAAACAGAAAATTGGGCTTCAACGACGGAACCCAAGACATGGAAAATCCGTTGCTAGCCGTCTGCTTGTCCCACTAGCCCCAAGCAGACTTGATTACTCTGTTTCTATTTTTGTGGGATTTGTTTACATTTTCAGATTAGGTGCCGAACATCAGCCCGTCGGGGACCGGACTGTTTCACAGCCGACGGTTTCACAGCTAACAAGTCCGGCCGTCTCATAAACCCGCACCTCCTTTCTAGCTCGAGTCAAATTGTCCACGGACAAGCCACTTCTTCACCCGCCACGTCCACCATGCCCGCCGCAACAAATCTCGACCCCACCACCAGCGATGTCTCCCCAGACTTCCGCGTCGCCATCATCGGCGGCGGCATCACGGGGATCAACCTCGCCCTGGGTCTGCAGGCCCGCGGCGTCCGCTACACGCTGTACGAGCGCGCCCCGGGCTTCCGCGAGATAGGCGCGGGCATCGGCTTCTCGCCCAACGCGGAGCGCGCCATGATCGCCCTCGACCCGGCCGTGCAGGCGGCCTATAAACGATCGGCGAACCCCAACGGCGAGGACTACTTCCAGTGGATCGACGGACACGCCTCGGACACGCTCCTCTACAAACTCCACGTCGGCCGCGACGGGTTCCAGGGCGGCCTGCGGTCCGCCATCCTCGAGGAGTGGGCGAAGCTCGTGCGGGATCCGGACGAGCACGTCCGTTTTGGCAAGACAGTCGACACCATCACCGACGGCGCCTCCGACCTCACGATCCACTTCTCCGACGGCACGACGGCGACGGCCGACGTCGTCATCGGCTGCGACGGCATCCGCTCGCGCGTCCGGCAGCTTATCCTCGGTAGTAACTCTCCCGCGGCAAGCCCGCACTACACGTCCAAGTACTGCTACCGCGCGCTCGTGCCCATGGAGAAGGCCGTCGCCGCCATCGGCGAGTACAAGTCGTTCACGCGCTTCATGTACAACGGGCCGGGCGCGCACATCATCACGTACCCCGTCGGCGGGAATACCGTGCTCAACGTGCTGGCTGTCCTGTCGGATACCAAGCCGTGGCCGGACCCGACGAAGCATACGGCTCCCGGGTCGAAGGGCGAAGTCACGGCGGCTTTTGAGGGGTGGCATCCTACCGTGACGAAAATCGCGGCGCTCTTTCCCGAGGAGATGGATAAGTGGGCGATTTTCGATATGGAGGAGTTTCCGGCGCCGGCGTATAACAAGGGGCGGGTTGCCGTCGCGGGGGACGCGGCGCACGCGACGGGTCCGCATCTCGGTGCTGGTGGCGGGTTGGGGATTGAGGATGCGTTGGTGTTGGCGGGGCTGATGGAAGCTGTGGGGAAGCGGGTGGTGTCGGAGTCGGGTGAGAATAAAAAGGCGTTGGTGGAAAAGGCGCTCGAGGTGTATAACGAGGTGCGGTACGAGCGGACGCAGGCGGTCGTGCGGGTGACGCGGAAGGCGTGTTTGCTTTTCCACTGGCAGGTGCCCGAGGTGGGAGATGATGGGGAGAAGTTCGGCAAGGCTATTACGCCCATGTTCCACAAGGTGTGGAATTATGATGTTGAGGGCATGGTTGGGGATGCAGTAGCGAGGCTGGCTGCCAAGCTTTACTAGACCTATACCCGTATATCGAGATTTGCTCTGCCTGGGTAACAATTCTTTTACTCCAACCAGTTCTGTCCCACGATAAGCCTGTATCTAGGACGGCACTGAGCCAGAATCGACCTTTTCTGAGATCTCCTGATAGTTGTATCAAATAGAGAAATCTCCTTTTCTGATTCGGTAAGGCCCTCTATGGCCACTGTCTGCTACCAGGACCGCCACAGTGTAGCCAAATATCAACTGCAAAAGGACATCTGCTGCCATCCCCTTGTGGTGTAGTTGGCTATCACGTTCGGCTGTAATTGCAAAATCATATACCGAAAGGTCACCGGCTCGATTCCGGTCGAGGGGACTTCTTTTTGCACCGCGGGTATTGTCCCTGGATTCAGACTTTGGTGGGCGATCTCCACCGCTCCACATTTTGCGTCTTTGCGTGGATACTTTGGTAGTTTTCGTTGTTCTGCCTCGATTCGTTTTGGCCACTTTGGCAGGCAACTCAGCGCGACTCGTAGCTTCTGTTTTTGACACCTTGTTTCCTTGATCGCCTAGAATGTGGCTGGTCTTTTTCTGCGCAGAAAGCAGTTTCGTTGAATGAGGATACTCCACGATTGCAGATTGCGGCCTGCCCGCCCTACTTTCGTGAGCGTGCGATCTCACGTTGACCACCGACAAAACCGTCAATATTCTCATGTCACCCGTTAGACCGTAGAGCTGGATTAAAGTGGGGAACTACGAGAGAGACGGCGGGCCCCGCCATTCATTCGCGGAGATGGTAACCGCAGGCGTCTTTTGGATCATCACGAAACGACCCCAGACAGCGGTCCTGTCGGCCTCATCAAGGATAACACATGTCACTGGGCCCGAAAATGACAGTAGGACCTTGGTAAAAGACGCCGGACATATGTGAGCTGCCACCGGCATACACTCTGCCAGAGCCTAAACAGCTAGGGAGTCACGTCCCACCAGCGAACTATCAGCTTAGCCCAGTTTCTTTAACCAGAAGTTACGTGTTGCAGAGCCCACTGTGCCCAGTTGGCCTAAAGATAGGTAGGGCTAGAACCTAGTGGAAGCTGTTGTTCTGAACGCCTTTAAATCAGGCTTGTTCCCTTGTCTCCCTCGTTGCCAAGACTAAGAATGTCGTCCCCAAAATCCAGCTTCGCAACCCGGCGCCCTTCTTTTCTGTTATCCCATCTCAATCTTTTTGACCGGGCCATCGCTGAAGATTACCTAGAGCGCACAACACCCTCGAGCTTGACGGTCTGGACCGGACCGCCACGGTCGGAACACGTGAGCTTGATTGCTAAACGCATGCAGACGGGCCTCAAGGGCGAACAAGCAGAGAGCAAGCCAAACCAGATTGCGTGGATGATGGCGAATAGGCCCCCTCCAAGCGTACCCAAGCTCACGACTTCCTTTCGGGAGCTAAGCATCAAGGAGTTAGGATGTCCAACGATACATGGAGCAGCAATCGCTACTGAACATCGAAATGACCAACAGCGTAACGATGGAACACTTTCGGATCCACGTTCCGCCTGTTCGACGTCGACTAGGGGCAGTAGCCTACGGCAGACACGCACGAAAGAGTGGGAGATAAAGGCACCGAAAGAAGACCTCGCGACCGGCCGCATCACATCACCTCGCACCCCACCGCATCGCCGTGGCGTCCTTCCCAAGAAGTCCATATTAAAGCAAGTCCCCCCCTGGGACCCCATCCCACCTGAAGAGCACGTCCACTTCGAACACCGATCCGCAGCGCCGTCACGACCGCTGAAACGGAAGAGCGACACAGACGAAGAGGCCCTTCTTGACGGGCCCGTCAAGAAGGTGTACCTCTATCCACGGAAACGCCTCATGCCGCAGGGGGCCACATTCGGAAAGAGGCAGGTGTCGATGGCCAACTTGCCGCGCTGCATCGTCACAGACAAGCCGTGCCTACCCTACTCCTTAGGTCGGCGGGGTCGGATGCTCCGACGCCAAGCCGAAGCTGAAGCCGACGCCGATGCTGAAGCAGATGACGAAGCCTCCGTCGACAGCGCAATACCATCGCCGTCTAGACCGAGCCCGAGCCCGCTACAACCACAGCCGAGCCCGCGCCCCAAAGCTATTCCACTGCCCCCGCCGCCCGAGCGTGACGACGGGGCAAGCACCTCGCACCCGGTCCAAGATACCGGTGTAACGGCCCAGGAGCCTGTCGACGAAATACCAGAATACGAGGAGGTAGACGAGGAAGACGAATATCTCGACGAGGAGGAGAAGTACCTCGACAATAATTGCTTGCTGGCGAAAGTTATCAGCCTCAAGAACAAAATGAACAGTGCCATCAGTAGTGTCAAGGACCGCTCGAAGCATCCTGCCATCGTGGCTTCCCGGGTTGCGCGCGCGGCCCACATCCAGTTCGACATGGATCCGGCTGCGCTGCCTTATATCCTCAACATCAAGAATTCGTTGCCGTCGGGGGCCCATCACTAGCGAGGATGATGCTGGGGGGTAGGAGGCTTGGGCTTTGTGCCTCGTCTGGGGAAGTGATATGTGCGACACAGCGAGGGCTTTCAGATTGCCATTTTTCTTCTTTTCCTTTCCATGTCCCCGGCGGAGCTTATTATTTAATGGTGCCTCTGGTCTCATATATCTGGAGGTAAGACATCCACCATATTAACCCAACTCCCGGAAACAGACCACATCGCTATCACATTCACAACCACGATGCCAGCCTCCAGCGTCCCAGTCGCTTTTTTCCTGCTAACCATTGCCACGACCACGACTAGGTCGAGTAGTGTCATGGAAAAATCAAGGCCCAGCGTTTTTTCCCCAAAGAGCGAATACGTATTCGAGCATCCCTCGGCATCATCAACTTCTCTTGCATAGGTACCTTATGTACTCCCCCAAACGCCGCCCAACCCGAGACGAGGATCAAGACCAGAGCGCGCCGGATCGCCTCTCCGGTCTATATACCTACTACTTAGGTATTCATTGTTTCAAGATCAGATTGTATATATATCATTTTAGACAGGCTAGACGCCCAGCGCCAAGAGCTTATTCGATACGCGGTCCAAATCTTGGCAGTCGTTGTACAGATTCAAGACAGTGGAGTCGCTCTCGAGGCAACAGCCTCCAGCGTTACATCAGACCTACCTAGCCAATCAGAGACCAATATTGACTCTTCCTCGCCCCGGTAAATTGCCGCTGCGCCGTCCCCGTGTCACACGCCCAATTTGATGCCTGTCAGCTGTTGGAGCGGATCCCATAGACGTATCGCGGGATAAAACCGTCATGACCCCGCGTCAGCCAAGACCAGCGACTACCTCACCATATTTTTTGCTCACGTCACCGTCATGTCTACCGAACAGGCACCCCCTCCGGCGCCGCCTTCGGTCGAAGAGCCGCCGGCGTACCAGGAACAGCGCGACGACCCCAACGAGGTGCTGCAGCCCGTGAACTTGGTGATGCACGGCCGGTTTATCTACTCGTCGCCGAACGAGTCAGCACCGCTGTACGAGCTGTCGCGGACGATCCACGCCCAGGGCGAAGCCACGACTTGTATCGAGTTCAAGCGGCTCGACTACCGGGTGCGCACCGGAGCCGATGGGTCGCCTGACGTGGCCCATCGCGAGAAGCATTTGTACAACCTGATGCATCTGCCCATAATCTTCGGGGCCGGCTCGCAGATGTCGCTGCAGCCCATGACGAGAAAGGGGCTCGGCGATGTGAGCTTGAAGAGAAGCCCGTTTCCGCATTCCGGGTTTAGGGCGTCCCGGCAGATGAGTGAGCATGAGGCGGAACGGGAGAAGAAGCGGGGGAGAGACCCGAGGCGAGAGTACCATTTCGTCGTCAAGGAGACAAAGCATGGTTTTGAATGGCTCGACCAGGAGGGGACGGCCGTAGCACACCAGGTCGTCTCGGAGCGCGACGGCCAGATAGAGTGTTTCCTTTTTGTGTCGGTGCCCCTGACCAGACGCATGCTGGACGGGCTGGTGGCGCTGTGGTGTCTGTGGGTGTGGCATCAACACACAAAGGGGAAGCAGGCCCCCAAAAAAGGCTGGCAAGAAGGTAAGCCGTCTCTCGGGACACAAATGCAACGACGCTCACCGTCATGCAGTCAAGAGGATCATGGAGAAGCCGCGCGATCAGACGGGCATCCCGAGGTGCGTCTGACGGGTACCGGCAGTCTTGGAGGTGAAGCACGGCCGTACCGAGAGTCTGATCGGCGAATGACATCAGCCGGGGAACGCCTTATTATATCGCTCGAGGACACAGCATCAAGCACGATCCAGCAAACGACAGATAGTCCAGTTACACAGAATGAGGAGGGACGTCGGTTTATGGTCCGCACATCTGCCTTACCTGGGAATGGCCGCGGCGCGGTCTGCGCGACGGTTCGCATGGAGCTGGGGGGACAAGCAACGGGTGGAAGCGTTGCACTGGACTGCATCGGAAACAACGAAATGCGACATCTGCGTGCGTCTTATCGTCATAATTGCCGGTGAGGCGGAAGCAACCGCACATCTTCAGCGGTCTGGCGTAGTACCGCCGGAGACAGCATCGCGATGTAGCATGATTTGAACGTCTTGTGCAATAGGCAAAATTGGCAGTCGCGTGGTAAAACAAGGCGGTCAGCAGAAATGCCACAACAACACGCCAAGCTTGGGGATGCCTTTTCGTGGCAAGAGCAGAGTTTTCATGATGCCGAATGCGCTCCTTCCTTCCCGACAGGGTGGGAGTGATAAGCCTGGCCATCAAGGTACCCACGACCATTACAAATGGCCTCCGCAGCCATCAGGGTGCGCACAAAGAACGGAACAGACCCAGAATCCCCAAAACATGGAAAGACCCCCAAAAGACTTTTCAGCATCACTTTCTGTGTTCTCGACGTGCAACCCTCCACAACCCCCTCCATCCTACAACGTCCTCCAACGTGATACCTCCGCTGTGGGCAACCGCGTACACAAACCGCTGGAACGCTCCTGAAAGGTCCGTCGCCGATAGTTAACAGTCCGGTCTCCCAGCTAACCCTGATGCCAACCAGATCCTATCGACAATTTTCTATCCGCCCGTCTCCGTTTGCCACCATGGCCGCCATTTCGACCGACCTCGAGGGCGCCTTCGACCCGCACAATGTTGGCGATCTCGACAATGTTGACCTCCGCGATATCGTCTGCTACATGAGCCACGATGGCAACGACTACGACGGACGCTTCGGCGCGCGCATCTCGGCCATCTTCGTGATTCTTGTGACCTCGACCTTCTGCACGCTCTTCCCCGTTGTCGCGACCAAGGTTCCCAAGCTCCGAATCCCCCGCTACGTCTACCTATTTGCCCGCTATTTCGGCGCCGGCGTCATCATCGCCACGGCCTTCATCCACCTTCTCGACCCCGCCTACGACGAGATCGGTCCCGCCTCCTGCGTTGGATTGACCGGGAACTGGTCACAGTACTCATGGCCGCCCGCGATCGCCATGACCTCGGTCATGCTCATCTTCCTCCTGGACTTCGGCGCCGAATCGTACGTGGAGCACAAGTACGGCTTCGCGCACGCAGACGTCGAGGGTACTATTACTACCGGGACCTCACACGATGCCGCCGGCAAGGCGCCCGAGACCAGTGACAACGACAGAACGCAGAACGGCAGCGACAAGAATCTAGTTGATGAGAGCACCAGCGACGCGCGCATCCGGTCGCAGACGCAGTGCTCGCACCAGTTTCTGCATTCGGCCGACCAGGGCGACCATCCGCAGCTGCTCCGGACCGCCACGCATGTTAGCGACGTCGACAAGCCGGAGACGAACACAGACATGGAGAACCTGGCGGCCTTTTGGGGCGATGCCATGGAGACGGAGCGCGCTTTTCGGCAGCAGATCGCCGCGTTTCTGATCCTCGAGTTTGGCGTTATTTTCCATTCCGTCATCATCGGGTTGAACCTCGGGGTTATTGGCGCCGAGTTTACGACGTTGTACCCCGTCATTGTGTTCCACCAGGCGTTTGAAGGGCTGGGTATTGGTGCGCGGCTCAGCATGATTCCCTTCCCATCGCGGCTTAGCTGGCTGCCCTGGGCGCTGTGTGCCGCGTACGGACTGACGACGCCGATTGCTATTGCCATTGGTCTCGGCATGGCTACTCAGTACGACAGCGGTTCGTTTACGGCTTCGGTGGTGTCGGGTGTGCTGGATTCTGTTTCGGCTGGCATTTTGCTGTACACTGGGCTGGTCGAGCTGCTGGCACGGGACTTTTTGTTCAACCAGGACCGGTCGCGGAAGCGGAATGATGTCATTTTCATGCTGGGTTGTCTGTTCCTGGGGACCATGGTCATGGCGCTTCTCGGGAAGTGGGCTTGATAGGGCTAAGGTGGAGGAAGCATTTCTTTGTTCTTGGTGTTCTGGCTGGGTGGTGCATTTCCGGGTGGTGTCATTGGGAGGATTGTCAGTTCGGAATGCATTGCTTTGTTTTCTTCAGGCAACCAAGACATCGATGCCCTCGCTTTCCGATGGACTCCAGTTGCGTTCATAGTACAGCCGTCCACAATTCCAGTCGCATCTTTTAATGTGTAACATAATCAGGACCTCGTCACGTTACACAGACATTATGGAGATGCCTCCAGTGTGCATGTGTTTGTGTAGTGTGGTTCACTCTGCACTTGTTTTTTCTTCCTCTTTCCATAAACTCCGAGACCAGCCGCCCTCTATGCAAGACATCTGCCTTGTAACAGGGTTTCTTCCACGACCTGTTCGTCCCCCGAACCCCACTGCTCTCAGGCGATATTTCCAAACGGATCTCGAAACTGACCGACTCTACCGCGCGGCATCTGGTTTCAACGGCACCGAATTAGCAATATGCTCATCACAACTGGCAATACCGACTGTCCGATAGTCACATTGTGCCTAATTTAACCAACCTCCATGAAGAAAGAAGATGACTCAACGACCTTTGGATCTCAACCCTAACCCTATGTGCACTGCTGCCTAAACACCAGGATCCCCGTTTGTTTACCTCATGAAGTTTTTCCGCTCTTCCTTCCACCGACTTTTTCATTCACCATAACCAAGTCCCAATACCCACCCGCGATTATGTCTCCCAATAAGTGCAAACACGAGCAGATCCAACTCGACACTTCTCCTCATGCATTAACCATCCCCTTCCAACGGCCACCCCACCCCAAACGCCTCGCAGCCGCAACACCCTCAGGCCGCGTCCCCCAGTCTCTTCACCCCTCGGAACAAACCCTCGCCCAGACCTTCCCAGGCCCCCTAGTCCTCCCCGACGACGCCCTAACCCTCGACCCAAAAGAGCCCCCCCAGAGTCTGAGGTCCTGGATCCGCTCCGACCAACGCAACCCGCTCACGCCCGACCGCCAAACAATCTACGTCGCTCCCTTTCCCACCATCTCTTCTTCCCTCTCCCACCTCGAGGAACAGACCGTCCCCACCACCACCACCGCGACCACAACAGCAGATCGGCTGCTCAAACCCCCGCAGACGGAGGATGTGATCTCCTACCTAAAAGCATTCTACCACCCCCTCCCCGTCCACCCCCTCCCCACCACCCCCTCCTTCGAACCCTGGAATAAAAGCTCAAAGTCAAAGTCAAAATACATCGGCCTAAAAATCGGGAACAACACAGTAACGAGAATCAGAACACGACCCTGTCCAGACCAAGTATTCCAAGGAGGCCAGCTGAATCTAGACGACATCCTCGACGCCGCGCTCGAAGCGCTCCCGGGTGATGCGTACGCCCTGGTCATGCTGGTGGGACAGGATCTGTACGAGGACGAGGAGGATGTGTTTTGCTGCGGGCGGGCGTATGGACAGTCGCGTGTCGCGGTGGTTTCCTGCGCGAGGTATTGTCCGCTTCTTGATGGGGATGGGGGTGGGATTTCTTTGAATTCTTCTGAGCATGGGTGGTGGCCTGCGGCGCATTGTAAAGCTTTTGTGGATTCGGTGTGTGGGGATCCTGGGGAAGGTGGGGTGGATAGGGAGGTAGCGAAGGGGTGGCCTGTGGGCGCGGCGGTGGACGCGGTTGTGGGGTTTGAGGAGGAGGAAGAAGATATGGAGGGGGTGTGGTTTGCGAGGTTGGCGAGGACGGTTAGTCATGAGCTGGGGCATTGTTTGTGTTTGGATCATTGTGTGTATTATGCTTGTGTTATGCAGAGCACGGCGGGGGTTGCGGAGGATTTGAGGCAGCCGCCTTATTTGTGTCCGGTTTGTTTGGCGAAGTTTAGGAGGGGGGTTACGGAGCTGGGAAGGGGGGATGCGGAGGTGGTGGTGAGGGAGAGGTATCTTGCGTTGAGGAGGTTTTGTGAGGGGTGGTTGAGGGTTGGGATGTTTAGAGGGTATTATGCTTGGTTGGGGAGACGGTTAGAGGTAATGGATAGGGAATAGGGTGGGAAAAGAGAGACGGGGTAAGATTTAGATATGTTTTATGGTTGTATAAAGGTTGATTAAAGTGAAGGTGGAAGGTAATTCTGGCCTGTACGCGGTGACCTTCCGTGTGACGAGGTGGCTGCAGGTAGCGCAGGCACTGTATCTGAGAATGGCAATACCTCCCATTCTGGCTGCTTCAACGGTAGAATACAGGAAGTGGAATGGACGCTGAACCCCCCAAAATCCGGCTGGGGGCTTCGCCCCTATCAGATGCCCTCAGATCTATCTTCTGAAACCAGTCTTAGCCGCTCCCATAAGGTTGGCAAGAAGATCCCTACCCCTGTGGCTGCTTTTCCAAAGCTTGCTCTTGTTCTTTCTCTCGAAGGGGTTGACAGCCGATGTCATCTCTCTTTTCCAGAGAGTCCCTGCGCCACGTGAATGGAAGTTGTGACATGCTTCATCGTCGCACCAGTAGATCCCGTAGCTTTCTTCGTCTTCACGAAGACCGTAAGACACCGGATCTATCATGGCCAGCCAGCCGGGCCATACCGGGCCAAGACCATGTTCTTTTTTTCGTCTTTAGGGTCGCAGCACTGCTGGCACTGGCCCAGCGCTAGCCTCTTTTCATATTTGACAACGATACACTCAGGAGAGGTCTCGCACACGGTTGCTAGCCATCGTGACAGGCTATGTCCCCGCCAGCACGGGGCTATCGACGTCTTGTTCGGTATGTTGTTCCGCCACTTGCTCATCCTAGCCGAATAACCCCAACCACTCACCGGACCTCGAGGATGCTTGTGGCCGGGGCACAAGCCATTTGTGTTAGCCTCTTCTTGGTTGACCTCCCAGCCGGGCGGAGGGTCGTCAAAGTAGAGACAGGTACACACGTTGGGATCGAAAAATTGGAGCTCGGTGGGGTACTTTCCTCTAGGAGTAGGATATAGCTTCTTTGCTCCTCGGGTTCGAAGCCATTCTATTTGGCGCAATACGCCCTCTCCATCGACTGCCCGAGTTAATCCTAAACCCGAAACCTTCATATGTATCTCCGACTGTATTGAAATTGTAGGTTCGGGCGATGATTTCCGTTTAGGGAGGAGGGCACGGCAGTAAGGTTTCCCGCAGTACTCTCCCAAGTACACTCGGATACCTGGACCCTCCAAATCACCAGGGCAACGAGCGTTATCCGAGTCGTATTGGTGGGAGGGGTGTGTGCATTTCCACTCCTGGTAAGTAGGCCCTTTTCCGGATAGCCACGGCTCCAACTCATCCCATTGTAGCACTTTGTGGGCGCAAATATGGACATAACCCTCCCTGCCAATGCAAATACGTTTCTGTGATGGGTAGTGGCGCTGCCGACACGAAAACAGGACGGCCGGGTGTTGAGCGCGGCATCCCGAACAATATAAAAACTGGGTCCGGAGCCGTATATCGGCCTCTGGGTCCATCTCGCGGCAATTCTGGCAGAAAAGATCCTTCCGGAGAAGTGAGCGTAACGCAGGCATGACGTCTTGTGGGACTTTCTCGCGAGTTAACGGCGTTGGCTGGAGGTATCTGAAGGGTAGCATGTCGCGCGAGTTGTCGTGCAGATGTTGAAAGCGACTGTCCTTAAACAGTCTGAAGAAAACACGGCTCGTGCGTCTCAGACACAGTGTGGTGACATTATCGGCTTGGCCCATGATAGGCAGGAGAACCTCGTCAGGGAGGTCACACAGGCGAGGCTTGCCAATGTTGTCAATAACGGATATCTGAAAGGGTTGACCTATGTTGATTGTGGATGGACAGGGACAAGCGTAGACGTTTCATGGGAGGAAAGGCCTTACCTACTTATACGCGTACGAACGGAATGACTCAATCGAAGCTAACGCTGTACCCAGCCACCTTCGGAGAGCAGACGCCGGTGTTAGAGACAGCGGTTTTACCAACAGATTGGCCTATAGCGTTATCGTTTGCAATAACGAAAGCTAAAAAAGAGTTCACAGCTAGCACAAAGTAGCCTTCCGGGCGTAGCTGCAATTCGGACGCAGCTGCAATTCGGCCGCAGCTGCAATTCAGTTGTAGCTGCTGAAAAGTTGGCAGTTTTCCATGTGAGTTTAAAAATACTAGGTGGTGATGCCTTTGACACCTACAGACTGGTTAGCCACGACGATGGTGGGGTGTGCGTCCGTGAATCGGTGGAGCGTTCTTTCGGCCGAGTACCTGGAATCCTACGGACGACATGTCATGTCGATGCAGGATGACAAAAACAAGCCTTACCAGCACAAGTACTCCCATCTCAAACTGATGGAAGGCATTTGGGCCCGTCATTCTAAGAACCCAACCACAGCCAACCAGCGACGACACCCAGCCACCTGCTCCAACCAACCAGCTTCAACGTCTAGCACATTGGCAACTTGGTAACTAGGAAACCAATGTACCGAGAGAGGAGTTTAGCTTCAATGCGGTGAATTCCATTCGCACCCCAAATTTTGTGTGGCTCCATTCACCTCTCTACCTCAGCTGCGCTCAAACAAGATTAAACGCATCCTACCTACCTATACACTGGTATACCAAATACTACTCAGAGCCAACCCTGACTCCGCGCCCACCAGGCAACACCCACTGCCCCCGCCGCAGCCACCCAGGGCGCCATCTTCCGGCCCAACTTCTTCAACATAGCAACCTGCTGTCCCACGATCTTCTTCCTCAGCGCCGCCGCCTCATTTGCATGCGGAAACGGAAGCACCTCTCCATCCCCGCCCCTCGGCACCGCACACCCCAGAAACTCGCACAACGGCTCCCACCCATCCCCCATCCTATACTCCAACAACTTCCCCTCCCTTCCAGCACACATCTCCCTAATCTCCCGATGATGCCTCTCCCACGCGGCCCGTAGCGTCTCCCGCCTCCTCAACTCCACCCCATCCCTCGCCCCGGCCCACCCAAGCAACATCTTGCGATTCGTCGGGCCCGCGACAGACCCAATCATCGGCTCGACGGTATTCACAAAAAAGTCCGGCACAGTCCCGAACAGCGAGTCGACCACCCCCTCGACCACGGATTTATACCACTTGTCAAAGTCGCGCTCGACCAGAACGACCCTTGCATCCGGATAGGCATCAATCAGCGCAGGTCCAAACACCGAAGCAACGTCGGTCACGGCCTCGCACGATCCAAAGATGGCGTCCCATTCTGCGCGGGAAAAGGGTTTCTCAGGCCCGCGATAGGTGGGAAGGGAGGGGAATGTAGCGTCGGCGGCGGCGTTGAGGATCACCCAGTCGTCGTTGACGCCGAGGGAGTTGAGCCCGTGGTAGACGTTGGCGTAGCCGAGGGTTGTGAGGGCGGTGTACATGCTGTACGAGCCGGTGCGGAAGAGGCCTAGGCAGAGGACTTTCATTTCGCGCTTTGGCGGGGACGGGGTGGCTTCGGGGGCCATCTTGGCGGTTTTTTGGGGGGGTGGTGTCTGATGCGGACGGCGTGGGTGACGGGAGATGTTGTCTTGAAAAAGTTTAAATCAAAATTTGACCGGCAATGGTTACGGCTTATCTTTCTTTTCAGGGGAGCGCAAATCCGTCCGGAAGGATTCATTAACACAGGGGTTTGTCTTACTACGGGTGGATTCAGTCCAGTGCTCATCCAATAATAGTCGGATACGAATACGAATAATGCCAAGTAAAATTGTAGCCCGGGAAGGAGATTATGAACGACCATTGCGAGGAGACAAAAGAAAAGCTCACGGGAATTAGATGCTGTATCTCATGACTTCATCCCAGCTCTCACAACACTAAAACTGTCAAGTTCTGAAGACCAGCGCGTATGTCGGACCGCCGCAGGATTAAACAGGATCAAAAGTAGGTACCTAGGTCCCCTGTCCAGGAGGTGGCAGTGATGACAGCCCCCCAACCAGCGACATGTGAAACAGAAGGTTGTATCTAAAAACAAGTCTTTTGAGGGTGTCGGCAAAACCCGAGAAACAAACTCGAGTGGCAAAAGTATCAGCAAAAAACTAACAACTGCACGAGCCGAGATTCGAACTCGGGTCCCTTGCTAGTCCAACGGCAGATGGGAAGCAAGGATTCTAACCTCTGAACTACTCGTGCTTCTTTGGTTCATATTCGGGTGTCCACAATTGTACCATATAGCTACCTGTTTAGCTTGGCTTGGCTTGCTTCCGAATAAGATGGTTACCGGAGACTACCGCCAGTGACTCACATTACCAAGAGGATTCTTTAGACTAGAGACCAGCAAATACAGCCCGTCCGATGGTCGAATTGCTCAACTAACCTAGCCTTTTTCCTAAGTGGATATTGGCCGTTATCGGAACAGTCCCGCCCGCATGATCGGCTTGCGCCGGCTTTCAAATGTCACGATGGCGTCTGCCGGTCTTGGCCGGCGCATGTCGGACAGCCAGAGCGCGCCCTCCGCGCGACACGATCAAGCGGATGCAGTGAAACGATACGGAGAGATTGGATCACACTGGTGACGGTTCCTGGACACCAGATGGCGGGATGCGGGGTTGTCGATACTCCAAATTGTCCAATACATAACAAGCATTCCACGGCTCCACGACAAAGCGGGTTCTGAATGGAGTCGGTGACTCGGTGGCGCTTGCTTTTGAACTCAACCATCCCTCAGCTCGACACCTATCAGTTGTTTTCTTCGCATTGGCCCTTTCCCTGTAAAACACCACCAATACGATGGGCGAGATTCAGGACCTTGCAGTCCGAACAAAGGACTCACAAGCCAGCGATGGAGTCGTCACGTTCGGGAAGAAGCTCGCCAGCGACTTCCTGATGGACCCCGCATACCGCAATCTCAACCAAGGTCAGTCATTCTCAGATCAGCAGAATCGATACTGACATGTCATCCAGGCTCCTTCGGAACCATCCCGGCCGCCATCCAAGCCAAGCAGCGCGCCTACCAAGACCAGTCCGAAGCCCGCCCGGACCCCTTCATCCGCTACGACTTCCCCAAGCTGCTCGACGAGTCGCGCGCCGCCGTGGCCGCCCTGCTCAACGTGCCCACCGACACGTGCGTGTTCGTGAGCAACGCCACGATCGGCGTCAACACGGTCCTCCGCAACATCGTCTGGGCCGACGATTCCAATGACGAAATCTTGTATTTCGACACCATCTACGGCGGCTGCGGCAAGACAGTCGACTACATTGTCGAGAGCACCTACGGTCGCGTGTCCTCGCGGCGCATCCCCCTGCTCTATCCCATCGAGGACGACGAGATCGAAACCGCCTTCCGGACCGCCGTAGCCACAGCCAGGGATGAGGGTAAACGCCCGCGCATATGCATATTCGACGCGGTCTCGTCCCTCCCCGGCGTGCGCTTCCCCTTTGAGCTCATCACCGCCGCCTGCCGCGAGCTCGGCGTCCTGTCACTTATCGACGGCGCCCAGGGCATCGGAATGATCCGCCTCGACCACCTGGCAAGTGTCGACCCGGACTTCTTCGTGAGTAACTGCCACAAGTGGCTGCACGTCCCGCGCGGGTGCGCCGTGCTGTACGTGCCGCTGCGCAACCAGGCCATGCTCCGCTCGACGCTGCCGACCTCGCACGGCTTCGTGCCGCTGGAGAACGGCGACCCGCCGCGGCTCAACCCGCTGCCGCCGAGTGACAAGTCTGCTTTCGTCACGGCGTTTGAGTTTGTCGGGACGATGGATAACGCGCCATATCTGTGTGTGAAGGATAGTATTCGATGGCGGGAGGAGGTGCTTGGTGGGGAGGAGCGGATTTTGGGGTATACTGAGAATTTGGCGCGCGAGGGCGGGAAAAAGGCGGCGGCGATTTTAGGGACCAAGATTCTGGATAACGGGGCGGGGACGCTGACAAGGTGTGCTATGGTCAATGTTGCGCTGCCGATTACTGTCGAGGCGAGCGACCGGGACGTAAAGCCGAGAGATGAGGATCTCGACGGTGTTCCTGTGGTTCCAGCGGAGGATGTGGCCAAGGTTGAACGGTGGATGCTCAACACGCTGATGGACGAGTTCAACACTTTTGTGCCGCTATTTACATATCGCGGAAGGTTCTGGGCGAGGATCAGCGCGCAGGTGTTTTTGGGGATGGATGATTTTGAATGGGCTGGGGAGACACTGAAAACAGTGTGCGAGCGGGTTGCCAAGGGGGAGTACAAGTCTTGAAATCGGTGATCTGCACTCCCTAAGAAATGGACATGTTGAAAAGAAGGGCTACGCGCGTCGAGTTATTGCTTCTGGGTTTTATTCTGGCATTTTTACGAGATATTGCGCTGCGGTATATCTTTCTTTGGCGACAGCCTTCTGCGGGGAGCCATCCTGATCGCCGAAGAGAGCGGCTGACTTTGACACATCCAATACTTGAAACCACAGAACACGGTGAAGATGATTGGCGTATCACAAGCCAATCATGGCGATATCGTTGCCGCTTTCCCTGCTGTGCCCCTTTCCCTCCCCTCCATGATCTACCAGATAAATACGGCGGAGAAGGTATATTCGCATCAAAGTTAGGAGTCTTACCATGCCGATGAGTATTGTCACGTCGCGACTCGCGGCAGCAAGATGATCACCTTCGTCCCCACATGTACCTTACCAACTGGTCCTTCCCTCGTGCAGGACCCAGACATCCGTTCAACATGGGACATCCTCCGGAGCTCTTTCGCCGTCATCTTCCTCTGCACCTGGTCGATCCTCCGTCTCAACGTGCCCGCCCAACTCCGCGACGAGCAGCACTCAAACCGATGGCGTCGCTACCTCACCAAGCTGGGCCGGACCCTGTACGAGGTCCAGCGCAAGGCCAAATGGACCATCATGACCATGCTACTCCCGGAGCTGGTCCTCGGCTGCGCTCTAGAAAGCTATCTCGGCGCGCGAGAGAGCGCAAGGGCGATCAACGAGGCTATGCAGCGGGAAGGGAGTGAATCAAAATGGACGCTGACACACTCGATGTACGCCAACATGGGTGGTTTCGTCATCCGGTTTCCGTCTCCGCCCGCGCCATCTCCCCCACCAGCGGACGAGAGACAACCTGAAGAAGGCAACAAAGGAGGAGCAGTACGAAAATGGCTCGACGACTTCGCCCACCACAACAAGCGGTACCACCGACTCCGAGGCCACCTCGACTGGGACGTCCACCCAGCCCACTGCGCCCTCGCCCAGACCCTCCTCTCGTCCGTCCCTCCGACGAACCCGCGCGCCAACGAGCACAAGGTCCTCCGCACGCTAATCGGCACCGTCTGGGCCGTCACGCCCCTCCAGCTAGGTACTCGAAGCCCACCGCCTCGGCCTGATCAGCCTCCCGTTTACTCTCGCCGCGTCCGAAATCCACGACAAGTCCAAGGACGACGCGCTCGTCAAGACCGTCGCTATGCTCAAGGTTGGTCTGCTCGCCGTCGACCTCGCCCGGCGCGCGGCGGCGCGCATCCCCGCGTCGCAGGTCGAGGTCATGGCGCTCGCGTTCGCGTGCTGCGCGCTGTTTAGCTATCCCGTCCTGCTCCCGCAGCCGCAGGGCGTCGGGGTGCCGACGGTGATTCACGCGAAGCGGAGTGCGGCGTCTCTCGAGGAGATGGAGAGGATTTCGAGGCGGGGGTATTTGGTTCTTGGTGGGCGGCCGGGCGAGTATGCTATCCCCGACTTTACCGCGGCGATGCAGCCCGGCGCGGGGTTCGTGACTTCTGTCGGGACGGGCGTCGCGCTGGTTGTGTTTGGGGCGGTGCATTTGGCTGCGTGGGATTTGGCGTTTCCCAGTGTGCTGGAGAGGTTACTTTGGAGGGTTTCTGCTGTTTTGGTTACTGGGTTGCCGCTGTGCTGGTTGTTGTTGCTGGTTGGGATGAAGACGGTGGCGGGGTGGGAGGTTTTTGAGACGAGGAGCGGGACGGGGAAGAAGGTTTTTCGACGGGACTGGGGGTCCAAGTTGTTTTTGGTGGTTACGTTGGTGGTGGTGGTTATTTACAAGGTTCCGCGAGTGTATTTGATTGTGGAAGCGGTGAGGTCGACGTATTATCTACCCCCGAAGGCATATGCGGCGACGTGGACGAGTGGTTTTTTTCGTCTCGGATAAGTTATCATCTGGAACTACCTTTGCTATCCTGTCCCTATCCATTTTCTGGTTACTAGGTACTAGGTATATATGATCTGGTCGATTTCCGGTCAAGAGGTAGTCAGGAACTGGCAGATCCCAACTCCCCCATTTTTTCAGGGATGCGGTGAACGCACTGTGGTGCTTATTACACGACGTATCTGTCTGCTGCGAGACTGGGAGAGAAGCTTTGACAGTTTTACACTTAAACGGCGACATGTATCTGAAGGTAACGAGGCGCGGCACTGTATTATTCTCGGGGTCGAAATGGCTAGCATCTGGGGTGGTTTTCTCGTGAAGGCTACGATGCGCTCATCTCGGAGCTGGCCGGCCTCGGCCTTGAGGGCCGGCTCGGTAGCGCTGTGGTCGTGATGGTCGGATTCGCGCCGGACGACGTTAGCGGCGTTGCGGGTGTGCTGTTTGTGAAGATTTAGGCACCCTGATGGGCAAAGACCGCTAGTGATGTAGATGCAAGACATCTTAGACTATTTATTTACTTGCAGGCAACTGAGTCAGGAAGATGAAGGCATTCAGAACAAAGGAAACAGAATAAATAGATAGATGACCTGGCCCAGCTCCGGCTGGGCCAGTACTACCAATTGACACATAGTCTATTCCCTACAGAGAACCCAGATTCCCACACTGTTCGGAAAGCACCTCGCGGTCCTCAACCGGCTGAACACCAGCTTACTTAGGTACCTTACCTACGGATTTACCGGTCGTTTAAAAGGGAATTCGATGGAAAGGCGGCGCATATCGGATGTTTGGATTTCAATTTAGTTTTGGTCGGTCTGAAAGGTTTTCTCCGCCTTGGAAGCCTGTGGTGTTGTCCAAAGTTGATAAGGCGAACTGAAAAGCCCTGGGGTGTTTTGGGCCGGAGTATGGGCCGCGAGTGCGTCACTTATTTTCGTTGTAGGTAGGCAGCCGACGTGGACTGTGATAGTGGCGTCATTGGCACCAACACACCGAACACAGTGAGCAAGAGCATTCCAGTTTCCATCAGCTTCCCGCACCCATTCTCAGCCGCACCACAACTTCCCTCCTGCTGGCCTTATCGAGCGGAGACAAATTTAGCATCAGCGAGCCCCCCCACTCTGTGCTCTTCGCAGGAAAGAGCCAACCTGCCCACGACAAACACACCAGTTTCAACGCGAGTTCGTTTCTCGTTCATGGCCACCTCAGCGACAGCCTGACCCCGCTGGGTAGTAGCTCTGAGCTGAACACGATAAGCACAATGCGGGCTCAGGGATCTCCGGCCAATAAAGTCGTCCTGTTTTCATTCGCTCCCCTTCACGAGAACCGATCAATGTGAGCCGGTGTGGGTGCGCAAAATCTCCCTTTTCGGACATCACGCACGTGCTATTGCTTCCCTTCCGTCCCCCCTTCCGCAGGCCCAACCCGATCCCCGCATCTGGGGTTGCTCATCCGTGTCACTGGCATGAGGTGGCAGGGCTTGACTGGCTGCAAAAATGTCCGTCTTGCATGGTGCCGCCGACGCCCGACATGAGAGCGCTCTCGGGATTTTGCCGATAGCTTGGCCACGATTCCCGAGGACAATGATCCAGCTGCTAGGCAGCTGCGTGCCCGGCACGGGAGGCCTTGGCGTCAATGGACCTATGTAATATTTGAGAGGGTACTTGACGACTGGATGCTCACGCGACAGACTGCCGAATTTGGTGCTTGGTTGCTCGTCTCTCTTGATTCCATTCTCGACACACGTACACCATAATAACGGAAACTTACTTCATCTTTGCAACGATACTTTCCTTGTTGCCTCTTCCTTTTGAACTGCCCGCGATGGCTGGCTATCGTCCTGACAATTCAAACCTCGTGGGAGTCTCGTTGGATGACATCTTCGCCAACGAACTCGAGTGCTCTCAATTGAGCAAAAGGACCAGGGTTTCCGTCCTCGAGCCAGATTACAAGAGTTTCCTCGATAAGGACAGCAAGAAAGTTATCGAGAAAGTTCGCGAACTCAATCGTGGGCAAGACGGCGAGTCCGTTTGTGAGGTGGATCTCGAAACCCAGGCTGTTTGCGAGACGAATCCGGAGACAGGTGACGAGAGAAATCGTGAGTACCGAAACCCCATCCCCAAGGGCCTTGACTTGATTGATGATGCTCATGATTGTGAATCTCGGAGTTTAGCCTGGCAGGAGCTGGACGACAAGGGGTTCAAGCGTCGGCTTGAGGTATGCCTTTGCTTGTCTTCCACGATTAAGGGTAATAGGCGACGCTAACTTCAATCGTTTAGCACTGGGAATCATCCGGTAGGGAAACCGAGAAGTCGATGTAAGCGCGCAATACATCTTGTGGTTCATTGCTGACACATATTTAGTCTGATCTCGTACGAGTCGGAGCTCACCACGGACTCCCCCGGCACCCTCACTATCTCTAAAGAGCTTTTTCGCTCAATGTGCGATATTCTGAGGATCCCGGCAATATTCGTGAAAGCCGTCCTTGCGAGTCCTTGGCAGGCTCATATATGTGGACAAGCCTATTTTATCGAGTCCAACCCGGATACGGATGACGACGGTAAAATTACGGGCGTGAGTATGTGACAACAACTTCACATTATCTACGATTGAGAAGAATGCCTGCTAATTCTCTTGTGATGCAGCAATTTTCTATCACTTCCAGAGTGGCCTGCAGTTCAACAGGAGCTACATATTCTCTCGACACCATCTCGAGAGCAACACGACGACCAACATTTGCATCAACTGCATGCCATCCGCCCAGACATCATGGGGGGCGGCTGTTGGTCCGCTCCGGACTCAACCGGCAAACCGCAGCCCATTTTCCTTTCACGTCATGCTTCTTTACCGCATTCTCGAAAGCCTAGACTCGGACGCCGAGAAGCTGCGCACGAAGCTCCTTCGTCATGAGGATATCCAATCACCGCCAACAGACCTTGCCCTCGAAACGTGGAATCTTCACCACCTGGCGCAGAACATGCACATCCTTGCCGAGTATTACGCCGACGCCGAGGCCAAGGTCGAGTTTCTCATACAGGCGTACAGCGCCTATCAAAACTCTAGTTGGGTTGAACTCAAAGCGACAATGCGGGAGGACCTCAGCCATCTCGAGGCCATGAGGTGGAGAACGAGCGTGTCGAAGCGATGGATCGTGGATTACAAGGATCGGGTGGGGATCCGGATCAACCACGTGTTCCACGTCTCGAACCAGGAACAAGCCATTTCGATGGGGACTGTTGCAGCGCTCACGCTCTTTTTTCTGCCTCCCACTTTTGTCTGTGTACGTTGCCCCTCGTTGAAGCATACATATAGCAGGACTCGTGGAACTTGAGACTAACATAATCTCAGTCTATCTTCGGCATGGATGTTTTCTATGTCTCGGGGGACTCAGGATCAAACCTGGGTGGATTGAATGTGTCGTCGGACTGGTGGCTGTACCCTGCGACCGCGGTTCCTCTAACAGTTGTGGTTATCGGGATATGGATCCTCTGGCGTCGTACCAGACTTAAGCGGAAGTCCAGGCGGCTGCCTGACATTGAGAGTGGCAGATCCGGGTCATATCTGTGATCTATGGCAGATTCAGGATCAATGGAATCCAGAGCAGAGAAGGAGAAACTGACTTGAGATTCATTGCGGAAACGGCCGGGTGCAGCTATCGAGGTGCTTCTTCAACAAACACCAAAACACCAAAGGTCTTGCTCCTCAACAAGTTAGTTTACACCTACCACTGGCATCTCGTACACCCTCATCTCTCTTTCCTCAGGCGGTAGCAACGACGGCCTATCGCACTGGTCGAGCATGCGACCATCGGCCTAGTCAGCGACCCGGACGATGGGCAAGGACGAAAGGCGCTGAAAACGCAGTTAGTTCGATACCAAACTAAGGTAGGTGTCTAGCCTGAATCTAAAGCTGAACGAGGAACAAATTGAGAAGTTTCAAAAAGACTTCAAGGCCTTGAGAATAACCCTGTAGTTGAGAATACTACATGAATAGGTAGCGAGGCTATTTTAAGGAGGCCTCGACGAGACCCTTAGGGTCACGAGAAAGGACAACATGCTGTTGAGGGCCATGAAAGACGCCATAAAACCGGAAACGGCAACAGAAGTCCAGTATGTGCGTTGGGACGAGACAGTAGAAGGTTCAAGGGCCAACACCACAGTTAAGAATGGAGAACTGATCGATATAGACGAGCGGAGTTCCGCCGATTCAACGTTGATGACTCACGAGATTTCTCTTCGTAATGGCAGGTATCACCAATCCTCCGCAAGGTCCTAGGCGACCATGTGGATGGACTTAGGGACGAGGAGCGCGGAAAGCCGGCCCCCAAAACAATGAAGTTTCTAGTCTTATCAACACTTCCTCCACTATCTTCATGAATCACACTGTATCCCGTAACGTTCCAGGTGGCTTGAGGCCTGCCAACCACGACTGCGCCCCTTCGTATCCCCGCAGGATTTCGGCAGGTAACCTCCAGCGGAGGACCCGCCAGCTCGTCATCACTCTATGTAGGGCCCCCGGGGTGTGTGGGGTCCTCGGTAGAGAACCCGGGGCGTGACTGCAAGTGGATCGGCGGATCTTGGAAGGATCTCGGTACCTGCGGCGGGAATCAGGCTAATGAGATCTGGCCCCCAAGCCTCGGTGCTTGCAGGACACGACGTGCTGAGTCCGAGATGCGATCGAGTCCGGATACGATGGCTTCAATGGTGTTGTGACATCGTGAGGTTCGTGATGTGACGAGCAAAAGGTATAAGAACGGGGAGACTGGACGTGTCCTGTCTTCACTTCTCATCATCATCAATCTCAGCATCTCATCTTCAGAAGAGTCCAATTTTTAACCTTTAATTTCTAATTTCTCGCTCTGACTCCCAAAACTCTTTAACCACACTTCACATCTACATCAATCAAGATGCTCGCCACAATCGCCCTCCTCGCCGGCCTCGCCTCGGCCGTCCCCACCATGATCCCCAACGACAAGTTCGAGATGCGCGACTCCAAGGGATTCCGCCTCGTCGTCAACGTGACCAACCCCGCCCACGACTTCCCCGGCAACCCGGTCAATGGCCTCAAAGTGTTCCCCGCCCGCGCGGGCGCCAACATCAACTACGCATCCGTCACCAACACCGGCGGCGCCGTCTTCTTCACCACCTCGACCAACCTCACCCGTCTGAGCACCGACTACCTGCCGACCGGTCTCGTGTCGCGGCCCAGCCCGGACTCCGCGCACACCGACATGCTGGGCCTGGACGTCGGCCAGGGCACCGCCGGCTTTGGCGTCTCGACGTGGCCCAAGACGTGCGGCACCCTCCAGGCCCCGGTGTCGGGCACCTTTGCCGTCTGCGACCTCGGCTTTGAGGCGCCGGTCCATCCGCGGTTTGTGGTGCAGTATGTCGAGGGCACGGCCAACGCGGGAGACGACAAGTTTTACGCCGAGGAGCCGAATGTGCCCGACAACTGCGTCGCCGTCAAGTTGCTCCCCGAGTGTGCCGAGCTGGCGGGCACGAAGCGCGCGGATGGCGAGGAGATTGTGACCAGCCGGTGCTATCCGGATGTCGGTGTCATCACCTGGCAGGACGGCATGAAGATCTGCTGGGGTTAAATCTCAAAGGTCTTCTGGGAGGTGTTGTCGGGCGGGCACGAATGTCTTCCGCATGAGATACGGTTGGGATAGACAGGAGTACAGACTAGACGGGGACATGGACACGGAACATAGGTATTCTAATAGCTAATCGTTGTTAATCAACTATACTCTTTCAAAACCTCGCCTGTATAGGTACAAATGCATTGTATACAAAAACCCTACAACAACCGCAAATAACTCCCATCATCCTCCATCATCGCCTCTCTCACCCGGATGCCCACCTCCCGCTCGGTATCCTCAATCCCCCTCCCATCCGTCCTCACAACCAACACATCCCCCTCATCCTCCCCGGGCCTCTCGAGCACCGCAAACTGCGAATGCACCAGATTCGGCCCGGCAAAATGCCCCTTGCGCTCGGCTGCCCGGCGCACGAGCACCTCCTCGGGCGCGTCCAGAAAAACAAAGCGGATGCGCAGGTTGCCCGCGCGCTCGCCGCCCTCGCGCAGCACGTCGCGGTAGTGCCGCTTGAGCGCCGAGCAAGTCATGACTAAATGCGGCGAGCTGGACGGGTCCGACGGCTGGACGGTCTCGTGGTCGCGGAGGGCCTCGAGCCAGCCGGCGCGGTCGGCGTCGGTGAGGGGTTCGCCGCGCGACATTTTTTCGACGTTGGCTTTGGGGTGGTACTTGGGGTTTTTGTTAGCACGGAGCCCCATGTCCGAGGGGGTAGGTAGGTAGGTGAAAAGGGGGGTTTATTACGTCGTCGCCTTCTACAAAGGTGAAGCCTAGGTCGGCGGCGAGCGCCTTGGCTATCGTCGTCTTGCCGCATGCTGTTGGGCCGGTGACAAACCAGATCCAGCGGTGGCCGTGGTGTTGGTCGGTACGGCTCGTGTCTCCGTTTGGTGCGGTAATTGAGGTTCCCGCCTGGTGTGGTATGTCGCCCATTTTTAAATCGTTGCTTGAGGCCTCAGCCTATTTGAGAGGGAATTCTTAGATACCGTATGGAAGAGGTGAGTGGCTTATGATAAGGGTCAAAAAGAAAGGTCAATGCGCATCGGCACGTCGGACACGGGAGCCGGCCGGTTTTGTATCGTTCCCCCGGGACTGCCGGCGCTGACGTCAGGACCCGAGTGGCTTGCACACGGGCCGGAGCACTATCTGTCGCCACTCTCTCTTGAATATGAACCTTTCGGGCTTTGTGTTTCTGCTATGGAACCAGCGAACATAAATAGAATGAAATTTAGAACGCGAGGAAATCTGGGGAGAAGGAGAAAAAGCAGGGGAGAACTAAGGTTCTGCAACTTCAAACCCGGCAATGAAACTGCAGTGTGCACCGCTTGTTTATTCCCGAGTGATAAACGACTGTCAGCCCAATCCCGTAAGGTTTCCCCTGAATTCAATGCATAAAAGTCATCCATTTCATGTCGTATACAAGGGAGTATCTGAAGCGTGAGAGTAAGCATGTCCTTTTTCCCGCACGGCATTTCAGGCGGAGAAAAAGGTCGAGATAAATGGCGCCAGAGTACCTGCTCAATTGTAGAAGTATACCTAGGTCTATCATCTTACCCACTTCTCATCACCAAGAACAACCATCAGGGTAAATACACCACCCCTAAATCTCTCCTGTCCGCCCAGCGTGACACCTACCCATAAAGCCGCGACCAAAGCCCCAGAGCATTCCTCACCCTATTCCCGGCCCCAAACCATCAACCCCCCTCCTCCTCTCCGCTCAGATCCAAACACATCCAGTACCCGCCTGGCCGCAGACCATCTAAACCCCCGCGTCAACACACACTGCACTCATCACTCATCATCAAGAAGCAGAAAGCAAGCATACCACATTAGGCGATCCGCCAGGGCAAGACCACAAGTCGCAAGTCTCCTTCTGGCCCTTGCAGCGGCAGTTGGTCTGTCCGACCACGTTACCGCCGAAGCAGGCGGGCAGGATGCGCGAGCAGTCGGCGCGGGCGACGATGGCCGCGCCCGTGTCCTCGACCGAGGCTGCGCTCGGGGCGGCCGTGGCGCCGAGGGTGAGGAGGGCGAGGACGGGGATGGTGAGGAATTGCATTTTTATTGATGGCTTGGAGGGTTGGTTGGTGGGAAAGATTCCGGATGTTTTGTAGCGTTGAGTGATGGACTGGTGAGTGTGTGGTGTGTGTGTGTGTGTGTGATGATGTTGCGAGATGGGGGGAGAAAGTTGTGATCGTGCTGGGTTTATATAGACATTTTCCCTGGCTCGGGTTCGAGGTTCCCTCGGGCTCTTGGGATGGGTGGATCTGGGGCAGAGGCCTTGTTGGCCGTGTTGTCTCGGCGGAGAGATTCCTGGAGAGACATCGCCACGCCTTGCTTACATCCAATCTGCGCGGATAGTGTTTTTTGACAAACCAAATCATCATGGTCATACCGTTCGGCGTTGACGATACCCAAAGCAAGCACCGAGAAGCCGAAGATCCGTTCTGCGCCTCAGGGGGTGTAATCATCGGCCGACTTGAGCATAGAGGGAAAGTATCATGTCATCCTTCCGAGGAGTCTATACAGAGTCCCATTTGATGTGTAGAGATGAACCGGCTTGACTCCTCCGTCTCGGCGTAGGCAGGTGTATACAGAAGGTCTGCGGCACCTTGTTTACTTCCCAGCGGCCGTCCTAAAGGATCGGGGGACAAGTTCGACGATTGACTAATGAAGTCGTCCACTCTAGGTATCGACCGATGAGATTCAACGGCCGTAAAACCTCGTAGTCCTCCAGCCCTGCAATCCTTTAAACAAACAGTGGGGCATAATTCGGAAGGCGATCCTACCAATGGAGCTGCCCAGGACTTTTGTACGATGCGCATCGCGAAAGGGGTTTGGCTTACATGTTTTCTCAACTTGGCATGGTTCCACTTCCCCATCTCAGGACTGACGGCCGGCTTCATCCGTCTCACGCTGCTGCATTGGCTGGTCGTTAGTGTTTTTACCGCCAGAGCCCGCCAGGCAGCCGTAGCTTGGCCCTACTTTGCGCCAGTGGCGGAGTGTTTCGTCTAATGGCCGCACTTTCCGCCCAGCGGGTCATCCGTTGGCCAAGGGCTTGTCGCTGTCGGATTGTGTGCGGAGGTGATCCTCGGAATCGGGGGACCAATCCCGTGGGGTTTAGGTCTCAGCTGACGGCCCTGGGAAAGGGGCAGATAGACGTACCAAAAGGTCCCGTCAGCATGTCGGTCCAATGTCCTCTACGCAAATTCGCCTCCTCGCAACGACGTCGGATAGGTGTGTTCTCCATATCACAAGGCGGTCTTCTAGGGTTTGTGAGAAAAGGAGCAAATACACCTGCCACCACCGGGCCCTCCTGTAAGCACTGTCGTCCAAACGCTAGAAGTGCAGCCAGGCAGTAAGTTCTCTTGTGCACCAAGGTTCCCGATCCCTTTCGCAGATCATGGGGATACAGCCATGGAGACATTTACAATGATCAGGTGGGTACACCCTCCAAGGTAGATACCTACGTTCTCGTCAGTTGCTTTGTCCGACACCCTCGACAAAAACTATCCCCTTTATTTCCGACGTAGGACCTGTCAAGAGGTCCGCCCTGCAGTGATACTGAGGGGATTTCGATTTGTTCAGATCAGGGTTTCACCAATGGCTGACATGTCTGCCTGCCATAGTTGGACATACTCGGACTTTTGTGGACCCATATAACCGGTTGTCTGCGACGATCTGGGCACACGAAACTGGCTTTTCTATTTGTAGCCCTGAGCTGGGATGGGCTGTGGCTAGTTCTGAGCTTCCCCTGATATGCCCCTGGCAAATGGTGAGCCCCTACGCGGCTGCTGCCCAGATTCAGAGACCCGTTTTCAGTGCCCACGGCCAACGTTCCTTTCGATGGAAGTATAACAGCCAATTGTAGGAATTGCTCCCAGGCAACAATTCCTATTACAATTTACGCGTATGCTGCGTGTGTGTGTTAATGTGTCAAGTGTGCTAGGAAGCCTTATTGTAATGGAGACTGCGTTAGGGGGGACGAGGATATGTGATTGCACTGCACGATGGTGGCTCACACGGTGGGGGCGGGTAAGTGAGCAACTGAAGCCTGTCCTCAGCTTTATGGCTCTCCTAGAGAGCTCTTGTTATACCGTCGGGGTGTCAGAATCCGAGCAGCGGCGGTGTGACAGGGCGGCTACAGGCAGCGCAAACGTTGTGTGAGCATTGTGATAGGTACAAGTACAATACCTCCCATTCCGGCAGCTTCGACAAGTAGGTAGGGTATAGAATACAGAAAGTGGAATGGACGTTGAACACCCCCAAAACCCGGTTGGGGGCTTCACCCCTATATATCAGAACTAGAACCTAACCCTGGCCTGGCAGTTCTAATACCGGTGCTTGTGGTGATGCCTGGCGCTCAGCCCCAACCCAGCTCCGACCTCCGATCGGCGTTCTGCATCCCGCACTCCACATACCTGGTGTTACATCCAACAGCGGACCCCTGGGTTCGGCAGCGCGACGTGTGAACGAAAGAAAGAATCGAATAGTAGTACCAGTGCCAGTCCAATTTTTATGGCAGCCACAGTCTTCATACTACCAGTATGATCCGATGAGGTTGATCCACTCTTAACTCTCTGGGAATTTGCCAAAACCAGGCCCAGTTTCGGGTGCCATTTCCTCCTGTGCTTATCCCTAATGATAGAAATACTTCGACTGGTATAATTTACTGGTAACTATTAGTGTAAGGCTGGTGAAAAGAAGCCAACCTAAAATACCCCAGGCGGAACGAATCCTCTGTTCTATATCCTAACTGTATAGCACTATGCATACTGTCTAACCAGGAAATGTTTCCGCACATTTGCGATGTGCGACTATCATTCCCTCTTCTGACCGCCGGGAGTAAAAGCCACACCGAGGAGCAAACACCTCGAGCACGCGGGCTACGAAGAGCATGCTGCAAGCCATCGGCGCCCGATAGGAAGGAGAGGCTTGGCGTCGGCTTGAACTCAGATTCAGATAGGTCGCTATGATATGGAGCTCATGCTTGGCCCTCTCTTTGGCATAGTCAAAGTTGAGCGTCTAGCACCAGCAGAAACGCCTTTTTTGCCAACCGCCAACTCTGACTGCAGCTCAGCCACCCACTCGGAAGCATGTCTGGATGGCTGTTTCAGGAAAAAGGCCGTTTCCCCGCAGCAGCTGAAGCTGCACTCACCGGCGCCCTATGGAAACACAAAGTCGGGATTGGCCAAGACTTGCCAATCCGCAGTCTAGACCTACGCCACAATGCTAACCGACTTGTTCCACGGCGTCCCACGGCACACAAAACTGCTTACACCAGCGAAAGCATGCAGGCTCTCTGTGATGTGGCTGGCTCCGGACGAGCTGCGCAACCACCATCGGAAAAGGCCGTCAAGGCAAGACAAGGCTTTGCGAGCATCCTACAAGATGAAGGGCCCAAGAAGAAGCTCAAATAGAACCCTGTGTCCCCAAAGACTTCCCTCGTTTTACCCGTGATTCCAACATTTCATCCCTCTCCTCCTGAGCACTACAAACTACACACAGCTCATACAAACATACCCAGCATGAATAACAACAACATGATGCCTCCCTCTCCCCTCCCCTCTCCCGGCCCCCCCGGCTCCCACTCCCCCCCGGGCTCCCACCCCTGCCCCAAGCGCATCATCATCTGCTGCGACGGCACCTGGCAATCGTCCGTGACTAACACGGTCAACGTGCCGTCCAACGTGACACGCCTCGCCCGGCTGCTCACCAAGTTCGGCATCGACTCCGCCACACAAACCCAATACCAGCAGCTCGTCTACTACGATGCCGGCATCGGCACGGGCGTCTTCAAGATCGAAGCGGCGCTGCAAGGCGGTACCGGCTCGGGTTTTGTTGGTAACGTCATCGAGGCGTACAACTTCATCGTGCTCAACTACAACCCGGGAGACCAAATCTTCTGCATCGGCTTCTCGCGCGGGGCGTATACCGCGCGGGCGGTGGCCGGGCTGGTGACGGATATTGGCGTCGTGGCGCCGCGGGATATGCAGGACTTTCCGGAGCTGTATACTCTGTATCAGCACCATACGGACAGCCACATGTTTCGGCAGACGAAGGCATGGCGGGAGTGGGTCGACGGGGAGGAGCTGTTTGATGTCGGGCAGGTGATTGACAAGAAGAAGGAGAAGGAGGAGGAGGGAAAGAAAGAGGATGTGGCCGTGCTGGAACAGTGGGTCAAGGGCACAGCGACCAAGTGGAAGAAGAGGCCGCATCCGGCGCCCGCGGAGTCGTCGAGATGGGTCGAGGCCGTAGCCGTGTTTGATACGGTGGGGAGTCTGGGGGTTCCCGAGGTGGACGGCATCATGGGGCTGGTGGTGAAGGTGGCGGGCAAGGTGTTTCCCGTTGAGAAGTTTGGGTTCCATAACGTCGCGCTGAGCCCGTACATCAAGCATGCGTTCCATGCCCTGGCGCTGGATGAGCATCGGAAGCCGTTCAGCGCGACCATGTGGCATATGCCGGGCGATGGCGTGGCAGACTTGCCGAAGAAGGCCGGTACGGTTGAGCAGCTGAAGAAGGACCTCAAGGAGCTGGAGGACAATCCGAATGCGAAGGATGAGGACAGAGACAGGTTGTGGGGGCAGCTCGTCGCGGCCCAGATGCATGACGAACTCAAGGGCCACAAGTCCGAGCTCGTGCAGGTCTGGTTCCCTGGCGTGCACATCAATGTCGGCGGTGGAAGCGATGACCTCCTCAAGGATAAGCGCGGAGACTTTGAACGTGAGTGTGCCCCATCTCTGTCGTTTGTTCTGTGTGTTGTGCTGACAAGACTCAGAAATCGCCATGATCACGCTGCATTGGATGATGGCCCGTCTTGAGCCCTATCTTCAATTTGTCCCCCTAGCCCCGAAGGTTGCCACCGAAGACCGCTTTCTCCAGATGCGCCCTGTCGTTGACGAACTTATCGCATCCGACAACAAATCTCACTGGTTGATGAGAAAGATTCAAGCCAACATCGACGATAAAACGATCCCCACGCCTGATCTGTGGAAGGGGGAGGAAGACAGCCAGGTCACACTCAAGCGTGTCCTTGCCATAGACGCCTTGACGGGCTGGGCGACGGGGCCCATCATCGACAGCTACACGGGGAAGATGACCTTGGCCGGCGACAAACACCGCACCCCCGGCGAGTACAAGGAGTCACAGCTGCAGGACGGCAAAGTCGTCTCGCTCGGCCCGACCAACGAGTACGTCCATCCGTCGGTCCGTTACCGACTGGAGCATCTCAAACAGGAAAACTACAACCCCGTAGCGTTGTGGGGTTTCACTCCAAGGAAGGTGACCGTGACGGAGAAACAGTCCGATGGCACGCTCAAAGAAGAGCAGACGTACGAGTGGGTGAAGAAGGACGGGACTAGCATCCCAGAGTGGAAGATCAGTGCCAGAAACTGGATCGAAAGGTCTTGTGTGGCCAGCCGATCGTCGAGGACATGGCTTGATGCGCTGGACAAAGAGCTGCAAATCTTTTCCCAACCGCAAAACATGGTACTCAACTCCAAATGATGGATCCGGGTGTCAGAGAGGCAGGCCTACAAGCAAACGAAGGGCAGGTAGAGCAGCAGACGGGCATGGATATAACGATGAGACAGTTCGAGCAATCTGAATTTGTAACGGCGTGAAGATATCCACAAACTTGGAGTTATCGCGTGGAAGGGAGCAAACATGGTATTTTTCCCCTCAGAGGGATCCCTCTGAGGACGGCCAAAGAAGAAGCCGTTTAAATTTCCCTGAATCCCTCCGAACACTCAGACCTGTGAACATGGCCATCATTACAGACCCTCGCCGCACCGCCGACAAGCAGATGCAGCGAGTATGCCCGAGTCGTAGAAGATGGAGGCAACCATATAGTTGCACAGCAAATCTCTTGTCCATCGCTGCATCAAAGCGCTGCAGGTGTTGGTGAAATAGTTAGAGAGCTCGGCCGTCAATTCGATACACAGAGGAGCCTTGGCCAGTAGGTTGCAGGTTGCACCGAAAAGGCTGTCAAGAGATCGGTGGCGAGATCAGAGGTTTTTGGGTCGACAAAGAATAGAAGAGGTACCGGGACATTCACCTGCAACCTTAAAAAGGACCCCTGGAACTCGGATGAAAGAACGACAATGTCAAAGACCTGGAGAGTTTCAGGGCCACGTGCTGTATCTGACGAGGCTTCTTTGTGACGTCCGGTGGTATTAAACCGCCCCTGATCGAATCCTGTAGACTGTCAATCCGACCCCATCGATACATTACAACACAGCCAGCGTAGTTCCACACATCAGCTAGAACTAGATTGCATTTCAGAACTGGACAGCCTGACGTAACCTCAGAAAAAAAACATCGAAAGGGAAAAGATGCTCTTCAAAAGGACAGCCAAGCCCGAAGTATTCGATACAGAGCGCCTCGAACGGCTTTGCAGCTCCCTCCAGCCCCTAATGACCAAGCACGTCTCGGACGAGGAACTGGCGATTCTCCTAGCGCAGACGGATGAGTTGGTCCAAAAGCGGGGGAACTGGTTCAAACGTCTGTTTGGGAGGGCATAAGATACACATACATCCCTTCCATCTCTTTTTCTCCCAATTTTATCACCATTGCACCGTTCCTGTATTGCCTTCTCATCTACAATGACACCCCGCCAATGTGTGTGGTGATTCACAACTGTCAGCAACTACGGAAAAGCTTGGTATGCTCATGGAGTCCTGCAGCGCCCTCGAATACAACCCGGCGGTCGGATGCCCCTCTGAGCACCCCACAAAGAACAATGAACACCCTAGGTACGGACAAAGCCGTCGAGCATGAAAACCTAAACAACAAAGCTCTTGAAACCTATTGTTACCTCCCTCGGCTTTCATGACATGATCTATTTAACAGCTTCTAAACCCTCGCCCTTCAAGACCTCCCGAATCCCGACGAGCATCGACGTAAATACCCAGGTACCCCATCCGACACGCCGCAGCCCAACATCCGATCTAGTCGTAGCGATAGCACCCCGGTGTAGCCGACCTGCCCTACCCCATCAAGCAAGAAGACACATCACCAGAGACAAAATGTGCCGCGTCATCTTCAACGAGAAGAGCTGCATGTACTGCAAGTGTCTGATCTCAGGCCGTGTCAAGTACACCAAGTGCTGCCGCGTCCACCTGCAGAACATCAGGTACTTCTTCACTCGGGGCGGTAGGTTCGCGATGCTGGGGGGCGATGGGTGCACGGCCGAGCCGAAGGTCAAGCAGACTGCCTCCGAGGGGATTTGCAGGAAGTGTTCGCTTCGTACGAGGGCTGTTAAGTTTACTTGTAAAACTCGGTGTGGTAACTGTTCCTTGCAGGCACTGGTTAGCTTATGGCTGGTCTGAGGTAGGTGTTTGCGCAGATGCCCAATAGAAAATTAAAAATATTGACGACGAATCAGTCTCGACTTATGTGTTCGAGCTTGCACTCTTCTGTGTGATATTCAACACACCATTCCTTGTACACAAATTCCTTTAAATTCATAGGGTTATAGCTGTTTTTATTGTTTATCAATGTCACTTGTATCAGTATGGTCAGGCATCCTCTCATTCCCACGCCGTCCCGGGTCTCAATGCAGTGGAATCTGTGTTTTTTCCCGCCGCTGCGCTCGTCACGACAATATCTCGAGTCCCGATGAATAATTCTTACATATTCCCTCAACGTATTCTTGCCGAAATCCCCGTTCGCCCGCTCCTCCTGGCCCGCTCCTCCTCCTCCGCTCCTCCTGCATCAGTCGCACTATGAATCGCCCGGATTTCATCACCGTCCGGTACATCTGTCCTCAGACATCCATCGATGGTTTAGGTTCGAGACGTAACAGATCCCCGGGGATTGGATGATCCTTTCTCGTAAAAGGAGGGTTGAAGTTGACACGGAACCGGTTTTTCTTCTGCGGCTCATAAAATGATTGGATGGTGTCCCGGGTGAGTCCGAGATCCCCTCACGGGTAACCATACCTGCCTTGCCTGCTTGGTAATACACTGACCACGGGGCCCGGACTTGTCAAAAAACAACCTCCAAGCCGCTCCCTTGTGTTCACGAGAACTCCTACAAAGCATCGTATCGTTCTTTCCATCGAGGTGCTAGTCTAGACTCTAATCGCAACAACCCCAAACAACACTCAACCAGCACCACCATGACGTCATCCCCCCTTTCCATCCCCCCCGGCGCAACCGCCCGGGTCTCAATCATCGACTCAACCGCGCGCATCTCCAACGTCGAAATCACCTACTTCCTCTCGGGCCCCCCGATCCCGGGCTTCACCCACCTCGGCACCGTCCCGGCCTGGTCCTTCCTCATCGAATCGCCCACGACCAACCAAAAAATCCTTTTTGATCTTGCCGTGCCCCCAGACTACCAAACCTCCTTCAGCCCGGCCCTCGCGTCGCGCATCCAATCAATGTCCTGGACCGTCACCGCCGACAAACACATCTCCCAAATCCTGACCTCCAACGGTGTCTCCCCATCCGAAATCAACGCGATCATCTGGTCCCACTCCCACTTCGACCACATCGGCGACCCGTCCACCTTCCCGCCCTCGACAGACCTCGTCGTCGGCCCCGGCTTCGCGAAGGATTTCCTCCCCGCGTACCCGACCAACCCCGACTCAGCGCTGCACGAGCGGTATTTCGCCGGCCGTAAGGTCGTGGAGATCGATTTCGACGGCGCGTCGTCATCCCTAAGAATTGGCGGCTTCCGCGCGTTCGATTTTTTTGGGGATGGCTCGTTTTACCTGCTTGATACCCCGGGCCATATGCAGGGCCACATGTCCGGGCTGGCGCGGACAAGCGTCAATCCGGACACGTTTATTATGATGGGCGGGGATTTGGTGCATCACGGTGGTGAGCTGCGGCCTTCTCCCCTGCTGAAAATTCCGCGGGAGGTTAGGTTGATGGGTGGGGGGTGTTGTTGTCCGGGGGAGGTGTTTGAGAGGATCAAGGTTGAGGGTGGCGGGGGGAAGGCGGATGAGCCGTTCTTTGGGCCGGCTATGGGGTTTGATATTGCCGAGGCGAGGGAGACGATCAGGAAGGCGCAGGGGTTTGATGCGGACGAGAATGTGTGGTTTGTGTTTGCGCATGATCCGACTATTTTGGGGGCTGTGGATTTGTTTCCGGCGACGGCGAATGGGTGGAAGGAAAAGGGGTGGCGGGAGAAGGTGTTGTGGAAGTTTTTGGAGGATTTTCGGGGTGTTCTGGGCGAGGAGTAAACCGTAGGTCCGACACAACCGAGATGCTAGGGGGAATGCCGAAGGGAGTGCATTGGCTCAGGAGATAGTGGTCGTGTACGGCATTATTTTAGCGACTCGATTATCAAGAGGACAATGGGTGTGTTGCTAATGCAGTAAATCAGGGTGCAGCAAGCCAGTTTTCTCGAAGCCAAGGCAGCCAAAATGCGAGCCGACAAAAGTAACAGAGGCGATCTGTCATTACTTTCACAGAGCAACAGTCTTCTTCGTAAGGGAACCCCAGATCTCACTGCGTGAAGGTTTCGCCTTGCCAACGTCATCAATCCGACTCCCATAAAACACCTGGCCCGGGTCTCGATTCCGGCGTGGTAATCTGGAATCCGCGACGAATCTAGGCAGTTCAAGTTTCCCTTGCCGAGCGTACTTTCGAGCTGGAGTGAGCCGTGGCTCATTTGTCCGGATACTCCTTCAACTAGACTAGGTAGGCATTGCCTGTAGACTTTCCAAAACTTAGTGCCCGGCCTGCCCTGATCAGAAGCCACACGCCTACGAGCATGACCGGGAACCTCAGAATCATCCACAACGCCTTCAACAAGCTGATGGCCATACCGCGTCTCAACGTGCGCCTCAGCGACCTCCCATCATTGACCCTCGGAAACGGCACCCCCGGTCCCGGCTCCGGCGCACCCAGAAACGCACACAACGGACCCCATCCGTCGCCCAGACGGTATTCAAGCAACTGTCCCGGCGGCACCATGGCCCTCACAGCCGCATAATGCGCCTCGTACTTGTCCCTGTCAACAGCCCGCATCTCAACCACCGTATCGACCTCGAACCAAGCCCTCAGCACATCCCACCTCATGGTGATCCCAAACGTACCCACAAGCGGCTCAGCAAACCGGCGCACCAGCGTACCGGGCCATCCCGTCACCAGCTGCACCAAAGTCTCGTCGATGCTGGCGGCCCACTTGTCCGGATCGCGGTAGCACAGAATGACCTTTGCGCGCGGGTACGCCTTGATCAGCGACGCCGGGTACAGGCACGCCACGTCCGCGATGCCGTGGTAGTCGGCCAGCAGGACGTCCCACTCCTGCCGGGTGAAGGGCGTCGTGTCGGGTGCGAAGGACGGGTGGAGCCAGCCCGGTGGTCGGGATGGGTAGAGCACGCGCATGTAGGGCAGGTTGGCCCATGCTGCTCGCGCCCATTGCTGCAGCAGCTGCGGGTTTTCCTTGGCCCAGGTTGCCATGTGCCGTCCGTGCAGCACGCGGTCGAGGCCGAGCATGTTGAGGGCCGTGGTCATCGAGTAGGTGCCAGTGCGGAAGGCTCCGAGGCAGAGGACGCCGCCGTCGTTGCCGAGTGTTGTAACAGGGCACGTGTTGTCCTTGGTGTCCGGAAGGACAGCATCGATCTCGCTGTCATATTGGGGTTTCTTGTTGCGAAGGGTCGCCATTTTCGGCTAGAACTGTAGCGTTTGTCGGACAGCGTGTAGCTGAGAGATGGAGCGGGTCCTAAGAACGACTAAAGAAAGAAGACACTGCAGTAGAGAAAAAGAAGTGGGGGAAGTGGGAACAGGGGATGTCAACCTACAGATAAGGGAAGTTATCTACCTCGGTATGCGTCTAGCGTTTGGTAATGGAAGACTTAGCGATCCCATGTTACACGACGTTCCGGGTATGCGACCACAAGCTTCCGGATATGTGCCAAGCAAAATCCCTCTATGAAATAACATGAGAAAGACTTCGAATCGCTGGTTGCCAAGTACATCCTGCACCGGCCGAAGCGCTGCGCCTCTGTCTTCCTGCAGCGGCATGCATCGAAATAGGCGGTTGGGCCTGCTACCGATTAAACCGTCGCGAAATCGTCAAGTGTAGCCAATTACCAATGTCGTTTGTCCCGTGCGGGCGGGCTGTTGCGTTAGCGGAAGTTCAAACCGCGCCGTTATTGGAGCGACTGGGTCTTGCCAAGTCAACAACGGTATTGAGAAGCCCTGCAAAATGGGTGTGGCTTCATGTTGGTGTGTGGCCTGATTGATAAATCCTGTACGGACGACACGGTATAAGATCAGGTTCCTATCCAAAAGACCTTTTGGCCGGCGAGACTGAAAATGGGTCGGCAAGGCTACAGCATGGAACAGCTAAGTAGGTAGTTGAGAGAAGACTTAGCGAACCTTGGAAAGCTCTGGAAAAATTAGTTGCAGCCTTCCCTACCTACCTATGGTTATGGATGACGTAAAAAAGGAAAATTTGTGTGCCTAGTAGATTCTTTGCAGACGCCGGGCTGTTTCACAGCAGGTCACGGCATGCGTAAGAAACAGCAGCTACTTTCCTGGGCTAGCTCTAGAGCAGAACTAATGCCGCAACGGAAATGTGTCCTTGACTCACAGGATCACATGCGTCTGTGCTTTGCAGGTCTCAGAAAAATATTTAATCTGCCCTCCCCAGCCTACAAAATCTCCCCCATCTTCTCCCTCACCAAGCGGGTTGGATGGTTGACCGGGCGGCTTCCTATCGTGCAAGTTCTCACTGAGCGCTTGCCGCCTTGAAAGGCAAGCAACGTGGGCGATGGTTTTTCACTGAGGGATGATGCACAATCCATGTGTGCAACAGCTTTTCACCGAGGGAGAAGATGGATACACAGAATGGACAATGATCATTCACTGAGGGACGATGCACAATCAAAGTGGGCGATGGCACTTGGAGGGATTATGGCCGATGACTGAGAGGCAATGTGGGCATAACATCCATTGCACTGAGCTCATTTGAACGAGTCACGAGGCATATCCAACCATAGGTCACGAAATGTCGGTGCAAGCTGGCAGTTACTCCGATCATGGGCAGGATCAAAGTAAGCGGCCGGGTAGAGCAGAATCTACCGCGGAAGTTTGCATCTCCCGAAGGTTTATCTAGGTAAAGCCACCATTGGGCCGTTGGATGGCTGACCATCATCGGCATTACACCTCCGGCGCCAACAATCCTTGAACAAGGACGAAGACATGGGCAGAGGGCGTGGAAGAGGCACGGGCAGACCGGTAGTATCCGAGGGCGAGGCGATGCGTCGGCGAAGTAAACAAGAGATATCTAACAATCTCGTGGGGGAATGTCGGTGCAAGTTTGTAGTCACTTCGATCATGGAAAGGATCGAAAGACGCCTAAACTTGCATCGCCGAAACGGTTGTTCTAGGTAGGTCAAATGACCATGGGCATGCGCAAATGGGTAGCCTTCATTGGTATTATACCTCCGGTACCCCCTTCAATAAGGTCGAGGACATGGGCGGAGGGCGAGGAAGGGGTAGATGCACACAGGGGTATCTGGGGGTGAGGCGTGAACACGAGATATCGAACAATCTCGGGAATGTCGACGTTTGCGGTCACTTCGATCATGGGCAGGATCGAATGACGCGGAAAGGGTCACCCCTTTCTGCAGAAGCTTGCATCGCCGAACGGTTTTTCTAGGTTGAACGACCATTGTCGTGCAAATGGGTAGCCTTCATTGGTATTATACCTCCGGTACCCCCCGTTCAACAAGGTCGAGGACACGGGCGGAGGGCGGGAAAGGAGTGGACACAGACCTGGGCATCTTGGAGTAAGGCGATACGCGGCGACGTAAACGAGATACCGAACAATCTCGGAAATGTCGGTGCAGCTTGCGGTCACTTCGATCATGGAAAGGATCGAAAGACGTGGAAAGGCGCCAGAACGACCCTTTCCGCAGAAGCTTGCATCGCCGAACGGCATCGCCGAACGGTTTTTCTAGGTTAAGTGACCATTGCACACGAGATGAGTAGCCTTCATTGGTATTATACCTCCGGTACCCCCTTCAATAAGAACGAAGGCACGGGCGGAGGGCGGGAAAGGAGTGGACACAGACCTGGGCACCTGGGGGCGAGGCGTAAACAGGAGATACCGAACAATCTCGGAAATGTCGGTGCAAGCTCGCGGTCACTTCGATCATGGGCAGGATCGAAGTATGCGGAAAGCGACAGAACGACCCTTTCCGCGCAAGCTTGCGTCGCCGAACGGCATCGCCGAACGGTTTTTCTAGGTTAAACGACCATTCGCGTTTAAGGGGGGCAACCTTCATTGGTATTATACCTCCGGGCCCCGCCTTGAATAAGGACGAAGACATGGACGGAGGGCGAGGAAGGGGAATGTCGATGCAAGTTTGCGGTCACTTCAATCATGGGCAGGATCGAAGAATGCGGAAAGTCAGGGCTTACCGCAGAAACTTGCATCGCCGAACGGTTTTTCTAGGTTTCTAACGCGAACCATGGGCGCGCTAATGGGTAACCTTCATTGGTATTACACCTCAGGTACCCGCTGAGTGGGCTGGCGGGGGACGAAGACCGAGTATCTGAGGGCGAGGAGACATCTGCGGAAGCAAGGTTATCCGACGGGTCGATGAGACAAGACCTGAAGAAGACGAGAGGTTGAAGGGTGGGAGACCGAAGACCGCATCGACCGAGGACTTGGTGGCAGAGGAGAGCACTGGGTGATGATGGGGAAGAGAAGAGAGGACTGAGCGAGGTAGAGGTCGAGGTTATATACTAGGTGTCGAGGGCAGAGAACAATCGCAAATTTTCGTCCTCAACCGAAGTGTCTATCTTCGACATCACGATGCCTTCCTGAATATCACGATGCCTTTCTGAATACATGGTCGATGACGCAGGTCTGCTGACACATTTCTTGACTCGGAAGGGGCTGCTGTCGGCGGTTCCGTCATCATCCTTCTACAATCAGGGGAAATCATGCGGCGGTGTTCAATCGCGGATGAAAAGAGGGAAGGCATCTTGAGCAGGCTGGGCCAGAAAGAACATGCACGTCCAACATGGAACTGTCGCTGCCAAAAGTCCTGACTCGATCGTCTGCTACTTTCTCGATTCCCTGGGTTGATCGCCTTCCTCTTGCTCTCGTTGGGGTATGACGTTGCTTCATCGTTTGACGGGAAACAACACAAGATGCAGTTGCGCCCGGTGTTGACGGCAGTACACTCGACTCAAGTTGGAAGGCGATTACGGGAACATCTTCGGCCGGCAATTGCACATGATGCGGTCGCTTCCAGAACATTCAAGACACCACGACGAAGAGCGGATGATTAGTGCCAAAACCAAATCACTCGTGGTACCATCTTGGTTGTCTATTGAGTCTATGGAAATCTCAAACGTCCCACATGTTTCCTGGGGTTGTCCTTTCCTCTGATCAGATCACATCGGCGGAGAAGTGGTTGCAAGTAAACGTCGCCGGTCCTCCGGTAAAACATTCGGTTCCAACCTGGAACACTAATCGGATGTCAGCGAGCCGGGAGGGACCGGTTGACGCGAATCAAGAAAAAAATAGGGAGGTTGACAAACCGATCAAATGTTGGTCCTGGGCGGGGAACCGATCAAACCGCTCGAGGAAGCCAAAGAACTCCCTGACATCTCCCCTAAACGACCTGATGGTCACGCCCGGCATGGGCACAAAGCTATATACTTTCATCTCACCATTGAAGCCGATCCACAGGTCCCACATTATACCGCAGATGTTTACGCACTGAACGGATGACCCGATGGGGTAGACGTCGTACCGCGCCAGCCTGTTGCGGTTATCAGCCAACACGCACGCGCACACTTTTTCGACATCCTAATCCTATTCTCCGACCCAGCAGGGACATGCAAAGAGAAGGAAAAACAGGTAAGAACATACCAAATCATCAGCTCAAAGTCGCCCGAAGAGTTAACATGATCCTTATCCCTAGCCGTGAACAAATCATACGCCACATTCGCCTTGACATTCTCGACATCATACGCCCACTCGACCGACGTCGGCATGCTTCTGACGGAAGAAATCGTCCGGCCCCGCTCGATCTGCCGGCCCGCATACGGATAGCTCTTGACCCGGTCCGGCGCGCCGGTCCAGGTCCAGGTCGTGTGCCACTGCACGCCGTCGCCCCGGGGCGAGACGGCATCGACAAAGGTGGTCTGGGACCCGGAGGTGGCGGCGTCGCGGCCCCAGAGGTTGTTGATCAGCTCGTAGCCTGAGCCGGACCAGTACGCGTAGAGCTCGGCGAGGGTTTCGAGGGGTGGACGGGGGGGGACTGCCGGGGGGGCGCAGGGCTGGGGTTGGCCGGTGTTGCGGTTTTGGAAGGTCGATAGGGCTTGGGGGGACATTCGGGGAGGGACGGGAGGGGGGAATTTTCTGGGTTCGGGAGCGGGAGGAGGAGGAGGGTAGTTGTCGTCGCGGCGGCCGGAGAGGGCGTCGCCCACGTTGGGGATCTTGTTGAGGAGGCGGCGCATTTTAGTTCTGTCGTTGAGTTTCTTTCGTGTGGGGGTTTGGAATGCAAACTGGGTGGAATTCGAATGATGTCTGTCAAGAGATTTTTTGAAGGGTTGAAGTCAAAGGTTCAGTGACGTTGGGCGCGGACGTCCGGTCCATTGGCGCGCCGGGCGCTAGGCTCGGCATGTTCTAATTGTGTGACGGCCGCGTCGATCGACGCCAATCATCGTTATCAAAAATAACCCCGAGACATGCAGACTGGCGTATCTAACAGCTTGATTCGTCCCTCGCCGCGCGTTGCATGCAAAAAGCTGTGACGGAAACCGCAGACAGAAGAAGTTCAACAGTAACCCTTGACGTGAGCAAAACCAATATTTTTGATGCAGAACCCGTCCATTAAAGAGACTGCAAGGCTGGCAGTACAGAGAGCCAAGATTGATGCCGACCATAAAGTTGGGAAAAATATATTTCGCAAAAAAGAAGTGTTGATAAGAGGGTAAAAATCTAGTTTCACATATATCTGGGATTTCGTGGAAAATGCGCGCTATCCTGCTCGCGCCCGCCCCTCTTCACAGTGTCCAATTATGCCTACTTTGGCAATCGTCAGGAGAGCAGGCAGACAGATCCTGGAAAATAAACAGGAGGATTTAGGTCCCTTGGATACGAGACAATATAGCATGACAGGCTTCTCATCTCCCTACAGATCTTCCGCACGCGCAGGCAGGCCGATGGGCTACCGCAAGCCCTTTACTCGTAGTCCCGAATCTTACCATAGTTTATGTCCATGGACGTTTGCTAGGCTGGAAGCTATAGAAACTTTAAATACGGTTAAAGATAGCAAGTGTTGTTTGTAAGGGACCAGTCAGGACTGGAACAGATAAGCTGAAGTTTGCAAGCGTACCTACCTACTTTACCGTACTGACATTATTATGATTATCATTGAGATATTCCCGGACAGGATTTGAATCGTCAGTTGTAAAAGTGAGGACGGTCTGATCAGCAACGAACACGACAGCTAACAGCAATTTTTATTCCGGCTATTACTAGATCCAACTAGATCTCCGACCTGGATTACTATGAAACAAGTAGCCTAGGTATTTACCGGTGGTTGTGTGCTTTTTCCGTCAATCTTTCGAGGTTTTCAACCTCGTCTATAGAAAGGGACGGCATCGAACCGTCGACCCCAACAGCGGCGCCAATCAGCACGCCTAAGGCCCGGATCTGGTGCCTCATTACAGGCAACACTAACTCTTCCTCAGGGATATGCTGCAGCATGCCTTCTACAATGTCCGCCGGCATCATTGCGGACATGTCGAGGATCAAGCTCCGCATCGCCCGCACGAACTCCGGGTTCAGCGGCAGCGATGCTAACACCTCCTCGTACATCGCCGGAGTGAAGATTGGGGGCGCAGAATCCCACCGCCCGCTCCCCATAGCGCGCATCGTGCCGTCAATGGCCAGTTCGACCTTATCCCTCCCGATGCGTGACAGAAACGGCGAGATGTATGGAAAAAATTCCATCATCTCGTACACCAGCGCCCTTTCCTTCTCCGTGTTATTCAGAACGCCGTAGTGTTTCGACAGCGTCGCCGTGATTGAGAACCGGTCCCCCTCCAAGTCGTACTCGGGAAACTGTCGCCGGAAGCCTTCGTACCAGGTAATCTCGGGCCGCTCGACGGCGACGACGGCCCCGATGGGAGCATCCAGCTCACGAGCATTGAACCCGGCGATCTTGAGGCTCTGCGTGACCACGTATGCGCGCCGCTGGGCGTCAAACACGTACACGGGTCCCAAGCCCTGCGCCTCGGCCGTGCGGGCTAGCGCTGCGTACCTCCGGCTAGCTGCCGCGCCGTCGCCGCGAAAGATTTCCTGCATGCCGAGCATCTTGTCGACGGAGGCGAACTGCTTCCAAAGCCCCACCTCGGCGAACCGGTCCCGGGCGCGGGTCAGCATGTCGTGCACCGAGTCTGTGTCTGCCCGGTCGACGTGCAGAGCACGGATCTCGGCGCACAAGTGGCCCCTATTCATGATTTCCGTCTCAATTGTGTAGGCCGCCATGAGCCAACTCGGCTTCTCTACCTTAGCCGACGATTCTAGCAGCGCGCGGAACGCGGTGGCGCTCAGCGTGATGCCGTCTTTCTCATCTGGCGATGGTGGGAGCCTTGGGATGTCTTTCAGCTGCGATTCGAACTCGCTGACCGATTGGTGGTCGTCGAACCGGGCCACGGCAGCGCACCAGCAGTGGGCGATAATGACCTCTGATGGGGAGAGCCTGGACGAGATTGAGGCGAGTCGGTTTAGGTCTCCGTAGTCTTGTCCAAACATCGAGAGATGCGCGCAGACGGAGTCGTAGAGGTCGTAGAGCTTCCAGGCGAGCGAAAAGAGGTCGAAGACCTCGGCGTGTCTTGCATGGCTGAAGTATCGGCTCCGCAGGGCCCGGAGGTCTCGCCAGTTCCGCGTGAGTATATCGGTGGCGAGTTGCTCAGAGGTGGATGTTGTTGTTGTGGTTCCTGGATCGTTGCCGTCTTCGAACATGGGAGGTAGATTCAATAGCGTGACCATCCTGTGCGGGATGTCTGGCATATCTCCGAGGGAAGAGCGACGAATGTGGATGTCGATTAGAGTTCGAAACCAGATGAATATGAGTTGGAACTATTGCGTATCAGGACATATTAAGGTGGAGGAAAAGGATGGGAGAAAATTGTGCGAGAAAAACATGAAAAGGTGGGGGAGGGGGGGGAATGAATACAGCAAAAGAAGGAAAAGGGAGCATACGTCAACAGGTGCAATGCTATTGCAGTCTTGTTTCAGGAGTCGGGATACCGTAGGCTCGAGAAAACCACAAGCCGAGGCCGCGTTCTTTACTTTTCCCGCGGAGAATAGCTCGAGCGATGCAACAAGCAACCGTGAAAGACGCTGCTCATTTTCGTTCCCTCCGCCCAGTCGGCTGGCCTCGACAGCGGCCTGCACATAATGGCCGTGGTCCTCGAGTGAACAAATATGCCGGAATGATGCTTCAAATGTATCATATGCTGGTCGCGGAGACCAAGTCCCGAACGAGGGGGGTTCGGTTGTACGAGTGTTGACACAAGCACGGCGTATGGGTAGCATGTTTGGATTGGATTTGGAGGTGGACGGTTACTGAGTAGGCAATTAGATTATTCAGAAACGAAAGCTATCCTATGTCTACCTGGTCCACCGGGACGGGAAGGGGAATGATCGCAGCATCAATCGACAGATATATGCAATACAGTACAGTGCTACAGCGTCCCGGCTGAGGTAGAAAGTCAACATACGATAATGTCAGGCCATCCACACACCATCCCCCAAGCATGCCAGGCTAAGAACGCCACCACGAAGTGTCACACCATCTTTATGTTCGTCACGCACCTACTTTTCTCGAAGAGAGCCCGACCACCTTCCACCAGAAGAATTAACTCTGAACCGTTCCTGCGATATTTAGTTCCTCTTCATCAAACCCGTCAGCCGATATGGACATTTACCGCCTGCGGGAAGGAGTCGAATTCGACCTGGAGACGGACGACGGGGCCTTCCAGAAGCTCAGCGCAGACTTTGAGCAGGTCGATCATGAGCTTCTCTGCGGAAATTCGGTTGGAGACAAAATCTAGTACGTATAGCAGGATTTTTTTTTGAAACAGGGAGGAAAGTAAAAGAAAGACAACAACTCCCGATAATAACTTCATCTTCTACCTGGCAGCTGGGACGCCAGATTAAGGGCCATATACCGCGGAACTTACGCCCGCCCGTGTTCTACAGATAGCGAGACCAAGCCCGCCCTCCTAATGAGCGCGGGCTTTGCGTTCCACGCCGGGACCAAGCGGCGGTTCAAATCGGCACAAGTCGAGATCGCCTTCTCCCGCTACACCGGCGGCTGTCCCGATGGACAACCAGAACGGCCGCGGATAGTTAGCTTCGGGCCCAGGTTCGCCACCGGCATCAGCACCCCCTCGACTAGGACCCGGTCTGTTGAACTAGGCCTCACGCCCCCCGAACCGGTATCTTTCCTCAACTTCACGGTTAGGGACTCGCACGAGGTTGTCTCCACGAACTGCATGCGAATAGTGGGCACCTGTCGCGGCCCGGACAATCGCCTGGTGTGGGACCTCGACGAGAATCCCACGGCGGGCCTGGGTATGCGGGGCTTACCGGCTGCGTTCGAGGTCGCCTTCCTTGTCGTGTGCGAGCGCGCGTGTGTCATGTCAGTGCGTGTGCGGGAGGTCAAGATCGGCTGGGGCGCGTGGGACAGGGAGCGGTACATGTTGCCTGGATATTGGCCCGTCACGTCGTTTGCGCGCGATTTTGTACTGGACCCGGATGACGATCGGCATGAGACGCCGCCGGAAGGGATCGTGGGTGATTTCAAGGCTGAGGATGTGGTTATGTTGTTCAAGAATAACAGTGCAGGCCTGATTCCGGCTTGACAATGGATCGGTGGGATGAAATTGAGTCTCCCTATATTCCATTGCAGGCCACACTGCGCAGTTAGCTCTCTTTCCGTTTCCATTGATTCATTTCGCTTTCTCCACCTTGCTTTTGCAGCTTTGGGACTACGCCACCTCCTCCCTGTGTTGTGTGTCATAATGCGCCGGGTTTCTGTGTTTGGTTAGCTGGTATTGATGACGGCTGGGTACTATCAAAGAGCAGTCTCTCACACCAGTGACCAAGGGGGGGGGGGGCGGGGATGGCACGATGAAGCATCTCTCCCCGACACATTTTTATGTCGAAGGCTTGGATGTAAGCCAATGGTGACAGAGACCGCCACACCGTCCAAAGTGGAATGACTGGCTGCTAGGCTTTCATTATTTTCCCTTTCTAGGTTATGGCCTGATACTGGCATGTAATATTGAATTTTGGACGAGCAGAAAAATCTATGCGATGGCATGATGATGGCATGTTACAAAGAATGCGGACGAGCAAGACAGACAAACAGGTCGATAGGGTCCGGCCCAGGGAGCCGGTTATCCAACGTGACCGTGTGCATCGCATGTCTTTCCCACCGACTCACCTCTTTGATGAAAAAAAGAAAGGAAAAACTATCCCAACAGTCAAAAGCTAAAAGGATGGAGCAAGACCTGTCAGACTTGTATGGCCAAGCCTGGGCCGTTCGTAACAACTTCATCATCAAACCTTTAACTATCTACACCATGGCCCGTGTCGAGCACCGGTTCGCCGTCAAGAAGAGATGCGATCCCGATCCAAGGACCCGCTCCGTTGCGCGCTCGGGCCTTCGCAACATCCAGGAAGCTTACCAGACGTTCATAGGCAACCTGACGATGGAAGCCGAGTGTCACTTCTTCTGGGCCGAGCTGATCCTTGACCAGGCTGACAGCGAAGAGCACTTGAGGTCCCTCGTGCCCTCGGCCGTGCTGCACTACGTTGCGGCACAAGACCTCCTCGACCTGATCCGGCAGGGAATCGGCCAGAGCCCGGTCCGGTTTGGCGACTGGACGGCGAAGCGTACATTCCACGACGACGAGGACAAGGGGTTAACGCCCAACAACGCCATCACGTGGCTCACTCAGACCGACAACCTGCCGGACGCGTGGGAGTGGATCCAGCGGTGGAAAGCGGCCTCGCTGGCAGAGACAGTCGGCCTGCAGTCGCGCAGCCTATCGGGGAAGCGACTGTTGGCTACGGCGAGGGCAGCCGACCCGGTGGGACACGGAATGCTGGAGGAGCTGGACCGGCTCAGCGAGGACCTCGTCCGCGGCCGTGGTGCAGGATACGTGTCGCTCGCGGAGAAGCAGGCCGCGTATAACAGGCTACTCTCACGGCTCCGGCAGCGACGCAGTCTGAGGCCCATCCTGTCACTGCGCGGCCAGCTCCCTCTGCTCAAGGCCGATTATGACGACATGGTCGTGTTTGGGCGGCCTGATGGGCCGGTCACCGTGGATTGGGTTCATCTCGGCCGCGAGCTTGTGGTGTTCATTAGCAGACCGCGGGGCCGTATTGACTACGTCGACCTGGGTGGGTACGACGCCGCGGTGCGTGGACTTGCCGCCTGTTTTGACACGCCTGATCTCGACACGCTGCCCTCGCACGAGATGTTCGGACAATTCGACGCCCTCATAGCCCCGCTGCGACACTACACAGATCCGGGAGAAGTTTTGATCCTAAGTCCCACGGAAGACCTGCACCGCCTGCCTCTGCACGCTCTCATGTTAGACGGCGAACCGCTCATCGCGCGGAACCCGGTGGTGTACAGCTACAGTGCGTCTCTGATGGCCGCCTGCGCCATGAGGCGCGAGGCTTCGGCCGGGTATACACTTGGAAAGGTCGTTGTGGTTGGGAATCCGAAAAACGACAGCACGCTCCCAATTCCCGGCGTCCGCGGGATGTCGATCGGGGCAAGCATGGACGCATCATGCCGCGCTGTGGCAATGCAGCTGCGGGCAGGTAGTGACTTCATCAGCCCCATAGGCGGGATAACCAAGGCGCAGTTCAGCGAAGCAGTCAGCAACGCCGGGATTTTGCACTACCACGGACATGCCAAGCACGCGACCCCCTTCGCCCGGGAGACGGGCTTGATGCTCGCGAAGGGCGATATCTTCGAGCCTGAAGATATGTGCGGGCTTACGCTACAGGAGGGCGCGCACGTTACGCTCATCGCATGCAATTCGGGCAAACAGGACGTGTCGTTCGGCAACGAGCCCCTCGGCATGGCTCCCGCCCTCTTCATCGCCGGAGCCAGCTCGGTGCTGGCCACGCTGTGGCCCATTCCAAGCTCGGCGGGGCAGGCCTTCTCAGAGTCTTTTTATAGGGATGGGCTCGGTATCGGCTCTCGAGGAGCTGGCGTCGGCGTCGGCAGGGTGAACCTCGCACGCGCTACGCAGCGAGCCGTATTATATGTCCGTGGGAGAGAGGGGGGCGGTAACTCGAGCCACTGGGCGTCTTTTGTTCTTCGAGGCTTCCCCGAGATTCCTGAAACTTAGCAGTTACAACCCCAAAACTAAGTACGCCCTATCATATCTTAAACCTTAACAATGAACCTTTTTCTTCAGACCTCAGTAAAATAGTTGAAAACTGTGAAATTCTTGCTATTTATACCCCCCCCCCCCCCCCCCCAAAAAAAACCCAAAAAGCACAGGGCTGGCTTGGACGCCATTTACCCACGCTCCGGTCCAGTCCAGCCGCTCCTCTTCAGCCACTCTTCGAACGAGCTCGCAACCAGTCCCAGTTCCTCAGCGGAGCGGTCAACCTCCGGATCCAGAGCCCCATAGGCAACCTTGCTCTTTGGAGCAATGGCGGCCCACCGCATCATCTGCCTGGCGTCCTCTCTAAAAGCCGGTCCGACAAATCCAGCCGTCAAATCGGCGAACTCTTCAGCGGATGTTGGCGAGTGGACGGCCGGCTGCCCTGTGACCTTCGTGAATGTCTCTGCCATCTCCTGCGGCGTGACCCGGGGGCTCATGACGAGGTACGTCTTGTCGCGGGTCTGGTCGATGCCCAGGGCGAATACTTCTGTTTTATATAACGGGTATGATTAGAAAAAAATACTTACGTTTTTCCGTCCTCTTGGGATCGAGATAAATGGGGTGCTGAACTCACTTGCTGCGAAAGCGCCAATGTCATATTCTGGATCTGTCCACTGGGTCACCTGGTCCGACGGAATTGGATAGCAGAACGTCGCTGCGCCGTCGTCTGCACCATGTAGAAGTCAGAAAGATCGTCAGCTTAGCTTATGTTTCGATGAAAACAATCTCTTTGGGTCATGAGAGGAAAGGGTCAGATGAGGCGTAGCTCGACATACCGCGGCGTCGGCAATACTGTGGCCATTGCAGATTCGTGTAGAAGAAACCCGGTATGAGACAAGTGACTCTTCCTGGGAGCTCTTCTCTGGCGATCTTCTCGACGGTATGCTTGTTATTCATGTGGTAGAGCTTGGAAAACTGGCCAGACGTGGCCTGCATCATGTCGGGCAGGCTGCTGAATACAAAATGCTGAACATTGCATTCCTTGGCGGCGAGAACAAGGTTACGTCCGGCCTCGATCTCGTGCTGCATCTCCTCTTCGTCAACTATCTCTTTGTGGGGATGCGACTCGCTGGTGATGGCGAAAACTCCATAGGCGCCGACAAAAGCCTTTCTCAGAGTTTCGATGTCGTACACGTCTGCGACGACAAGTTCCAACCGGCCATCTTCGGTTCCCTCTTCGTTCAGGAGCTTCTGGGCCTTGGATGAGCCCGGTTTGCGGGTGCCGGCTCGGACGATCCATGATTTGGACTTGAGCAATGCCCGAACGACTCCACCCCCTTGGTGTCCTGTGGCTCCAAGGACGACGATGACTTGAGGATGGCTTGAGGATGTCGACATGTTTAAGACAAGACTAGTAACGCAGCGGTATTAGAATCGAGATGAGAATGTAGATCCGAAGTGCCAGATAAGGGGTCTGCTAGGGAATAATCCGAGTATTTGAGGGACGAGATCGAAATCGACCAGAGGAGCAAGTGCTATCGTTTTCTATATCTAATTTACGGCTTAATAATTAGAAACACCACTGCTCGGCGCGATTACAAATCAACGTACCCCCACACTATCTGCGGTTGTCCCTTCCTGGCGCCAGGTTTCTGCAGCGATGCCCGTGACCTCCCTTACAATCGAGGACCCCTTTTAAGCTCACCCCCTCCTTTTTGGTACACTGTCCTGTGCACCTCTGCTGCTCAGCTTTGTGCCCATGTCTTTCTAGCTATCATCTTTGCTGAGAAGTTCCGATCTATTTACCTACAATAAAGCTACCTATCAAGTAAAATGCGGCTACTATGAGACATGAAGCAATAGGACCTGGCTTTTTACTTCGGCCAAGCGTGTCTCAAAGGAGCTGATCCAGGGCATCTGCCGTACACGCACCATGACCTCGCTCCATTCTTTTCCGTTTAATCGATGCATATCTTCTGCAATCAGGCTTACAGCAGCTTCTCGTTCGCTTGATCCGTGGCAAGACGCAATACCACAGAGAACGCTCAGCCAGAGTCTCACGGACAGGAGGTCATCCGAAGCACTCGAGCCCGTGTTTGCCGCCCAGCTAGACTCCCCACTGAGCATGCCCAGCAACTCTGGTACGTATGCCATGGGAGAGCCGGGCCATGATCGACACATGCGTTTCACCCAGATAATCCAAACGATGACCCCCAGCCGTATGGATTCCAATGTCTGATCCAAGTGAGCAGAGAATCCAGTAGTTCGCCCTGCGCTGTCAAACAAACGATGTGCCAGGGGGTTTATCCATAACCCCAGAAAGATCTCATCATCCCACAAGGCGTTCCCTCTCGCAGCCAGCTCTGATTCGATGGTGATGGCTACTTCGCTCAAGCCGGCTACGCAAGCCGGGATGTGAGTCAAATGTACCCCAACGTCAGCTTCGGCAGCAAGAATTCTCGAGACCGGTATCGGTAAGCCCTCTGATGGGTCAGTGTGGAACATTGCCGGAGTGAGATCGAGGGGCAGCGAGTATCGTGGGCTCGTGTTGAACAGCAAGCATATCGCGACGTCGACCCTTGGACCTGGATGTTAGCTATTAACAATCAAAGGACCAATCCGATTAGCCGTACCAGAAAATCATCAACCTCAGCTCATTGTTATCCTTCTGAGACTGCGTCTCGCCCCTGGCAGCAATCAAGCCCACAAGGCCTTCCAAATGAACACGTGCTTGATCAAACTCGAGGCTCAAGAGCTGGGGAACAATCATCAGTGACAGTCAAAGTGACGAAACAAGCCCATGCATCCCACTTACATTGTAACAAATGGCTGCCAGGACGGCGTAAATGACACGATCCGCTGTCGCCAGATCCAAGCTGGTATTAGCCAAAGTCGCCTCTATGCACGAAATCGTCCCCAGGGAGCGCTCTAATGCCAGGACTCTGATCTTCGCAGATGACCGGTGGTAGATCCCCTTGAGCACGGATGGGTCGGAGAAGACGGCCCTGAAGTGGCGGAGAAATGCAGACGACGTGAAAGCAAACGGGAACAAGAAACCCTCGGACGTCAATGCATCTGCATTGCAGAGCAGTCTTTTGCCCTCGGCAGCCAGTAAAGAGAGACCGTACGCCGCGAAGGTGTCCATTTGCCACTGCTGTTCCAGGACGCTGAGGGGATCCTGGTTCCAGAATGGCGGCAACGGAGACCCGATTTCGATGACGAACTGGGGATTTTGCTGGGGCTTGCGTCGTGATATTCCGATGTCTTCCATGATATGGCGACGGATCTTATTCATGGTGGCCTTATCACGACGGCGAACACCTGTCGGTTCGGTCGAGTGCACCCAGAGGAGTCGTTGCTGCTTGGAGGGGCTCATGGTAGTGGTATGGCGCTCGGAGTGACAAGGGGTATGGGAGGCAAAGGCCGGAGGAAAGCAGGGAGAGGGAGAAAAAAAGAGACCTACCGCATGAGATTGCTTCTCGGTGTTCCGGATGACCAAGTCCTCCCGATTGTCTCCACACCACCTCGGCGCCGAATCCTTCCGAGGGGTGTGTTGTTGGGGCTTTGCCTAATTCGGCAGTAGGTCCCTGGCATCTTGCAGGACGACCACATACTTTTAAACGCAGGCTGATATCACTCGCCAAGGTAAACGACCTGGACTAATGGCAAGCTGCCTGTCGATCCACGATTCCACGAGCCTCTAGATCAACGCCTTCCTCGTGATCTTACAGCAAAGCTGAGAAGCCGGTGGATTTTTGGCCTCGAGTCATTCACTTTCCTTATCGGGCATCAGGTCCCTGGGCTGTTACAGCAACTTAGACTGAGGCTTTTGCCTTGTCTCGTACGGAGACATCAATCCGTCACCAGATACTCAGGACTTGCTCGGCCCGGCTCTTCGCGTCCAACCCTTCCATTATTAATTGCGAATTTGTCAGATTGCAAGCAAGCTTTCTGCCGAGACTTGGAATATCTTGACACATTATCAAGCAGGACGTATGATGTTTGGAGTATTTATGTTCGTAGTTCTGGCACTCGGTAATTCTCATTGAAACTTCCTAGTGCTAAATATCTGTTACATCGATTGCACTAAAGCGAGCGAGCCGGTATCATTCAAGATGGCGACCAAGACCAACATCACTGCGTACAGCGAGGGCACGCCGAATGGGTTGAAAATCCACATCGCTCTGGAGGAGCTTGGGCTTGAGTATAAGGTACAGACGTGCAACAATTTCTCCTCTCCCCGCCCAGTGACAAACTTGAACCTGACATCCCATACAGCTGGTACCAATCGATATATTCAAGCACGAGCAAAAGGAGCCGTGGTTTACGGAGATCAACCCCAATGGTCGTATCCCAGCCATCACCGACCAAACAGCCGACGGCGTGGAGCTCAAGATCTTCGAGTCGGGCGCAATACTGGAGTACCTGGTGGCGACATACGACAACGACCACCTGATTTCCTATCCCTACGGGACCAAGGAGCATTGGGAGACAATTAGCTGGGTAGGGGATCGAGATCCTAACAGGCCTGGTTTTTCTGGGTGATATCCCTGCGGCTGACTCTTCCGTAGCTGATGTGGCAGATGGGTGGCGTTGGACCCATGATGGGCCAGTCTAACTTCTTCACTCGTACGTGAGAGAACACCGCCGAAGGTCGAGAACCACCCCTCTGACGTTTTCCCACAGGTTCCGCGGTAGGAGTCCACCAGTATTCGATCGACCGTTTCGTCAACGAGAGCCGCCGCCTGCTTCGGGTTCTAGATGGCCATCTAGAGAAGAAAGGATCCAGTTTCGTGGTCGGCGATCGTCTCACCATCGCCGATATCGCCATTTGGCCGTGGGTTTCTGCGACCAGTACGTTCTTGACCAATACGCATACCTGCGCTAGCATGAATATCTCCATTGACCGGACATTAGGGTTTTCTGGATTACGCTCTATCGAAGAGTTCCCACACGTTTCCAAGTGGTTCTGGGGACTGCTTGAGCGTCCGGGATTCCAAAAGGGGGCCAATATTCCGGGGCCGAATAAGTACCTCGCCGCCAACGAGATGACGGATGAGGAGATGAACAAGATTTCTGAGCCCACTGTGAAATGGATCGCGGAAAGCATGAAGAGGAATGCTGAAGCCTGATTTCTAAGGGGGTAGCAGAACAGGGGTGGCCAACTTAGTCGATCGCTATTCAACATCCAGTTCAAGGGCGCCGCAGTTTCCTTCTTCCGCTAGCGTGAATTCTTGAGTGATTGTGTTGAAGTGTCTATTCTGTCTCTCTCTGGCTCTCTAGCTTCAAGCCAGAGAAGGTGCAGCTATACAGAGCTAACAAGACTTCCTTGCCTGCGCCGTATTCTGCCAATATGAGTCCTCACATTTGACACATGCCTTACTCCCGGGTCTCCGGCTCCTCTCGCTTTCATTCGTCGCCCGGTAGAGGTTCCAAAGTGAGGAATTTGGTCATGGTGTGTGTTGAGTGTTAGCAGGTCTGGAGTGCCGGAAATGAGATGATGAGTTTCGGAAATGGGGCACATCTAAACCGGAAAAACCAAACACCTATAATCCCTTCAAAAATAATAGTATTTTAAAATGCCAGGGCCAAGGTTAAGTCCACTATAACAGATATCGACAAAACGGCATCCCTTAGCACTGTTCTAGAGACGCTATTCCCAGACATCGAGGGGGTATCTTACAGGAACGGGCTTTGGCTTCAGTCCATCGAAGAGGAGTGCGTAGGTAGAAAATATGCCCTAGGCTGGCACAAGTTCGTAATAACGGGTTGTGTGCCCCATCACTGCTCTGCCCCAGGTATGCTCCGAACGTGAATGCTTTTTTTTTTTTTTTCGCGTTTTAGTCTTCCGGATTAGGCAATCGTCGTTCAGAGTCAGGGGCTACTAATTCGAGAAGACAAGAAATCTTCACAACGGCAATTTTCGACGCGTATATAATACCCGTAGCTGATATATATATCATTGGTTTATCGCATCGTGAGATACGCGCTGAGATACCTACCTACCTAGGTATGGAATACCTGTGCGCTATCGACACCCCCTGAGGGTCTTATAACGGATGCACTTTTCCTTGAGGTTTTAAAAAACGAAGTAGGTCCTGAAGTTCGCATGCAACCCACAGCCATATCAAACTTGGGCGTAGGACACAGAGGCTACATCCAGATTATTATTACCGTGCAGCAAATGGTGCTGCTCTGCTAAACTCCAGGTAGTTACAGTATATGCCCAGCAACAACATCCCTATAGACCCTACAGACCCCAGGCCGCCACCGCAGCGATGCCGAGGATGGGCACGGCAGCGTAAGCGGGGCCGTTCAAGTTGGCGGCGCCGGCGGTAACAGGAGCAGACGGGCTGTTCGTGGCGATGCTCGTGGTAGCCGTCACCTTCGGGCCGTCGCAGTGCCAGTGGTCGCCGTGCGGCTCGCAGCCGATGGACTCGGTCGGGCTGGGAGCGAGGGACCCTGAGCCGGCCGCGTCGTGGTCGTCGTGGTCGTCGTGGTCATCGTGGTCATCATGGTCATGGTCTGCAGTGGTGGTGGTGGTGGCCGACGGTGGCATCGTAGTCACCGGGCTGACGGGTGTGGTTGACGGGCTGTCGGTTGTGGCTGCCGGGGCAGGGCCTTCGCAGTGCCTGGGATGGGACTGGGTCAGATGGAAACGAAAGAAAAGGGGCAAGAGGGCATCTTACCAGTGGTCATCGTGGGGCACGCAGCCGATGGATTCCGTAGGCGACGGCGCCAGGGTCTGACCCAGGGCGGGAATGGCCTGGAGCAGGCCGAGGAAGACGAGAGCAGCAAAGGACTTCATGTTGGCTGAGGGCACTTGGGGGTTTACTGGTTAACCTAGGTATTTTGGTCTTGAGTCTCGGGGGAGAGCATTTCTTTTAGAGATTTACACAAAGATGAATGGATTGCCCAGTAGGGACGACGGGACGGCTCTCCACAGGACTGGGTGGGGAGGAACACCCAGCTGCCTGGTTGAGTGACTTGAGTCGCTCGAATGCATGCAACGCAGCCGTGCCAAGTCGTGTGGTTCCCCACTGTGTGACCATCAAGGTTCTCCAGAGTAATCTGCTCAACTTGCCGCCCCCAACCCCCTTCCCCCTCTCCCCCCCAAACCCCGATATAACTCCTCGGAGTGACAAGAAAAACAATAGTCACATTAGTCCCAACAGAGGCGGTCCCGGCTCCACGACTAGGGCTTGGTGTGCGTTCGAGTCATATCAGAACAAATCCTGATGTGTACATTTAGAGTAATTATCTCGTAGGCGAACCACGCTCTACCAATCAGCTATGGAAACAATCCAGCGCGTTGCAATGCCTTGAGCAGCCCTGGTTTATGCCCACTTGCCCAGTAGGGCCATCAGTCCCGCACCAAGCACCATGCACCCAAATGCGCCCAGCATCACGCCGAGGCTACTACGGCGCATCTCGTCGCTGAACAGGAACTCGTGGGCCATGAGCTCCACCAGGCCCGTATAAAGCAGAATCCCAGCCGAGATGGAATCGAACACGCCATTGACGACCAGCGTCGTCGGGCTCCCGGGCGCAAGCGTCTGGCGGACCCCGAGCCCGGCGGCGATGGACACGGGCGTCGACAGGGCGTAGGCGAGTCCGAGCACGTACGGCAGCCAGGTCTGCCGGGGCGGCCACATGGCGGTGGCGAGGCGCGAGCCGAGGCCGAGGCCCTCGAAGGTCTGGTGGAAGACGAGCACGACGTAGAGGATGACGAACTCGTCGCCCGAGACGGCGAGCGTCAGGCCGATGAAGATGGAGTGGAAGATGACGCCGAACTCGAGGATGAAGAGCGCCGTCATCTGCATGGCGAAGCGGTCGGCGCTGAATGCCACTTGGTCATCTTCGACTTCTCGCTTCGGCCGCGGCGTGATGTTGCCAAGGGCGGGCGCCTCTTTGGTGCCGCTGTTATTATCGGTGGCGTCAGGGGCATAGTTCGTCTGGAGTCCCATTTCTGTGTGGAGTTAACGGTTAGCCAGCCGGGTTTTTGTGTGTTCCGATAACGAGAGTCTATCCAGGAGCCAAGGAAAAAATCGCGTGGCTTACCATTGTCTTCCTTCCAGGAGGACTTGATCAGGTCCAGGGCGGGATCGTAGGCCTTTGTGGCCGCAATAGCTGCTCCCGCCCGGTGTGCACCCATCAAGTCGAACCGGCTAGCGAGCAGCTCGATGAAAAACATGGTAAACACGGTCATGAGGGCGATGCCCATCGGCCACGGGTACTCGGCGTAGATGCTGTCCTCACCAAGGCAAGGCGACTCCAACGCCTCCACAGCGGGTGCGAGGAGGTGGATAAAAGCGGTCGCGATGATGACTCCCGATCCGAAGAACTTGGCGATGAAGAAGACGGTCCGAGGGAACGGCAGCCGCGCCGTCCGCGCCAACAGGATGGGCACCACAGCGCCGAGCAGGGACCCCACAAGGATCACGAAGATGGCCGAGATGCGGAGACCAAGCCGGCCGTCGTAGTCATTGCCGAGCTCGCAGGCGTCGGAACCGTCTGGTGCCAAGCTCTCGCTCGGGGACGAGCTGCTGGTCGGGTCTTCCGGGCTGGTGGATGTAGGAGTCGCCATTTCCTACTTGGGGTTCCTGTCTGTATAATGAAGCTTTTCCGTCACAAAGGGAGTCGTAGTTTCGAGCGGCAAAACAAGGGGGAGAAGGGACCAAGACTGTGCCAAGCATTCGACTTATATACACCGTCTGCTGGCTCTGCGACCCCCACCCATCCCGAGGACCCCGAGGACCGAGAGAGGCGGCCATCCAATGAGGAGAGAGCCTGGAGTTGAGAGGCCATCAAGGTTCTCGTTCGCTGCCGCGTCTGCCCCGATAAACCGGACAAATAATTTTTGATATGCTGCTTCTCGCTGATGCATGAATGGTTCTCTTCACACCTTGCTGGTGACCAGTGATCCGTGCGGACTCTGTGGTGTCAAGCTGCGGTGGAAACGGGGATGCCTCCCTGACTCCTGCAATATCATACCCAAATGCTCTCAATTACAAGTCGCCTCTCGAGCGCAGGACAGCCAGGGGCCGTATCTCAACATCTCAACAACAGGGAATTGGGGAAAGCCGCAGATCAATTCGAAAATTTGCAAACTGGAGGGTCTGAGGGCATGAAAGTCGTGCGCTTACTCGGCGCTCGACCCATGATCAAATGCTAGGTGCCACAGATGAATAAGGTTGCTTTGGGATAGTATTGTGTGTATAGGTAGGTAGGTAGGTACATGTATCTACCTACGCAATCCCCCCACCATGAGGCAAGAACCCCTTGAGCGTTGCCAAGCTCACAGATAAAGCCTTGGCCTTCTTGTCCGTTTCCACAAGCAGCTTCACCAGATCATCAAAATTCTCCGCCTGCTTGACATCAGGTCCGCTGAGCACAACGCCCATGACGGATCCCATGAAGCCATTTCCGCCAACAGCGACGCGAAGCACGTCAACCGCCGTGGTGGCCTTGTTCGCAATGCTCATTTCGTAGATGCCAGCACCGGCGCGGATGTTTTGGACCGTGGTGGCCCTGTCCGTCGGGCTCAGGGCGGCGTTTCTGTATTGGTTCGACTCGACCATGGCCGCGGCGGATCGCAAGTTGTCCACAATCTCTGCGATGAGGTGCTTTTCGTCGGTTGTTGGGAGCCGGGATGCATCCTTGAGGGTCTTGGAGATGATGGTTTGTTCTAGCTTGGCCTCGGCTGCTAGCTGCTGGCCGACGGCGAAAGCCGCTTCGATTGGGAGCGGGACGAGGGGGTTGCTGGGGGACATATTTGTGACAAGATTTTGGCGAGACTGCCGTGATGTTCAACAGTTAGTTGTGAATGAGTTGATCGGGAATGATTTGTTGGTGTGGTGAAAACTAATGGGGGTCTTTAAGTACGTGAGAGAGTCCGCGGAGATGTGCTCCCATTCCTACGCTACAAACATCATGAGATTGTAGCGATGCTACTCCGTGGCTAGCTGACAAGTGCGCTAATGAATCTATCTTGACCTTTCTAGATCGTCAAATGCCAGAGACGCCGCATTAAGACGGTTACACTTTGCACCATTCTCTACAACGTAATAGACAACCGCTCATCCTTGTCTCCCTCGCTCGGCGTTGAAACTGTGCTGGGCATGGCTGCTGAAGCGGAACAGTCCAGGGTGGAAAGGAAACAGCATACCGACTACTAGCATGATGAATTGTGATTGGCAAGGCAGGTGGTTGAACATGGCTTAGTCGAGCCGCTTAGCCGTGATCAGCCCTGTTAGCTTAGCTGAGGTACACCTCTAGGCCTAGAACCTCCATTATTAGACAAGCTAACTTGTTTAGTCCAGTTTTTACATATTTTATTGACTCGCGAATGCGAATCGAGATCAATCTGCAGTTCTCCCAAACCCCCGCCGCGCGCTCTGCAGGGACGGGGACGGCGTTTCCGTGCAGCATGCAAGTGGCGTGCCTGAGAGTTGAGTCTTCGAACCGGACGTTCACATCTTCCTGTGATATCTTGGTTCGACCCAGTGATAGATAAAGTTATTGCGGTACTCCTCCGAGGGAGCCAGATTCCTTCTCTATTGACTGGAATCAATGATATCAGAAGGTATCCCCGTTTCCAAAGGTACTCCTGCACCTGCAAGCTCAAGCTGGCCCGTCATCTGTTGTCAAGGTTGCATCTCACCGTGTCTGACGCAGCGTTGGTCTTTCAGCTCCTAGGTACGTACAATACTAGGCCATTTTTGCCGAATTCAGCGTCCGTTCTAGAACGCGCCCATGCGGCAGACGGGTGCCTCCGTGGTTAGAAATCTTCCGGGTGGCCAATGAGATGAGGCATGCCCTTCGGCCAATGAATTGATTCTATGGTGACGAGAGACAGAGGCTAGATTTAGTGCAGAGCTTTGGCCATCTCGTAGGTCTAGTTCTAGACCTGCCTTTCACTATGAAGGCCAGATACCTTTTGGGGCTGACCAGAGCGTTTTGATGGCTGGAGTGAGGCTGGCTGAAGAAATCCTCAATTTGGAGTGTGAGATGCGCGGTGACGGAAGCTCCTCCGTATGCATATATGCGCCACTTCCCAAGTTCATTCCGTCTCCTCGACTTGTGAAGGTGCGCTTGTTTAGAAGCCCCTCATCATCGTCGATCAGCCAGCCACCTTAAGCTTTGCCACATGTTAAGTAAATTCCCTCACCTGAATCGGTGAATCCTGCTTAGGTACCTACCTAGTCAAGGTGACATCGCAACCTTGCAGCCGAATCATGAACTCTTCACCAATGGACACGGCGATGAGCTGCGCGCAACACATAGTATCCTGTTGCCAAGCCGCTCTAGAGTTCCGTTTTGTCCGAGAAAGGTGGCAGGTGTGACTTTAGTGTGGCTGAAATAACCGGGCGCGATCGCCTCAGCTTGCCCCGACCGCGGAGAATTTCTCCATCGAGGCTCGCCGGAGCCCCTAGCGTGCTAGACTCATGCAGTACGGGCGCTTAAGCTAGCTCGTCGGGACGTTAGTGCAATCCCGGCCGGCAATACGGATACACAACCAGCTTCCAGGCGACACAGCTCCGGTCTCGAAGCCCATGGTGGACCAAATAGGCCAGATGCTTCCCCCGCGGGCACACCGGCAGGCGCAATGTAGCTAGCGGCGTCCTCTTTTGGAATATGCCCAGCCGATGCAACCCCAACGAGCGTCGCTGTCCAGCCCATATCTCCTCAAAGCAGTCGAGATCAGCTTTCAGCTCGAACGAGAAATTGCCTGTTTCGGTGCAGTCTTCAAGTCAGAGTGGAAACTCAGCTCAAACTAATGATTTTGTGAGTGCGACTATCGAGATCCCGTCTCCAAAAACAGCACCAGGCCCGATGACCATATCTCAGCGCGCGGTCCGTCACAATTTCAATCTCAGTTGCTGTCCCCTCATAGAGAGGCGAGGCGCCCCGGAGCTTGCGGAGTCGCCGTCGCTGGAGCCGAACGAAGAGACGCCAGCGAATTTTATAAAAGCCGCAGAATCCCTTGTATATGTCAAGATGGGATGATCAAGACGTCTCACCGAAACTCAAACCACTACTCAAGTTTTCTTACCATTACCAAGATGGGTTCCGCCATCAGTGCCCTGACCAAGCCCAACGAAAATGCAGATGAGAATGAGAGGAAGAAGAAGGAGCAGCTCGAGTTGATGATGAAACTCGCGGATGCTCGATTGGACACCTTTCAGGGAGAACTGGAGAAGATGTTCTTGGACCGTGAGTCGGCAATGAAGACAAGTGTTCCCGGCAGAAGAGCATTGAGATTTGAACGTCACGTCGACGTTGATGCGGAAAGCACGGTAAGTCTGCCATGATTTGATGCGATGCTCATGTCGTCGATAGACGGTTGCTAACGTGCATCATGTGTCTTAGCCGGGGAAAGGTGTTGAGGATGCTGTCGATGCATTCTTCGGCGCTTCCGAGACTGGCACAAAAGGTGTCCTTGACGGATTCAAATCTGTGGTCAAGACTGGTCTTTCAGCTATCCTTGGGGATGCGTCTGCTGGTGAAAGCTATGACAAGAAGTTCTTCGTCTGCATGAAACAGTATGTGGAGATCAATTACGACGTTCAAGTACTAACAATAGTGGCCTAGCAACGCCATCATCCGTGTCGACATGTACACATACAAGTACACCTTCGGCAGCAAGGGAGTGGTCGATGTTCATAAGAACATCTTGGCATACATTCTTTGCGTCTCTGTCGTCGACCACAGGGATGTCACTCTCGATGAACTCATCTACCTTGCCTCGGAGTTTGCTGGCGATGGCGAGACGAGAGCAGGATCTGGCTTCTCGGCGTACTTGGAGATGCTTATGAAGACATGGAACCAGTTGAGGGCTATTGATCCTCTTCCTGTACCTGGAAGACCAGCCATCGAGTATCCGAGCGCCCTGACGCTACCTATCAGAGCTTAGTCCAGTTGCTCAAGGGAGTTGGATGCAAGGGAATGAATGTTGCTAGCAGAACACTCAACGGCAATACACTGTCACGCAGGTCGTGGTGCAAATGTGGTTCCCAAGTGAACGTGTATTGCTAGCGTGAGGAACCAAAAATGCCTCTCACCCATCGTGGGCACGATGATGGTATCTATACAAGATGGCCGGGCGTGGCTCCGAGCACTGCGCTCCGGGACTCTGGGACCAACCTGATTGGCAATACAGGTAATGACCTGGTGGCTTTCACCACTCCAATCAGCTCCTGTCAGACATGCATCCCAGGTTTTCAGCCCAATGTCGCGCAGGAGCTGCCGGACGCTTGTCCAATCCGCTGCCGGCGGATGCACGGCTCTTGGCGAACTGGCGGCTCAGCCAGCCCCGACTTTGCACTCCAGACTCGGCCGGCCCGACTCGTTGGTTCGGGATGCATCCGAGCTCCGAACACAGCTTAGTGTGCGGAGTACAGAAGGTGTGGCGTGAGCTGAAATGTTGTAATCGACGATGAACCAATGGATAATCTAGAGAGGGCGCACAATGAATGATGGATGTCTGATTGCTGGATGACGACGTTACACTGCGAGGAGTATATATCTCATTGTTAGAACAACGACCTACTCTTCCCCTCCTTGTCCCGTTCAACCCCAAAATCAAGTCTCTCCCTCGCAACGCTAGCCATGTCGCAAACCACAAACACCAAGCCCGAGTCCGACGACCGCACCTTCGAGAAACTCGACCTCCCCGCGCCGCTCAACTGGTCCGCCGGAAAATCCCTCTTCCCAGGCCGGGTGATCAGCGGCTTCCACGGCGATCTCGACCAATACGACGCCGAGGGGTGGGCGCAGCATGTGCTCGAGCAGTGCAAGGACCCGACGAACAGCGGATGCACGACAGGGCTGGGTTTCCAAGGTGCGTTCCCCGTGTGTCCAAAAAGAATCAGGTCTGATGATTGAAAAATGTTGCCGCAGCTACCAACTCGGGCGATGAACCAAAGACGCGGTTTTGGTTTGGGTATCTCTTTGGTGGGGTGCCAGCGACGGTGAAGGACTTTGAGCGGAGTGAGGATGTGAGCGATGCTGTTGTGTATACTATTGTGTTGAAGAACGATGGCGACAAGGAGGTCGATGCTGTTCCAGAGCTATGATTTCGGTGGGATAACAGTGATGTTGCCTTTGGAGAGCTGAAACTGGGACCGGGTGGCGGTTTGTTATGTCAAACACGGAATTCATGATGTAGGATTTTTTTCATTCCGTAGCGGGACACGGACGAACATGAGGCGCTGGAACAGAGATCAGGTCAAGATGAGGATGTCCCGCGAGAACAGATCAGGTCACCCAAAATTGTAGTTAAGTACTTGGAAGAGGTTACGCTGCCGCTTCAGATTCTAGAACTTCTGGTATCGGGGAGCAGATCTCCGCTAGGGGGCCGCGCATCGAAAACGCATGGTGTGGATCATGGTGATAACCTGTAGGAGATGGCAAACACGAGGAAAAGCTAGCCGAAACTCTGTCCAAGTACACTCCACTCCACCTCCCTTCAGGCAACATTGCAAATTCTCAGCCTACACATCCCACGGCACAGGAAATCCAAACAAGAAATCAATTCTCATCATCGACGCCTCCCCGGACGCTTCCATAGCCGTTGCGCCAGTCCCAGAAGCATCCCTTTCCAAGCCAGCATACCCCTTATTTGCGCCATCCGCCCGGGAGAGAAAATAATGCCGTTGCCTCTACTGTGATATTGCCAGCCTGAGTGGTAGTCCAAGTTCCCTTGCTTCCGTCTCGAGGTTCCTCAACACTGTACCGAAACCAGATCCGCCCGTGGGACATGCGCCGCTCTCGACATGCTGGCCCATGCCGCTAACCGTCGAGAACCACTTCACAGTCGCTTCGCTCTTCTCTTCAAGTCTGTTAGACACCGGGCAGCGGAATATCTGAGCATCGTGTGCAGGGGACTCCATATGCTGTTGGAGTGACTGCGGCGTCGGGAACGGACGGCGGGTCGGCGGGCAAAGAGGGCACCGAGTACCTCCCTTGGTGGTAGACACAGCCAGGGCAGAGTTGTAGTCCGAGGCGGATGTTAGGATCGGCGAGGCCAACGACGATGGCGAGATGATGCCGGTCGAGGAGGGGGTTAGGATTATGTCCCCGGTTGAGCTCCCCGACGAGTCACGCGAGTCCATAGCAGACAACCCATCGCCCCAAGCGGTGGCCTCCTTACCTAGTCTGCGCGTGGCCTCTTGCAGTAGTGCTAGGCCGTGGACGCGACCACCCGCCGGGTTGCTAATGAGACCTTCGTGGTCGCTCCGGAGGACCAACAAGTTCAACTTTTGGCGATCCATGCCTGACGGGCAGGCGCCACTCTCGAGGTGCTGCAGCATCGCGGCCGGGCTACCGAACTGACCGCCACAGCCTCCGCTCCCGACTCCGCTGGCAGCGCAGGCGATGCTGCGGGCCCGATGGATTCTCGAGGACTGGTGCTGCAGTAGCGCCTCTTTGGTTCCGAACTGGCGGCTGCATTTTTGGCACGTCTTGGTTTCGCTCTGAGGGGCAGGGGCTGGCTTGGGTTTGTGCACTTTGTCCTTGAGATGCTGCATGAGTGCGCTGGTGTCGTGAAAATTCCGCTCACAATCGCAGCACCGGAACTCGCTGGCGTGTATGGCCGGCCACCGGAACCCGCCCCCATGTATGGCCGACATGAGATGTTGCGTCAGAGCGGTCGCGTCGACAAACAGCCTTTGACACTCGCCGCAATAACGGTCGCGATTGCTCTGGTTGGTTTGGCTGCTGACAGGGCTGCTCTTTACCTTCCTAGGCGGTGACTTGTGGCGGTCGCGATTATGGTCTTCGAGGCCAATCAGCGTGCGGAAGGAGCGGTTGCATTTCTGGCAAATCTGGAGGGGATGTTTGGCGTCTTGGTGTTGTCTCAGTGCCTGGTTGTCCCAGAACGCACGACCACAGCAAGTCGGCATTCTGAGCACAACAAACAGCTTGGGCTTGAGATGATGGCGCCGGTGGGTCCGTAGGACAAGATGACAAAAAAGAAGAGATAGAACAGCGGTGGATGTGTGGGGACTCAGACGGGAATCGTGTGTGTTTGTGTTGTGTATTAGGGTAAGATGATCAGCTTGGTTGGGCCTAACCATCTATATATCTATCTTTCTACTGCATCGATATGGTTGGGTCTGAGCGGCCTTATCCGTTTGTCTGCACTCAAACAAACGAATTGAAGGCAGTGACATCAGTCTGGCGTCCACCAGCAGCAACGGCGACCCAATGCCCGTCCGGGTGCCTGCGTCCTCACGGGAGTACCTGCCTCATTTATATTACAACCGGCTGAAACCCCTCACAAGGTGCAAGCTTAGATCGGATGACGGGCTTCTCGTCTCTTTGAACGCTGCAAAATGGCCTGCAAGGCTTTACGGCTGGCGAATCAGCCCAGCTGCTCTCCAACGTCCAAAGCGGAATCAGAGGCTTGGTTGGGTGGCAATCAAGTTGGCCGTGATTTTCGACCTCGGGCTCCCTCCACCAAACATCAGCTGCCACTTTGTGGTAATATGGAAATGTCCCACCCCTACTAACAGTTTTGTGGCGAAGGGAGGCCACCGATTGTTAGCACACTCGTGGCTGCCTGAGACGGCCTGGTCGGCAGTGGTCGCTTAAGTGAGCGGTGCGCCTAATGGCCGGCACTAGGGTCAACCTGGCGGCCTCGAGCAGGAGAATGATGGCCTCAGCCCTCCCGTAAATCTCCCATTGCCTTCTGTCTTTCGGCCTGTTAAGGCGGGCTAGGCAGGTGCAGCTGATGACAGGGGGCCCTAAGAGAAGAGACGTAACTGTTGGGGAGGGCCTATGTCCATGGCGTCATGTGCCATGAGGAGTTCCTTCAGCTAGCGGGTAGTTGGACAGGAAGGTATCATTAGGGGTTTGGGTGAGGGTGTTGCGAAAGAGATAGGGAAAGTCGCCGCACAAAAGTGTCAGGAGCATTCGTCGCCTGACACCCCCATAAAATTTCTCACATACCCTCTCGTTAGTCGCCCCTTTCGCTTCCCCCCGCCCCATCTCTGTCTGCTTCCTGGGCAAGTTCTCTATGACGTCAAAGACGAGGCAGTAAGTACCCCCTATCCCAGGCGCCCCGATCTTGAACTCCCCCCAGAGCGAGTCCAGGTTATCAATGCTGGCGGGGTGGCGGAAGGCGGCTGACTCGGATCTTGACCCGCGTTTTGATGCGGTCGGCATCGTTCTTCAACGCCTGCACGCTATTCCGCGTTTCCTGCACCATCCGCCTCGTCTCCTCGGTGGTTATGCCGAAGACGGTGAACCTCTGGTTGACCGCATCGTTGTAGCCCTGGATGGGCTGGGGGATGTCGAAGACGAAGCAGAGCCCGCTGCTTGTGACCGTGACTACTGCTCTACGAGGCCGCGCCCACCAGCAGCTTGAGGTACTTCAACGACTGAAGCCCCACGGACTTAGCGTCCTTCCAGCTGTCTCCCAGCTCGTCCGAACCCTATCACGCTTTGCTGGACCCTTCGATCAGCCTTTGGACGTCGTTGAATCCCTTGACGTCGCCTCTGTGTAGCGACTTGTTGCATATCTTTTCGAGTGCCCGCGCCGCCTAGGTCCACATTCCCTCCCTCGTCTTCACCTTCATTAATTGTGCTTTTCCTTCTATGGGCGTCTCCAACGATGTGTCTGTGGATTTCTCCTTGGTATGTTCATCATGAGATTGACAAGCTGAAGATGCATTGTCAGCATGCTCTTATATTGTGCCGCAACTGCCTGTGACAGGCCGCTGCAGCCACCGTATGCGTACCCGTCGGCGAGGCGCAGCTCAGAAAAGCTGTCACAACACCCTGTTGTGGGCAGTGTATGGGCTGTACTATAACTTATAGAGGTACTCTACGGCCACTGCTCGTGTCAGAAACAAGGCACAGTGGCTTTGCTGGATTTGGTGGGATTGCAACCGCTTGATTGTATTGATTGTGGTTCCATGCGCTCGCTTTGCCAGAGCGCTCCTTTTAGTCGTGTAAATCGCGGCAACACTTCCGCGTTCTGTGGCCAATGTTACCACTGAATCTATTGTTTTGCCATTCCACAGCCGCCCCCCTGATGGTGTTCTTGCCCCTGTCCAGAACCCTTCTCATTTTGACACATATTCCGCTCGCTACCTCTTTTGCGATAAAGTCCATTCGCACTCATATCATGTACTACCGCTGCAACCCAGATTCGTCGCGTACAACCAGGCTGTTGGCCACACCGATGTCTGCATTGCGAAGCCTTTCTCTAGGTCAAGATTCTCACTCCTCTGGCACGGGAAGTCATATTCCGGCGGTTTCTACCAGTATATACGCGACCTCATACCCATGTCTGACCACAACTCCGATTTCTCCTGCGAATTATTAGGGGTCCAGGAAATCACCAGTGGCACGCAATTCGCTTGGAAAGGTGCATCCGCCAAGATACCTCCAGTCCCCGGACGACGTGATTCCCGTAGCAAGCAACAAGGTCCCCGGAAGGCGCTAAATGATCCTCCTTAAAGAGACGCCCAAAATGTCAAACAGCTCGCCCAGCAAAAAAGAAAGCTAACCAGAGCAGCAGATCATGCCCAGACTTGGGAAGCCCCAGTTCTCTCCCATCACCATGGTTCAGCCAAGCCCTTGCCCTACCCACCAGGACACTCTCCACAGTGATGTGCATGTCGGGCCCACGTCGAATATCTCTGGGTATTTTGGACCCCTATTGTTTACCTCGTGATAACTTCCTCTGATGTTCAACTTCGTCCAATATTTGCCACCCCCACCCAAGGAGGTCTGAGCGAGCAGGACAAGCTCGGGGTGGTCTTGCGAAGAAATTGTGCACGTCCTGAGGCTAACTAATAATATTTGACGGGCCGTCGGGGATGCTCCCCGGCAGCTCCCGTCAGGGGGGAGGCGGGTCGGAAAGATAACGTCAGTCTTTTTTTTAATTTGCGGTTTTTCGAGAGTGCATTTCTTGGCGACTTTTGTCCCATGGCCATGGGAAAGACAGTGATGAGCGGAACCCGTTATCATCAGGGTTCGCAACAAACCAAATCAAACCAAATCTGGCGTAGATTTGCTTTGATTTGATCCACAGCCCCACTTTATTTGCAAGCTTCAGGGCAGATTTGGTTTGGTTTGGTATGGTTCAAATCGATGACCGCCCCACACACTAAGCCTAAAAGGGTATGATCCAACCCAGCCCCTACCCAACCCTCACTCCCGCTTGCCCAGCCCACCACCTCTGTCCCCACCCCCTCTCCCCCACCACAAAAGGGTTAGGGTTATCTTAGGGGTTTGAACAGATTTGACACGGACCCAAACAAATCGGGCCCTCGATTTGGTTTGGATTTGACTCTTTTGGGTGGATTTGAATCCAAATCCTGGCCCCCTTGGGTTTGGTTTGATTTGGTATGATTTGATTTGTTGCGAACCCTGGTTATCATTAACCAGCAACCATAATCCATGGAGAAGAGATGTTGGTGTGGTCTGAGCAATTGGCAGAGATGGTTCAGGGTCCCGGCAATCGTCGACCGACTCGGTAATCGTCTGGAAGAAAATTTCCTTTTTCTCCCCCCCTCGTCCCATCTCTGTCTCTCAGCTCTCTCCACACGCCACCACGTGTGGACTTCATCCTTCAGCAAATCCTGCGAGATGCAGAACCCTGCGGGCCACGTTCTTCTCCGCACACATAGCATGCACGACAAGCCTTCTGTGGTGGCCGAGAACCACGAGGTGCATGATATGCTTCCATCGCCGCAGACAATAGTTTGGGAAAAAGAAAAGAAAAAGGGAGGAGAGAAAGAGGTAAAATTAGGCGCGCCAATGTACGTACAGCACCCCGCCTTCAACGGCTCCATCGGCAGTGCTACCCTCGGCACTTGCCAAGAAACGGCTAACGCGTCACGTACATTAGCGTAGCATGGTCAGGGCGCCCTAACGGCTCGGCGTTCTTCCAGAAAGGCATGGATATCGTTTCGTTCGGCGAATTTGTGCCGGTCGTGTTGCCTGGTGTTTTTGCCAACTCCACTTGCGACGGAGTCAGGACGAGGACCAGCCCCCGAGTATGACAGACATGCGACCCGCAACTGGTGGACCGCAGTGTCCAGGACCCCATGCAGTTTGCCCTGAGAAAAAAATGCGCCCTGACACGAAGGGTCGTCGAATGATGAATCTCAATGCGCTGTGGTCGCCCCTGCCCCGAGTCGAATCGGGAGATCGACGACTTCAAGGGTTCACACATCCACAGGCCACTCGCGACCCATGGTGATCAACACGTCTAGATCAATGAGGATGAAGATAAGGTATGTAATGATATGTTTTATTAGGTTCGTTAGACATGAGAAGAATAAAAACACAGAGGTATCTTTTGGTTCAAATCCCGCGAGTCCGAGACCGCGAAGGGGGTCGTCTCCACACAAGCTCCAGCAAAACTAAAAGCCATCCCTCGCAATGTAATCCACCGTGGTGGTGGTGGTCTTGGTGATGCCCGGCACATGGGCGGCCAGCGTCTGATGATGATGGGGCGACGTGGTCCTGTTGTGCCCACTCGCACCCGCACCCCCGGCCGGCAGTTTGTTGACGCTCTCGTCGCTCGACCGCGCGCCGGCCTCGACCTCGAACGTGGTCACGCCGCCGGCCGTCTTCTTGGCGACCGTGTCGTTCATCTCGTAGTAGTTGAAGGCCCGCTCGCTGCTCGACTCGTCGGTCGCCTTGCTCTCGCCCGGCTTCGTCCGGCTGCGCCCGCCGTTGTGCGACTGCAGCGTGTCCTGCCGGAAGTAGCCCGACGCCCCGGGCTTGCCTGACGACTTCCCCCCGCCGTAGCCGACGTAGCCGCCCAGGCTGGTCCCGAGCATCTTCTTGAACAGCGGCCGGAGCGCCGGCAGCGAACCGGCGATGATGGCCGTGTTGCACTCGACGACGGTCCAGATGGAGATGTCGCGCGAGTCCCACAGCCAGTCGCCCGTCTTGCCGTAGTTTACCAGGAAGCCAATCTTGATGAAGGCGGCCGCGCACGCGAAGGCACCGAGGGACAGCGCGAAGATGAGCGAGAAGCGCGTACGCCGGTTGACGTTGAGGTTCCACAACATCGGGATCGGGATGACCAGGGCGAGAAGTAAGTCGGTTGTGATGTTGAGCGCCACGTTGGTGTAAGACAACCCCTTGAGCGTCGTCGCCGACCAGCAGTTCTGCGGGATCGACTGGTCCCAGAGCGCGCGGATGTCGGTGCACTGCAGCACGACGGTGAAGAAACAGCCGATGGTATAAAAGGCCATGAAGCCCATGATGCCGATCAGCAGCCGCCGGTAGAACTTGGTGCTGGCGATGCGCAGCAACGTCGCGCCGACGGCCAGCTTGGTCACGCAGATACCAATCAGGAAGAGCGGCTGGCTGATGAAGTTGAGCTTCAGGCCCGTCGAGAGGTGCTCGAGCGGGATGTCGCCCATGTGGCGGCCGGCGCCGTAGGCGATGGACCCGATGATGACGCCCTCGCCGGCCACGCACAGCGCCATGGCGAGCGTCATGAAGTAGTCCTAGTGAGCCAAGGAGGGTCTGTGTTAGTCATCTCTTGGTGGTTCGATGATCGCTCGGCAGTTGTTTTCCACTGATCCTCGCCCGGGTAGGGAAAACTTACATCCAAGCCAATGTTCCGGACCATGACGAGTCGTACGCACATGCGGGTCGAATAGGTGATCAGAGCTAGAATGGTGATGGCCAGGGTGGCCCCGAGAATCCGGGGCCCATCGTTCTCGGCCGGGTTCGACGGCAGGCCGAACTCGTTGATCACCAGGCCGGAATCCGACATGATGGGCAGAATGGGTCGTCCAGAACGAATGAGAGTGCTGATGATCGGCAGCGACGGTGATGAGGAAGCGGGAATCGCTCATAAAAAGAAAGAAAACGACGAGGAAAGGAGATGATGCACTGCATGTGTACCAACTTTACATGACTGTCGGGGACCCGGGGATGGCGGATGTGGACCATAGATACAGTTTCACGGCGGGGGATGCTGGAACAGCGCAACAGGGGGCCGCCCCTTGTTTGGTTTCTGCGGGTTGCATCAAACTTGCATTTTCTCTTTGTCGCCATTTTGCAGTCTCGAGCTTGGCAGGCCTCGCTTGTGTGTTTATTAGGGTGGGATAAGGGGCGAACCACCGGGAGAGCACGGACGGGCTCTTCTTCTGTTCGCGGTCACTGACCCGGCCCGTCCCCATCCGCGCTCCGCACCGGTTCCGACCGTGGATGCCGGGATAATTACAGACCAACCAGTCATGCCCCCAAAGCCCCCCACCATGTGGATTCCACTGCTACCTCGCCATGTCTTGTCGCCGCTTTGACCGGCTTGGCCGAGCTTGCCCTCGAGTGCCTCCACCGACCAATGCTAACCCTTTGCTCTCCAGCCTGCAGCGAACTATCCGACTATCGTCGCCACCATGGAGCTCGAAGGATGCACCCTCCGGAGCTTATCACGACCGTCCCAGGCCCGAGGTCCTGGATTCCCTCCCGATTTCCGAAGTGCCCACCCGCAAATCTTACTCTCTATGCTTTCTTATTTGCTTGGCTCCAGGATCTATTGACTTTCGTGGGGCGGCGAGGGAGGCGACGAGGATGCGAAACTCCCCAAAACAGCATGAAGGCGGAGTATCCCTGGTTTCTTGTCTTCTCACATCCCCAGCAGCACGCGTGATGTTACCCACAACTCGCGCTTCGGCGGGGCGCAGTATGGGAAATCACGTCCGCACCTGAGCCGCTATTTTTCATATAACTCGCACATCCAGCCGAAGCAAGTCATCCTTCATCCGCCAGCTTCCCAGTTCCCACGTGTCTGCCCTCCATTGTCTCCCTACTAGTCCCACCTCTGCTACCAGATAGGCAAGATGCGCGTGGGGTCTCTCGCCCTCCTCTCTCTCCAGGCCGCCAGCGCCGTGCTGGCCGCCCCGGCGCCCCAGACCAGCGATGAGCCGGTACCCGAGACCGTTGCTGAGCCGGTTGCCGACGTCGATCTCACGACGCCGCTGCTGTCCGGCAACCCTGAGGATGCCCTCCAGGCCATGTCCGACCTCGACAACGCCACCTTCCAGCAGATCCAGGACGCCCTTGCCGACAGCGAGGCTGAGGAGAACCCGGAGAAGCGCGGTCTTCTTAGCGGCTGCACGCTGAGCAAGCTGCAGGTCCGCCGGGAGTGGTACGCCAAGTCTGCCTCCACTCTTGAAGACCACAAGACTAATGACATCTCTGCAGGAGCACCCTCACCAAGTCAGAGCGCAAGGCCTATACGGACGCCGTGCTGTGCCTGCAGTCCAAGCCGGCGCGCACCGCGGGCGTCCCCGGTGCCAAGTCGCGCTTTGACGACTTCGTGGCCGTGCACATCAACCAGACCATGGAGATCCACTACACGGGCAACTTCCTGTCGTGGCATCGCTACTTCACCTGGCTGTACGAGCAAGCCCTCCGCAATGAGTGCGGGTACCGCGGTTCCCAGCCGTATTGGAACTGGGGGTTGACGGCCATCACGGGGCTCGAGAACTCGCCTCACTTCGACGGCAGCGCCTACTCGATGAGCGGCAATGGCGCGGCCGTCCCCAACCAGCAGAACATCGTCATCACCGCTGGCGAGGGTCTGCCTCCCATCGTCCTGCCTCCCGGCACCGGCGGTGGCTGCGTGACCAGCGGCCCCTTCAAGAACATGAAGGTCAACCTGGGACCTGTCAGCCTCGACACCCCCGGTGGTATTGTCGCGTCCAACCCTGATGGTAAGTCGGCGGTCGAAGTCGGACAGATGTAACCTTGGCTAACAAACACGTCCAGGCCCCAACGCTTACAACCCCCGCTGCCTCAAGCGCGACCTGACCACGGCTATCAACCGGCAATTCGCCAACGCCTCGACCATCCTCGCCAACATTGCCCTGCCCCAGGACATCGACACCTTCCAGATGACGATGCAGGGCATCCCCGGCACGGGCAACATCGGCATCCACGGCGGCGGCCACTACTCGCTCGGCGGCGACCCGGGCCGCGACTTCTTCACCTCTCCCGGCGACCCTGCGTTCTACCTGCACCACGCCATGATCGACCGCGTCTGGTACCTGTGGCAAGCTCTCGCTCCCCTCTCGCGCGCCAAGGGCTCTTCTTCCGTCGCCGGCACCCGCACTTTCTTTAACCAGCCGCCCAGCCCGGACACCACCATCGAGGACTACGTCGACATTCCCAATACCGGCGGCGATCCCAAGAAAATCAAGGATCTGCTGAGCACTGTTTCCGGACCTTTCTGCTACGTCTATCTCTGATCTAACTCATTCCCGTCGCATCGCATTGCATCGCATCATACCCACTTTTTTTCAACGGAGAGGTCTATCTTTTGGGGAGGGGGAAGGGGGGTCCCAATAAATTTCTTTTACGCATAATAATGGGCCATCTGAGAGAAAGGAGAGAGAATGACAATATGTCCCAACGTCTTATACATGTAAATACTACCCCTAAGCTTGTCTATAATGAAAACTTCTGTGCGCAATCCTTCGCTCCTACACTAGCTAGGTAGGTAGCACCCCTGGACACATGATGTGCTATTTATGCAGTGAAACGGGGGGGAAGGAACGGGTGTGGCGCGGTGGCCTGCAGGATACTACCCCCCTCCGCCCCCCCTTTTTTTTTCCGCTGAATGAAAAGTATCCGGCTCCACCAATCGGCGGAATACCCGAGAGCGGTGCTATATTACACTGCCGGACGTATAGCTCATAATGTGTCGGTGGGTGCAATTGTGGTTTTGAATACAACCCCCCAAAGAAACTCACCGCTGGACTTCCATTCTTTATTCCAGCCGAGGCCCTTTATCTCTGGGGTGAGGTGCAACAATGCTACGGTGGCGGGGGAGGGTTAAAGTCTCTGCAACGACCGGCGGGGTGATTCGCGACGCGTCCGTCTACTGTTTCTCTTCAGCGCCGGTACAACAGAAAAACAGGGAGCAGTGTCTCTCGCCCACCGCCAGAGTTGCAGTTTCCCGATGTTCGCACATGTGATGAATCTACATGGGCTGTAGAGGTGACTGAAGTCGGCCACACGCCAGAGTCAGAAGGTGGCAGACGGTTCTCAAAGCCATGTCGTATCCAGAGTGGGCGAGTCAGTGGATACAGCGGGCCAACGCCAATTGTCCAGCCCGTGATCGAGCCGGCTTCCGAGCATCTGTGGTTGTCCTGGGGTAATGCGATAATAGGGTATCCATACTCTTTAATGCTCCGGTTCACATGTTTCGCCAGTGTATCCGCTGAAGGACATGCACGCGGAGTTTCCCCCGGCCAAACCATTCCCTTTCCGTCTGGCCTTCTTGCCGACAAGTCGGATGCCGAAAAGACCTCGGATTGATAACGAACGACACTAAAAGAAGCTCTTCCATCGTCACGATACCTAAGGTGCTTAACAACAACCCATCGACCAATCCCGACTTCGGCGCCGTCCAAGCAACTATGAGATGATGCTGCCACTACTTAACTCATAAATCTCAAATACCTACTCTCACCATCCCTCTCTAGCACAGTAGCACAATGTTCCGATTTTCCGATGGCGCATAGAAGAAAATATCCCAACCAGGGCGTTGGAAGTGTTGTGTAGAGGGCCATCCTAAAGCATCGGGGAAAATCCGCCAATACAACATCCGGAACGCAGCGGGGAGCATCAATGATCGCCAGCTAGCCTTGCTCGCCAGATCACATATCGGTATCGGTGTTGCCAGACTGAGCCACATAGGACCAGGAAAGAGCACCCCCAGCAAGATAAAAGGAACACACAGACCACAACACCTGTATTTAGCCAGGGCCAAAGGGCCATCCTCTCTTCTACAAAACAAGCATCCTTACCTGCACTCCCCGAGCCAGATTGAGCGACGCCCGTATTTTGATCGAGGACCGCGAGTTCCCTGTTACTGGTAGATTCCTTGTGCTGAAGTCGCTCGATCCCCCTTTCTCCTTTTCCATCTATCTTTTTTCGCTTCGTCCCGCGGTATTTCTATCCAATCGCAGCCCTCAGCGGATGGGCGCGGAATGCGCCCATGCGTCGGCACTTGGTGGCCAAATGAATCTCGTCGGGGACGAGTTCAGGATATGCTCAGCTTTCAGATGCGGCCAAATGATAGATATTCCGCGACTCTGCGGTAACCAGCCGTGAGAAACAACTGAAGCTTTCGAGGTTTCTACAATCCTCTCGACTGTTTAGGATTATGACTGAGCTAGGATAGCCACATACCTAGGCAAGAGGCCATCGATCGCAACGAGTCGTGACCAGGTGTGGGTTGTCGATTTTAGGGTAGTGGAAAAGCATCGTCGAAGCACAAAATCGATCGAGGCGGTGTTGAATTGCATTCACAGAGGGTAAAATAGTGTTATGTAGGTAGCTAGGTATAGTCACTGCCGTAATAGAGGACGTGGAAACTTGCGCCCGGGCAGGTGCAACGTCCTAGACCAGGTGGAGGCTACCTAGGTACCTACCTAAGGTACCATGGTGTGACGCGATGCCGTCGCCGCCATCTCTGGCCGTCATGGAGAACAGGAGATAAGCGTTCATTGCTCCGGATTGTTAGAGATTTGCATGCTACATGTATCTAGGTAATGATAAGCCGAAGATGTGCTGAGGTTTCCTACACTTCCAACTTCTCTTGTGTCTTCCTGTTGGTCGTAGCGGTAACACAACGCATTCCGACATCTTCTCCACCACCTTACACCGTAAAAAGTTACTATGTCGCGGGTACCTGGGGACTATCGTTACGCGGTTAGGTACCTAGGTATGATAGAATGGCATGTTACCGGATTGGCCAATTACACTGAGTGTCGACACTGAGGGATGACATTCTGATTCGTTTGTGAGTGGTTCCGAGAGCCCAGCCACGTCTTCAATGGCTCAAGAAGGGATTTAAAAGAATTTACATCCAGCTACACATTATCTTTTGTAGAAAATGCTCAGGCTGTACGTTCCTAGCGGGCATTATTACGTTTAGAGTATGACAAGGCTGGGTACCTGTCTAGCTCCCTTTGCGCACACTCGCAAGGTTATTTCCAACACACCCTCCACGAATTTTATCAGTACAGCGTCGACTTATCAAGTACCTACCAGGTACCTACCAGGACGCACTGCTAGACCGGGTGTTCAATTTCACGGCATGACCCGGCCGATGGCTGGCAGGAGCGATGGCACTATTGGTAACTCTTGGGGAAGGAGCGTTTGGCAACAAAACAGGATAAATCTTCTGGGTTCCCAAAATGGTTCGCTTTTAAAACTTTTCCTTTCAGACTTTTCCTCCAACAGCGACCACCCAAACATGAGATTTTACAACCACTCATGGTGGGCGAGTGGCACTTGATGCGCCGCATGCACCTCTTGCAGAAACTCGATCAATTGCCACTTTCACGATCCAGAACTGGAATGAGGCGCTGGGAGACCTGCGGGTATTCCTGGACGTCGAGGTAAGCTGGACCTCCAATTGGTTGGTTGGACTGGCTGCAAGCTCAGGGTGTCCATGACCCAATCGACTCACCGTCAATGAGGGTGTGAAGCAGCGCCATCACGCCACTGTCGCATAGCTCAGCCCCTCCTCCGAACGCCTCTCGGCCGACGAGGCTCTCAGAGCCTGATGCCAGTCTCAACAGCAGTCCGATTAAAAGTGGGAAATTCCCCTCCATCGACGCCAAACGGCCGATCTGCTAGTGGTTGAACCCAGCGACGTCGAATCCACCGCTACAATGCCGACCAATCCCAACTTCGCGCCCGACTACATCCATCTTGGGAAGGAGGGCACTATGAGTGACAACAAGAAGCTGACCTTCATCGCCGCGTCTGCTCTTAGTCTTCTTTGCTACGAGAAGGAGGATCAAATCTCCCGAATCCTGCGCACCGATGATCGTTTCCGAGTCGCTCGGGACCTGGATCTACTCTCGAATGTTTGGGTCATTCCCAATTTCGCCGACTCGACGCTGCTCCAAAAACAATCGAGTCTGCATTCTTCCCCCCTGCTCGCCTGGTCGTTGGCCCTGCAGACCGTCTTTGTGGGATTCCGAGGCACGTGGAGCGCATACGACGTCCTCTCCGACATTGATATCCGGCAATCGCCTGACCCAACACTTGGCTCTCGTTTTCACGCAGGTTTCTACGCACGCGCATCTCAGTATACGACCTTGATAGAGCAACTGGCCAAACGTTATAGGGTTGTCGTGTGTGGACACAGTCTCGGGTGAGCATTCCACTGTCCCAGTCCCCCTTGGGCTTGAGTGTTGAACCTTCACAGAGGTGCCATGGCCACCCTCGCGACCTATCTGGTGCTGGGAAAGGACACCAATCTGCACAAAATAGCTAATGCGTGGGAGAATGTCCACAATGGCTTGTCGGTTGTCACATTCGGCTCACCTGCAGCTATGGTTGTGGAGGAGCAGAGCTCGACCGCAGCGCTGCAAAAGCGCTGGGGGACACATTTCCATCACATCATCAATCCGGACGACCCGATACCTTTTGCGCTGGGCGAGTCCCCTAAGTGGTTCGCAAAATTCTTCGCGGTCGCTTCCAGGGCCGCGCTCCCGCCTCAGTTCCAGCTTGTCCTGTGGGTGCTGAAGTTCTGGCTGGAGAACCTGAGCAGGGGTTCTTTTGCGCACTATGGCTGTATCTATCTCGTAGAGATGGCCGACCAAATCATACAGTGCCGTCAAATTACGGCCATCAGTCAGATTCCCCAAAAGGCGCCGGATGGATCCAAGTTCCGGCAGTATCATTCAATGGATCACTATGCTCATTGCCTCGGCACGACTGCTCAAGGTGCAATTCTTGTTTCGCCTATGGGATATACCGCCTCTATGACGGCTGACCAGTTTTGTCAACAATGCTGGCAACTGCCAGCTGCCATCCGGGAATGCAGCGGCGTGGTTCACGACAACCAGGTCACCATCTCAGCCACTGTGGAATCCCGCCTCGTGCAGTTCTTTCTGAAGGACGTTATGTTCAAACGGAATGGCAAGAATGTCTGCGTTGGCAGCATTTCGTTTGCGCTCAACCCCGATAACCATGACCAGGTGAGTTGCGACGCTGCGTCGGGGCCAGTCAGAGCAAAAGAACTGACACCAGTTATCTAGATGTTTATGAGGCTTGACTACGATCTAGGCCCGGACCACACTCCAGCCGAGTCCCTAGAAGTCCTTCACTCCATCCGGACTTCGCTATATGCCTACGATATGTTTGGTCACGCCACGCGGCTTCCCGTCTCTGAGGTGCGCAATCAGTCGCTCCGGCATGCGAGCGTCCCCGGCACGTTGGATTCCCTTCACCTCGCCATGATAATTGCTTTCGCCGATCAGATTGCTTGGGTCCAGAAACTGAAACTCGAGCGAGATGCGGGCGGCGACGAGGACGCGAACCCTGCCGTCCTTACCGAGAGGGCGGCAGAGGTGGCTGACTTGGTTGACAACATCGTGATATCTGCCCCTCCCCATCTTGTGTCTCGCCGACTCAAATACGCCTTGGAGACAAGCGAGAGTCTATGGCCCGAGTCGCGGGAGGAGCCACCCGCTCCCCGAGGACCCGGGAATCCGTGCCAGCCAGATTGCCCCGCAGGGCCAAAAGCAATGGTCAATGACATGCTGGAAATCTTTATCGAAACAGCTTTGCACTTTCAGGGCACATCAGTGGATAATTGGAAGACCATCGGACGGTTGAAGCTGGCTGAAGTGATGCCCAACACATCCCTGACCGTGGCATTAAAGAACTTCAGCGACGGGTTTTACAATCGCCCGACCGACCCTGAGGAGCGTATACAACACGCCATCCGCCAGGCCGATGATGTCTTATCGTCCATGCGCTTCTGCCATGTTATAATGCTGACCCAGCTTGATGCCCCCCCTGACTGGTACTGGGAGGTAACTACTGGGACGTTGGCAAAGAGCATTGGCATAGTTGCCGGGGCCAGTCTTCTCGGCGCTGGCACGGTAATTGGAATAGGCGTCATGGCGGTATCATTAGCGTACTCCTGGATGCAACAGCCAGTTGAACTTTTGAAGATCCCTGAGAGCAGGTTAAAGTTGACCTTGGAAGTGCTCGGTGTCGAAGCATCGCCGCTGGGCAGTATAGCCGAGATGCAGCTTGCCGCACATCTGGAGACGGATATGGGCGTGTCGGACAGCATGGAGACCTTGGAAAGATGGCAGAAGCGACTTGCCGAGGGTCTGAAGAAGCACCCGGTGATCAAAGGCCGCATCGACCCAAGCCTGTTCTGGGCAAAATGGCTCTTCAACGTTGCGCGCGTCGGGAAGCTGCGAGCACTGATAGCTAGCCAGATCCGAATCGGCGTCGAAGGTCCTAGTGAGGCCGGCAAGAGCGAGTTGCTGACGGCACTGACGGGCGCCGACCCCAACACCTTTCGGTCGGGATCGCACACGAACTGTCGGACGATGGAGATCCAGATTCACAGGGATACCGAGCGCGAGGCCGCTTTCGTTGACTGTCCCGGCGCAGACGACCGGAACCCACGCATCCGCGAGATGGCGGGCCTGTTCCGTGGAATGTTTGGTATCCTCCTCTTCGTGGTGCCCTTGGACGGAACACGATCGACAGCGAAGGAGAAGGCGCTCAAGGAGATTTCCATGTTTCTGCGGAGGCGCGGCTCCGACCTGCGTCCGGTGCGTATCCTGCTGAGCAAGGCAGACCAGCTTCCGTCGAAGCGGAGCCGCGACGAGGTGTTCCGTAATTCGTTGATTGAGAGCAAGCGCACCGTCATCCGCGAGCTGCGGCGGCTCGGATCCCTCCCCAAGGACTTCGTCATACACTCGCGCCAGGCGCGATCCGACGGTGCTTTGATTGCCAGCGAGACGCTCGAGGACATTGTTCACCCCTTCTCGACCCACGCCCAGATGAGCGACGACGGCAAGCGGGCATTGTCGGACTGTCCCGCGGATGAGGCGCGCAAGATTGACAGGCTTAGCCTGTTCCATTCGCTCTATCGTATGGCCGAGGAGGGGTATCTGTGGGATATAGAGTCTTTGCGGGAGTGGCTTCGAGAACTATCGCCGAATAGCGTCCCGGACTCGGCCCGGGTGTGGCAAGACGGTGTGGCAAGACGAATAATGGGAGGCATCGGTCGTTCATTCAAGCTAACTGGTGATCGACGGGCTTGATGTGCGGTGGCTCCTTGGGCTAGGAATGAAGACTTCCGCTTCGGGTGCTTCATATCTCCTTTTATTATCTTCTCTTCCTGTTTTTCTGCATAGCGAGACGATTTCCAGTAACAGGGAACCTTATAGTTCTCAAATAATTCCATCGTATCAGGGAACTCACAAAGGTTTGGTGTTTGGCCATGCGACCCACGGACGTTGTTCACCTCGGTCAGTCCAGTTATCCATGTCATTGCTCACCTCTGCTAACCGGAGAAAGGTAGATAACATTCTGACCACAGTATTGGGCACCAATGGCGCTGCCGTATAACATAACATCAAGCCAATAATAGGACCGATGCTGTATTGCGCTGGAACGCCTATCGTCAATTTTATTGGAGAGACAATCTGGGCCACTACTTACCGGACGTGAGATGCCATCAAGTGAAGGGACACTTTTGTGCAGATGCAGCATTCGTCACTTTCTAAGATGGATTGAACATTCCGGTGCTTTCTTGTTCTACCCTTGGTACCAACGCTCCGAAAGTCACGAACCCCTCATGTTGGATCCGGCGAGCAGGCACGTTATCATGGCGACCATGTCCCGCATGAGCTAAAGAAGACCAACAGTGCTATATGATTGGGAGATGACATCTCATGGAGCGGGGTTGGCTCTGTGTAGCAACCACCAGGAAATTTTGACCCCTTTTGATTTGTGAACTGGTAGGAAGCGTCATCCCCGAGCCACATTTGCAGGCAGCCACATCCCATGCAAAGACGCCCGGAACCCGCTAACACATAGATGATTGGGGCTTATCTGTCCCCTTCGACGCCGTCACCTATGTCCAGCGGGGTGGAGGTCTGGTCTAGAGCAATCTGTTTGCGCCATCGAGAGGGATGTGGCTTGCATCACGGCAGCTGAAGAGGGATGCGCCAGAGGCAAACATCAGGACATCAGGAGGGAGGGTAAAAGCAGGGACAGTGATTGGAGCACCGCATGCAACGTCTCGAGATACCTGGGCCTAGATCTGCTCCTTTCGAATAAGGCTTGCCTTGCTGTCAAGAATTCCCGCAACAGCTTATCGAGACAGCAAGAGCTCGAATTGTATAAATAATGGTGTTCGCCTGTCGCCAAGAGTTCCGAGAAGCCTAGAAATCCCATCCTGTCAAGTCTCATAGTGCCTACATTGAAAATATCAGTCTCGATTACCGGTACCATATCTTCTGTCACTCACAAGAATACCCCTGAATCCACTTTCAAGCAAAAATGACCATCATTCTGCCGAAGGAACCTGTTGTCGTCGCGGGCATCAAGGGTAAGCATCAATCTTTCTTGAAGAAACACTCCCAGCAGCGGGCCATCAAATGCTAAAGAGCTGCTCTAGGCCCTGTGGCCCAGCGTTTGGAGATCCGAGACTTGATGCAGAACAAGCCCATGTGGTATCTCTTCCTCAAGGGCCTTCAGGCGTTCCAGAGACAGGATGCCAAGAATCCTCGCTCCTACTACGCCATCTCTGGTATTCACGGCTTGCCGTTCGTCCCATACAATGAAGTCGTGGGTCGTAAACTCGACAACAGTGAGATCGGTCATGTCGGAGGCTATTGCGCCCACACGTCGATCGTGTTTGCGACTTGGCACCGCCCCTTTCTGGCGTTGTTTGAGGTAAGAATGGAACAATGCACGTCCAGAAACACTGGAGGTTTTCTGACAAATTGCAGCAAGAGCTTTCCCGGAGCGTGAAGCAAGAGGCGGCCAAGATGGATGATCCCAGTGGAGTATTCAAGACGGCCGCCGAAGCGTTCCGCCTGCCTTACTGGGACTGGGCCCTGCCCAAATCTAAGCAACCCGAGTTCTGGCCCAACGCACTCGACACCCCGACCATCACGGTTGATGGATTTCCGCCTATCGACCCCAACCCGCTGGCCACGTTCAGCCGCAAAGGTCTCAGCATCAACGCAAGGGAAAAGTGGGCTTTCAGCGGCGAACAAACAAGAAGGCTACCCGATCTCGGCGACAAATTTAGCGAAGCAGTCGACGCGCGGAACACATCCGTCAGCAGATTGTTGTTCACCGACAGCAGCTGGATCACCTTCTCCAACAACGGCTACATACGCTCCCAGACCACCGACAAGTTCTTCAGCATTGAAGAAGTGCACGACAAGATCCACATCGAGGTCGGAAGAACCATGGGCTCGATCACGACCTCGGCCTTCGACCCTGTCTTTTGGCTGCACCACTGTAACATCGACCGTCTTACTGCCATTCGCCAGGCCATCTGGCCCCGCAACTACATTGACGGGACGGGCGAGGAAGTCGGCAGAAATGGCACAAACTTTGTTGCGCGGACGGGCGATATCCAAAACGACAAAACACCGCTCAAGCCGTTCTGGAGGACCACGCCCACGGCTGCCGACGCCTTGAGCACGGCCAAATACGATGCCGTATTTTGGAACTCGCAGCAAGTCGAGAACACCGAGGTTTTCGGTTACACGTATCCCGAGACCTTTGACCGCTCAGCCGTCAGCGACGTCGACAAGTGGGCGAGTGTTGTGGCCGCTCGCGCAGGGAAGCTGTACCCTGCGGCGCTGAAACCCAAATCTCGGCGTGTGTCCGCTCCGATCGCGTCTCTCACTGCCTCCAGCGAGCTCCAACCCCGGCCCTCAGAGATTGAACTTCCCGACCTGCTAGAGAGGCGAACAGCACAAGCCCACACCCGATCACCTCCGCCGCCCCCACAAACCGTGACCCATCCGACCTCATCGAGCCCGACAACACCTTCACCGACTGGTCCGTCAACGTCCGCGCGATCAAGCACATCCTCAGCAAGCCCTACCAAATCATCGTCTTCGACGGCGACTTCAGCCCGGAGCCGGCGCACTGGACGTCGGAGCACAACAAGGTCGATACCGTCGGCGTGCTCGGCACGGGCAGCGACACGGCCTGTGCCAAGTGCCGGGAGGACCAGGCCAACGACCAATCCATCACGGGCGTGGTGTCGCTGACGAGCGCTCTCGTCCAGGATTACACCGAGGGTCGTCTGGCTAGTCTGAAGCCCGAAGACGTGGTGCCGTACCTGACGGCGAATCTGCACTGGCGTGTTTTGGTTGATGGCGTGACGGATGTGCCGCGCGAGGAGGTTCCTGGTCTGGTGGTGTGTGTTTCCTCTGCCACGGTTGGCTTTGACGAGAATGGGCTTCCGAGGTACTCGACCGATCACACCCTGCATCCCGAGATCACGGATGGTAGACCGGCTGGGCTTTCTGCTGGAGAGGAGCCTTAAGCAATAGAGTGGGATAAGGTAGAGTTATAGCTGTCTTCTCTAGTATACGAGCACCTAGGTACCTAGGCACGCAGTTGCGGGTAGTTCCATGTCCAACCGGCTGCGACTAAGTGGGAGAGCTGCTGTTTATTACAAGGCTATCGAAATGGAATAGAACAAAACATTACAAGAGGCCGAGAGTCGACCCAAGTCTGTCAATTGCGAATAACTAACTTCAACCCGATAACCTGTTTCGGACAGGAACAGCCCGTAACGCCCCCGTTTCCAACTCAGCCAACCAAGTAGGCAGCATTGTACATCCCTACAGCCTTGCATTCCCTTGTCCCTGGCACCCTGTCCCGCTGCTGGCAGCCCCGGTCCCACTGCTGCTGCTGCAACTAGAAGTATTAGGGACGGCAGGCTGGAATTGCAGTTGTACGAGTCGATCTGGCCAGGTGTTGGTGTCGTGGAGAAAGGAGAGCAGCATTGTGGTGTTTGGCGGTGACGTTCTGCAATACAAGGTGTCAGTGCAAATCCCGGTAGGAAGTTGGGCGGCATACTGCTGTGAGCCGGAGGGGGCGGAATGCGGCATGGTGGCTTGTTGTGATGTGGCGGAGAAGGAATTTGCAGTTTTTGTCATAGATCCGTGTTGGAGATGTGATGTTGAAGTTGGTATGAAGAATTCGAACGAGATGGAGATGGGACGGATATTTCTACTTGGGGATTCTCCTCAGAGATCTCACGGTTCTGTGAAGGATCCTCAATGCCGTCAACGCCATAGACCTGTTACTGACGATGCAGCACACGAACGGGGACAGTGGCAAGTTCATGATGACCGTCATGAGAATCCGGCCAAGATCCTGGCAAGCATCATACCCATGATGGCATGAAGATGGTGTGGAATATGAACCCCCTCTCCCCCGCGTAAGGCTCAGACTTTCATAAGCTTCGCAAGACTTCTACAATTCGCTCACAGAGCCTGATAGCTCCCGGTATGCGAATTCCCTTCTCTCTCTCGTAGTGTCTCACCCTCATGTGTTACTTTCACACTTCGAGGCTCTGTCTCTAGAAACCCAATGCTCCATGGCAGCCACTGCTTCATGACCACCGTCATCAACCAATCAGGGTGATGGTGTGGTGCGCTCGGACAAAACGGGGTGTGAGTGTCTGCTCCAAGGCTCCCGTCATAAACCAATCAGGACAGTTGATAAGCGCGTGCGGCGTGCCCTTCAATATCCCTGGCAGTTAGCCCCTTTTCGCATTCCCATCCAGATCCGGCTCGTTGGGATGGCTTGTCTTGATTATAGTCCGGTTACTTTCGTTTTCGCGAGCACATCTTCAACCTGCAGACTTGCACGCACTCCAGCGGAGCACAAAGCAGCGATGGCTTCGGGTACGGACATGCCAATGGATTCGCCGTTTCACTCGATGACCACACCTCGGACGGAGCGCGTCGGTTCCCGGCTGGTTAAACACCAAAGATTCACCTCCCTTCAGGCCAACAAGACACGGTTCAATTCAAGGCAGACGGGAATCATGTCATCCCACGACAGCCTAGGCAGGCACCATGGAAGGCTCACAGCGCGACCGGCCAGCTTCTGCAGCGATCTCACCCCTCAACCGGGTCTTGCTGCCGACGCGGAAGGGGCAGACATTCCGGTGTCGGACGCAAGGCCGTTCTCGACCGAGGTTTACGAAGAACATCCCCTCAACACCAGGCCGCAGCGCTTCTCATGTCAGTCCAGCTCCAAGGATTCGGGGGTCGTCATGGACAATGACGACGGGTCCATGCCGCCGCAGTCCTACTTTGACTTTAGCGACGACGAGATGAACGACGACGGGAATGGCGAGACTGACGCAATGTTTGTGCCTCTGGCTCCTTTTCTCTGTTCTGTATCACTGACAGGCCCTACTACCCAGCGCCGCATGGGACGATCAGAACAACGAGCGGAGCGAAGCCGAGGGGACTCCAGCCGAAGAACCCTCGCCGGGTGAGCAGGCCAGCACAAGCCCCAGCGACGACCTCGACGAAGATGACGACGAAGTCGTGACCGTAGTCCAAGACGTCTTGGATGGCGAGGTCGACAAGATCCTCAGCTTTGCGCTGCAGCTGCTGCACGGGCTGGAGCTGGCCAACCTTGGCCAGGGGAGCAAGCGAGAGTTGTGTCGAAGCCTCACCCTGGACTTTGCCGAGACCTTAGCCCGCGTGGTTGAAGACACGGACGATAACTCCAGCAACAACTACCAGTCGGCATCACCGGAGCCATCGGCGAGGGCAGCGAGTACTGGGACCCGCGGCAATGCAACGGAGCCATCTGACGACCCGTCTCTGGGGGCGACCCGCGATGGGGACTCGGTTGATACCTCGATGCGGCCGAGTAGCGGCGGGGGGGCAGACGTGGCAGTGGCTACCGACTCAAGAAAGCGCGCCCGCGGGGAGAATGTGCGTCTCCGCTGTCCATTTCGGGCCCAGAACCAGCTTCGGTTCAATGTACGAGACCACCCCGGGTGCTCGCTCACGTCGTTTCCTTGCATGGCAGACCTAAGGCATGTCACCCCTCACAGATATTATCCCTCGAGTACCTTGCTAATAATTCCTCCAGGCAACACGTCGTCAAGAAGCACCGCCGCGATGACCCGAACAAATTCGTGTGCCCACGATGCAACGAGGTGTTTGAAACCAGGGGCGAACAGCAGCAGCACGCCAAGCGGCCACAGTCCTGCATCAGCAAGTCCATCAACCACGAAGATGGCGTCGATGGCGAAACGATCACCAGAATTCTCGCCCGGAACCGGGAATCCAGCCGCGGCGAGATTTCAATCGAGGCACAATGGGCAGAGCTTTGGGGCTTGGTGTTTCCCGACACTGCGAGCGAAGATATTCCCATTTACAGTGAGTGTCCGGGACCCATCCTGCTACATTGTATGGTATCGGCTGACCCCCACCAGCCTACCACGTCGTGATGGAAGACAGCGACCTGGAAGCCGAGTATCGAGGCCTGCTGCCCATCCTCGCCGACGACCTGTTGGAGCGGGGCTACTTCCTCCACGACCCCAGCCTGGACATGCGGACGGTGCTCGCCGACAACTTTAACATGGCCTTTCAAAACTGCCGCATGCGAGCCAAAAACATGGAGCACACCAACCGCCAGACGTCCAACCCGCGCGCTAAACGCCCCGCCGGCGCCTTGTCCCGCTACGCCGCCCGGTCCCGGGACTCGGCTATTGGCACCGACACGTCCTCGGTGTACATCTCCATGTCGCCGCGCCTTTCCCACCCGGCGCCGGGTCATAGCTACAATCTCCTGCCCACGTCACTCCGGCTGCCGTCCCAGCCGCCCCTGTACCCAAACTACGGTGCCGATCCAAACAGCCACCAGTCCATCTCGCCCGGTGTGGCGCACGCCGGAGCACTACCCACGTCCGAACAGGATCTGGCCTGGATGGGCACGGGGTTTCCCCGGCCGCCGTCCGACCTGGGGCTGGATTTCATTGTCCCGGTTCCCCATGCCGGCCACGGCCAAGCACCCGGCCTTCACGACCAGCACTTTTCGCCGGCGTACACGCAGACCATGCGATACGACAGCCGGCGTTTCGCGAGACAGGGACCTGCCATGCAGGTGGACACCTCGGGGTTTGGTTCCGAGCTTGGGCAGTTTGCGGGTGCAGGGAACGTTCAGCAGGCACCGGACGCGGAGGGGCTGGGGGATGGGTATTTCTCGTGAAGATTCAGGCACCCTGATGGGCTAGGCGGTAGTAATGCAGGTGCAAGACATCTTAGACTCTTTGTTTACTTGCAGACAACTAAGTTAAAGACAACTTAGTTAGGAAGATAAAGGCATTTAAAAACAAAGGAATAAAATAAATATAAATAGATCTAGCCTAACTAGCTCCGGCTAAGCTAGTACTACTAATCAACATATAATATATTCCCTATAGAGAACTTATATTCCCACAGTCATACAAGCTTGTAATTTAACTTGAGTATAAAACCAAATGTAAGCTTCTCGTATACCTACGTTTCGTAGGTTTTAAAGGCCTAATCGGACCCTTTAAAGGGTCCGATTGTAATAAAGAGGTAGGGATAGGCTGCAATGGCTGGCAATCGTAGTTAATTGCGTGGTGCAGAATTGAAAGGAAGGATCCCACAACTGGATCTGAGAAATCTATCTTAGGGCTGGAGCCTCGGGTCTGACTCCTCTATCGAGAAACAGTGGGATAAGACCGTGGTGCCCGAATCGGAGCGCGAGATTTAACGCTGACTCCGCTTCACCGTGGTCTAACCCTGCGCATTCCATCTTGGCTCCACGGTCAAGAAACAACCTCACTAGACCTTCATCCCCCACAGAGACTGCGATACCCAACGCTGTCTGTTTCTCTTTATACAACGTCCTGGACTCAATGTCGGCCCCACGGTCAAGAAGCAACCTGGCCACACCCTCACGTTTCATCCTGGTCGCGGCATGTAACGCCGTATCGAATCCCCCAAAATCACCGCTCCGTGACTCGATGTTGGCCCCATGATCGAGCAGTAGTCGCACAGCACATTCATTGCCGTCCGGCAGGAGCTCCGCAGCAACGGCACTGCGCCTTCTCTTTTACATGTACCCACATGTGTCGCGCCAAGTGATTTTCGGAGCTAAAACAGGATAGGCAGCCGTTGCTTGGGCACGGGTACTGCCTAACATGCCATCTTTTGTGGCTGCTAGATGACCGTTAGCGCCAAGATTCGTGTGGCAACCAGATCCAAGCTACGGTAATTGCTCCGCTAATAGTAAACCCCGTACTCAGTGCCTGACCTCATGAAAATGTGAGAGTCAAGCCCAGGGAAACCATAAATTGATCAAGTCTATCTAGCTAAGCCGCCTCTAATCCTTGGCATCCTCTTAACCGTATATGAAAACCCTGCATCATGTATCTCGCAGCTTCGTCGACCCTTGAACTGTGGCATTAACCACCCTTCACGGTGCTGAACTTCCCACCTCTTCTCCGCACTTGCCCATTGCGTCGTCTAAACCAAACGGCAAGAATCGCGGCGAGGATCATAGCTGAGCCGACAATCCAAAGCTGTATTGCTAGTGAGGCCGTGTGCGGTGTATCGACAGGCTCACTGGCACCACCAGTTCCAGCTAGTAGAGGCGAAAGCACCGATGGTACTGTGGCTGACGGTTCGGAGGCCGGTCCCAGCATAGGAGTCGCCTGGGCCTCCGTTCCCCAGTCTAAGATGGACGTATCGCACCCTCGTTGTGCGCAGCCAATGGCCGACCAGCTCTCAAACGAGGAAGGGTGGCTTTGGTAGATGGTCGTGGTGCAGCAGTCTAGGGAAGTGCCAGAGCAAATAGAAGCCGAACCGTCGATCCCGGTGGCCGTGCTTGCGTGGCATGACGTGAAGAACTTGCAGCTTTGCGCGGATGGGCAGCACGCTGCCCACGTGCCGTGGGTTGCGCGTGTGGAGCCGGGGTCGCATGACCATGTTCTCGCCGTTTCGGAGCATTTCGTTTCGGGCAGCTCCTCAACAGTCTGCGTGGGTAAGCCCGAGGCCTTGGTCTTCTGAGAGCTTTGGTCTGCGATCACCGTTTTCCCGGTGGCTGCCTCGACGTACAACCGGAGGCTCGCAGTGAACTCATCGGTCACCTTGGTGAGCAAGTCATCCACGAAGTCCATCCCGTCGCAAATCTCCCGAAATCTCTCGTGGACAGCGTCTGCCCCAGCATCTCTTGCAGGCCCTTGCGGTGCAAGCACCAGCTGGCGCACTTGGTTGGCCAAGGTGCTCACGGCGGTAGCATCAGACTGTAAGGGTTCCTCGAACTGCTCGTCTTGACCGCTAAGTCCAAGCCGAAAATCGTGCATAAAAGCGAGGGTGTGGTTTAGGTGCTCCAGCTTCCGCGTGACCATATACCGACGACCAAGGATGTCGCAAAATAACCGCTCGCACTTCCCCCGTTCCACATAAAAGGGGAGTTTTTCCTCTGACATGTAATCAGCACCGGAGTACCGTACGGGATGTGCTTCATAACCCGAGATTTTCCTCCAGAGGTGAAGGTAGGCATATTGAAGCACATTCTTGATCTCGTCCTCTGAAGTGAGTGCGTAAGCAAGCTGCCGCGAGATCTGTAAGTGCCGCAACAAGATTTCGCCACGTCCCGGGTCCGAGACTGGATAGAAGCCAAAAAGACTGAGGTTGGAGAGGTGAAGCGCTTCATGCAAGTTCGAAATATTGTGCAACGCTGAGTATCGGACTCCGTAGAGCTGCGCAAGGTGGCTCAGCGCCGTGGGCCTATGTATTCTGCTGGATCCAACCATCCCTATGTCCTCTAACCCGGTTTGGATCTGCATGATGGCATCGTCAAGATATTCAAGCTCGCCCCCGCTGTTATAGATTAGCGCCGCCATAAAGCCCAGCTGAAGCTTTGCTTCGCTATGTAGCTCAGACCCCGGAGGTACAGCAGACTGCATTTCCTGGATCAACTTAGCAGCCTCCTCGCGATCTCCCATGCTCCCAGTGATGAAGGCTTTGCTAATCAGCACATTTGTCAGACGGTGAAGTGAGTCGAAGTAGGTCTCGCTCCCCACAGACGTGTTCGTCCGAATGCCTTGGATACACTCAACCACCTCATTCAGGATGTCCACCACCCTATTTTGATGGGTATCTGCGGCGCCGGCCCGCATCAATAGCTCTCCAAAGTGGCTGAGAGCGGCTATATTGTTGATCAAGACGCTCCGGTGCGCTTCCGGATCTCGTTCGCCAAGTCCTGTCGTTTCAGCCTGCTGTTTAGCCAGCCGGCCAAAACGTACAGCTTCGTTGATGTCATGGTCTGAGTTTGAAAAAAGAAACATCGACAGGTAGGTGTTCGAAAGGGAACTGAGATACTCCGTCTGGCGGGGAGAGTCGGGGGGGAGTCGGTTCAAGGTGGTCTCGTACTGCTCAATGGCTTCTTGGAGATACCAGGTGTTGTAACTACCGCTGTGCGCGTATTTTTGGACGAAGAGTTCGGCCAGCCCTATGCGCGCCTCGAGTTCATCCTCGGTGATGAAATCACTGGTCGCAACCATCTCGCCAAGGCGGTGTTTGACGATCGAAATGTTAGGGAAATCGTCGATTGGGATACGCTGTATCTCGGACGCGACATCGTCCACAAGACGCTTGAGCGAATAAGAAGGCACCATGTTTGGTTGCAGGTATCGATTCAACAAGGTCAAGTAATGAGCCAATATTGGAAAGCACGCATGGCCCAGGGAAACATGGGTGGCAAGCAAGAGAAATAAGAACGTCGCCAAGCCGTAAGGCAACTCCAGGCACCCATCGCATAAGACGAGCTTGGGGTCGCCAGCCATCCATTTAATTTCATGGGCGGCGCAGCGTGGGCCCACCGGTGATAATCTCCGACAACGCGCCCGGGCACTGACCTGTAATTTTAAATATTGGATAGTTACCTATCTTGCAGAAAGGCAGGCTTAATTGATCCAGTGCTCAAGAATGGCCACGATCCATATTTTTTCTCGTGAGTCCGAGGTCCTTGCAAGACCATAACTTGAGCTAATCTGTAAGCATCTCCAAAGCCTGCCATAAGATTCTCTGGGATTAAGGCGTATCCATTGGCGAGGGGCTTGATCATCCTTGCTGAGTATCGCTAGGTAATCCGCATTGCAAAAGATATGTTCGATAACGCTGTACAACCGTTGTGATCACTACCAGAGCGATGAGAAAGGCGGGAGCCGTAATTGCTTGATTTCCTGCCTCTCTAGCCAAGCCAGAGGCCCATATTTTGGTGTTTCTAAGTGTACGAACTACCTAGGTAGATTGCCGGATCGTGGCTGGTCGACAGGATGATCGCCACACTTGCCAGCCAGGGCCACGATCCACTCCGTGGATTGTACCCTCCTTTTTGACAATGCCCATCTCTTGAGGATTTTACCGAAGAGACGTTTCTTGGCACGGGGAATCCGAGGTTTTCCAAAGATATAGTCTTGGTCTCCCGAATCGGGTACAAGGACCGCCAACAGAGGCGTTTCGACTTGCATCTAAGGTGCTTGCTTTCGGCCGCTGGCTGCTGGGAAACCGACGTAAAACTTGCGATTCGCAACAAGATGTCGAGTCAATAGTTCTTAATGCTGGCTATATGAGCTTAGTTGTATAAATGTCATTCCTGATTCGATCAATATGGTAATAAATACTGATTCTTGGCGTCTTATTTCACATTATTACTTAACGTAGCTCCTCGAGCAAATTAGGAATACCTTGGAGATTTTGTTAAAGGCGGGGGGCAGCATACACGAGCACTTTACAAGCTATCGGTCATTCATAAGCAGAGGGGTTTACACATCGAGGGCATTGCTGCCAAGGAGGAGCTTCTCAAGCTGCGTGCCAAGTTCAAGCCTGAACTTGAGGAGAAGCCCTTTGAGAAGTCTGAATCCGCAAATTTATGTCTTTGGATGCTGTGGTAAAATGAAAGACATCACGAACTCGATATTCTCCAGATACAAACATTAGAAACAGCTACCTCTGTGGCTACCTCTCTCCTTGTCCAACTTCCCTCTATACCAAATTCAAATAGAAAAGCAATAGCCAATGGGTGGCCCACGTGGGTAGTAGCAGGCGCAACAATTAACGCTGAGGCATCCCGCAAGGGAGAGGCAAGGGAACTTACTAAGCAGACCCGTTTGTAGAGCTCCGCACCCTCGGCGAAGACCGCGTCTCCCAGCCTCGGAGCAGGAGAGGGGGTCGTCTTCGATGTCGGCCAATTCTGGGGGAATGTATGCTTGATGCCATCGCTCGGGTACAGAAGCTTGTCCAGGTCCGTGATGAGGCGTCCGTCGATACCGTTGCCAGCGGCAGCCAGGGCGGCGACTGACGCCGGGGATGCCGTGATTGTCGAGGAGGTCGTGTGAGGCGGAGCGGAAGGGTCAGTGGGCATAGCGGTCGGTGGTTACATCGTTAGTAGCGGTCTTGTTGCTGGTCTCTGGTGGAGCTGAGACAACCTGTTTCGGAGAGTTTGTATTAGTAGGTACGTGATGAGGGGAGTGTTTTGAAGCGTTTCTGCTTAGGGTGGCACCGCACCAGCGAGGGAAGAGATGTAGATAAGAGTCATGGAAGGTTATTGTCTTGTTTGATGGATTGTGTGAGATGGATTGAAGATGCGACGGATTGGGTTTGTTCAACTTCCATACCTAATTGAAAGAGACCTAGGTCTTTTATGCCTTAGTTTGAAGAAGTCGAGATTTAGCTCTTTCAGTAACAAACTGGTCGCTCCGTGCAATGAATCTTATGCCCTGGCTATTCATTGCCTACACCCATATATGTCGTTCGTTGCTGTCAAGGTCCAAAGGCGCAAGAAAACGCCTTGCATTTCCTCTCTCAGAGGGGAAAGTACAGCTACCCAACAACCCTTTGCTAACGCATGAGAAATTCCAATCCATCGCAATGTCCTCAGGGTGGTTTCTAAAAGAAGCGAGAATGCCGGAGTACAAGAACCATTGTGGTGTAGTAGCAAGCGGCGGTCCGTCAGTGAGAGGCGGACAGGAATATCTCTGCTGGTGTGATAGGAGCTTGAAACGGGATGTATTTGTCACCAGGATAACCAACCGCACCGCTTCAGCCAATAGCCAATCCGAGCTGGCGACCGTCCACATGGCTACCTACTGAGGGAGATAGACCCAGCCCTGGTGTTTTGTTGGCTCGTATATGTCAAGCTCGTCTGCATCCCTAAGCTTATAATCAGCATCCTACCCAACATTGTAACGTTCTCATTTTCCCTCGTCAGCGGAGAGCATCAAGCATAAAACAGAAGATACGACTATGCAAAACACCACGACGACCGACCTGGATGACCATAAACAAACTCCAAAAATGGCCGAGCAAGGCGTGATAGACAATCTCGACAACCAACAGACCGTCGCGCCTCAGCCGGAACAGCCGAAAGACTCTGACTTGGACCCAGTCTAGCTAGAACTAAGTCTCATTCTGCGTAATCTCAAGCACGATCTGAACCTCATGGGTGTCTTTTCTCTGGGAAAGGACGGCGTCATGAGATCGCTGACGGCCGATCGCTGAATTGTTGATGCTGTCAGACCTACGCCGGTCAGATCGCAACGTTCCTCAAGCGTTACCCTCCAGACTACAGAGAGCCATACGGTCCGGATGTGGACGCGGATGGAACCTGGTGCCGAAGGAGCAGTGCTTTGCGCCGGACAAGTCGCTGCTACCTAAGGCTCTGGGCCAGCAGAAGGTGGAGAAGATGGAAAGGAAGAGACGTGAGGAGCAAGGCACTCACGAGGAGACGCTCAAAGTACTTGAGGGGGAGGGCGTGAAACTTGCGGAGCCAGGGGTATTTGGCCTGGATAGTATGAAGTGATCTCTTGAGCGTGGTCATCGGGTATAAATCGAGGGTTTTCCAGCCTCCGAAAGTGTCTATCTCGATATGTATCATAATTAGTACATATCACTTTACCATTTTCAAACTTTGACTTTACCTCCTCAGTCTAGTCACCCAGATGTAGGTCCGGCTCATCAGGCTGACACCCCATCAACCAACGGTACAAGAATCGAAGTTCCACACCTCGCTGTGTTGTCTACGATATTCAGATCGATGATTTTAAGTCTACAGAAAACCACACGCCGTGCACAAGTCCAGGAAAAGGAGACAAAGCTATGTACCGCTGGGAGAGGAACCTCAACTAGAGCGTTTAGCAAGCCGATTAGATACAAAAGCACACGTATCCAGCGCGTAAATCATGGGATTGCACCACCATGCTCGAGCAACCTCTCGCACGAGGAGCTTAAAATTCCATAGGTGCTGAGGTAGGTCCATGCCATGTCTGTCGCTTCCAAGGTTGTTGTTGCAGATCGCCGTGTAGCACATGTCCTTGCCGCACCAGCATCATATCCTGAATCGCCCAGGTATCATTTCCCCCGTAACAAGCGTCTTCCACGGATGGGGGCTCGTCATCATACTCGGATAGCGTGCTGGTGTTGAATGTGCCGCTTGTCACCTGCGCCGTCGTTGTGAGGGACGCCGCAGTCGCGTAGGCGTACGGCAAGGGGGACAAATGCCGGTCGGGCGTCCAGGGGGCGAATGTCTCCCCGGGGCAGGGATTCCACGCTGTTTGCGGGCCACCGTCGTCCAGTTGACCGCTCGAGAGCGACAAGCCCTCGGTGGTTGTTGATGTTGTGCTTGCGCTATCGTCACATTCGGCCATCTGCGCGACGAGATGATGCAGAGGTGCCTGCTTGGGAAGCCCGGCTCGTATAACGACACTGTCACGCGGATCGGCTGCTATGTCGGCTTCAAACTGGTCGAGGAAGCAGTGGGCAAATTCGTTGATGATGTCGACGATGCGGCCTGGCTGCATCTCCGACACGGGTCCAGTCCGCTGCATGGTCTGGTCAATGACTTGGGTGCGCCTGCTCACCCAGAACCTGCGCAGGCGGCACATGATCTGGGCATTGTCGAGAAAGCCGTCGCTGCTCATGAAAACGGACCTTGGAGGTACAGTTTCTGGGAATAGGACTTCCCAGATTTCGATCCACTGCTCCTCCGGCGGCTTCGTCTTGCTGGAGGGATCTTTGGCTTGCTGGGCGATGCGGTCCCACTGCTGCAGGGAGACGTAGCTGCTGTGAGTGCGATGGGAAAGATCTCCGGACGGCTCAACACCACGCTGATGATGCTCGTGGTGCTCCGCGGTGTCGAGGGTGTCACAAGCTGGTGGGCAGTCGGCAGGGCGCCTGTGGTTTCTGGAGAGGTGCTGTCTCACATCCTTGATCCTCTTGAGAACATAGAGTCGGCAGCCATGGTGTAACTGGGGGTATAGGAGATAGAATGGACACGCAAAAAGAGGCTTCTCAGTAACGTCGCACGAATTCGCAAGGGCTCTCCTTCTTGAGGGTTTTCTGATCATGCTTCTCTTGGTGAGTTGCTGTGGGGGGATCGGCCCGGAGGCTATCTGGCCGATCTCGGGTTTGCGGCCGTTTGGGAATATCAGTCGAAGTGGAGCCGGACGGGGCGGTGAGAGCTCAGCCTTGGAGCGGTTCGCATGACCAAAGACGCCAATTGTCATTGCGTTGGTGTGCTTATCTCGAGTCGGTGAGCGGCTGCTGCTGAGATGCTGGTGTTGCGGCCATTGGTGTTTGGCCTGTGCGTCTGATAATGTTGCGGCTGTTGGCGCTGGAGGACGTTGAGGAATCTGCAAGGTACTGGGTGCGAGGGTCCCTTGAGTTGGCAAATCGCCTCTTGCTGTTGATGAGAGATCGTGTGTAGACCCGAATTTTTGTTGGCGCTCAAAAGTCTGCTCGAACGGCGTCATTGTCGAGGTAGCAACCGGGCGGTGAGAAATCTACCGGCCAACAAAAGTCTCGGTGAGTATATATGGAACGCGGCGACGTTTGGGGCGTGACATGCAGATTCCGGAGAGATTTGCGAAGCTAAAAAGTGTAGAAAGTGGAGTCGACCAAATGGAACGACCAGAGCCGCCACCAACACAGCTTGTGTCGAGCTCCTGAACGCCACATCTCGTATTACCGCATAGCCGAGGGGTCTTGGTATCGGGATTATACTAGCGCTTACGTCGATCCCTGAGGGAAATCAGCCTTTTCTCCGTCGAAGTCCGATGAGCAATCGCCACATTGGGTTGCTGATGGCGCTTTCACTACCCTGCCCAATCTGCAAAGAATTTGGGCTTTATATTTTTCTGCGACCCAAGTGAAGGTGATTGACCGTGCTATACTAAAGCCGTGCCGAGCCATCTGGCACTACCCCTCCTCTGCACGCATTTCATCTCCTTTTCTTGACCTTTCCGTAGCTGGCACGAAAGCTCTGTCACAGTTCTCAATGGCTCTCAGCACCGATGATTTCCTCTCAAGCAGATCGTGGCGCGCCCCTTCTCTTTCCCCCGACTCTAGCCGTGCATGGTTGATCGGAGGAACCGCCTCCCGTTGCCAAAGATTGAGTCGAGCAGATTCTAGCACGGCAGAGCTCGATGCCAACCTGAGGAGAGAACATTGTTAGCGGTCTGCTCATCATTTCGGCCACTCTGTCAGGGCCACGAACCTGTGATTCGTTGAGTTAGTCGCTTCTCGCATGCTCAAGGCTGAGAAAAACGCGGCGATGTTCGCAAATTTGGAGTGCAAGAGGGAGCTTGAATGTTGACTGGATTGGACATCTACTTCATTTTTAAACTCGCGTCTCTCTTTCCGCAGTGCAATGCTGTCACTGGGGGACTTTTTCGACCAGAACACAACCTGTGTCGAGCATGCGCCCCTGCCCTGGGCTTGGACGAATTGGAGGACGTGTTCCCCGACAGCGAGATAGATATGTCAGGGAACGAGGCGGTAGGACGAAAACCGTGTTGGTGTCCTCAAGTCTTCGAGAAACGGGACCCCGGCATGAAGCCGCATTGTTGACAGCAGCGGTCCATGCCCCATTGGGGCAAGTGATGAATCGACGACCTCAACGGTTTTGCTTCACCAAAGACCCACTTGGTCTCTTCCTCTACGGCTCTTAGTTACTTGCAAAAAAGAGATATTTGCAACGTCTGGGTTTCAATGCCCCCCCACCTCCTCCGGCCTTCCGGGCTCTGCACTAGGAGAAGATTCCGGATGATAGTTTTGCGGTGACGGTGCTGATTGGACCTGACAAGTCGTTGGACGTTTCAGCAAGCCCCCCTAATGCTCTGGAGTCGTGATCGGGCCATCGGGGCCAACCTCCCGTCCCCTGCAATGACCGGGGGGGTCCAGGGTTTTCTTCGGACACGGCAGGGGAACGCTAGCTTGTCGGCGACAGCCGGCAGCCAATTTTACTTCGAGGCGTTGGAAGCGGCACACGGTTTGTGTGAAAAGTAAAGGTGAAAAAGTAAATGCCAGAAATAATGGTTGGGTTTGACCATGTTCAAATTCGAAGTCTTTCGCGCCACAACCTCGCATCATCATCCTTCCTCGTACTTACAAAATCCGGTGGTCTGTACGGTACTGGGCGGCGCAATTTGTCCTTCGTTCAATCTATCGCAGGCGAAAGTCCTCGTGCAAAGCTGGCCTCCACCTCCAGTGACCGCCCTGAAGCAACGTGCCCGAGTCTATTTGCGCCTCCCGCTCTTTGTCGAAACGCCCACACCACAGGATATTATGCAAAGGTACTGTGTTCTCAATTTTTTTTGGGCATGACCTTGGCCGCGCACCAATAATCCTAACCTCAAACTAGTTTCCTATTTTCCAATCTTTTAACCCTCCTTTGACTTCTGCTAATTTCTTCCCGGCTCCTTTCTTGTTTCTTGATAATTCTTTATTGGCCATATGCCCTAACGTCGGCGGCGTACCTAGAACGCTGGAGAAGCTCTCAGTGCTAACGGTCGTATGCCTCAGTGAGGATGCAGCAAGTTGCAGACAAAATGCATACACAGGCACCAACGACAGCCCTGGACCAGCATCAAAAAGCAGTCGGCACCTCATGCAGCTCCCTAGGACAGCTCCAGTGCGGCATAGTGTCAGAGTTAGCCTGGCGGGATGCCCTGCTCCAGTGGCTGCTGTGGGTAGCCCTTGTCCACCTCCCCAGCCTTTCGGGAAAGGGACAAGGCAAGCAGTTGCCTTCAGCTAGCTCGAGCGTCACCAACAACCAATTCCCCCACCAAGAGGACCGCTCGGGAGCCCCCAGCATCGCGGCTGCATCTTCTTCTATAGTCGGCCCGAGATATGGAGCGAAACGTGGCAAAGGCAATACTCATGACGATAACGACGATAGCGGCAACGACAGCAACGACGATAAAGGCGACAGTCGGACGAGACCTCAACAGCAGGATGGCGTCAACTGGGCCTGCCCTTATTACAAATCGAATCCGTTTTTCCATCAGCAATGCAAAAATGCCAAACTCTCGCGCCTCGGTGATATCACACAACATATCAGACGCAAGCATTCACAGCCACCGTTCTGCACTATATGCGGGTTTGTCGCCGAGGGATCCAGCCCCCCGATCCAGGAGAGCAAGCTGAAAGAACACCGTCGGCAACCCGGCGGATGCCAGCCTAAGGATTTCCTCCCACCGCCCGGCGCAACCCAAGATCAACTCACGAAGCTCAGCGGGAATCTGGTTCCGTTACCAGATCCACCTACAGGTGCTGCTGCAAACACACGTGAGAAAAAATGGTTCAGAATATTCAGCATCGTTCTCCCGGGCTTCCCGCTCCCTTCATCGCCTTACAAGGATTCTGATATGGCCGATCCGCTGTTAGTGCTCTTGCTGACATACATCAACCGAGGTGGTCTTATAGAGGTCGCGCAGTTACTCGGCAAGCCAGAACTCGCCGCTCCAGTCACCGGGCCACTTGGCCTTTGTCTTGCCCATTTCTGGTTCTGGGCCACAAACTTTGCGACATCATACTCCCAGCATACCGAAACCCAATCGCTGCAGCCATTCCCTCCAGTTGAAAACGAGTCGGATTTTACCCAGAGCGCAGCTGCCGTCCTTAATGCCAACGACGCAGGCGGCCTGCTTGTATCCAGGTCGGGATCTGCAGGGCAGCTTCCCATTACATCCACCACCTTGGAATTTGGGACATCGTGGAACCCGCCAAACGCCAGCGACGGCATCGATTCGTTGGACCACCTTGACTAAAAAACTAGATTACGCGCCACGTGGCCAGCCTAGGATCTCTAGAACGCGGCTATAGTGGGCAACTTCGCCGGGCGACGCCAGCATAGTGTGGTGCAACCCAAAAAGTCAACCTAATCCTAGCTGAGGCTCACTCTGCTTCAGCTTTTTCCTTCACCCGAGAGCTTCCGGCTATTCACCTTGCCCCCGACTACCCGAGACGACATCATCTCCTCTGCTCCGCATCATAGCATGCCGGAAATTGGGCGACCGATCTCTTTTGTCAATTATTCTTCGATTCATCGTTTTGTCTTCTTAAGAGACCTAGCGGATACGAGGCTACCTTAGTTATATTTGCACACGATCCCACGCAGCTACCGATGTACTCATGGCAACAGCATGTATGACAGTCATGAGGAACGCGCATGCCGGGGCTCTTGGATGACTTCATGTAATTTTTCACTTTGTAAATGCCGACTTGGATTCTCCAGGTTGGTGGGATTAGGTACTGTATATGACCCATGGTCAGACCTGTTGTAAAGATACACCATCCCATTTTCATCATTTCAGAACCATGCGTCTGTGCTTAAACAACTTGAATGGTCATATTCGGTGGCAGATTTCATCTTCAACCTCGCTTGGGGAAGTTCTAGGCTTCTCATATCCGCTACGTGCTTGTTCTAGAACTATTATAATTATTGGGTGGTGGATATCAAACAATGACATTCTCCCATCCCCTGCAGTGTGCAGGCGGTCTGGAATTCTCGTTCTCCATCCTAGATGTATCATTGTAACGGGGGAACCCGTCGTTGAAAACTTAGAACGCTGGAGCTGATTGCAACTCGGGAATTAAGAGTAAAGATAAGGTGCAACAGGTCTCGATTAAAGTAACAACGTCAGAACCTGACTCTCTTTTATGAAAGGTCTTCTGCCTGTTGGCTTGAGGCCAACCTTTCAAGACTTAGCGCTTGCGGCGGCCACGTCGCCGCTTAACAAGACATCGCTAGCAAGCCCAAGATGCTGTTAGTCCTTCATGGACACTCCAGCTGCCATGACCGTTTGACACGTCACAATCACCCAGGCTTTGGTTAGCTGAATATAGCGGTGAGAAGGAGAAGACCGAAGAAAAACATACAGGGAACGAGAGGGCGGTGGAACCAGAGCGCCCCCCCGATTTTACCCAAAAAATAAATCAAAAAATACATGAATAGTATATGGACAGCAGCAAAGTTTAAAAGAACAAAACGGAGGTAGTTGTACACTCTGAAAAACAAAGGAAATCATATGATTTGGAGCGAGCGGCCCGGGTTCGTTAATTCCCTTTTTCGCATCTAGCCATCAGATCTGGTCTCACCAGACCACACGAGCTCAAGCATGCGGTCGAGAACCGCCTCTTGAAACTCAGACAGGCTCAACTCTTCCAACTGAACGGCGGGTCTCATGGAGCCGAGGAACTTGCGGACCAGCTCCGCCCCGTTCCTCACCCAGTACGCCCTCAGCTCCTGCGCCGCTCGGACATGGCCATCTTGGTGGTGGTCAAGCCAGAGCCCCGTCGCTGGCGGCTCCGTGTCGGGAAATATAATCTTCCAGATGGCTCGGTGCTGGTCGCTCTCTGGCAGAGAGCGGTCTGAGCGGCGACAGAGCTGTTCCATCTGATGCTGGCTGACGCCCTCGGCGGTAGGCGGGACTTTGGTCCGGGGACACGTGCGAGTGTCCATGTGCTTGTTGAGCTCGGCGTACGTGGGGAATGTGCAGCCGCAGATGAAGCAGTACGGAGGGCGTTGGTGGCGGAGACGGACGTGCTTCTTGGCTGTGTGGATGCTCCGCAGGTCAAAGCGGAGGCAGGTGCGGTGCCGACTGGGGTCGCTAAGATAGAAGGGGCAGCCCAACGAGGGTGCTGCGTCGCCTGTGCGGCCAGTTTCAATGCCGACCGCCGCGTCGGCGTCGATTGAGTCGGCAGCTTGGGACATCACACCAGGTTTCCGTCCTGGGGACGGCTCGAGCGGTGTTGTTGGATGTGCCACGGGGGCGGCTTCGCTTTGCCTATCATCCGTGGCCAGCCGTTGATAGTACTGCAGGAGCTGTGCACTGGCACAGGCGTCTACACCGGAGGCCGCTGCCCCGGCAGGACGGTCGGGGTCCTCTACGTCACCATCATCATCATCCTCCGAGTCGGAGGAATAGCTGACGTCGGAATCCTGGGCTTCCAGAGCTGTGTAATCCGTCGGGTCCAGTTTGGCTGCGAACTGGCTTGGCGATTGGGCAGGGAAGCGGCGTCCTCTCCCCTCCCCTTCCGTGTTGTCGGAGTTACCCGGAGCCGCATCGGATGGCAGGGGCACCGGCTGGGAGGCGCAACGACGTTCTGCTACCCGGATGTGTGATTGCTGATTCCGACAACAGCTGATCGTGGCCTCATCAAAGGAAAGAGGAAGCACCATGTCCGCTATTCGGGTCCTCTGGGGCGGGTCTCCCATGGTCCACGGGACTCTGCAGTTGAAACGCCGTCGCTGGAAGACGAGATTTGGTCTCTTGGCGTATTCAACCAAGCTTGAAGATGATGTCAATCAGGTAATAGTGGCCGGCCTTTGTTCTGATGTCTCGTAGGTTGGAATCATCACTTGACGGGCTGGCGAACATGATTGATATCTCCTCGAGATGGCTAGCCTCCTGCGCGTACGCGCAGCCCGCTCATTGGTTCATGGCAACTGGGCCAATAAACATGCATGTTTTTCTGATGAATCAACGGCCGCCCCACCATTATGGCGCTCCGATCCCAATCCCGGCCCGCTGGCACAGGGCAAAATTGGCCGATTTTAGAAAATCCACACGAGCTGTGCAAGGCGGCAGGAATCCGATGCATGTCATTTCGCTGCCTTGCACAGCCTGTTTCTTCGTAACGTCACAAGATATGCATGCCTTGATTATCAACATGACGAAAATTTCTGCCCATCTGGCGGTGGTCCGCGGTCCCCTCACCATGGTACGTTTCGATAAGTGAAACCCCAGCTAACTCCTAAAACAATCTTTAAACCGGAATGCATCCCTCGCCGAGAAACTCGTCGCTCGATACCGCATATCGAGCCTTTAAAATCACGCGAGGAGGCAATGCTCGGTGAAGGGCTGCATTACAAGCCGGGGGAATCCAACGGGCATTTCGTCTGGAAATTCGCGATGCCAGACGCTCCCCCTCCAATAACGTGGCACGAAATCCCGCAGACCTAATACCCCTTGAAGCAAGGGTTCTGAAGAGGCTAGAAGTGGATCTCGGAGGCGTGGATAAGTTCAACTAGCTGCTTCGGATTGAAAGGTACCAAACAGCTTTCGGAAACACAAAATCTCTCCATAGGTACTCAAGAGAGAAACGAGGCATAAAGCTCAGCTTATGGTGGCTCGGACACCCTTGTCCAGATGCCCGCCAAATTTCACGGCCTCTCCGTCCATCGCTCCACGCACGTAGCTTTCACTTAGAAGCCAATGCTAAGACATATTGTCATCATCCTGTTCCGTCTCGCGAAACGTCGGGAGGATAAAAGATTGGAATGATGTCCTCATCCATTTCGCGGGGGGTGGACAATGTCGCGAGGTCGGGGGCAGTGTGGTCTGTGTGGATGGGAGAGAAATTCGGGAGAGCCTGCAGAGGACGAGAGAGTCGATGTGGCCGGAGCGTCGAAGAGTACCAGTGACAGGCCATCCTCGACTGAAGAAATTACAGGCGTCGACCTCGAAGCGCGGAGGATGGATGTGGATGATTTGATCATCTTGAGGGCGATTCTGTTTGCGGCCTTGTTTTGGACTGCACCGGACACCAGTGGATAAATAACCGTGCACGTGACCACACGCAGTCATCAAGTGACACAAACGAACAAAGTGCGTCAAGGCCGCTTGGTTCTATTTGCCAAAGGCTGTGTGCTTTGGTGACTCATTCCGAGAATAAAGGTGCCCAGCCTCGCCAGTCCAACAAACCCAGGACAACCATAGTGCACATCACCGAGGATTGCATGGCTTCGGAACATCACGATGAATCGGCCAGGACCACAACTCGAGAGCAAGGCAGAGCTATTCCATGCTTGTCAACTCTGCCCTCACATTCAATTGGAAGTTGGCGTTCAGTCTACCGTTATTGTCCCGTTCACCCAGATCATTCGCTCTGCTAGAGATGGATGTGCTTTTTTCCGTGAACGGCTCAGGCGAAGGTTCCCCCCCTCTTCCTGGGTATTTGAACCCGATGTTGATCGGTTGCTCGACGACGCTTCAATCCTGGACCAGACCCTATCTCTGGAAATACACGCCTCTCTGGATGATGATGGTCTAAGCTTCATTGACTGCGATTTTGTTCTCTGTAACAAGGAAGCTTGGGGCGATGAAAATGACACTCTATTGGGATGGGTGTCAAAAGGTACCTGAATCTTCACTGAGATCCCCAACAACCGATGAGTAACACAGCAAATCAGATAGCACAGCAGCCCATTATGTTAAAACTCGACCGCCGAATCGATCCCCCTGTTCCACGGAGAACATACAAGGGATGAAAGACTGCCTGCAAGATTGTAACGAGAACCATGCAACATGCGCAAAGCTCAGACAACAGCTGCTTGTCTATAGACGGCCAAAGTACCTACTCGACTTAGGGTCCGTCCACGACGGACAAATCTGCATAATAGATACTAAAGGGACACGAAGAGACGACGTGAAGTATGCCATTTTGAGCTATTGTTGGGGAGGCAAGCAGACCTGCAAAACCACGTCAAAAAATCTCAGCCAACGTCTCCGTGGGTTCCCGCTCGCCGATCTCCCGGAGACAATTCGCGATGCTGTGAACGTCACACAAACTCTCGGATTAGGCTATCTCTGGGTAGACGCGCTCTGCATCCAGCAAGACATCCAGAGGCATCTTATACAGCGAGAACTAGACGCCATGCCCGAATTTTACGCTACGGCGGCGGTTGTCATATCAGCGGCTTGCGCGCCGCACAGCGATGCCGGGTTTTTGAAAGACCGGGATCTACGATATCACGAGTATGAGCTCCCTCTCACGGTGATGGACGAGGGTTGGTCTGTGGCTGGCCGAATCAGGCTCTTTGAGCGCTCATCTCAAAAAAAAAGAGAGCCTATCGACATGAGGGTGTGGACAGAACCGGAGAAGAACAACGCTCTGTGCAGTTTTCGGTTCGAGTCCGAGCGGGTCGCGTGGCGGTGTCGCCAAACGGCAGACGCGGACAGCGATGTTGATCTGCTGCCGCCCTATGCGGACTTCATCAATGCATGCTCTTTCGACGGATCTATGTTCCCAAGCATGCTTCCAACAACTCCGGACGCCAATGACGAAGGAAATATGAGGCAATACCTGCAACATGTCCGCGATTTCTCGGCGCGCCAATGCGAATCTTTCGGTGACAGGCTGGTCGCCTTCGAAACGTCTGCTAGGTCCATGGCAACGGCCATGGGCTGGGAGGAATCGCAGTACAAGGCCGGGCTCTGGCTGAAGGATATGCAAAGAGAGCTCCAGTGGTGTCGGGATGTCGACGGCAGGAATGGCTCCGCAGATTGGCTCCGCCCAAGCACGACATTGGTACCGTCATGGTCGTGGGCTTCAGTACCATCAGCAATCACCTGGAACGACCTGAACGACTTGGACTGGGGTCGGTCGTACACATTGCGAGTCATCAAGTGCGACGTCGAACTTCAATCTTCTTCACGGCCATTCTCTGGTGTCAAGGGGGGAAGTTTACTGGTCGAAGGATACGCCCTCAACGTCTTCTGGGACGGCCAAGAATTTGTCCACAGAGTTCGGTTTGGTGGCCGCAAACGAACCTCATCTCGGGCCCGGGAGCAGATTGCCTCCAATAGCACTGGGGTACCCTCTCATGTTCAAGGAGGTAACATGGGGAACCGGACACAGAAACGTGGATCTCCAATCCGCTCTGATCAGTTGGTCCCTCTTGAGGCCTGTGGGCTATCCATTAGTGCGGTTTGGGACTCTTTGCTACCACCGGCATCACAAGATGTCACATGTCTGGAAATCTTAGACGCTGATGGCTTCTCCTCGGGGGTAATCCTCCATTACATTGGCAGCGGGAGATTTCAAAGGTTGGGTTACTTTTCTACTGATTACGAGGACGCAAGTAGCCTACCGGGCGGAGGATTAACCACTCATCGAAATTGGTTTCATCAAAAAAGACGGAGGAGATTTTGTATAATCTGATCGCTAGCCGCCTAGCCGGCTGGGGCCGGGGCTCTGGGACTGTATGAACAGAGCTATTTTCATCTACATGCAACGCTAGCTTACACGTTTACTCTATTCCTGTTTGAATACCTAGCCTAGCTCTGCTTCTATCCGCCTTCTCTGCTAACACAGCGGCACTGACGTCATGAGCGACCTCTTTCTGGCAAGCTGGACACTTGCGGTGCAAACCCAGGCCCATCGCATATAATCCTGGTACATAATATGAGATGTTACATAACCAGCGTCTCTTATCCTTGGCTTAGATATACTAGGTCGACTAGTACAGAATTTTCTCGGCCAAGAAATACCACCATATATACAACGTGATTGGATCGTTTCGAGGCGCAGGTTTCTGTATTCTACCTCGGTACTTAACCTGCCCTACTTGTACTTCCACTCTCCTGGTTTCTACATATATACATATATATATATAGGTAAGGTGGTCCACAGCGGCGCAGTACATCACAACGCCATAACGACGACGGAACAAAATAAAAGTGTATTTGATCAGATAGACCGACAGAGAGCTATTATCACACACAGAATGCCCATCAAATCCCCACACAAACATAATAATCCGGCCACAAGCCCCAGCACTCACCGCCCGTATTCACCACGGGATTCCAGGCGTAAAAGTCACTCAGCGCAATCCCGTGCGTGTTAGCAATATCCCAGCACCCGTCGCCGCTCTTGACAAAGTAAAACCGCTTGCACCCCTGCACCATGCCCTCCCGGACCGGCGTCGGCGTCGCCACGCCACCAGCACTAGTAGTCGTTGACGGCGGCGCAGAAGTACTGGTCGACGAAATCCTACTGCTGCTGCTTGTCGTAGTAGCCGGTGGTGAAACAGGCGGCTCACTCGTCGACCCATCCCCCTGCAGCCCAACACAGATATAATACCCCTTCTCCAGACCGGCACACGCACTCCCGAGCGCAGGATTCCACGCCCCCAGTTCCGTCTCCGAAACTCCGTTATGCACCGCGATGGACGCGCACGTATCTTCGTCCGCGACAAGCCACCACGCCCCGCAGTCAGCCGCGACACCAGGCTGCGTAGGCCGCTCGGGGGGAGTCGTCGGCTCGGAAACCGGCGCGGAGCGGGTCGTCGGCGTGCCTGGGATGGCGACGCAGTAGTACATATCGCGCCGGATGGACTGGCACTCTGTTCCGACCGACGGGTTCCAGGCGATGAACTGATCCCTGGAAAACGTGCCAAAGATACTAGCAATAAAAGCGCAGTCGTCGGTGCCGGTGGCGAGGTACCACGCCCTGCATTCGGGCGTCGTGTCCGTGGGCACCGGGGACGGGGTCGTGGTCTCGGTCGCCGGCAGCGGCAGCGACGACCAGTCGAAGGCCATGACGCAGTACCAGTACGACTGCCAGAGGCCGTCGCAGTTGCCGTTGAGGAAGGGGTTCCACTCGAAGAACTGGGCCTCCGTGATGAAGGTGTATGTGGCGAGAATGGTGCGGCAGGTGTCGCCGGCTTGGGCCTGGACGTAGGCGTTGCAATTGGACGGGAGGGCGCCCTGCGTTGGCGTGGGCTTGAACACGGGTGACTCTGTCGGTGTGGGGGTGGGCGTCCAGGTGAAGTAGGGCGGGATCTCGATGGTTGCGTTGGCGGGGCCGGTCTCGTAGGGGAGCTCGTACTGGGTTTGCGGCTGGATGCCGACGCAGACCCAGTACATCACGTAGAGGCCGGAGCAGTCGACGCTGTTGATGGCCGGGTTCCATGCGTAGCTGGTGGTGGTGTTAGTGTTGTTTGGTATGGTATGATGTCAGTGGGGACTTACAAATCCTCGGGCGACATCCATGTTATGTATTCGCCAATGATGCCGTTGCATGTCTCGCCGGGCTGGACGAGATGCCACTGGCTGCAGTACTGCGGCTGACCGGCCTGGGTCTGTGTTGGTGGCCAGTCGGTGCTGTACGTCGGCTGGACGATGGTCTGGTTGGTGACGGGATACCGGGTCGAGTACGGTGTAGTGACCGTCGGCATGGATGTGGTGCTGGGGGAGCTCGTGCTGCTGCTGCTCCTCGACGTAGAGCTAGTGCTCACCACTGCCCCGACGCCAACGCAGTACGCCTGTCCCGGCCAGAAGTTTGTCTGACAGTCCGATGATATCGCCGGATTCCAGGCCAGGAACTGGGCGTGGGTGAGACCAAAGCTGGCTTCCACCTTGGAGCAGTCGTCCCCGCTCACGACGAGATACCACTTATTGCAGTTGGACGGCGAGCCTGTGAACGTAGGGCCGGGTGGCGTTGACTCTCCCGGGGCGGCAGACGTGGTCGGCGTCGCCGACACCAGCGGGCCCAGACCGACGCAGTAGGCCTGGCCGAGCCAAAAGTTGGTTGTGCAGTCACTCGACACGGCCGGGTTCCAGGCCAGGAACTGCGAGTGCGTGATGCCAAACTTGGACTCGACCGCCCCACAGGTGTCGCCGTCGACGATCTTGTACCACGTGTTGCAGTTGGACGGCGAGCCGGAGAAAGTCGGCCCTGGCGGCGTCGGCTCGCCCAGTCGGACGCCCACGCAATATGCCTGCCCCAGCCAGAAGTTGGTGATACAATCATTTGATACCGCGGGATTCCACCCGATGAACTGAGAGTGAGTGATGCCGAATTTGGCCTCGACGGTTGCGCACGTGTCGCCGTTGGCGATCACGTACCACTTGTTGCATGTCGACGGGGAGCCGGTGAAGGTGGGTGCCGGCGGTGTTGATGCCGTTTGGGCGCCGACGAGCCCGATGACATGAGCAGCGACGACGAGGAGCTTGGAGAGACCCATGGTGGGCGATAAAGAGTGACAACCACGTTCAGATCTCGTCCGCCCGGCGTCCCTGGCGAAAGGAGAGAAAGAAGGGCCTAAGAGAAAGAGAGAGGACGGCGAGGGAGCACGACTCGGGTCGTCCAGACTGTCGACCGGCGTCGTGATGATTCCGTTCCACCAGCTCGATATGAGCCTCGGATCAAATGACTAGACCCTCACGTATAGGATTCCGAGGAGGTCACGGCAGACTGATCAGGGGTATTGACCCATATCTCCGAGATCCATATCCTCATAGTCCTTTAATGGATATGTCTTGCATCGCGCTATTGTTTGAGATTTTTGAGAGTCTCTTCAGCAGGATTCTCATTTCCCATGACCCCAACGGTATCCATAGGCAGTAGCCAAGCTCGTGACAGCGATACTAAGAGGATCCCACGCGGCCGACATCGCATCGCAGACGCCGTTTTTGGCAGTTGACATGCCTCGGGCCAGACGGGTAGTAACAGGGCAATCTTAAACAACTCTAGAGAATGGATCATGGTGTAGACCGGGTTTTCGGATGGGGTGCAAATGCGGGTCGGCAGAGACAAAGGATTCCGCCCAGGCCGGCGGAGCCAGATCTTGGCTGATGATTCTGACCAATGCAACACCCACAACCAAAGGAATTTACGGAGTTGAGCGGATATGAGGACCCACAGACATGAGCGCCTTACCACCGTTAATTTCGAGTACAGGGAAGGATGCCCGCCAAGCGGTCCCTTTGTAACCGTAGGGCAGAAGCACTCGAGTACCGGTACATGTCATTTTGTCAACTGACGACAGTCCTCCTCTGGGAGGGATTTCTGCAGAAATGACTTGGGGACAGCGCTCTCCCTCTCTTCCCCGCCCTCGATCGACCGAGTCGGCTGCTGCACACATCACTCGCCCACCATGAAGTCGGCATTGTCACTCGTTTTTTCTCTTTCTTTCGCCGTCAACGTGTTGGGCGGCAGCCGGGCGTGGGAGGGCAGCATCTCGAACGACCTGCTGCGCATGCGCCATGAAGCCCAAGAGACGCCCATCGCCGTGGACGCAGCGGGCTACGCGCTTCGCATGACAGACAACGCCACGCACACGGGGCTGAAGAAGCGCTACTTCAGCGTCAACCCGGGTGCGGGCCGCAACCCGACGTATCTGTGGCCCAAGACAACCATCAGCTACTGCTTCGACACGCAGGAGAGCAAGGACAAGATCTACGAGTACCTTGAGCTCGCCATCGACTCGTGGAGGGCGGCTGGGCTGTCGCCGTACGTGTACAAGTATGCCGAGGTGGCCAACCCCGGCACGGCGTGCACGCAGAACAAGCAGCGCGACGCCATCCTCGTCATCTCGCACAACGACCTCGGCCGCCACCAGACGACGGTCGGCATGTGGCCGATCGACAAGGACACGCGGCCCGACTATGTCGGCCCGACCATGGAGCTGTCGACGCGCGACGACGTGGCACACCTGAACATCGTGGCCAACATCGCGCACGAGATCGGCCACGCCTGGGGCTTGTATCACGAGCACCAGAACCCGCTGTTCTGGGGCGCGCCCTACTACAACGAGGCAAACCCGGACCTGGCCGGGCGCGTCTTCGGGACCAACTTCGACTGCTCAGCCCTGCGCGACTACCACCCGGTGCGCCAGAAGATCCAGGCCAAGTACAGGGACAACGACGCCCTGGCCGTGCAGACGATGCGCGACGTGTGCACCAAGGCGAGCGCCGCGTCCGACTGGGGCTTCTCGGCCGCCGATTGGCTGCCCATCGTGGCCAACTTCAAGCACACGCCGGGCATCCCGAGCATGGGCGCCAACTACCAGCACGTCGACTGGGACTCCATCATGCTGTACGCGTCGGGCGCCGGCGGCCTGGGGTCTGCACGGCCTCCCACCAACCCGAGCGAGGATCCGGATGTCTACGACATGCGCGCGCCCGTGCTGCGGCGCAATGACGGCGCCAAGATCCGGCCCAATGCCGTGCCGAGTGCCGGCGATGTCACGGGCATCCGGAAGCTGTACGACGAGTCGGCGTCCTACCGCGAGGGGAATAACCTGGGCAGGGGGTTCCAGCTCATCAACGATCCCAAGAGCAACCGCTTTGTTGATTTCATCAAGGACATTACGGGCAAGAAGGGAGGGCCGAGCTGTGAGAATTGATCATTCGTTTACATTTTATTTGTCCACTTCTTGTTTCATTCTAGTGCTTAGGCGATAGAGACTTTGAATATGATTGGAGATATATTTTTAAAATTGTTATTGTATCTTTTCTCATGGGAGTCCAAAGGGTCATCATCACGCCATATCCGTTACCCCTTTTCATGCAGCGACCAATGACACGCTCGCATTGCCGTCTCATGCATCTCTGGACATGTAACGACCTGTTAGGCTGGGAAGGAGCACCCCCAACAAGACGGAAGGCACACACAGACCACAGCAACTGTATTTAGCCAGCCACAGGCTCACTTCTCCTCTTCCAAAATCATCTCATTCCTACAATCTAGATCTGTTTCTGCCTACAACGCATCCTGCGGCACAAATGTCCCGGCATCCGCCTGATAATACGTCCCGTTATACACCAACGACTTGGGCCGGCTCAGATTCGACCCAAGCGCGTCGATCAGCGTGCCGTCGTCCAGATCGATAGCCCACACAAACGTGCCGCCCAGACAGCGCTGGTTCGCAAAGTCCTGCTTGATCTTGAGCGTCTGCGCATCGTCCCACGACACCCACTGGTTCCCGCCCCACGTCACAATCTTGACGGCCGCCACAGGATCAAAAGTCACGGTCGCACCGTCGTCGAGAATCTTGACGATCTCGGCCGCCGACAGCACACCCGCCGTGCCGGTGCACTCGCCGCCCTTCGCGCCGTCGGTGAACTCGCACCCGGCCGCCATGCAGCCCGGATCCTTCATAGTAAAACTGCGACCGTAGAAGCCGAGACCCAAATTCACGCGCTCCGGGTTGATGTTGTTCCGCCACAGCAGCTCCAGGGCCATGTCGATCTCGGTCATGTTGGTATGCGCAAAGGCGTAGGGCCCGATCGACTTGACCGTGCTGTCCCAGGTGCCGTGGATGTCGTACGTCATCATGTTGAAGAAGTCAATGTGCGGCTCGATGTTGACGATGTCGAACCCGCGCAGGTACCAGTACGACGCCGGGAGCGTGATGCTCAGCCCGAACTTGCGGCCCGTCCGGTTGAGGCGCTCGCGCAGCCGCCGGAGCATCGTGACGAGATTATCATAATCCTCGGGGATGCCGCCGCGGTCCTCGGCCACGGGGTACTCCCAGTCAATGTCGACGCCGTCAAAGTTGTGCTGGAACAGGAAGGTGACGAGAGATTCGAAGAATGCGTCCTGGTTCTTGGTGCTCTTGGCCATGTCCGAGAAAGCAGTCCGGTACGGGCCCTCGTCGTTGTGCGCCCATCCGCCGATGGCGATCCACACTTGAAGGTCTGACTGTCTCGCCTTGAGCGCGGCGACCGCGTCGTAGTGAGCAGCCGTCTCGGTGTCCATGGGCGCGATGTGGAACGACTTGGGGTCGATCATGGCGAACGAGTAGAAAATGTGCGTGTAGTAGCCCAGGGGAATATCCTCGGGCGCCATGCGTCCACACTTTCGCTGCCCGTTCCAGCCCTCCCAGTAGCCGATGGTCTTCGCGTCCGAGCTGCGGCCGGAGCACTCGGGTTTGGCGGCGAGGTTGCCGCCACAGAAATCGGGCGTGGTGCCGCAGAAGCCGAATTTGGAGCAGCACACGTTGAGCGGGCAGGTTGTCGCGTTGCTCCATTCCAGCCCCCAGCCCGGATCGCACTCGCTCTTCCACTTGCAGTTGGACGTGCACACGTCGGCGCCGCAGAAGTCGGGCCCGGCACCGCATGCGCCGACCCCCGTGGCGTCAAGGGGACCGCAGCACCCGAGCTTGCACGGCTTTGTGCGCGAGCACGTGTAGTCGGGTTCTTCTTCTTCGGCCGCTGCCACGGCCATCATCCGGAATGTCGTCGGCTCCGCGGCGGTAGGGATGTGGCCGACATCTTTGGCTTGCTCCCAGAACTGCGATGCCGATTCGAGGTCGGCGGCGAGGACCACGCCGACCAGCGCTGCGAAAACAACCGACCGCAACATGTTGACAGTAGTGACGGTCTTGTTTGTGGTAGACCAAAGGAAAATAAAGAACGACAAAGTCCAAGGGGACTCTGGGGTGGGGAGAGAGCAAAAATTCCGGGGGTGTCAACACTCGACGATGATGAGTCGGAACAGTCGGACTTGCAGTCAACATCCACTCAGGGGTAACACCGAGCTTTAGTCGCGAGGGCATATTATTACCGTCGACTATCCACATGACAAACAAAGGTACCGGTACCTCCCTCATCAAAGTCGCAACGGGCATCCTATGCCAAGCCGGATACAGCGCAGATGGAGAAAGGCGGGTCCATCTCACCATGGTCCCGAGAACCAGTTCTCGGCGGCTGACGGCGGATTCCGCGCGACGTTGCAGTCTCCGCAATAGGGGTTTTGCGATGGGTAGCAGTATTGACGGCTTCCTCTTTTTTAATCAACGGTAGGGCTACATGACTGCTAGCGTTGAATGTCGTAGTATCGCGATTCAGGTACGCCTGCCAAGTGAAGAAGTTTAATGAGCGCGAATCCTTTGGAGGGGACGTGGAGACACCACATCAACCCCACTAGAACACCCTGCCAAGAAAAAATCAGTATGTAAGTGGAAATTGGATCGCCTTCACGAGGGTATACCAAGTCAGCCGAGAACTCTTCCGTGGATATCTCCGTCGTCTTCTCGGTCAGTGCCTCGTCCTCGTGGTCTACACGACACCCCCGAGCCCGGGGATACTTCCACTCTCTTTTCTTTCTGTCTCTTTCAGCCCCTCCGTGTCCGTCACTCGTTATCTCTCCACAAGAGAGAGAGAACAAGATGGGTTCACACTCGCAGCCTGCCGCCCGTCGGCGAGGCGTCTTCTCTCGTTTGTCTACACTCGTTTTTGTTTCTTTCGTTGCTGTTGCTTCGGCGGCGAATATCGACCCCCGAGATGTGAGCGCTCCGTCTCCCGAGCAGATCTTTACCCGGGACGACAAGAAGCCGACCGACTTTGGCTGGGTCAAGAAATGGGCGGCCATTGGTGATTCGTTTACTGCCGGTATGTCCGTTGTTCCATCTCGTGAGAAAGACACTAAACAGATTTAGGCATCGGCTCGGGACATCAGCTGGGCAGCGCAGTAATGCTCGACCGGGCATGGAAGTGCTCGCGGTACGACTACTCGTGGCCGCAGATCGTCAACCAAGCGCTTGGGTCGTCAGTCCAAAAGTTCCAGTTCGAAGCCTGCAGCGGAGACCGCAGCGGCGGCATCTACGACCAGGTCGACCTGATCGACAGCGGGCTCGACCTGGTCATGATGACGGCCGGCGGCAACGATCTGTGTCTCGCCGGCATGATCAAGACGTGCGTCATCATGCCGTTCGACGGCGAGGATGCCTGCCAGGCCATCATCGACAAGGCGCAGGAGAACATCGACACCATCCTCAAGCCCAACCTCCACCAGATTCTGGACAAGCTCGACGGCAAGATCCGAAAGGACGGCGTGCTCATCTACAGCGGGTACGCGCCCTTCTTCAACACGGAGAACGAGGACTGCGCGACCAAGCAGGAGTGGGCCATCAAGGCGTGGAAGTGGTGGCAGTTCTGGAAGTGGCTGACGCCGTCGCTGACGCTGACCGTCGACCGCCGCAAGAAGTTCAACACGCTCGTCGGCAACATCAACAAGGCCATCAAGGAAGTTGTCACCGAGTTCGACAAGGACCGCGACATTGGCTATCGCGCCACCTTTTCCGACTGGAGCAGCTGGCCCAAGATTTCCGGCGGCGAGTTCTGCGACCCCGACTCGACCGGCCGGTATCCGGACCCTGAGCAGCCCGATCTGATGTTCATCAAGTTCGGCACCACCGGGTGGGAGGTGCCGCCGCATGACCAGCTCAAGCGGCGCGAGCTCGCCAACGAGAGCACCACCACCAGCCCTGTGAATGAGCCGCCCGTGATTCCCGAGGCTGAACAGCCAGACGAGACCACCCGGCGCGCCATGGATGAATACGCGAAACAGCTCCGTGGCCGCCTGACGCGCGAGCACATTTACAACTCGCTCCTCTACCGCTCCGTCAACCCGCGCGCCGAAGCCCTGCACCGGCTGAACCCGCGCGCCCCGGAACCGCCCGGCTGCCCCGGCGACGGCACACCGGGCATGCCCTTCGGTCTCGGCGTCCCCGACGCCTTCGGGAGCATCTTCCACCCGAACCAAAAGGGGCACGAGGTGATAGCCGCCTACGCTCTCCAGAACCTCGTCTACACGCGCGCCGACATCTTGGGGGTCGACGACGGCTCCTGCGCCGCGACACGCGACGACTTCCGGTGCCACCAGAAGGACGGCAAGAAGGCCTTCGTGTCATGGGACCGGCTCAACGAGAACTACAAGGACTTTTGCGACTCGGTCAAGCAGCCGGACAACGAAGTCAACTGGAAGTTCGAGAAGACGTACCACGCCGAGTCGTTCGACGAGCACACGTTCAAGATCCAGCTGCGCGACGGCGCGAGCAAGTTCGACAAGCAGCAGTGTCTCGACTCGATGGACCGGATTATTAATAGCTGCGATGGGAACGACCCCAACAACCCGCTCAACTTCAAGTTCGGCGGCAAGTGGGTGCGCGGCAGCTACGATTACCAGATCAACCCGCGCTACGACCGCAAGATGTTTACCAAGAAGGACGGCGTCTGCGAGGGCTGGTGGAAGGTGTTCTTCACGTCGTACCGGTTTTATGGGAGAGGCTGGGCCGGGCACGATTGGGGCCAGAAGACGCTGCTGAGTTCCGCTCGGTCGTGCGGCGCCGCCGTGACGGGGTGGTCGTTTCATTACTGTCTGCCAGGCGGTAAACATAACGACTGCGGCGAGTACGAGTGGGTGTCGGAGTTTAATACGCCCGTGTATTTTGCTATCGGGTGTTTCCGGAACAACTGGGTCGCGCACAAGGCCGGCGGCGAGACGTATGAGAAGACGGGGTCGACGAAGCTGGGATGTGGCGGGCCGAATGCGTAGTTCGTTCTTTTGGGGGGTTTATAGCCAATGTAAATGTTCCGTTTGTTATCCACGGCCACGCCCAAGCTCGGGTATCAAGTAAGGTGTACCTATGGTATATCGCAACAGTTTTGCATTTTGTTTATCGTGGGTAAAATAGCAGTGACGCCTGTGGTAGATTTGAATACGCCAGCAGTTTAGGACGATACAACTAGTTACACGTGGTAGTGGATTGGGGTCTGGTGCCGCAAGCTACAAGGCTACCATCTTGACTCTTTACGGTCTACGAATATCTCACTGTGAAAGACTGGACTCGAAGGAGAGTGTCAAGGTTACCACAAACTCAAAGAGGTAAAACTAAGGGGTAGGGGGAGTTATTCCCCACCTTACCTACCTAGGTACCTAGGTAGGTACCTTTGGTAAAGAATGAGGTAGCACCGCGGATGACAAAGGCTAACAGCGGACAAGGATGAAAATAGATGCAATATTGACAAAGCCGTTGGCACGACACTCCCAGTGGTTCTGGCTACCTAATCAGATCTGAAATCTTCAAGTCGGCAACAGGTCGGCCAAATCACCATCAAAATCCCCTGAATGGCAGTTGGGGGTGATGTTGAACCAACAAGAGCTGTCAACGCTGTCGAGGCCGCTCCAGGGGTCGGTCGAGGATTTGAACACATTGACAGGCAGCAGGTCCCTGGGCGTCGGAATTTCTTCAGGAACCTCCGGGGATTGCCACCGGACGATGCCGGGCAACACCCCAAACGGCGGCCCACCTGCGTGTATAGCATCCTGTCCCCCGAGCGTCTCATTGGCCATGGGCGCTGTGTCATAGCGCGACAGGTGTCCTCCGTTGTTGGAGCGAAACTCGTATACGAGCCTAACCAGCGTGTCTTGAAAGGTTTTGTCCAGACCGAGACGACTAGATTGGTCTGGCGAGCAGGAGAACCTGACGAGGGAATCCAGCACGTCGTCGAAGACTTGTTCGACATCTGGACGATAACGGTCAGAACTAGATACAAGCACAGTGGCAAGGAGGCTGCTGATTTGACGTACAAGGAGAAGGGACGTTGTGGCTGCTGCCAAATTGAAGTTTGTACAGTGACCACCATTTTTGCTCATCCGTGATGCGTTTACTTCTACGCCGCCAGAGACCATCATGTGCCTCCGGGCTCAACCGAAAGAGTGGGTTGAGGTTTGGTATCTGGACTGGTCGGGGTGATGAAGCTTGGCCAGCGCGCTGGAGGGAGGGATGCTTTCGTAGAACATGTTCTCTAATTACCAGAAGGCAGTTCGCAGTCAGCTTTGTTCAATTGAGAAGGTCCGGGGTCAAATAGAGGTACTTTAAGCGGTGGAAAGTCGGCCATCCTCTTTTCGTGCAGAGACGATCAAGGTCTTTGTGGTTCGGATATGCCTTGTGGAAAGGACAAGCAAAAAGGCGTCCAGGGCCCTGGCAGCGGGGAGCGAAGCTAGCTGCATGATCATGTTCCGGGCTCTCTTCAGGACTCCCCGCTGGCAGTTCTTGTCGTTTCCGAAGGAGCCCCATTGGGCTGGTAGCGGGGTAGTTGGGTAACTGGGACATTCTCATGGGCTTTGGAGACGTGGAGGTACATAAGCAAGCGCTCGAAAAAAGATATTCTGTCTCTCTTGTTCGTACTGCCTGACAAACACGAGCGCCGACGGGTGGGCAGAGTTTGGGACTGGGCTGAACAGGAAAATGGAAAATCCGGGATGGAAGAGAACAGGAATTCGGAAAACCAGGAAATAAAGCCGCAGCATGTTGTCACACCGGTAGTGGTGTTTGAGGCTCCAGCCAATGAAATGTGGAAAAGGGGTCAGGCAATGCAGGAACACGCGAAAGGTGTGGCAGCCTTGGCAGGGGTAGCTCGCACCCCCAAGCTCAGCTTTGTTCGGAAAAAAAAAACACTCCAGTACTCACGGCGGGCAGTGAGGTCAACATTTCCAAAGCCGTCAGCAGAAGAAATTCGACTTGATCAACTTGAGGTGAAAGGGTCCCGGACTGTTGTCCAGCGGCGTATTTCCTCATCCCCTTCCCCTTTGCCCATCAATCTTGAAAGCAACCGAGCTCGCCCGAGGCACGACAACCTGACGGTAGTGGTGACGTATGCGGGTTTTGTTGGTCAATGCGAAAGCGCGCCACGCTGCAGCCTCGCAAAGTTGACCGTCCAATAGAGACGTCTCGGGCCCTGAGCGGCTTGCTAGCGTCAGGGGAAGGACACGCAAATCGTTACCTTGCCCGTCAGGACCGCGTTTCATAGTTTTCGTATTGCAGCGCGTGGTGGCAGAAGTTAGCTGACGTTGCTAAGAACGCAGTAATCACTAACAGAAGCCAACAAATTCCCACCACCAGGTGCCCAGCTGTATACGAGCAAGGGGGTGGAGAAGAGGGCCACTGGCCGGGCAGTAGTAGTCTTGCACAGACAACTGAGGGGTAAAAAGGAATCTTCTCCTTGGTAAACCCCGCGATGGCGGCTTCTGGGTCGCAGTAGAGCTCCAGCCAAAGGAGTGCTCTTCATCAGACTGATCGCGGTCAAGCGAAGGGCCAGAGTCGGATGTACAGAGGGGCTAGAGTAGGATAGTATCGTGCGGTGAGCGCTGGAGTTTCTGTTGGTTCCTCTGGGGGATAGCCTTTGTAGACGAGGAAAAGTCGGGAAGCCGCCTTAACGGCACTATAAAAACATAAGTTCTGGCGCCTCCCGCAACGGCGCAACCAGTCGTTGTGTCCCTTCAGCATCATTCAACACACCCCTGCCAGCGAGTGTCCCTCCCCCAAACCGCCATGTAAGCTCAGCCATTCCTTTTTGTTCTAAACAATTGCTTTGTTTCTTCAAGGGGTTACCCCCAACTTGGAGATCCTGGGCTGCTTGGCCCATGACAACTCCGTCGCAGCAGGATACCAGGGAGCACGTCGTCTCAACGCCGATGCGGCCGGTCGGACACTTGTCTCAGACACGGCCGATGTCAGGCCACTGTATCTTCCTATGCTGCACTCGACTTCCAACAATTACACTGCGCCGAGGCTGACACTTGTCCACGCAGATCTTCCTCGCCGAACTTGACCAGTTAAAATGTCCACACTGAAGAAACCCGGCGCGGTCGTCCTTGCCGCCGCTATCATGGCAACGAAGGCGGCGGCGACTGCTGTCGCCACAGCCATAGTGACCACGTCGACCCCCAAGGCGGGCTCTGAAGACCGTATGAGAACACCCTTCTTCCGGGAAGAGACGAAAGGCGAAGGAGACACGGCTGCAACGGAAAGGCGCCGTTTGACCTAGTGGTCGAGAGAAGGAGTAACTCGGAAAAGGCAAACAAAAAGAAAGGCCGACAGACAGCGAGTCAACATACCGCCATGATGCAGTGGATCTGGCATGTTCCGATATGTGGACAACGGGTTTGCTGACAATGTCTTCCTCAAGCAGCGCCGAGTCAACCGGCTTCCCCGGCCTCCCCGTCCTTCTGGAGCAAGAACGAGACAAAGCTCACCCTCGCTGTGGCATTCCTCCAGCCTGTGTATGAGGCCATCCTCGGCGCCATCGGGAAGATTCTCCTGGGGTTCTTCATGAGCCTTCTGCGCCCCCTCAGGGACCGTCTCCGGGATTTCCGTCGCCGGCGAGGCCGGGCAGTCGAAGTTTCGGCGGCTGGTAAGAGCCCCACCTGCCCTTCACATGTGTTTGTGTCGAACGTGTGGTGAGGGACTGGAGTTCAAGCTCAGGAAAACCAAGCCTGTGTGCTGCGCGCCTTCGCCTTTTCACACCCATCGATGTTCAAGAGTCGAGGCTAACAGTATTCGCCAATAGACCTGCCTTAGGGTCCTCGGTACCACAGGTCGGGAGGGACGGAGGGGGAAGGAGTGATATCGGACCTCAAGGGGCGGGAGGGACGGTGCTAGCTGGGCAGTAAACGGGCTTCTGGCATCTGTAATATTGGGTCAGGGAGTATTCTGAGAAAACGAGAGAAGGAAACTCACTGTACCATAGAAAGGTTTTAAGAAAAGATGGAAAGTTCGCAGACCCAGGGGCGTGTCCTTCATCCATATATTAGGCGTATCCTTGACCACCGTGTTCCCTTCCACGGCATGAGACTTGCATTCTGAAGGAACATCCGTGGATCCATGCCAGACAGCCACCCCAGCCCCTCGGTGAAACCATGCCCTGAAAGCGCCAATCAAATGCCTCAGCACACCCCCTATATTCCCTGAGCTTGTTCCCGAATGCGCTGTGCGCAAAAAGGCTGCAGCCTTTATTTGCTGCCCCCCGGTTCTTTGTTTTGCGGCTGCACTGGGCGTCAAACACTGATCATTCCCAACCTATCACAGACGTGACTGCCCGCACACGGCGCCGTCCTTATGCGGATGCGTCCACCACTCCAGCGGCACCCCCGTGAGAACTTGCGCATTGAACACCCAACCAGGTCAAAACTCCGACTTGATGGCAAATATGGGCGTGCCCGTGGTGCCATACATGCCCGTTATTACCAGATCAAAAGTTGGCTGTCACACGTGTGGATGTGATGTGAAGAATGTGGCGGAGCTGAATCAGTCATCCCTTGCTGCTGGCAAGGGCCAGCCGTAGAGGGGCGAGTCTCGTTTTTCCCCACATGAAGTCGATGTGTCATTGCTCTTCTCCACGCGAGGACAAACAGAAAAAGAGTTATCCGTGATCTGCATCGATAACATCTCAACTCACTTTTCGGCCCCGATGATACCATTCTTCTCCTCTTGCCCCCTCGACTTGTTTCTATCCGGGAATGGCACCGCCGAGGCTTGACGTGCTCTTGTTGCACAATTTCAGCTTCGTTTGTTCCTGGCTGCCCACATCACCTACGTACCTAGTCTAGGTATTCGACAGACTCGTTAATCCGTCGACGTGTTTTTAGTATCCTCAGAGTCTTCGGATAAGTCAATACAACTCTTGTTACCAGAACTGTTCAGTGTCGTAGCTCTCGGTACTAGATTAAAAGTTGTAGAAAGGTTTGTTCTGATGTGCTCTGGGCGACCAGTTTAAGCTTCGGATAATCTCGTTCGAATAAGAAAGAAAGCGGCGGATGCGTAGAGATACTACAGTGCTAGTAGAAGAGGTGTCGAGGCTGACGCCACCGTCTGATGACTGTTTGGGGTTTCCGGCACAGTCCACCCCTATTTCTAGACTTGCAGGCACGCTCTCTCTCTCTCTCTTCTGCTGATAGTAAGCCCTGACCAAACCCACCACGCCGTAGCTAACGATCTACTGTGGTACGGAGAAACGTGTGTACAGCGATCACTTACATGTTGCGCGTCAGCCACACCGCCGGTAGTGTGCGGCCCTCCTCACCTCTCACAAACAGGAACAACCTACCTGTGTATACATCCGTTGAAGTAACCATATATTTTCAAGAACACAAAATACCGGGATGAATCCACACCCTCCATCATCCAACACCTCCCGTTTTTTCCAAGTCGCGTTTCCTATGTGTCCATCCAAGAATTCCTATCATTCCAGAGTCCTAAATAATGTCGAACCTAAACCGATATTATCCTAGTATTTTGAGTGCACCCTTGAGTTATAAACGTACCTACCTGCGCGGCACAAACACTCCATGAAAATACCTACGAACAGGGCTGAAGGGCCCATACCAAACCTCGGTGGGCTTCCCCTTCATCCACACCGTCCCCCCACCCCATGGTGAAATTATTGAGCCCTTGACTGTAACTGTTTACCACTTTACCGCAAAGCAGTCTCTGCATTCCGCAAAGAACCAAAAAAAAAAAAAAAAAAAAAGAAAAAAGAAAAATGAACTTTATCTGCCCAACCGAATAGCCGATTTTACCAACTTGCCCCAACAACCATCATCAGTCATGATGACTTCCCCGGTCTCACAGCTACATCATCACACCCAAAGCCTCGATGCAAAAGATTCATGCTAGCAGGGAAAATATATACAAATGATGCAACGCTCCCCCCAGCCATCGTATATACACCAACCCCCCCTCCCTCCTCTGATTCACCTCCCTACCTCCCTAGGCAGTAAAACTCCCATTCAACCTCAAATCCCTCGAACTCGCCCCAACACCAACCCCAAACACGCCCGCAGGAATAACCCAATTCTGCGTCCGTGTATCCCAATAACTCACATCCTTCCGCCTCAGATTAAACGTCGCCGTCCCCTTGGCGCCGGGCGCAAGCTTGAGCTTAGCAAACCCGCGCAGCTGCCTCGTCGGGGTCTCCGGCACCCCCGACGTCGGCAGCGTGAGATACAGCTGCGCGACCTCGGCGCCCTCGACGCCGCCCGAGTTGGTGATGGTCGCCGTGACGGTCGCCACCGTCTCGAAGAGATCGGCGCGGCCGCCGGGGACTGTGGCGCCCGAGGCCGCGCCGGCCTTGGCCGTTGATGTGATGGTGATGTCGGAGTAGGTGAAGTTTGTGTATGCTATATTTCTCCAGCGTTAGTTTCATATCCCACCATCTTATTTCACGGGGTGAACTCACAGAGACCAAACCCAAACTCATACCGCGGCGCGATGCCGGCCTTGTCAAAGTGGCGATAGTCGATAAACAAGCCCTCCTTGAAATCATCATTCCCGCTCGCAAGCTGGATGCCATAGTCGCTCATACTCTTGCCAATCGTATACGGCAGCTTGCCCGACGGCGAGACCAGGCCGTACAGCACATCGACCAGCGCATTCCCGTTCTCCTGACTCGGAAGTCCAGCCCAGACGATGGCCTTGACGTTCGGCTGCGCGAGGATGGTCTCGAGAACAATAGGCCCGACGCTGTGCACGACGACGATGACGTTCTTGCTGGCCTGCGCAGCCGCTTTGACCAGGTCGTTGCCGTTGTGCCAGGGATCGAGGTTCGGCCGGTCCCCGTTGACGCCCTCGACCTTGATGTATCCCTCGCCGGAGTCGGCCGTGATGAAGACGATGGCCACGTCGGCGCCCTGGACGGTGCTCTGCACGTTGTTGGTGCTGTCCGAGTCCTGCAGGCTGATCTGCGTCCCGTCGCTCTGCGCGCGCGCGCGGATGGCGTCGTACGGCGCGACGAAATACGGGTACTCGGTCGTTCCGGAGCCCCAGCCCATGCCGAGCGCGCCGGTGTTGCATCCCCGATCTACGCACGAGTTGATGCCCTTTGGGTTGACGACGGCCGCCGACCCGACGAGGGCGATCTTCTTGGGCTTCTGCAGAGGGAGGATCCCGTTGTCGTTCTTGAGGAGGACGATGCCGTCTCTCGCGACGGCGCGGATGTTCTCCTTGTGGTTGCTCTGGACGTTCGCCTTGATGTTGATGTTGGGGTACCCCTTGTCCTGGCCGAGGAGGTACCACGAGGCCAGAATTCGACGGACCATGTCGTCCAGCCGATTCTTGGACACCTGGTTGTTGTTGACGGCCGAGGTGAGCTGCGGGCCCCACAGGACCGTCCTGCCGTTATAATCGCTTCCCGGCATCGTCATGTCCATGCCGTTGTTGGCCGCACCGTTGGTCGTGTGCTGCGCGTTCCAGTCGCTCATGACGTACCCCTTGAAGCCGAGCTCGTTCTTGAGATATCCGTTGAGGATCTTGTCGTTCTCGCACGCCCACGACCCGTTCACCTTGTTGTACGAGCACATGACCGCGGCGACGTTAGAGTGGACGGCCTCGGCGAATGGCCAGAGATAGAGCTCGTGCATGGACCGGTCGTCGACGTTGCTGCTCATGGTTTCACGGTTCTGCTCCTGCTCGTTGGCGATGAAGTGCTTGACGGTAGATTGCACGCCGGCGGACTGGAGGCCCTCGATGGTCACCGATGCGGCCACGCCTTGGAGATACGGATCCGCGCCGAATCCCTCCCAGTTCCGTCCGCCGTTGGGGTGTTTGCCCAGAGGACCCGGAGCAGGCCCGAGGATGACGTGGACACCGCACCCCTTGGCCTCGGCACCGAGGTAGGCTCCTCGCTGCCGGATCAGCTCGACATCCCATGTCGATCCGGCCTGGATGGCCGGCGTGAAGGCGTTCGTGCCGGTGCCGAAGCGGATGCCCAGCGGTCCGTCTTGCAGACAGAGCTGGGGATAGTTGATGGAGCTGATCCGCGGCGTATTTCCCACGCAAGGCCCCTTCTCCCAGCCCACGCCGGTCACGATGTTGACCTTATCCTGTTGCGACAGTTTTGCCAGCGCGGCATTTGCCTTGTCGTAAGCGTCATCCCAGGCCTCGGGGCCCGACGGTGCGGACTGGGCATTCGCGAGAGACAGCAACCCCAACAGGGCGCTGGCCGAGAGTCGGGCGTACATGGTTTCCGATCGCGTGGTGCTGCTCGCTCCAACCGATCAAAACTCCCTCTCCACGCCAAACCTCGGTAGATATCCGCCATTCTTATACCACCCCATCGACCCCGGCGATGCCCAGAAATCCATGCCCAGTCGGAACACGGCGAGACTGCAATACAGCCGCTGATGTCGTTTTCATCGCAGTCCCCACAATCCTAATATACAGCCCCGGATGCGAGTCGAGCGCGAGCCAGTCCCTCGTCCCCTCGGCGGAACACCCCCGAGCGGACACTCAGAAGTCAAAGGTGGGAAAACCATTGTGCGTGGGATAGATTGCGCTCCCCGGACCGGCACTCGCAGGCCAAGATCGTACACCAGAGCGCCCAATAGCCGGGCCGCATTGCCAGATTAATTAGCCTACTTTATTCGCGCAGTCGCAGGCCGGCCGAAGCGACCACGGCCGTTCCCTCCCGCCCCGCGAAAAAAATCATAAATCCTTGAATAGGGGCGAAATACCGCCGTCGGGCTTGGTCCGAGCCGTTGACGTAGAGAGCTCCGTCCCAATCCGGCTGTGAATTTGGCCGTGGCGTCTAGCGATCTCTGACGAAGTATTTCCTGCCGTTCCCCGCCTTTTGGCGATGCTTGGCTGGCAGTCTGGTGATTAAGTTGATTGCCGGACCAGGAAACTTGGGCCGAGAATTTTCCGACATCCGTTGTGGCTGATGATTTTGTGGAGGGAGGTGAGATGGGAGAACGGGAAGCCACTCGGGAGTTTTGTGCGGGAATTCTGGCAGCTTTGTTTCAAGGAAGATGTGTCACGACCGGCGCATGAAATATTCGCACCGTCGGGTATGTCATTCGCGCCTTCGAGGTTGGTATCCTGACACATATAGGCCGAGTCAGCGACTGAGGTAGCCGCGTCCTCGGAAGTCTGGAACGTTCGTCGCTGATCCGGCTCTGTTTTTCGTGCACAAACTAGTACAGAGTCAATTTATTACCTAGGAGATAGCTTCGAATTTGACCAACTCAAGACTGACCCTCCCAAATGGTTATGTGAAGGCTTCCGTTGTCGGACCGGCTTTTAATACCGTAGCAATGGCTGGAGGATCGGAAATTAGAATCTGAGATCCCGGGGCTTAGCCTTGAGGAGACACTATTTCATGTCGGTCTCAGGGGTAACCTACTTCATAACCTTAAATTTCCAGGCGGGGTAACACCAGTATTGGCTTTAGATCTCCAACGGATCGGTACCGGATACGGTAACCGGGTTTGCTTCTATCTTTGGCGACGAAGATGGGGACCTGTACCCTCTCTTGGGATCGTGGCCGGCAATTGAACTACTCTCCTGTGGGTGTGGTGACCTTGTTGGCAGGCTGAAGCCGATCTGTGTTGCAATGTCAGAGTGCGAGACATAAACTGGACAGGAGATGGCGTGCCTGGGACTCGTGAATGAGCATATGACACCTGGTTGATCATTCGAACTGAAGTCAGCAGGCATTCCACGTGGCAGACAGACTAGTGAAACATACTAGGGATACCTTAGTGCTTCTCCGGCGTGGAGGCCGGCTTATTGCGCAGGATAGTACATGCTCGTCTGTCATTGGCACCTCCATGACCCCAAAGCGCTAGTTGGTGTAACACAGGATACAAGGTCATGCCACGTTGAAGCAGGCGCAGAGCGCGTGTGGAACTAGTGGAAATTTGGAACGTGTTGTCTCTACCTACTTCCGCAAAGAACATAATCATATCCTCGTCAAGATCTTAATGGTATTCCATGATCCCCTTCCACCTCGCTATTCGATGCTGGTAAAAGCAATGCACTCCGTATCGAGGTTATTCTTTCGGTTTCGGTACGACGAAACAGTCCATTCGCTAGGATTGCTTACTCCTCTGCTCCGACGTTAGCATTCGGCCACTCAGTCGTCTAGTGGGTCAACATACGAAAGACGAAGCTGCCGCCCTGGTTCGTGATGCGCTCCGAGAGGTTCACATCGCGCCACTCGGCGTTACCCTCCATGTTGCGAAGGCGCGCGCGCAGGACGGGCACGCTCTCGTCACCTTCGATCGAGAAGGTAACCTCCTCGGCGCTGTGCGAGAAATCCGAGCCGCCCCACTCGAAGTTGCCTGTTGGAAACCGCCGTTAGCAAGTTGCCACGTCGAGTGGAGAGGGGAAGAGAAGGTAAGGAAGCATACCGTTGTTGTTGCCAAGAACCGTGTTGAGGTCAAACTCGGCATCGACGTGCTCGCCGCCGCCGTTGTCGAGACGGGCCCGCAGGATGTGGCCGTCATCGACGCGGATGTCCGTGGAGCTGAGGTGGAACGACATTATGTCTGGTTGGTTGTTTGCTTGGTTGGCTGGTTGCTGGTTTGGGTGTGAAGTTGCGTCGGTGCTGATGAGGGGTAGTAGAGTCGAGTGTCTGCAGAGCTGGCAGGAATGGGGTCTAGGGCGGTCCTGGAGCTCCTATTTATCTTCGAGGTGCGCCCTGGTGACGAAACAGCTGTGCAACTGTGGAGGCCTCTGCAACAGCCCCGCCCGTCCCCCTCTGCTCAGCTTTGCTGGGTCCCTTCCTGCATGGAAACAAAGAGCAATCACGCGATAAGATTTCATCTTGGCAGAAGAGGGAACCGTGTGGGGAAAGGCCGCAGGTTGTGTGGGCTTGCAGCGGGCTGCGGCCGGATTGTTTGGATGGAGACGGTTTGTTGTCTTTCAGCAAACGCCCAAGAGGGGTATCGGAGGGGCCAGATCAGGGGACGAGGGGTAGCACTGCGCGGCTGCCAGTTGGCGCCCGCCGCCCGCTGGTTGACAAGTCGAGATGGCGCCATTTCGTCTTGAGCAACGCGGACAGTCCACTGCAGGCACCTCTGCAGCCCGATCGACCCAATTACGGGTGATCTGGGGTTGTCGTCCCGCTCGAGCTGGCCTGGGCGGCACGTCATCTCGCGCATCCACAGCAAATCATCATTGGCGTCCTCTCCGAGCCGGCTCCATCCCGTGCTCCCTCGTCTTGGCCATCCGGGTTCTCAGTGGGCCGGCCTGGCGAACTGGTGGCACTGGGCACATCCCGTGGTTCTTTGGCGTTGCCGATGAAACGTGTCGCCGCCGGGCCGCTCCTCGAGTCGAGATATTGCCGTCAGCCGTCTGGGCGGACGAGATGGCGGCCTCTGGGTCTTACGGTATGTCGGTTGTGGTGTGTGGTGTAGGAGACCTCTCGGTCGACAGAAAAGGTATCTCTTCCTTAAGCGAGAGCGCGGGTAATATGTGGATACTCTGACCCGCTGTATGGACCCCTATTTTACCAGACACGGGTCCATCCTGCATATCATGACACGATTAACATTGCATGATCCTACTAGAGTATGTCACGGCCTATAGAGGCAGTACCCTCACAGCCAGAGAATGTCTTTCTCTTCAAGTGTAGCTAAAACTGCTTCTCGCGCCTTCCAAAGACAAATTTTGTTGGTTGAAATTAGCCGACTAATCTACCAAAAGACCACGAACCGCTCACATGGCGACAGTCGGTGTCCCGGCTTGCCATCTGAGGAATACCATGAAATTTGCCGCCGATACGAGGGGCCGGTGCTGCTGTGATTGCTATACCTACTCTTGCCCCTCCAGGTCCGGTGTAGTCCGATGTTTACCAAGAGCGGGGTAGCTGTTGCTCGTTTGCGTTCAAACGTTGAACAAGGCGTCCTCGGGAGACCAGAAGGCCATATTCCGGCATCCGGAGAATGTCGGATAGGGCACGGGGGTTTTGCGGCAGTTCATCACCATACGCACGTACGAAGCTTGTTTCCACGGGATTGCGTGGCTTCTGTTCAACAGTGCTCCTATGAAGCACACATGACTGAAAGAACACGCATGGTACGAGTTACGCAATTCAGGGGCGCGAAACTTGTCCGCCCTTACCAGAAGCCGACGATGCATCGCATCCGGCTGACTAGCCCATCATGGCGAAATCAGACGGCAAGGAATAGTCCGGCGTGCTTCCACTCATACATGGCCTGGCTCGCGGTGTCGTATCCGGCAGTTCCCACTGGCTCGATACGACGAGAAGTGTAACAAAGCTGAGGCATGAAAGGCGGCTGTGAGAGGTGAGGTTGTTGCGATCCCGGAAGCCGGGAATGCCAAGCCTCGATCCCGACAAGCCCACCAATGAGACGTTGACCTCCGACCCAATCCGGCCATGAGCCGCGCCGCTACTCAACGACCTTGTCGAGTCCAGCTCGAGGTAGCCGGATATGGCTCGGAAAGGTTGACTCCCGGCTGGTGGGCAATACAAGGTAGTGTACCAATCCACTTGAGGCGGCAGCGATCGAGGACCGGGTCGATCATACCCAATCCGATATGTATTTCAAAGATATATACAAAAATGCTCTCTGGTCTAGATACAACCAATCGCTGTCTATATATGCTGGGCCATTCCAAGGGAGCTGTTGCCTCCGTTGAATGCGACAAATTGCGACTTGAAAAAGATATCGCCCCAGATCTGCAACGGGGCCGTCGTGGGCTGGATACCGCCAAAGCAAGCTACTCATGTCGTCAGCATCTTTTTCCCCCTCTTTTCCCGGGCAAGTCACTTACTGTTACCACTCACGGGGGCAAAGTTGATATCGGAGCCCTTGATGCGGGCCGTGTACACGCCACCCACATCGACAAACAGATCGGGAAGCGTCGCGTCGCAGGGCACCGTGATGCCACCGGCCGTGGCGTCATTCTTAGCGCCCGGGACCTGGCTGTAATACCCGTCTGCCACATCCTGCGAGACGAGCATCAGCGTTGTCCCCGTGTCCGCAATCGCCTGCGAAGTCGCCGTCCGGACTGGGTTGGCCGTGTTACCAACGGCAAACCCGGATGTAGGAAACTGCCAGAAACCATCGCTTGAGTTGACTGGAACCCACGCCATCTGCCCGGTAAACTTGGTGCTGTCGATGCGGCCGAATTCGTAGGCGCCAACAGCATTGGGGCGAAGGTCGGCGGTGAAGACGGGCTCGGCCAGGGTTGGCATCACATTGTCGAAAAACGTCTTTTGCGGCTGCGGCTTGACTGTGTTGATGCTGGAGAAGGCAAGACCTAGCAAACCATTGTTGGGCATGTCGTCAATGAATGACTGAGACACGGCCGTGGCCAGCTCGACGGCCTGGTTGGGTACCGTCACTCCTCCAATGTCGACCACATCAGTGCCCACGTTTCCAGAGGCACCGGACTCGTCGCCGTAGCGGATCGTGAATGTTGCCCCCCGCATCGCCTGGAAGGTATTGGACTGTGTCGGGTCATACACCTTGTGCCCGCGAACAGCGTTCTTGGCGAGTTGTGTGTTGAATACCCACAAGTCCGACGAGCCCGTGTCGAAGTCGAGGTTTAGCGTCTGGCCGCCGATCGTGACGGGGGCAAGATAAGCGATATCCCCGTTCTCCGGGGTTGCCGTGACCACGCCAGCACCCGCCGAAGCTTTCTCGGTGCCTGCGCCGGTGACATTGCTGGGACATGCGCAGCAGCCGGATTGGCCTGCCTGGCCGAGACCGACACCGGACGCCTTGGCTTGTGTACTCTCCACACCGACGGTGTCACCACCAACCAAACCCGAACCCTGTCCTCTTAGCGACTCCAGCAACCCCGGAGGGAGGGGCATGCTGTATTTGCGGTAGGCCCTCAACAACTCCTTTGGCCCATTGTAGCCCTTGAAGTTCTCATTCCTGGCTCTTACTACCTTGAAACTGCGCTTTTGGATGCGTGACGGCGCTGCCGTCGTTATGTCGAGAAAGAGAGTGAGAAGGAAAGCAGCTAAAAGAGTGAACTGCATTGTGCTGCTATAAGACGCCACACCAGGTGGTCGTAAAGGATGTCTTGAAGAAGATGTAAACAACTACCCAGAGCTCTCTCCAGCACGGAAAGCTCTGGACAGGAAAATGAAGGAATGGTTGGAATGAGAAGAACGGAACGGATGAGGAAAGCAGAACTGTGACCAAGGGAAAGGGGAACTGAATATATGAATCTCAGAATCTCACCGAGAGCTAGGGACTGAATCGTCCGAAGGTCTGGCCATATGAGACCAGCAAAGTTCCCAGTGGAAACCCCCGAGTCGAGACAGTCCCGAGGGGCCCTTGCCAGGTGTCACACAACAAAGAACAACATTGCCTCTGGGTTAATTCGCTGTCAGTCCCCTACCCAGCATTCCGTGTCGGGGTCGACAATTTGCATGGTGCGACACGCAAGTGGGCTCGTTGTTGCAAACCGAATGGATCTGGCGGCGTCCACACAAGCTTTCGGACCAGCATCCGCGGGAATAAAAGCAGGCGCTGCCAACCAAACAAAGCTCACTGGAGCTAGGGGTGTGGCTGGCGCCAAGACTTGAAACAGTTGGCGGTTCCGGGTCGTCCGCAACAGTCCACTGAGGCCAATGGCCGCGCTGCGACGCCCAAACAGGGCTCAGTCCTGAGGAGAAACCAACGCCAACGGATCCAACGCTCCAGGGTCTGCCTAGCGTTCCCGGGCAGAGCTCGAATGCCGAGCCGGGAAGTGCCCTTCAGAGGATGAGACGGGCCGCAAGGATTTTCCGGGGGATTGCCGCCAGCGTGCTGTTCAATGGCAGTGGCGCTGTGCCGACCAGCCACCGCGAATGAAACGACGGGCATGAAGGAGCATTGAGATGCCACATATCGTGGATGTCCATGTCCGCGTTGCACAACGCGGCAAACAGAGAGCGCCTTTACAGGCTGTCAAAGTGGCCTTTGATGTGGGGTAGCTACGGTCTGAAAAGAGCAAAGAGGGGCTGGAGGGGCAGACCCGGCAGAGGGGCACGCTACGATCTGAAAAATCTCTTCAACGGCCCACCATTTGGGCTCACTGCCACGGCTGTCAAAGACGTCGAAATGGGCTGCATATTGAGCGTTGGCCTGGGCCGGGTAGGATGCGATTTAAAGCAACTGAGTATGGTAGCGATAAATCGAAATCGTGACGGGTACGGACAACTTCACTACCCCGCCGCCAACAAGCAGAAGCCGAAGCGAGAGTCTCACGTGACGTGCGTTTCCGTTTCTCTCTGGGGACGCACCCCCGCTTCTCCGTCTCGCCGCACTGCGGTTTTCCCTGGCTCGATTTCCCACCGCATCGGGCTCCCAAGACTTGCGCGATCCACCAGATCCGCCGCCCAGCGAGCGGTATCACAAAACGGTGGCAGCTGCGTCGACTGAGTCTTGCGCCGTGCGCAGTGCCGCCTGTGCATCGCATGCGCGCCGCGTGGCAATTGAGTTTCGAAGCTGCGACAGCGGATCAGCGACCGGGCGCCCACGCCGCCGCCGCCGCCGCCGAGCTGGAGTGGGGAGCCAGCGAGAAAGTGGCCGGGAGAGCTGAGCGCCAGTCGCGGCCGGTGACTGGCCCCCTCCGTTTCTGTCCTCGGGCCGACCAGCGCCCACCAGCATCCGATCGTCGAACGAGGCTAAGGCAGACTTGACAACCCTCAAACCCTAGCAACCATCGCCTCCCCTCGTCCCATCGCTGACGTCGCTGGTGGCCGCCGCTCTCGGGGCGCAGCCACCCCTCGCCGCCATGTCGGACGACGCCTTCACCAACGCCGGCGGGGCCAACGGAACCACGCACACGCCGGGCAAACATCGCGGCCCCCGATTTAGTTGGACAACTGAGTACGAGGCCACCTTTTTCCGCTCTCTCTGCGAGTCCGACCGTCTCGGCCTGCGCGAAGGCAGCACCTTCAAGGCTGAAGCCTGGGAACGTGCGATCCAGGCTCTTATCAAGCACCACAACCAATACGCCCACAAGACCCACCTCATCAACAAGAGCGACAACGCCCGCAAGAAGTTCCGTCTCTGGCGGGGCCTCCGAGAAGACCCCGAGTTCCGATACGACCGGGTGTCGCGCACCGTCACGGCGAGCGAGGACGCATGGAAGAGGCATATTGAGGTTGGTCGCAAGACTGGGTGGAAGGCGCATGGCCCTGACTAACATTGCCGTCCGCACAGAAAGAGCCGCTGTCCCGTTCCCTCAAGGGACGGCCGTTTGACCATGAAGAATACTACGAGATCCTCTTCCCCGACGTCATCGGTTCCGGCGGCGCTCCGAAGCGACTCACCAAACCTCGTCGGAAGGATGCAGACGGTGTCAATGGCCTCGGCGATCCGGATGCGCCAGGGACGGCGATGATGGATATACTGGGCGAGTCTACATACGGTGCCCCAACGCAGACGCACATTGCTCCCCCAGTGCTTCCTCCCACTACGGCCGTGCCATCGAACATCGGCCCTCCTCCACAACAGCATACACGGGCGAACGGCATGCCACCCCGAGCCTCGATCGGGTCATCATCGGCCCTTACACCGCCCGAGGACCCGTCGTTACATTCGCGCAAGCGATTCCAGCCTCCCCTAGAGACCATCAGTCTTCCCGCTGTCCAGCAGGAGAAACGACGGCGCGTCACGGCGACCTCGGCTATTCCCAGCGCTCCGGTCCCTCAGCAATACATTGACTTGTCTCAGACGGCCCCCAGTGCCCCCATGCTACCGAGTAACAATACAACAGTGCCAGCTCCAGCTCCTCCACCACCAGGAACGCCGAGCACGTTACCGGGGACGGTTATGCCCGAAGGTGTTGGACTGCTGGCCGAAGCGCTCCGAACAGCCGTCAAGACGAAGACAACGTGGTCAGAACAGGCAGTCGAGATTTTCTTCCGCGACTTTGTCGAAGAGGATATGGACCTGCAGCTGAAGATTGCCGAGAAGATCCTGACGGACGAGAGCAAGGCCATGGTGTTTTGCAAGATGCCCGAGATCCTGCGGCAGCACTGGGTGCGGAGGCTGAGGGAGATGCACAACCAGAGGATGGGGTAGGGTCCCTCCTTGTTGGGGTCTTACCAGGGTCAGGCTCGGGGGGATGATGACACGGAGGAATGACATGACATGGACATGGTATTGATGTCGGGCGGGGATTGGTTTTGGGGGATGGGTGGGTTTCCTTCGGCGCTGGCGGTGCCCTTGATTTGGTCATGGTCATGTTTTGGTCGGGGTGGCGCCTGCGTGGCCGTCGTCCACTCGTCTCGTCGAGTAGGATACCGCAACGGGGGAGGAGTTTTGATCTCGCTGGCAGCGCAGAGAATCTGCTGACAACATGTGAGTTTTGGTTTGAGGATTGGGGCGTCGACAAGACGCAACTTGGGTTTTTTGGTAGCACCGGTGTTGGGACGGGGGGATGGACTGTATACTTATTAGCGTGGCTGGGGACTGAACATGGCCGGGTGTCGGGTGGACCGACAGGTATCTATGATTTGAATGATATCCATCTGCTTTTTGATGTATGTATTATGGCTTTTTGACTAGACCTCTCTGCTCGCGTTAGATGGTACGTGAGCTAGGAAGCACTTGTTAGCGGCTTGCGGGAAGAGTCATGACCGAATGGAGCACATCAAATCTTCATCGGCACTTGCACATTAGGCAGGTATCTTGTCACGCAAAAGTGTGTACGTTGTAAAATTGTCGAACTACACGAATGGAATCTCACATCAACAACTACATGAAAATCGCAATCGCAGCCTCCCACCATGACATGACATGACATGACTTTCTCCGTTACATGACTTCTCCGTACATATGACTAGAAAAACAAAACGAGATCATGGCCCCTTTATTGCTTGTCCACTTTACATCCCCTTCGAACCGTCGTCAACGTTCCACCTCCTTTCACAATCGAGATCGTGATCCTGAGACCTGGCGACGGGCATTTTGAGGGATTCCGAGAGAGAAGCGCCGTTGGATGTTGGATGCGAAAGGGGCGTCTTGTGGGCGACGGTTCGGAGGGGATGTAGAGTGGTGGGTGGGTGGTGGGATTTTATCTATGTGGTTTTTGATGTTAGACGAATCATCTTTTAGGAGATTTGGTAAGTGTAGATGGACAACGTACCACATCATGGCGAATCCACACCGGGGCCTGGCACCGAGGATGGTTTACTTGGAGTGGGTGGTGCAGCCGGAGCAGGTGCAGTTGGAGCAGGTGCAGTTGTCGCCACACATTTTGACGGTTTTTGATAGTCTTTCGTCGACGGACGGTTTGTTTACGGTGGTTGGATGTGCTGTTGAATTCGAGATCGGATACTTATCGTTGGGAGGAGAAGAGAAAAGGGGGGAGGGTGAGAGGGAGGGGGTTGAGGGGCGGTATTTATTCTCCCCCTTCCCTTATCCTCCTCCTCCTCCGCTCCTTCCTCTTCGCGACGGAAGCTTACCTACCCTTATTCTTACCCACCCGAGCGGATAGAAGAAACCCGCCCCGTCACATCACACTGCATCCTCATCCGACATCCAATCCTTTTTGCATCTTTGTCACATCCCTAGCGAAGGGCTAGCTACCTAGATGGCGCCAGAAAACACGACAGAACCCCCCCTTCGCTCTCGTCGCCCCGCGCGCCATCTTCTTCTGCGTGAACGGGCAAAGGAGGGGTTCAAAAACGTTGGTGTGGATGGGTGGATACCCACCCGGACACCTCCGCTTCCTTTTCTTGACGACCCGTAAGTGCACGGAACCAATGGCTTGGGAGGAGGGCCACGTTCCAGTATCTATCTCTGTCTTTCCAGCGAGCAAAGCAACCCTCTTTTGCGAATCAGATGGGGTCGATTGTGTCTAGTCTGGGTGACGAGCAGATTGATTGCGCGCATTTCGCGGGGTGGGACGTGGACGCAGCACTGCACGCGGCAACCACACCACTTTTGTAGGAGGAGCCCAACCAACAAGGAGGGAGTGTTTCTTTTCTTTTGCAGTAGTAGTGGTGTAAAGCTGCGGGAGCAAGTTTTGTTTTTTGTGTGGGCGGCTGCCGCCGGACTTGCTCGATTCGTTGTTCGGCATTTGCCCTAGCGGAAGAAAAAGCTGGGGTCCTTGTTGTCATACCCATTCATCATCGAGGGGGAGACAACATCACTACGCTAACGCAGATCCCCTAAGGTTTCTTTTCGTGGCGTGGGTTAGCTGGGGCTGTGATCTGTCATCCGTCGGTCGTCGTCGGGAGGCTCCCGCCGTCGCTCTCGGCTTATGATCGGAGGTTTGTAACCCCGCCCCCGCCGTCATCTTACCCCTCTTGTCCTTCTTTTAACTGTCTGTGTCTTTTCTTTTCTTTTTCTTCTTGTGGATTTCTTCGCGTATGTGCATCGCTGGATCTGTCGAGATGACCGCCGAACGCACCCTATCACATCCTAGAAACCCCGAAGGGAGAGAGGGTGGTGAGGAGCGGGCGATCGCCAAGACCGAGTCTGAAAGATGTGGTGGGAGTGGGGGGTGTTGAAGGGAAATGCCGATCGCGGCCGGGTGTCACCTTACCTAATAGGATCCTGGGACTGCCCTATATCCCAAGACGACGCCAATTCTAAGCGATCTGCTTATGGATGCCCGGTATCAAAATAATGGGACCCAACGGCGGCAGTCAGTGACACCGACTGGCAACCAAGTCCCGGTCGACACTTGGTCCCCAGGGTTTCATTTTGCGGAGTTGAGATGCCGAGCTGGCACACTTCCAAGGACTTGTCCTTGGGTAAGGTATCATCACGGCCGTCCCTTTCTGTTCCGCGGACTTCCATAGGTGCCCACGCCCCATTCGCTGCATGTGTGGCATGTCAATGGGTGGGATGGGGCGGCCGTGGTCACCTGCTTTGTCCAAGTCTTCCGGGAAGTGGTTGATGATAACTTGCTCTCGCTTCTAAAGAACAGGTCTGATTGGGCACGGCGAGGACCGAGCCCGCAAGCCTCTCGGCACGGGAATAGTCCGATCTTGGAACTGGGGTTTGGGGGACGAGATATTGGTCGGATGTGGACGATGAGTTGCCACATGTCCCTGCCAAGGCAGCTGGGACGGGTGGTTTGTGGGACTAGCAAACTGGGTACATTATTATTCTGGAATATCCCATCCGCCCTCCTTGGTTTGTTGAGTCGTTCTTGGGAGGCTGGATTGGATCATGAAAGCTCCGAGGGGAAAGGAGTTCCCAAAAGAAATACGGCGGTTAGATGCACTAAAAAATGTCCTCATAAAGATGACAACGCGGAGAAAGCTCTGGATACCCCATGAAACCAATATCGAATCATGCTTCAAGAGCTCAACCTCCGTGCAGGCACCGGCAGCCTCTTTCGTCCCACTGTACTCGGTAAACGTACCTAATAATGCTCGCCTGAAACGGTTTGCTCTATCATGCTTGTCCTGGAGGACGACGTATGTTGACAAGGACGCTCCAAAGATCAGTCTTGGACGGCGAATGGGGAGTGGCTGACCTGTATCCTGTTGCGAGCTTCAAGATTGGTAAGGTACCTATGATGTGTGCAGGTGTGACGAAGTACATGTGTCCGAGCAGGACGGTTCCATGGGTAGACCGGAAGCGTCATGTGTTGATTCATATCACTTGAGAGATAACCGGGCTGTGCGTGGTTGGATTACGTATGAGCTGCCGACGGAACGCTCATGGGTTGGGGAATCAAGAGAGGCGAACATCCCTTTCGAAGATTTGGGCAAGTGTGCCCCCTTGAAGCTGGACACCACCGGTCAATAAACACCAATGAGTGACACCAAGCGCCGGCGTCTATTTACCAAACCCTCTTGGCTCAGTTTCTATCAATATGTAGCTATCTTTCGAGCGGCAGCCATGGAATCCTTTATACGCCAACTGGGCATACATGTATCTAATTTGGTAAACCCGGTGGTATCCCCGCCGCCCCTTCCATCATCATAACCCTGCCATCATCCAGTCATCATCTCCTTCCACAACGTCAAACGAATCATCAGGAGCTTGTTGTATCTGGTGTTTATTCGCCATATGTCTGCGTATATTGTCCTTCCGGGGGAACCACTTTGCGCCCGGCTTTTCACCGCTACCATTGCCGCGCCGCGACCATGCACATCCGGCTACGGGGCAGTAGTACTTGCGGAGCTTGTAGTGCTTGTCGTTGAGGTGTCTGTCGAGGTGTGTTTTCGTCCCGAAGCGCATGCTGCAGCCTGCAAAGGGGCATTCGTGCGGTCGCTCGTGGTATCGGCGGTGGTGGCTGTTTCCCTTGTTAGCACCTTGGTTACATGTATCCACCCGGGATCCGGCGGAGAGGCAAAGGAAATGGAGACGGCACGTACTTGAGTTTGTGTATCTGGTCGAATGATCGGTTACAAACCTCGCAGATGAAATTTCTCGGTCCGGCGTATTCGTAGTTTTCGTAGTCCTTTCCTTGCGTCCTGGGTGACTGCTGTGATTGCTCGGATGGGGTCATCAAGTCCGACAGTGGTGTGCTGTCAGTCAAGCCATAGGATAGCGCAGGGGTTGCTTGTTGTGAAGTCGAAAACTCTGGTGAGACCGGAACGGGGCCCTCCGAAAGCCCCGCTGAACGGGCATATCCGAAAGATTGAATCGAAATCCCATACGTGGAGGTTCCCGCCGGGGAGTAGTCTATAGCATCGTTAGAGCTAGATTGAGGATATGCGAGATGTCGGTCATTTTCAGACGGGGTGGCGATCTCTTTATTGGCCTGTGGAGCTGGGGGCCTTGGATCGATGCTCATCGGTATGACATCTGGCGAGCCTGTGGAGGAAATAGCCGGACCCTCCGGACCGGTTGCAAATGCCTGCATCGGAGGCAAGCTGTCAACTCGAGAGATAGGACCAGGCTCGGCAACCATAGACTGTTCAAGGACCGGACGGCCGGCTATATGCTCGTCGCTCGACTCCATCGTGTAGGACATGTTTCGGCTATCCTGTCGTCCTTGGTTGAGATAGAACGACCACGTCCTTGGAGTCGGCTCAAATGCTGTATCGTCCGTATCCCAGATAATGTTTTCCGTCGTTTGTTCCGCCTGGTCGTGGCCGGCTGGGGCTTTTGACTCGTGGCTGCCACTGGTGCCCGGATCACCCAGTGCAAGATTAGGCGTCATACGCAGAAGCTCCTCCTCTCGTATCGCCAACTCGCTCTATGGCAGTGACGGATGGAGTTAGCTGTGAATTGGACAGATTGCGTGAATCTCTCACTCAGACATACCTCGACTTCTGAAGACCGACCTTCATCATGCTGATGGGATAGAAATGCTCGCAACACGAACCGCATTTGGTGCCTTCCAACGTGGCGAGCGTATTCTTTGAAAGAAGACATGTTGGCTCCACAGAGCGGGCAAGGTGGTGTGGCGTGAGGCGGCCGAGGGGACTCGCTGGCGTTGACCAGCGTCCCGACGTCGTCACAGCCGGGATGGACACTGACAATGTGGTCTCTTGATCCTTCGGCGGAATGCAGGTCTGCAACGCAGCCCAGCGGGCAGGTCCAAAACCTCCAGTGATTGTGAAGGATGTGTTGAGCCCATTGCCGACGAGTTGCGTAGTCTTCCAGTGGCGTAACGCAATCTGGGAAAAGACATATGTAAGGACGAAGATCAGCCAAGACGTGTTTCCTGGGAAGTTGATGAATTAGCATCGACACAAGAATCAAATAGGCATACATACATCCAAGCCTTTCTGGTCTTGGCCGTGATTAGAAATCCGCAAAGACGGCACTCGATTGGACGCTTGAAGGTACTGGGGTTAAGTGTTGAGTTTTCCGGTCTCGACCTCCATAGATCTTCGACCTCGGAATCAATGCTGGTTTCTGACCCAGCTTCTGAGGAGTGGCTATATTCATCGAAAACTGCCGTTTCGTCGCGTACCACATCTTTGGGGGCGTCCTCGCGGTTTTCTGATGTCTTCTCAGTGCTCCGGGCTCGATATGGCGCTGTCCGTCGTAAACGACCGAGGTGCTGAAGTCGTCTTGTCATTGCTATCCGTAGACGTTCTCTTTGATCTGAAGATGCCGCAGGAAACCAGTGGTCATCATAGGATATTGCCGTCGGAACCACTGGTACCGTAATAATTCGATCGTGCGGAGACGGGTTGAGAATCGGTATTGACAGGCGAAACAGACAATCGAGCATCTCGGTTATGGTGAGCGAGGTTTGAGCTAGCTCTGTCCGTTCATCAAGCTCGAGAGGATACTCGTCCGCTGATTCCGAGAAAGCCAGGTCTGAGTCATCATCGTGATCGTCTTTATCCCAGGGCGTGATTTCCCCTAAGAGAATGGAAGTTGCTAGAGAAGCGGAAATATTGTTAGCATGAGCGAGGCTCAACCAACTTTTTCGGCTCCGACAACATGACTTACCATCCTCGGCCAGCTCGGCCAAGCACTCGAGTAGTCGAATCGTCTGGCCCTCGAGGTGCGAGGCGTCCCGAAGCCGATAGGCTAGATATCTCGTCCCGGAATGATCTGCGCCGACATTTCCTACCCATAGCCTAAATCTTGTCTGTTGCTCTTTCACAGTTGACACTGAAATACCCTCAGCAGAAGGGTCGTCATGGGCGATGCAGAACTCGAGAGTGTCCAACAGAGTGTTCAAGGCGCGCGAGCACGACGACACAAGGGCGGATATGGAACCCATCAGTCATGCTCCAACACTCAGAACGGTGACACATGTTCCTGGACCAGATGAGCCCTGCTGATGCGGTTCCTGGCCGAGATAACATGGGGGGTTGGAGGATGAGAGAATTCGTGGTTGACCCCGCACTCTCACCGTCTCACGGCATCAGCTTGCAACCAACCCCGCTTTCTTTCTCTTCTTCGACCTGAAAATGAGGCGCCGTGAGATCGTGCTTGAGACTATTTGGACTCAGTGACCGCAAAGCAACCATGTCGGGGTTCGAGGTCGCCGGGGTCGTGCTGGGAAGCATCCCCATCGTGGTCTCTGCCCTTGAGTTCTACATCAAAGGTCTCGGGACCATGGGCCGTTGGCGCCGCTTCACCGTCGAGCTCAACAGCTTGGTCCTCAAGCTCCGAACAGAAGAAGCCAAGCTCCAGAACGTGTGCGAGAAGCTTCTACGTGGAATAGTGGACGATGACCACATCTATGCCATGCTTCAAGACCCTCTCCACCCGATGTGGACGGAGCCCAAGACAGTTGCCCATCTTCGCCGTCGGCTGTGGAGACATCTAAAACTGTTCGAAGAGAACGTCAAGGGAATGGACCAGGCCATGGGGGAAATGAGGCGGAAGCTCGGAATCGGGGCTCATGGCAAGGTGACGATCCACAGGCACTGATTCGAGACGATGAGCTGACGATGCCTATACCAGATTCCGTGGATGGAAGCTTCCGCGGTCAAGAAGCATATCAAGCGCATCATGTTCGTCCTCCAACAGGACGAGTATCAGAGCCTACTCAGGCAACTGCGTGAGGGAGTGTCGAGTCTTGAAGACCTTGTTTCCGGGAATATGGAGCTGGAAGCCGCTCGATGCCGGGCCTCGCAGGTAAAATGGTACCGACTGCTGCAAGATCTGTCGACCAGCATCTACGAGGCGCTGCGTGCGTCCGTAACATGCGCATGCCCGGGGCTACACGACTTTGGCCTCCGGTTGATGTCGCAGCCCACTATCATCACACCGCTCGACGAACCATCAGACATCGCTGAGGCGCAGAAGTTTTTTCTAGTGCTGTCATACGCGGCCACGGCACTTGCCACAGAAGCGAATCTTTGGGCGGCCGCTCGACTCTGGAATCTCCTCTCACTATCACCCTCCTCTGTCCGCGATGCCGACCAACCGTGCACCGTGGGCAACGCTCCCACCACCAACCCGGGAAGAAACGTCGGGCTCACAATGCTCACACCAGAGGGTTCGCAGATGTCGGAACCAACCCAAGCCGCAGTGGCTGGTGTCGCACGCGAGCTGCGGCTCGAAACCATTCAGAATCTGTGTCGTTCCATGCGGAAGTCGCGAAAACAAGGGATCTGGGAGTGCTGCGGCCATATTTCCGATCTTTCAACTCCTGGCAAGCCCCGAAGATACGAGGTATATCCTCTCGGCAGCCCAAACAGTAATGGAAACTGGACACCGGTGTCTCTGGCGTCAATACTCGGACGAGAAGGCGGGAAAACACTGATGCTCGGCGACAGGATCCGCCTGGCTTGGGTCATTACGTCGAGCCTGTTGCAGTTGGGCGAAACACCTTGGCTCCCGCGCGCCCCATCCCGCAACGACATCTTTCTGACCCAGCAGGATGAGGTTGTCTACACTGCGGACGTGTTCATCATGAAGAAGTTTCCAGTATCCGCAGTATCAGGGCCCACCGCTGGCACCATGAACGTGGCAGCTTTAAAAGCCTTGGGCGTCCTGCTTGTGGAGCTCGTTCTCGGGCAGGCAATCGATCGACTTCACTCGGAAGGTTCAATATTCGGCCAGCGCGGCGCTGCTTCTATCTCCGACTATGATGTGTCGTTGGGCCAGCTGCATCGGATCAACACCATTGTTGGCCCCAACTACTGCAGCGCCGTGAAGCGATGCATCAACTGTGAATACTTCCAAAGTAGCCTGGACTTTGACGACACGACGGGGAAGAGCGTGCTTGTTACCGTGCTCGACCTCCTGGAGCGAGATCTGAAGAACGTGATGGGCGGATGATAGGGGCCGAGGAAGGGATCAATAATGCTGTGATAGACATAAGTGGGCTATCGCGGGACAACTGTTGAGGCCTCGAATTCTTGCGACGACACAAGATAGAAACCGCGTCAAGCAGACACAAATAACGGCATTGTCCCATCCGTACTGGCAAAGGCTTCTTCCAGCAGGGCCAAGCCCTGTTCCACCTCGGCCTGCGTGATCGTAATGGGCGGCGCGATCCGGAAGGTACCGCCAAAACTCTCATGAGTGCTCAGATTCGCCCAGACGCCCAGCTCGTACGCGCGCGCCCCAATGCGCCGCGCGAGGTCAAAGGCCGGAAGCTTGGTGTCTCGATCTGAGACGATCTCGACGCCCGCCATCAACCCGCGGCCGCGAACATCGCCGATGCAGCCGTATCTGCTTTGCAGCCTCCGCAGCCCCTGGTGTAGGATCTCGCCCATTTCCCTCGCGTGGTCTACCAGGTTGTCTCGCAGTACGATCTCCAGCACTTTGTCGCCCACGGCGGCAGGCAGGGGGTCGTTGACGTGGGTGGTGTAGAAGCAGAAATCACGCTCGGCGCAGACCTTTTCGATGGTGGTGCTCGTGACGACGGCGCTCAACGGCAGCCCGTTCCCCAGCGTTTTGCTCAGCGTGAGGATATCGGGGATGACACCCTCATAGTGCGTGCTGGCCATGAGGTCACCGCACCTCCCGACGCCCGTCTGCGCCTCGTCAACGATAAGCAGCATGCCCCGCTGCTCGCAGTGCTTCTTGAGCGCGGCCAGGTACCCCTTGGGGAGCACGTGCATCCCCGCTGACGACTGGATGCACTCAACGATGCACGCCGCCAGGCTGCCGCAGCTCATGTGGTCGACCATCTGCCAGCCGTAGTCGAGTTCGGTCTCCCAGTCATACGCGCCATCGGCCGTGCGGAATGGGCTCCGGTATGCGTTCGGCGGCGGCAGCATCAGCATGCCGGGCATGGTTGGGCCTTGCCCCTTGCGGCCGAAATGGTACTGCACGCCGAGCGCGCTGGCCGTCATGCCATGCCAGGACCCACCAACCCCAACAATCTCGAACTTGCCCGTGTAGACCTTGGCCATCTTGATGGCGGCCTCGTTGCTCTCGCCGCCGGTGCTGAGGAAGAAGGCCTTATCGAGCCCCGGGGGCAGCTGCGTGATGAGGCGCTCCGCGAGCGAGACCACGGGTGGCGAGACCATGCCTGAGAAGAGATGGTCGAGGTGGGCGGCATGGGATGCGATTACTGACACAATCTCGGGGTGGCCGTGGCCGAGCAGACACGACATTTGGCCCGACGTCCAGTCTAGGATGCGCCGGCCCGAGGCCGTGTGGACGTATAGACCCTTGCTGGCGACAATGATGTCGGGTGAGAACTTGGCGCCAAAGTTGACCAGATAGCGAGAAGTCTTGTCCAGCAGTTCGGATTCATTGACAGCGGGATACAGGGGGTTATCGCCATCTTCTGTTGAGGCCATGATGTCGTGTTTGGTATCTCTGTTCCGTATTTGAAGCGAGAAGGTGCTCGGGAGACGATCCGAGGAATCCTTGATCGAGCCGGATCACTTTTGGATCAGAGCCATCCCCGCACCGATGAAGTCCCCCTCAGCATCATCTTGATAATGATATCCGTATCTTATCGGGAACCCCTCATCCGACAACGTCGCCAGGAATGCTCTCGGCACCGAACTCGACAAGATATCGCTCGCGTGTAGTAAAATATTTCACGGCGGTCCCGACAACACCAGCGGCACCCTGCTTGCGCAGCGCTGTAAGCAGTGTCAGACGGATGCGCGGCAACCATTGACCCGACACCCGACCGACCATTTGTTGCGCTGTCTTCTTTGGGCGAACCGTAGGGCTCGTACCCCGGGTGGTGATCCTACCAGCGACGCCACGAACCAGGTTCGACGAGGTCAGGGCGAATGGGCGATCAACCATTCAACAGCGTTCCGTGTTGGTCCATGGCCAGGAAGCTGGTTGACACGCTGCGCCGCGGCTGTCAATGTCGCCTTTTTTTCCCGAATGTGATGACTGCGAGGTCTCCACCGACAGCTTGCAGTGTGCCGAAGAGCTGGCGGGCGTGAGAAGTTAGAACAACCCCTGTGGAGTCGCTGCAAGCGAGCTCTTCCGCGCCGCGCGCTGCAAGCTTTGCTTCTTTCGAAACATCGACAGGGTATGACCGATGTTGCAGCGTCCCTGACATGGACTGCGAGGCTTGAATTTGCGCGCGTGGAAATCGTCAGTCAACGAGCATTTGCCTGCAAACACGAATGACGAATTCGAGCCAACTGACATGTCGAAATCATCAAACAAGCTCGCCAATCACCAATGGCGGCCCGAATCAGCTGGCCCGACAATGACACTGAAACCCTAACCCAATCACACCCTTCCCCGCCGAGGAGAATCGTCACAGGCATGGCACGGACCACAACCTGCCGAGATTGGAGACGAGGTGAGCGCGAATGCGGAGGAAGGCGCGAGCAAAGGAAATTGGCCGAAATCGCACCAGATCACGGCCTGTTCTCATTCGGCAGGAAGCTGCTAGCAAATCGACCGTCTCGAAGCTTGTGGAAACCTTTGGTGGCTTAACTTGAAACAGGATTAGTGCGATGGAGATGAAAACTGGACCGTCGCAGAAATTCAACGGCGAACCACCAGCAACGCCACCAACACGGCGTCTGATTGTGGTTCCCAGCAAGAACATGGGGTCTGATCACAGGCATCCCGCATCCGCCATCCCCTTCCCTGCCCGTTTCGTTTGTTTCTTTTTTGTTTCCGACGTGCCCCACCCTTTTTCATATCAACCTTCCTGCTCCCCTCCGCGCCCGAGGGACACAAAAGACGAAAGAGTCGGTGAGCAACCACGGTGGAGTCTGCGTGCGTCAACAAACGACAACACTCGACGTGGCCTTGCGACCGAGCACTTTGACGACGATATATCCGACACTCCGACCGCTCGATCCACCTCCGGGACATCCATGCGGGGCCGAGGGCGAGCATCTGGACAGACGAGTTAGAAATACCACCCAGGTCCAGTGAGCCGACTGGTCTCGTTGTCAGAGTTGGGCCAGGGTGGTAGCGTCACCGCATGGGGGAGATTGTAGTGTCGCAGTCATGGTCAACCCCCCAGAGGGTTTCACACCGTCGGTGGCGGCGGCGGCACAGTTGAGGGTTGCAGGAGGAATACCTCTCGACGACGGCGCAGCCAACAACACGGAACAACATGTAATAAGACCGGAGGCGCTGGCGGCCAGGCTCTCGGAGGCCGATTTTGGTCTCAAGAAAGGCTACATGCGCGTGCTGATGCAGTTTGCCGACGATAGCGACACCGCCATGGCGACGTGGAACGACGATATCGATGCGGAGTCGGTTAGGTCGAGTGGGGAGCACGAGCGGCAACGTCATGGCCTGCTCCAAGAGCCGAGCGTAACATCGACAACACCTGTGGGGGTAACCCGTGTCACGAGCGCCAACGACGGGCTGGGACTGGCTGCAGGCATACAAGTATCGTCCCGGATATCGCGGGTTCCATATACATGGCAGCCCGGCGAGACTCTCGACTTGCAGGACGGAGCCAGCGCCCCCAACCTTGCGACAGAGTCGTCACCACCCGACTTGGACCCCCAGATGCTCGACGACGTCTTTCAGCCTCTTAATCTCGTCGGCTCGGACGATCTCTCTCTGCAACTCCCTGGTCTGAGACCACCGGTAGATCAACCAGACACCAACATGACGACTATGTCGATGACGCTAGCCCCAGTGAAAGAGGAAGAGACCAACAGTATCGGCATCACCATCTCCAACTTCGACTCCTTCGAGGAACTAGGGAGCGCCTCCTCATCCAGCGGGAGACCTCACCACCCGTCCATTTCCATGGGCCGGCCATCCACATCAACGACCCACAGCAGCAGTTCCATGTCAACAGGCAGCAGCACCGACGGGACACGAAATCTCGTAGGGGGCTCATCGCCGCGCCGGCCGGCAAGCATCTTCAGCCGGTTCAGAAAAGGTGGCGGCCTCGCGGCAGATGAGCAGCGCGATTTTCTCGAGAGACGGTCTCTCACCCCACACGAGCTTGTTACGCGCCTGCCCCGGCGAGAATCGGAATCGGACCGGCCGCTTCCACCGCTGCCACCGAGCGAGTTTGGCGACGATTTGGTGGAGACAAGCCCGGGGGTTATTACCATCTCACGGGACAAGGGCAAGCCGGTGTTTGGGATCGACCTAGACGAGAGCATCAAGTTGGCGCCCATGCGCATCAGGATATCACATCGGGGGAGCAGCACCTCACATCGGTCTTTCCCGCTGAGTGTGTACAAGTGCTGCGAGTTCATCCAGAAATCAGGTGCGTGGCTTGCACTCCAAGCCTACCCATGGCTAACCGCGAACCCAGGCAATGCGGATCCTAGAGTCTTCTCATCACCAGGAGATGCATATAATGTGTCGCAGCTCCAGGACGTCTTCAACACGCCGCCGTACGGTGAGGGCTTTGACTTTAACGCGCCAGAAAACCGGCACTATTCGCTCTACGACGCCGGCCGACTTATTCTTCTTTACCTCCAAGCGCTGCCGAAACCACTTGTGTCACCATCTGTGGTTAAGGGTTGGGTGATGCTCGCCCGGCAGGAAGGCGCCATCGAACCGCCAGCCCCACGGCCCATCGAGTCGGGACTCGACTTCTGGGCCGAGGCGCTCAACCGGCTGCCAGTGGCAAACCGGAACCTCACGAAACATCTGCTCACGCTTTTTGCCGAGTCGGTGACGAGTAGAAACGGCAAAGGGCAAAGGGACATAGGGGAGGCTGACGCGCGGAATCTCGCCGCCGCGGTTTCAAGAGCGTTTTTCCATCTCGACGACGGGGGAGGGGCCAAGGGGAATACGAAGAACGTGCACGCTACGTTGGCGCTGGCGTTTCTGATACGAAAGAGGGGGGATTATCTTAGAAGTCTGGGTGGGCGCGAGGATGGGGCGTTCCTGCCGAGCACGAGGGAGATGATGGAGTGGAAGGGGTAATAATATGAGCGACGGTCACGACTAATAACGGCTGGGCAGTTTGAACGGGATGGTATGAGATACCCGGGTCTTTTTTGTTCCCTTCTAGACTGGAGGCGCGCTAGCTCTCTTGGAGCACCTAATACCATGCAAAGCCTCTCTTCCCTCGGGAGAGTTGCGTCACGAGTTCTTTCGAGCCGTTGGGAACCACCGCACGGCGACCCTGAATTTGCTTTGCAATACCCATGAATGAACTCGTTTCCTGTCCGACTCAGCTCGGTCTACCTCGCGCCACACGCCCACAACCATATACTAGCGATATGCGGCACTAAAATCGACATCCGCCACATCTTCCGGTCCACCACACCACCACCATCCTTGCATAAACACATGCAATTCAGTGTTCTTACCAAGCCAACCGCGATGTCAAAGAAGAGAGAATCAGTTTGCAAGAGTCTACGATGGTTGCTTGGGGAAGTCGAGGCCGTGATTCTATGGGATGCTTTGCCGGATTTGGACGCAGTTTCTACCTTCAATGGTTGTGGGTTACAGATTCCGTGAATTTGAGTTCCAGAAACGGGGCTATACAAGTCCGACACTGAGCCGTAAGTTGCCCGACTAAGCCGTACTAATGATTCAAAATAACACAGCCGATGGCGCTGCACACTAGCGGAACCAATGCATTCCCAGCCGAGAGTTTCACAACTAAACCGATCGAGTGACGTAGTCTTATTGAACCTTGCGGACGACACTAAGTCTAGTGCAGAGAATGGTGCGGTCACAAGGGGAAAAAAAGCTGGACGAAGTCACATATAAAGCTGAAGGATTTCCCCGCTGCAGTCTTTCATTTCCATGTCCCATCCAAACTTCTCGATCCCATCCAACTTCTCGATAATATCGTCATTAGACATTCAACATCATGACAAAACTTAGTTCCTGCGACGAGATGTCGGTATTGTCTATACCTATTACACCCGAGGAGAGACGCTACTTCATAATAGAGGAGAGATGCCGCTTGATACTAGAAGAAACGGAACCCCCCTACTACCTCATCCACATCCAAATGAGGTCCCAACGGCCCGGATCCCCTGTCGCCGTCATGACCATTGCGACTCACGACCTACCCGCCTTGATGCGAAATGGTCTCCGCTGGGACGTGCGACACATTGTGCCGAAATTCTCATTCTGGGCGCCCAGATCCGATGCAGACGCGTTCATGCCCACCGGCCTTTCCTCAAGTCACCAGTCCTTCCGCTCGTGGAAGGTCACACAATGCACCGACACCTTCTTCCGGCAATCCAAATGGAAAGGCACCGTCACGGTCTGGACCGACTCATTCAGCACCTTGGCCGGTTTCCGGCTCGACATGCTGTGCGGCAGCGACATCGACTACGCCGTCGTTCACAACAACCGAGGAAATCAGGTGTTCCTCTACGACCGCTCGGCTGACAAGATCATCAACTGCATGGATGAGACGGGCAGAGCGAGTGTGTACTGGCTTTGGCCGGAGAAATGCTTGGAGGAGGCGGAGAAGAATGGACTCGAGTTTCCGCTTCGCGTGGGCCCAACTCTTCGGACTCTCGAGAAGGAATCACGGCACAAATGCGAAGAGAGATCGGACGAGGAACAAGAGGACACAGAAGAAGAGGAAACAGAACAAGACACAGAAGAAGAGGACACAGAACACGAGAAGAGAGGGCGCAAGCTCCGGCGAGGCGTGTCGCCGCACCGGCGGCAGCAATCCGCAGAGACCTCGGCTCAACGCGCCTTCGAGCAACGATGCGATCTGATCGGGGACATCATGTTCTTCCCAATTTTTGCAACGCTTGGAGTGTTTGTAATGGCTATTTTATTTTTGGGTCACGAACTATATGACTTGTTCAAGTAGAACTAGATTCTCGATTACGCCTCGAGGTCTTGCGTCGTGCTTTCTTGTTGGGCCCGGATACAAGTATAGTCGCGAAGAAGAAGAAAAAAAAAAAAAGGGGGGGGGGGGGGGCCAAAAAAAAAAAAAAAAAAAAAGGAGGAAAAACGTCGACTTTATTCTACATTTAGCATCTTGACAAGTTTGCGCCCGAATTCTTGTGTCTTGAACTTCTAACATGTCATTTTGCCCAATGCAAATAGACTAGAATGCGCTCGCTCATTACTTTTCTAGACCCAAACCTGTGTATGCTCGACCGAGACCTCCTTGAACATGCGGAAGGAAGCTCATAGTTATTGAAGAGTGCCGCACGTATTGAATACACGTGTCTATGTGGTCACTTGCAAAGTGGTTGGTCATACAAGCGAAGCGCCCCACAGACCACATAACGAGTAGTGGCCTGGTTTGGAAGCATGCAACTAAAACAGTGGCAAGCGGTATTCGCCGATGTGGGAGGGGAAATTTAGCCACATGGACAGCCACAGTCGAAGTATCTAGTACGTAGTCCGTAAATCGGGCCAGCTCTAAGGCAGGTTAACTGTACCTAGGTAGTTCTAGTTCCTCACATTCTCGCATTCCCGCGTGAGATACCTTATTAGTGGTTAGAGCCGTTTCAAGCGGTTTGATATCTGCGGATATGGCTACCTACATAACTCTAATGCTTCGGCATGGGACTAGGCTGACCGTAGTGTCCTCGGCCAGCCTTTCGTTTCGACACAACTTCGACTCCCTGCTGCACGAAGTAGATGGTCAAGAGTACCCCCCACCAATTATTTTGGTTTAAGAAGTTGGGTTCACGGGAAAATTGGTTCTAGAACTATTGTAACAACCAAAAGGGGTATATTCCAAAACTTCAAAAGCCTGCTTCTTCCCAATCTCTGTCTTGGCCGTCGTCACCGCCAGCTATCCCAGCACCTTGCGCTCTTAACTGTCTCCCCAAAAAATCCTACACACCTCACCGCAGCCCCACGGTAACAAACCGGTCGTATCTGCCCGGGTCCTGACCAAACTCCCGCGTATCCACGTCCCGGATGCGGCCGCGGAAGGTCTCCGCCTCGCGCAGACACGTCGACGCCATCGGATGCTCAAGCCGCCGGTACGATTCAGCAAGCGCATAAAGCGTGCGGCAGACCGCACCTGGATGACACTCCCCGCTAGACAGAATCCTGTAGGCGTCGGTAAAATGATTTCTACGGCATTGTTAGTTAACGCTACAACGACAGTGTAGAGGGAGACCAGGTAGGTACTGACGTGGCTTCTAGGTCGTTCCCAGACGTCTGCAGGAGCACCCCCATTTGATGGTGGGTAAAGCCGGTGTGGTGGTGATGCGGCATGAGGTGCTGCGTCCGGAGGTTCAAGCAGTGCTGAAGGGTAGTCATGGCCGACGACAGATTGCCCTTCTTTCGGTACAGCGTGGATAGGTAGAAATAGCATCTTGGCCAGTGTTAGCATTCGAAGAAAAACATGGTAGAAATCCTAGACTTACACTGCCATCCGGGCGGTATCCTCGCCCCGTAGTTCCCTCGTCGACTCCACCGCCCGATCAAGATATGCCTCGGCGTCGTTCAAGCGACCGAGTCTCAGGAGACAGAGACCGGTGTTGCCCAGATACAAATCACGGTTGCAGTCGGCGTCCTTGCTCTCCAGCAACTCCATCAGCACCTGTAGCGCCTCCTCGTCCTGGCCCGACCCCATCAGGGACACGGCGAGGTTGCCCTTCGCAGCGGACACCCAAAACTTTTCGTCGGCGGAAAGCTCGCTGCCGGAGCGGCGGTTTCCCTGCCTGATTTCGAGAACTTGCTGTGCGAGGGTGAGGCCGTGGTCGACGGCTGGTATGTCTCGGAGAACGGCCGCCCGCACGTTGGCGAGGTGGCTGATCATGTCCCTGACGAACCATCGAGAGTACCCTGCGTGGCTACCGGCTAGCGCGCGCTCACAGATTGATATCCCGTCGTCGGTCATCTCCAGTGAGGTCTTGTACTGGCCGCGCTCGTAGAAATACCTGGTGCGCAGAGAGGTAAGTCGGGATCATTACGCACCGGACCAAGCAGGGTTAACTAACCATGAACATCGGCAAATGATCTCACATAGAAGGATGGGCTCGCCGATATGCTCTCGGTGCCGCTTGTAGGACTCAAGCAGCGCCTGGACTTGACTGGCCAGTTCCTCGCATTTTTCCCATTGGTCAAGGAGCGGGCGACCCCCGTCTTGGTGGGGAAACGAGGCATTCATGAAGAAGACAAGCTGGTGGAAGACTTTGGAAATCGTTTGTGGGCTCATCGATTGAGCAACCGCAGTCTGCACCAGACGGTGACATCTGATCCTACTTCCGTCTTTGTCAACTTTTGCCAATGACGGCCGAAGAAGAGAAGCCCGTGCTTGGTCAAAACTGCGCTGGTTAGCTTGGCACATGCGGTGCATAACTCCTCAGGGGATATTTGTTAGACAGTATGGAGAGGCCCTTACGCTGATAGATCGTTGAACGGCGTATCCAGGGTAGCCTCGAGGCTCGGGAACTCCTGACACATGTCGGGACCTTCGAGGAGCCTGGCTTGCCATGTTAGTGCGTCAGTGGGACGAGGGGAAGATGGAGATGACTGACATATCCCTTCTGGACTTGTCTGTGAACAAGGAGAACGGTGTCCCGTCACCATCAAGCAGAGAAAGCATCTGGATAAGGAGCTTTGCATTCGCGTCCAGTGCATTTCCGGTCTTGCTGTCTTCGAGATACATGGTCCACAGGTTGGTAACGGAAGCCTGATGAAGAACGGCATCCGAAGTTGGGTATTGTTGAATAAACTGCTGCATGGTCATGCCGCACTTCCGAATGTATCCTCCGATGAGGTCCAGAGCAAGGGTGTGGTTGCCAGCAGACTTGCAGATATGCGATGCTGAAGTCACTTCCTGTGGTGAGGGGGAAGAAATCCCGATTGTGTTGAGCAGGAACCTGGTCGCCGACTCCGGGTCAAAGAGCTCGACCTCTATCGACGATGATATGCCATTGCGCTGCGTCGAGACCTCGCGCGCGACTTCTCGGTCCCTGCAGGTCACGATGATTGACCCGTGGCGTGCTCGAGGTCGGTATGGCTCTATCGTGGAAGCATCATTGACATTGTCAAATATGACAAGCCAGTTTGTGGGATGAGCAAGATCATCTGTCGCCTCCATTCGGCTAAACCACTCGTTCATGGCGTCCTTGACCTTGTCGGGGTGCTGAACGGCATCACCCACTAGTCCGAGTCCATGTGCAATCTTGCGGAAGGACTCCTCAAGCTTGATGGGTGTCTCAGCCTCAACCCACAGGACCGCGGCGAAGCTCCCTAGATGGCGGTAGGCGAACTCCAAGGCAAGTTGCGTCTTTCCTGCGCCCGCAAATCCGTAGCAGGCCGTGGACGTAAGAGTCGAACGATGTCTCTGCGGGTCGAGTGATAGCCAGAGCTGCCCCAACTCCCTCTCACGGCCAAAGAAGGCCGTGTTCGGTGTGGGCAGCTTGCGATAGGGAAGCTTGCCAAGAAGCATGGTCTTGTCGAAAGGCTGACGGGCGGAATTGTTGATCAGGCTAACCAGTTCCTGGTACTGTGTCTCGCAGCGGATAATTTGAAAATGTCCGGTGGCAACGCTAGCGTCTTGGTCTATGTGGTATGTGTACTCTCGGATACGGTCCAACCGAGGACCTGTCTTATTTTTGAGAGGCTTGAAGAATGAGGCGAGGATGTTCACTGTGGCTAACGTTAGCCGAACGTTCCAAGGGCAACTTGGCACGTAGAAAAGAGCACACGACATACCTGTTGGGGAACGTGTAAAAAAGGCAATAAAGTCTTGACAAATCCCGAGAAACTCGACGTATATCTTGATCAAGCTTTCTTCGAGCGACTGGTAAGGGCCCTTACGAAGGATCGCAGCGTAGACTTCAAGGCGGGGCAGTGTGCAGCGAGCTGTGTCGAGGGCCTCAACAACATGCTCAAGACTTCGTCTGTACCTAGCCGCAACCTGATGAGAAAAATGGTCAGCACGACACGCCTCGCAGTCAACCTTGTATGAAAAGGCGGAGAGGGAGGGAGGCAGTACCTCCAGCACAACCGACAGAGACCCCCACACAAGTGCAAACTCTGGCGGGCTTGCTTGCAGGAAGCTGTGGACACACTGGTTGAAACCAGTGAGCCAGATCAGCACAGGGGCGATCTTGTCGAACCAGCGTGACTGGGCCTTGGCTCTGTATTTATTCTGCAGCTTTTCAACCTGTCCAATCAAACCCTCGAGACTCGTCACTTTGCCGATGCGCTGTTTCTGCTTTTCGGTCAGGTTAGCTCGGAATCGGGCAAGCGACGCCTCCAAGATATCGGTGCCGTGGAGGCCTCTGGGTTGGCCTCCGGTCCAGACGAGTTCGACGTCTTGCATTGCGCACTGGCAAACATGGAGCCAATAATGAGCAAAAGGCCGAAATCATGGGAGACTATCGCCGACAATATTGGTGGAATGCCTGATGAAGAGAATAATATTGCTAAGTGAATGAATCGAGGGCCTTTCTTCAGGTTCGCGCCAGACCACCTTATAAGATTTGTGTCCCGAGGAAGACGGATAGTGTTTACGTGGTTCTCCATCGACCACACCGCGCGAGAGCCTCGCAGGAAGTGTGCTGAAAATTGCCAATCCCAAGCGGCGCATTGTTGATGTGTAACTTGTATATAAGAGATTGGAATAAGTAGTGACAGGTAGGAGGTACTGAAGAGTGGAAGAGATGATTCCCAGATGCATGCCTTCCCAGATTCGCCACTGGCATCGAGGCTAAGCCTGCTTCGCTGGCAATGCGAGTGTGCGTGGGTCCCACGCTCGCCAATGGTGAGTTGGCGCGCCCAGGAAACGATGATAATAACCGAGAGATTGTGCTGGTTTGGCAGAGTTGCGAGAGATATCGAACGCGAACTTGGGATGAGTTGTGCTTCATTTGTTGCCCCCGCTGCCTCCGCTGTTTCCACCCTGACCGCCTCCATTTCCGCCCTGGCCGCCTCCCCCGTTCCCACCGGCACTACCACCTCCGGTGCTGCTTTCCGTGGAAGAGCTCATTTTGTCTGCTGGGTGTTGTTGGTGCTCTGTGATGCATAGCATCGAAGTTAGCCCGCGCATATGGATTGTGACATCTGGCATTGGAATACGCACTGTGATTGAATTGTGAAATCCTCGGATGGTTTTATCAATCTGGACGGTCTCGTGGCGGGTGATTGGGGAGGTCGAGGGCTGAGGGTCGCTCCATTCTCCCGAAGAGTATTTATATAAGTGACGGATCTCTTCATTCTGACAAGCTCTTCACTCCCATTTCGTTAGTTCAACGAGGAATACCACTCGATCGTAAAAAATGCAAGGTTTGCTTCGGTCTGCGCCTCGCAATGACTTTGTCGTCCTGCTGATCGGGGGTATCATTCATTGTTGTCGAGACTTTGGAAAACATGCATCCAGTGGTGCGCATACCGCGCTCGCCATAATAATTATGGTTGGCTGCGATGAAGGTGAAGGTCTAGGACCCCAATCGTCTGCATAATGACCTTTGTGGCACAGAAAAGGGGGCTGTGTTAGACCGAAAGCAGCGGTGTTGCCTGCCGGATGACCGGTCCTGGCAAGCGTGGTTCGAGTGGATTACAATCCTGCATGTTTCCAGCCCCCTATTCGCACTTCTGTGTGAGCTGTTCAGTCAAGGGCCCCCAAGACCTCGAACTGCAAGTGGTCGACCGTTTCAGCCATTAGCCAGACGCAGAAGACGCAGAAGAGCCGCATTCCCGCATTCCAGGTCAGCAAGGGGCTGCCAAGCATCCATCCTAGTTCTAGAATTCGCAGAACCAAGAGTTTTTCGGTACTCTGGCAATTCCTCAGTTTGAATAATAGAGGAGAGAAGGCATCCTGGTTTCCCGTACGATTGAGTGGGCTTGCAGTGCGCTGCCGACGCCAGGGTCGCGGATAAGCGGCCAGCACGGCAGCCGGCGCTTCGCGACGTGCAGAAATGGGCCGCCACGGGGGATTGGAACTGCAGGTTGATTTATGAAAGAAAATGCACATTTGCGCCAAAGGGTGTGCCGGATAGAGAGGGACTGGGGCCAGGTGGTTCAACTCGGAGCGGCCATTTCGCGCTGTTCTGTTATCCGGACCCATTTCCATCGCGACCACGGATCCACGATCCTCTCGTCAACTTTGGTCCTGCCACTGCCAAGCTGAGCAGCGGATGTATCGATGCTGATGAGTTTGTTGCCCCCGCCGCGGATTTGATCCTACATCTTATGGAAGAAGTACGCCTCGTCGGGCCCCTCCAGCACCCATGTGGCTCCGTTGACTGCGCCGAACTCATCCCTTTTGAAGGACAGGATGCCAATTGTATATTCATCCCAATCCAGCCAACCTCCTTTCAGCCAGTCGTCACGTGTCTTCGGCCAGAAGCTGTACTGGTCGACGTTGTGGTACTCGAGTGGCCAGACCGCATCTTCTCGGTTGTTCAGGCAAAGCTGCAGTTTGCCGTCTTCAGTGCCACGCCGGATCACCAGGTCGATGGCAAGTCCATGATATCGACCGATGTAGTCGTCGTGATTGGATTCCCGGCCAGAAACATCTCGATGGTCGTCCAAATCACGCATAATCTGCTGGAACTGCGCCTTGCGAACGTCTCTTTCCCTCTTCCCAATTGACAACAAGTCGACGGGTGGCTGCAAGTCAAACAGGGCTTGGATGAGGGCGGAGGCCACAAGATCGGCTGCATCTGCGCAGTTCAGTCCGTTCGAGAAGACAACGATCGCGCTTTGAGTCTCGGGGAAGATGTGAAGACAGCCTGTGCCGCAAAAACCGATGCCAGTAGACTTGTAGAGAAGCCGCGGCTCTGAGGTCTGACCCAAGATGCACCGGTCGCGGAATGACTGCCCTGATTCAGTTACGTTTCGGCCTAGGACCGAGTTCCACGAGCCCCACGATACCATGCATGTCGGCAACCTGGCTCTGAGCCACCCAAGGTGATAGGCAGCCTCGTTCTGAAAAGGATCGTTATGTGGGCGGGTCCAGTAATAGCCATTGAGTATGGGGCCCATTTGCTTCAACGGGTTCTCCCGGAGGCCCGAATCCGCAAGAATGCTGAAATCCGACACGCTCAAATCGTCAAACCACGCCTCCATGATTGCCGCGCTGAAAACCATCATATCCTTGACCGAGCTTCGTACTCCAACCATTCCCAAGACAGGGCTGTTGTCCTCGGAAGTCCATTCGTGATCCATGAAGCTCCATGATCCGTCATCCAGCTGAGCATAGGCATGAGCCACGTTCGGGGGACCACCGTCTTTGCTCTTATGCAGGAGACGATTTTTGAAGACGGCAGTATTTGTCATACCGAGGGGATCCAAGATACGTTTCTGCAGAAATTCTGCATATCTCATGCCTGAAACCCTTTCAATCACTAGCGTGATGAGCCCATAGGCAATATTGGAGTACTTGTGTTCCCTGTTGAAATAAGGCTGGCCTCGATCTGTTGGGCAGTTAGCTATTGTCATCCACCCTGCCAATGGCTCAATGGGACCTCGGATGGGTCTACTCCAACTAATGCATTGGTCGGATTCCTGCTTACCGTCTGTTCGGGCCTCGTTCACTAGCTCGATGAAATCCCGCTGTTGGACAAGCACCTTCCCTTCCTGGGCTAAAATCGTGATGACGGGATTCGACAGTCCTCCTGAGTGTCGCAAGAAGTCGTTGAAAGTAGCCTCCGTAGCCACACGCGGATCGCCATTCGGCTTGAACTCCGGAAGGTATTTGCCAACTGGATCAGTCCACTCCAGCTTGCCATCTTCTACCAGTATGCCCACTGCGGCAGAAACAAAAACTTTTGAGATGGAACATAACGTGTATAACGTCTCATCGTCCGGGGGTACGGGGTCACCCAATCGGGGATCAATGGCACCGAACCCGTGTGTCAGCACAAGTTTCCGCCGATGAATTACGCCGATCGAGATCGATGGGACTTGGCAGATTTCTCTAAGCTCTTCGATGGTGGCGAAGACACCTTCCAGTCGCTGTTGGACCGCCTGAGATATTCTTTAGGATAGGTCCGCGGTTTTCCTAACCTTTCATCCTGGGAAAAGCAACGTACCTCTGCCGGCTGATGATCCTTCGTTCGAGCAAGGAAAGGAAGATATCTGCGTATGTATGAGGCTCGGCTAGAATTCTGTCCCATGATGAATGTGAGGGGGTGAAGATAGTTGATGGTGAACGATGAAGAAGGTTTTCAAAGGATGCGCCGGGGGCAGGGCTAGCCTAGGTTGTTCTTTCAAGGGAGGTGAAGGTCCGGGTTCTCTCCTTGCACTGCCTGCCGGCTCCCATTCCCCTGTTGGCGCCAGAAGATTGGCCCTGAATTTCTCTCCTGATGATGACTGTAACCCCTATGGCCTCAATATTGGGTCCCAATCATCAGGCTTCAGTTCGCACCGACCCGCAGTAATTTCAGAGGGTTTTGCTGCATACCCTACCAAGTCAGTCTTGACGCCTGATCTCGCCCTCCACCAGAGGACGGCCATCCTGAGCGCGGTCTCGATCCAGCTGCCCAATATAGTGCGCACTTAGTCTCCGTTGGAATGCATGTTGACGAACGAGGAATGTACCCCGCTAGGCGCGTCTTACGAATAAAATTCGGACTGGTGCAACGCTTTGATGACCTCATTGATGCCCAAGCCGGAGCACAACAATAATTACACGGCATGACGACTGAGTGACGGGAGACCTCGGACCCGGTGCCTGTATTGTTACTTGGCCTGTTGAGAGCAGAAGGTCAGAGGCGGCTGAGAGAATGCGGTCAGTTCGCCTCAATTGACGCTGACCCGAAAACCCCTGTATCCCCTGCATTTGAGCATCGACGAACTGTGCATCGAAGGGTCCTAGCGACACGTGGCGTATGAAACATCCCGACTCGGAGACCAGGCTCCGGGAAATCACACGTGCTCCTAAGCCGGCGATCCGCAGGTTTGCAGCTGCGCAATTCCGCAACCGGCATCTGATATCGGGCCAGCGCCCAGGCCTTTGGCGGCGGCTGCGCACGGAGGACAACGGCTAGGGGCGCAAAGGCCCGAGGTCTCGGGAGACAGGATGTCGTGGATGCAACCTCAGCGTCTCGGTGATCAGACCGACCGTCGACGGCGGAGTATCGCTATTGGTAGAGGGTGGCAGCTGGTGGGACGGTCTGGCTCTTCTGGAGACACCATGCTGGCATACAAGTGTCCCTCGTTCAGACCGCGCGCGATGTTGCACCACAGGCCAAGACCCGATGGTCGCTTTGACTACCGTGTGAGAAACGGGAACCAGACCCAGCTTTGTGGTCATGTTCGGAATCTGGGGTATGCGGGGTCTCAGAGCGAGCGACCTTCCTGCAGGGTTTCGCTCACGGATGCGGTGCCGTGTTCCTTGGAAGCGGGCGATACGCCCAACCAGAGGCGACATTGAAGTTAACGTTGGATGAGGCGCACCGAACCGATGTCGCAGGCCTCCCGCTCGACCTTCAATTTCTCGAAAGCGGCCTGGTCATTGAAGAACGAGAGGCTGGCGAGGCATTGTGAAAATAATTGCCGTGTTCTGGTCGCAGCACGGCTCAAAGAGGGCAGCGAGTAATTGCGGCGCAGCTAGTGCTTGCCGAACGGCAACCTCGCAGAATGCGCGTGTGATGCAGGTGTTGTGGATCTTCTGGTTAGATATCAGAACCGACGATAAGAAAGAGTGGAAAACAGCATACGGGGGACTACCAACTGAGTTCTCGGGACTGTTGGGCGGCATCTTGGCTGGTTGTTGCGAAAATGTCACGCAACGGCGCGCAAACGGGTTTGCGGAAATCTGAGCCAATCGTCGAAAACGAGAGTCGCGAAGGAACGGCAGAACCACAAGGACCTACTCTCATTTTGGTGCTCATCCGAAATTGACTGTGCATCTTCCAGGAAGGCACTTGCGTCGCTCCTTCCCTTGACCCAAATCAGCGTGGTCAGACCTCCGAGAACCTCTTCACTCCGACGTCGGCCTTTAGATTGTCAGGTTCAGTCCCTTCAAGTTATAGCTCACTGCACTTGGTTTCTCAGAAGGATTTCGATACATATTTGGGATGGCATCTGATAGGGGTGCACCCCCCTTTTGCTACGGGTGCATCCCCTTGAAGATAAACTTTTCGCATAAATCCTCAGATACAAGCGTTTCGGCGTATTAGCAATGCCAAAAGGGTTATTAATAAGGGGCTTTACGATCTATCAATTACGTTCTTAAATCTCTATTTACCGGAATCAACATATAAAAGGCCTCGACTTAAGGCATACCCAGGGGTCCAGCGAATACACGTACATAACTGCCTTATACCTTCACTTTTATCAGCCTTTACAAGTTTAAAACCCCTTATATATATAGTAAATAGGCCTTTAACAAATATATATACAGCTTTCAGGGAAGATATCAACAGTAAATTAGAGGGCATATGCGTAAAACGCTATGGCGGGGGGATGCGCCCGAAGTAAAAGGGGGGTGCACCCCTATCAGATGCCTTTGGGATTTGAAGGCAATGCTCTAGATTGTCTCCCAGCGTGACGTGAGAGAAGCCGCTGGGAGCTTTATCTTCTCACACCGTCGATGGCAGCCCCGCAAATTCCATTACAGACCCGGGGGCCAGGCATGGCATATGGGACCAACGATGTCCTGATGATGTGAGGGAGTGAGAGACCGGATGGGACTGCTTGGTCATTCCGGATGCCCGGCGGAGCATTGCAGGGCGGTGTCGGTCCTGCCATCGGGCTCACACTGGATTAGGAGTAAGGAGTCAACGAGCATGCCTTGGTCTTCCATACAAACCGCTCTTGCACCCACCGGGCATTTTCTTCCGGGACCATGAAGAGCTCCTCATGGAAAATATGGTAAGAGACTTCCTGTGCGTTCTTGTCGGTTCGAAATCCGAAGTTGGCAGCTTCCCACGCCCAACACCAATGAGCAATGTCGCGACTGCCTGAGAACCGGGCGAGTGGTCCCACGAACATGACATCCTGACTCGAGAGCATCTTCCCAGAACAGAATGCAACACGAAATCACCAAGAGCGAGGTGTTAAAGACCCACTTGACCAGTTTGTCGGCGACAGCTAGGAAGTCACGCCGTCTGTCTGGAGCTGGACAAATCCTAGATGGCAGTTGGGCTCTGATGCCTTGATCGGCGAGGAAATTTGCTGGCTGTGAACTGCTGGACTACAAAAGGATTGGGATATCCCCTGAAAAATTGTCTGCCTTTCTCCAACCATCCAGCCATTCCGTTCTCAGCGTCTTCTCTCCAGCTCATTTTCCCTCTATCTTTCCCATTCAACGTTCGATGTTGCCGCTGCAATCGCCACGCTCCTCATCTCCAAGGTACGGCCGTCCCATCTGAGATCGGTTATGGTAAGTCAGCTCGATCTCTTCCACCGTGACTGTGACATGGTCCGAACAGGACGCTGACCTCTTGTGATTCCAGGAGCAGCCCAGGCACGAGTCAGAATCGCTCTTGGAGAATAGCAAACCCAGGAGACGATACTCACGACCATGAAACTATCCCAAGGCCGAGACCCGAACCTTCGAGGTGGGTTCGGACATGTCGACGGAGCGTGTCGGACCCTCAGCTCTACGTTCACAGCCCTTTTGATGATATTGCCTCGCGCCAATCATGGCGTCTACGCGGCAACGACCTTGCCATCAACCTCGACGTCGCAAGAACCATCTCACTCGGTTCTGTTATCACCGGATTCGTGGTTCGCGCCGCACAAATAGCAGAAGTCGCCGCAAGGGGGTACAAGTCACCCTCCACGGCCGGATGCGCCTAAGCAAATTCGAAATATCGGGTCTTTCGGTCTTGACGGACGATGTGACAACGCCCACTCTGCGAACAACCCGCCGAGTTCAACGACGCGAGGATATTGGCGGGCGGGTTGGGAGCCCCCGCAAGATAAGGTACCAGAACAACACAAATATGGAGCCCGAGGTGAATAGGAAAACGCAGCCAGCGCGGCACCATCCAGACAACCTAAGGCGTCTCCATCCGACAAAACACTGGCTGCCTTGTCGACCCAGATATCGCGACGTCATTCTACCTGTCTGTCCTGTGTAGGTGATGGAGACTACATCGACGATATCTGCCATATATGGTTGGTGTGGCGCGGCGTGTGTGTCGATTCCCGTCTTTGACAGTTGACTCTTGAGGGGAGCAACAAACATCAAAATCACCTACTGTCCGACGACGAAGAGGAGAGAATGTATTGCCTCCGGGCTGGACTTCTCAACAACTTAGACGACGACTCCAAGGATCACGAGAACAGCAGGGAGGTCGACTAGGATTCAGGAACCCAACGTATTCCGATGTCGTTTCAGGGTTTCTTGGCCTTGGTGTCGTTATAGGCGGGTGCTGGGGAGTGCTGGTGAGATCCCGAGTACTGTCTGTCCGTCGGCATTGGGCTAGGGAGCACATCACGGTATGGGGAGAGTGGCAGAACACCCATCACTGGCGAATCCGGGGGCTGCATCGTTTTTTTTTTTCTTTCTGCGGGGAGTCAAAAATTTAGCATCACTCCGGTTGCTTGGGCTTGCCTGGATCCGGTGAGCAACAGGGGAGGAGAGGTGGTCGGCACCAAAGAGCGCAATGGCTAGCGTTGGCTGGGCCAGGCGAGATAAGGAGCGCACGAGCCATCGCTCGCTCGATACCAAAAGAGCGCTCGCTCAGTAGGCACTGCGGCAAAGAGGGTGTCGAAAAGGCCAAGGATTTGATCCTTGCTGCGGTTAATGGGGGGCTCGCCCAACGGGAGGGCGCGTGGACCTCGCGAGTAATGGGGAGAACGGATGGGAATGTGGAACGGTCGATGTGCACTCGTTTACCTTAGCTAGGTACCTAGGTAGGTAAGGTAGGTAACTCTCAGCATAGCCAACCAGGCAGTTCGGGGACTTTCCCTTAGATAACACGCAGAGAGCTTCATCCAACCGCATAGAAGCGCAAAGTAGAGATCTGATGCCGTGGGCGATTCGAAAGGAGCCTTCTTTGTGCGGAAAAGCGATTGTTCGACAGATATCTGGTGTTTTAGCTCTCTTCCAGGCCTTTCCTCCTCATCTACCATCACGCATATTGCGAGCCGCATATGCCGTCGAGCTCACGCTCCACCCATACTACGATTCCAACGTCTATGGCCCTAAACAACGCTGTACCTCCTTGCCAAAAGCCGCCTCAGATCCGCCACAGTATCAAACAGCAACGGCGTCTCCCCACCATGCAGTGACCCGCCCAGCTGCCTCTCCTGCGCCAAAATCGTCTCGCGAAGCGCCACCGCCGCAGGATCACTCATAAACGGCAGCGGAAAATCACGATTCTCGCTCGCCGCCGGCGGCGTCCCGTCGGCGGGGACGACCACGCCCGCCGGACTGATGCCGAGCGTGTGGCCGATGCGCAGGAGCATGCCGGTAGCCATCTCGATTAGCACTTTGACCTGGATGGCGAGGTTATTCTCGAGCTGGAAGTCGCCGAATTGGAGGGAGGGGAGGACCAGGGGGTGGTGGATCTCTGGCGTCTCGGGGGCGAGTTCGAGGCCGCGGAGCATGCGGAAGAAGATGGCGCGGAAGCTGCGTAGGAGGTGGATGTATGTCATTACTAGGTTGACGACCATGGCGTGGTCTATTGGTTGCGATGAGGTTGGTTCTGTTGAGGGAGGGCGGTCTGTGTCGCCTGCATCGCTTGGGGGGATGCGGGTCCAGGCTCGCCACTCATCTGGATGCACTGTTTCTTCCGAGGGCCCTGGGTCTTGGGCGATTCTGTTCCCGTTTGAGCGGCTTGGGTGGTTCTCTAGTCCAGCCTCGGGAGGTTCGAGTAGTGATTGGGTTTCTAGCGACATGGTCTTGATGATTTCCCAAAACTTGGAGCATTGGTTCAGCACCCGATTGATGTACAGCGATTGTTGGTCCTTGGCACAGGTGTGCGCGGGCACGCGCGGTTGGGCGCCGTCCATGGGGGCTAAAGTTTCGAGCGCCTTTTGGTCTTGGACGAGGTCTAGGCTGAGCTGTATAAGGTCGAGGTAGGAGCCGAGTTTCTGGACGGACCGACGGGCTGGCTGGTCGGCGCTTGTCGCGGTCGAGGATCCCACGTCCCCGGACGGTGTTGTGCCGCTCTGCGACGGAGGCGTCCAGGTTGAGCTCCCTGCGAGATCGGACTGTTGGGTATTTGTTGGTGGCGTTTCCCCATTTTGACTTGCACCGCTACCGTTGGATACACCTGGTTGTATGGGGTGTGGGGCCTGATGGCTGCCGGAGAGCAAGAATTCGAGGTCATAGTCGACGGTGTCGAATTGCACCCCGGACATGGGGAAGTCCATCCCATCAAGCTCAAATGTAGGTTGATCCTCCACCATGATCCCTGTGGCTGTATCGTGCGTCGACCGCATCCTCACGTCGTTCGGCGCAATGGCTCTGACGTTGGGCGCCCCTCTCCGTTGAGCAGAGGTGGGCGGGGAAGTTGCAAGGAGTCGTGCCGCATAGTCGATGCTTCGCTCGAGCGGTTGGTGCGGGGAAGAATGTTGGAAATGAGGTATCGCGAGGCCCCTTTCGCGTGTTCTGTCGGCAACTCGACAGTTAGTCGTCTGGTCTCCAGGAGAAACGGAGCAGACGGCGCTCGGGTGCTGCTCACCACCCTAAGGCACCGGATAATACCAGGGATCTATCACGGCGGCATACCTTGAGCCATGTGCGCCTCCTTGTCCAGAACCCCGAGCTATCTCGTCAGATGTGGTGGTACAGGTCAGACGGGCCTTTGCGCATCGCTGGCACGCTTCGCTGTGGGAGTCGTCGCGGTGGCAGCGGAGCTTGAAGCTGCGGCAGCGGTCACAGGCAAAGCGACGAGGGTTTTTGCCTGGCGTCGGGTTCGACATGTTGGCGTGATGAGGGGACCTAAAAGTCGCGCCATGGTGCTGCCCCGCGATCTGGCAAGGGAAGTCGTTGTCTCGACCCCTGTCAGCGAAGGATTGCGATCCGTCCGCTAAATTGCGTAATCCGACCCTGTGCCAGTGATGAAATGGCGAGCCCTGATTGGCTGCAGCCAATGCCATTGGTTTCTTCAGCAAGCCTGGCTTCTGCTTGTTTTGTCACTTCGACAACTTTTTACTATTAGAGCCAGAAGGCCGCCTTCGACGCCTGCCCCGCAAGTCCACAGACACTTGCAAATCGGAAGAACATCATATCGCAGTCGCTACTCTATACCTATCCTTAACTCGTTGCTCTGATAGTGATTCACTCAACTCCATCAATCCTTCCCAGGAGGGGCTGAACCTGCTAACTACGTTGCAGCTACGGGAAGTGTTTTTGTGCTAACGTCGAGCATTGGAAGACAGTCTCCTGTGTCGAGTTCACCAGGCGAAAAAGGAAAGTGTCTGGTGTTTCCCTCAAGAACTCGTCATGGAGCCATGGCGCACAAATAATCGCATTCTCCTACATCGGAATATCTGATGGTATGCTTCTGCAGTTTGTACGTTGTGCGTCGTGGCCGGCGACGTCCTTCGCCGACGAGTCCGTGCGGCCGGAAGAAAAGGTCAACGACGAAGGGATGATTTCCAACAACCGAATGCAGATCATACATGGGTAAATGTGGAGGGGCTGGCTAGCACTACCGACCCGAGATCTCGTGGAAATTCTTTCTGGGGAACCTTGCGCTGTTGCTGGTTTGGTTTTACTCGGTGGGTACACCTTATGATGGTTGAAAAACGGGAAGCCGCCTCGACAAATTCTGCTCGTGTTACGCAAATACTGATGATTGTCATTCTTACCAGGAACATCACCTACAATTTCTGATGATCTTGATGTGAGCATATGAATGCGGCCGACGAGCGATGCCAAGTCGTGTTGCCACGCGAGGTGTCAAGGCATGAACTGCTTGTCGTCCCTTGATTGTTTCAATTGACCCTGGCTCGGTTTTTATCTCTGTTGCGATGTCGACGAAGCTTTTACAAGCCGCGCACCCTGTTTTCTTGGCATCCCAACCTCTCAAAATGCCAAACCACCTTTCTATCGGGGTTCCAGATTTGTTCCGTGGTCCAGACCAAACCTCCTCAAAAGTGCACGCACAACTCGTGGGTTGAGTCAAGATGCAAGTTATTGTTCCTACGTCTCATACCGAGTCAAAGCGCGAGGACAGCCGCTCCAGAGACAAAAGAAAGATGACGATGCACCGTTTGAGGTCAGCAGCCGCGCCAAGTCGATTCGAGGCCGGCTAAAAAAGAAAGACCAAGCGGGTCAATTGTGTCTGGAGTTACAAGATGTTTGTCGATCTTGCTGGCGATCAACCCCCCACACCCAAGTCGATATGTGTAGCGCATGATAGGATCGGGACCATAACGTCTCGTGTGGCAGGGGTTTCGTGAGTGCCACACCGCACCCAGCCGTCTGGGAAACCCGTGAGACAAGCCCAACGACAATGGGGTAAAATACACTCGTTTGGGTCTGGGAACCCCTTAAGCTGAGATATCCTTGCCGTTCAATGCTACTTCACCCCCATTCTGGGGTGACGAAACTTGCACTCGGCCTGTTTTATACCACTCCGGCCCGTCCGATGCCGACAGCATGGTTCACCTCGTCTTATAATACGAACACATTCCCAACCAGTCGGTACCTTCCCCATCTTTTATCCCTGATCCCAATATCTGCACATCTCGCCACACGATCGCTGGTGTTTTCCTGTTCCTTCGCTGGCTTTGAGAGCCGGAGGGAATCTCGATCTTGCTCGAAGCAAGAAGAAAAGAAAACGATACCAGATAAAAAACAAGGATGGGTCCCACATTCGCCGCCCTCGCCGCGAGGCAACAACCGACAAACTCGCCGCCCATCATCCAGGCGCCCCCGCCCCTCACACCGGCCCAGTTCGCGGCGCTCCCGCACGACAACCTGGGCCCGCACCTGCTCCGGACGATATGGATCATGATCGGGGCGTCCATGGTCTTCCTGTTCCTGCGGCTCTACGCCAAGGTGTCCCGCTCGCGCGGCCTCTGGTGGGACGACCACATCCTCATCGGCGCCTGGGTGTGCATCACGACCGAGTCGTCGCTGCTCACGTACGCCACGACGCTGGGGTACGGCCGGCACATCTACGACGTGCCCTTCGACACGAACCTGATCAACCGGACGATCATGGTCATCAACATGGCCGGCACGTTCTCGCTGGTTGCCGCGACGTGGTCCAAGACCAGCTTCGCGTTCACGCTGCTGAGGCTGACGGACGGGCGGACCAAGGTGTTTGTGTGGTTTATCATCGTGTCGATCAACGTCGCCATGGGGCTGAGTGCTCTGTTTGTCTGGATCAGCTGCCGGCCGCTGCAGAAGGCGTGGATGCCGCTGATGGATGGCGTGTGCTGGCCGCCGAGCTTTATTGTCAACTACAACATCTTCTCTGCCGCGTACTCGGCTGCTATGGATATTGCGCTGGCTTTGTTGCCGTGGAAGCTCATCTGGGGGCTGCAGATGAAGCGGAACGAGAAGATTGGTGTGGCTGTGGCTATGAGCTGCGGTATCTTGTTGGTGCCCCTATTTCTCTTGTTCCGAAACGACACTAACACGGAGATAGTGCCGGTATCACAGCTATCATCAAGACGACACAAATTCCGAAAATGTTATCTGCGGATCCATGTAAGCCCCCTGCTCGACCCTTTTCACTCAGCAGATACTGACCCCGAAAGATGACGGCATAACCCTTTTTATCTGGGGCAACGCTGAGTCGTGTGTCACCATCATCGCTGCCAGCATCCCCATTCTCCGCGTCTTTGCGCGCGAGGTCAAGACGAGGTACTACACAACCCGCGGCGGTGGTGACACCCAGAACCAGCGCGATTACGGCAATGGAACCAGGGGCGGCGGTGTTGCTACGACACGTATCATCACGGTTAAGGATAAACTGGACTCGGACGCATGGAGCGACAACAGCGTCCCTGCCGGCGCTGGGGGGAGGGGGGGAGATGGTCGTACCATTGGCGTGGGCTTCTAAGAGTGTTGTGTGCAGGGATATACGAGTGCAAATATTGGCGATGTATAATTAGTACTAACTGTATGACTGATGCGTAATGAATGGGATTGGGATTGAACTACGGCACTGGAAGATGTACAGCATGCACGACTGTCTCCATGTGTCCAGCTCCCTCCAGTCTTTTCTTATGATGAGCCCATATTGGCCGCGCCGGGACTTAACTTACGGCAAACCTTTTCCATCAGCAACTTTCTCCTCTCCCTCAATCCCAAAATCTGTCTGCAAGTGTTGTCTCAGCGAGATCTCCTTCTCTAGCAGTACCAGCAACACGCTGACTCCGCCAAAGACAACTGCAATCTGCCAAACACGCTGGATACTCTGGCTGTACACCTCCCTGACCTGCTCCCGAGTAACGTCGGAGAAAGAGTTAATCACATCCGCCGTCGCGTGCGCATATGCCTGGCCATTTCCCAACAAATCTCTTGCGCCCTGGTCCTCAATCTGCCCAATAAGCTGGTCAAACCTGTTGTTGAAGATGGCAACAGGGATTGTAACACCCCAGATAATTCCGACACTGCGGATAAACGCCCAAGTACCTGTGCTAAGGGCAGTATCCGTCTCCTTAAGCTCCACCTGCACGGCGGGGAGGAGACACGGCATGACGACGCCGGTCCCGACTGCCATGAAGAGCTGAAAGAAGACCCACGCGGCCGGCGACGAGTTGGTATCCAGGATCGAGCAGAGACCTGCGCCCAAGGTGAATATGGAGAAGCCAGCGAGATGGATTGGTTTGTACCGCCCGATTTTGGACATGAGGATCCCGCCGACGGCTGCGGACATGGGAAACCCTATGACAGTCGGTATTAGGTACACGCCGGAGAGGGTCTGCGACTTGGCCAGCACGGCCTGGAAGTATATCGCAAGCGTGTACATTATCCACAGACTCATGATGGAATGGAGGAAGGTGATGGCGAAGGCGGCGGCCGAGGTGCGATTGGCGAATAGGTGATACGGGGTGACGGGCTCCCTGACGAAGGGCGAGCCTTCGCAGAGGGCGAAGATGGCCAGACACAGGAGCCCTGCAACGAGGGGGGTGATGACGCTCGAGTCGGACCAGCTTCGCAGCGAGCCTCCGTAGGAGACCGCGTACATGATGGCGAGCGTCGAGATGGTCAGGATGGTGATGCCGATCCAATCGACGTGTTTCATGCGAGCCGTGAAGGATCCGCCGTCCTCGCGGCTCTTGACGCGCAGGAAGAGGAAATTGACGACGATGCAGGGGACGCCAATCGGGAGGTTGATGTAAAAGACCCATCGCCAGAGGCCGGCGGCGGCGAAGGCACCGCCCACTAGTGGACCGACGGCGAGGAAGATGCCGATGACCATGAAGATCATCCCGAGGAACTTGGAACTGCAACCCAGGTTATTATCTGAGATAGGGACTTGGGAATTTGTGGCCGGGACAGGCCATACCGATCACGCATGGGCACCAGGTCGCAAATGATCAGGTCGACCATCATGTTGATGCCGCCTGCGCCGACACCCTGAACGGCGCGTGCTGCGATGAGCATGTTGCCGGTGCTGGCGCCACCGCAGAGGCCGCTGCCGAGGACAAAGATGGCGAGGATGGACAGGAAAATCCATCGGCGGCCCCAGAGGTCGGAGAGCTGGCCGAAAAGCGGCTGGACGACGGCACTATTTGCGACAGCAACAAAACACGTTGGAATTATGCATCTCGAATACGGCGACGGAAGTCGGGGAGAAAACTGACCCAGTAAGAAAATAAACATTGGCGGCCCAGATGCTATCCGGTCCCATGTCCAAGGTCTCGGCGATGGTGGGCAGGGCCGTCGAGACGATGGACCCGTCCAGGGCGCTCAGCAAGGTGGCCGCGACGAGACTGCCGAAAATGGCCCAGAAGCGCCAGTTGTACTGCTGCTGGCTCGCGGTCTCCTGTTCCTCGACCGAGTGGCTCTCAGGGGGGTTGTTGCCGCCATCGCCAGAAATGTTCTTCTCTTGATCGACTTGTGGATCATCCGGTCCGGCGTTAGCGTCTTCGGCTTGCGTTGTCGATACTGACGGCGCCGATGAGGAGTGGACCATGGGAAGTGATGTTTTCTCGTTTGCTGCGTGAACCGCAGAGTCCGCATCGGGTGGTGTGGGAGGCATTGGGTTCGAGGGCGGCGCGAGGCACTAACACGGAAATGGAATCGTGGGGAGAAGGGACACTGCAGAAGGGAAGCCCTTCTGGGAGGGTTAAGATGTGTGCTGAAGAATGAACGCATTGGAGGCTGGTGTCGGACTGGCAATCTCGACGTTGGTGGACAAGTCCGAAGAGGATCAGACAGGATTGGTGACAATAAAGGATCTCGCCTTCTCCGATTGGTCGGATTCGGAGTCGGAGGTCGTGATGCTCGGAGAAGGATGCCGAAAACCCTAACCCTGGTCGGCATATGTGCACCAAGTGATCCGGCTGCAACAGGGTCTGAACTGGTGAAACAGTACTACTATGGTGGCGACAGTCTTGATGTTTGTTGTTTGTTCGCGAAGATTGTAGAGGAACCGACGGGCGGTATCTTTCTAATAATTCGAAAAGTAAACAAACAAAAAGGGGGCGAAGCGGAAAGGGGTCTCCACAGCCCCAACCCCCTTTCAACACACAAGGGAAAACCATTTCGAGGACAAAATCGGTCCATGCTCCCTTGAACCTCCTTGCCAGCAAACTCAAGTCCCCACCGTCCATATTCTATATCCTATTGCGGTGCACAAGGTGAGGTTGGCGACACCGGTGGGTCCTCCCGATTGGCCGGATGCCGGCCCCACACGACCGGCGTCTGCGCCGGTAGGACGCCACAATTCGGAGTCCATGATGGTCTGCGACCGGGGCCGCATGTCGCCATATCCACCATACCGGGTCCGCATGTCCGCATAACTCTGTCCCTGGGGGTTATAAGACAACACGATGGTTGCTCCGTCTCAGAGCCGGCATGTGTCTCCCAAACATCACGACCGCTCCCTGCACCAACACCATGGAAACCCTCCCAGCAGCATCTCCTGCCCCCGTGCCCGCCGGCAAGCCGGGTGAGCAGACCAAAGTCTCCCTCCTCTCCTACATCTGGGACAAGGACACCCACCTCAAATCGCCCGCCGAGCGCAGCCTGGTCCGCAAGCTCGACCTCTCGATCCTGATCATCGCCTGCGTCGGCTTCTTCATGAAATTCCTCGACCAGACCAACATCATGAACGCCTACGTGTCCGGCATGAAGGAGGACCTCGCCATGAACGGCAACGAGTACACGTACGCCCAGACGGCCTACACCGTCGGCTACGCCGTCATGCAGGTGCCCAGCACGCTGATCGTGCAAAAGGTGCCGCCGCGCATCTGGCTGGCCCTGGCCGAGGTCGGCTGGGGCGTGTTCACCTTCGCCCAGGCCGGGCTGCGGAGCAACGCGCAGCTCTACGCCTTCCGGTTCCTCGTCGGCCTGTTTGAGAGCTCCTTCTCGCCCGTCATGATCTACGTCATGGGCAGCTGGTACACGCGCGCCGAGCTGGCGAAGCGGATCACCATCTTCCAGGCCTCGGCTGTTTTTGGGACTACGTTCTCGGGCTATCTCCAGGCTGCCGTGTACAACGGCCTCGACGGCGCGCATGGCATCGCCGGCTGGCGGTGGCTGTATATTGTCTGCGGGTGCATGACGGTGCCGGTGGGCATTGCGACGTATTTCGTCTTTCCCGATCAGCCGTGGAAGACAACGGCGTGGTTCCTGACCGATGACGACAAAGCGCTCGCCATGCAGCGCGTCCGGGCTCAGGGCATCGCGGAGCCGACGAGGCTTACCTGGGCCACGGCCAAGCGCATCCTGACCCGCTGGCGCTGGTATGCTTTTGTTTTGGGATACATCCTCTACGGCTGCTCGTCCCTGGCTGGCAGCTTCTTTGGCATCTGGCTCATCTCGGAGGGCTTCTCCGTCACCAACGCGAATGTCATACCCACCGGCACCTGGCTAATCTCTGGGTTCCTGACGCTTCTGTGGGGTTTCCTCTCGGATCTGACGGGCAGTCGCTTTCTGTTTGTCCTGATCCCATTGGTCTTGGGCGTCATCCCAAATGCAATCCTCGCTGCATGGCCTCCCGGCGTCGGCATCAAGGAGTTTGCCTTCCTGACGGTTGGTGTGCAGCTGATGCCTGGCGTTTTGTATGTTTCTCCTTCCATCCTGAGATGTCGATGCTGACCAGACAGTTTCGCATGGGCGTCCGAGACCTGCCGCGACGACAACGAGGAAAGAGCGGTCATCTCGGCAAGCATGAACGGCCTTTCGTATGCCATTCTGGCGTGGCTTCCGATCTTGATCTTCCCGCAGACCATGGCGCCCGACTTCCGTAAGTGCCGCTGGACGATGACGTATGCTCAGATTCGCTGATGACTGCATTCAGGGTACGGGTTTCCAACTAGTTTGGGCTTGCTTGTGGGAGCCATCTTTGTTGTTATCGGCTTGCAGTTCTTGGTCCTGAGGCAAAACAAGCTGAAAGTGGCCAGGGCGGGCTCTGTTGAGGATGGAAATAGTTCTGATGGAAAGCCGGTGTCTGGTGACGGGAAAGTTGCCACTACCGACGTGAAGACGGTCTTGGATTGAAGATGGGTCTATTGCAGTGTCATTTGGAGCATCGTGGTTGGAAGAATTACACATCACAGCTAATAATGAAACATTGAACGCGCGTTCTGCAAGCTCATGCTATTCCCATTCTGGGACCATCACCATGTCCTCGTCGTTCCGTGACTCAAGCAAGCCGTTGTCGTCACCCGTGGGACGCTGGCGCTCGAGTCCTTGCATGAGGTTTACGAGAATACATTCTACCGTCGCCTCATCCAAAGCACTAGATCCTTGATACTGGACCCGCATCCCTTTCAGCCAGGTCATGGCTCTGCTCCCATGCATGCACCAAAAGCCATGAGCTGTCCTTCCGAATCTCGTCTCGTGTCCGATTCCCCCGGGCACTTGGAATCAGACCACTGGCAGTCCCAACACCCTGCAACTTCCCAGTAGCATCGAAAGTTCTGGTGCTATTTTGGGATGACCAGCACATGTTGTGAAGTTGCAAAGGTAAGGACTGGACGTGGCAAAACACCTGCAGATGCCACCGGCCCAAGTACGCGTTGGATGTAGCTTCCAAGGATACACTCTCGCATGTGAAAGTGAGTGGATGCGACTCACAGCGTCCCTTGAAGGGCGCACGCTTGCATGGTGCAGGAACTTCTGCCAGCAGATCTGAGTGTCCTGGGCGCTAGTCCGGGTGGAGGGACGCAGTAGCATGCAGTGGCTGTTGGCATTTTTGGACCACCAGCTCTTTCTTAGAACCCAGAGAAGCATTGCACGACGGACCATGACGCAATGCGAGCGCAGTGAGAACGAGCGAGCACCAGCAGCGTCACCCGCTGGAATGTGCATGACTGCAGCGGCCAAAGAAGGCGGAAAGCGAGGGCAGGGCCGGAGCACCAATGTGTCGAAGCCCAGACTCGCGTTTGGCGTCCCCGAAAAGATATTTAAGGAGGGCTCTCCCACCCTCAAGTCGACATTCTTTTCCAGCCATCAAGCAGCTTCAGTCCCATCTTCCCCTTACTTTCACATCTTTCATTCTCGACCACCGTGAACACTGGCACCTACTGCTACTCAGAATATTTACTACCGATCCGAAAATGTCTGGCCAGAACAAATCCGCCGTCTGGCCCAAGGCCGAGAAAGCAGCGCTCATCCGGAAAATTCTCGACTGCATCAAGCAAGCCGGCCACCACGAACAGCTCAAGAAAGGAGGTTTGTAATTCCAACCGACACACATAATAGGTACTTTGCTGATAGGATATAGCTAAGGAGGCGACTGAATCGGTTTCCCGCGGTACCAGCAAATTTATCATCCTTGCGGCCGATACCCAACCGTTAAGCCTCGTACTCCCCCTCTTACTCCTCGCCGAGGAAAAGAATGTCTCCTACGTCTTCCTCCCAAGCAAGATTGCCATCGGCCGTGCTTGTGGAATCTCGAGACCGGTTATCGCCGTTTCGATCACCTCGAACGGGTCTTACGACATCGACCGGAAGATCCGGGCTCTCCGGAACAAGGTGAAGTGCCTCGGCACATGAGGCATACTCATCCTTCCGGCCAACACCCAGCCGCTAAAGTCTTTAATAAGGCAGCCAACGAGGATAACATCTCCCCTGGAGTACAAATCGGATCTTTTCAACACTCGGTTGTGGGGTCCCTTTGAGGACACAACGGCAAAACAGCGCCCTCCAAGCGACAAAACACGCATCTCACATCCGGAATCTGGAAATCGGCTCCTTTTGCTATTATCGTCCCTACCGCGGTGATCGCCCAATGAATCAGTACTCGTTCGACAGCTTCCTCGAACTGCAGGACCCGGACCTTAACCTCCCGGCCATGGCCATTTTCCCATCCGACAAAGAAGAATCCATGGATCCCCGTATTCTTGCAAAGAAAGCCAAAAGTCAACAAACATAGAGACAGTCCGTCCGTCGACCCAGAACTCCTCAAACGAGGAGGTCGGAGAACACCTCGAGGAATGCCTGGACTCCTGATCACATTGCCCTGGATGTCGGCTCCATCTCCAGGCACTTGTCAAACGACCAGGTCAGAGAACATATCGAGGAAACCGTATATAGGTTGGCAATGTTTTTGCACGACGCAACCAGGCCAAAACCCAGTCATCGCAGGATACGGATTTCAGGAAGCTCCCAGGCCCGTGCCATCGTTTCTAGGGTCATTACGGGCGTATTTTGCGAACTAAAGGGCTCTATCCACAGATCTGGACGAGATACTTTCCGGAGCTGAGGCTCAACGAGCTACGGGAGATATTGTCTGGGGAGCGCCAGCACCTTGACCGGTTTCCCGTCGGACATGCTGTGCGGTAAGGACACCGAGTACGCCGCGAAAAAGGAAATGGAACACGCCGAATTCCTCGATCAACCACCACAGCCTTTGTGCGGCCTTTTCCCCTCGTGTGGATCTGGTTTCCCCTCTCCTTCTCACCAGAATATCCCTCCCGGTTCTCTTCGGTTTTCACAAGTCCATGGCCGGCAGGTCCCTCCGGGGTGCGGCGGGTACCACCACAATTTTTCGACATAATGCTCTGTGCGGCCGGAATATCAACCTCAATTACAACAGAATGACGTACACGTTGATGGTTGCCGATCGTTACGAAGCATGTGCGAGCGATGACCTTGACCTTAGCCCGGCGGTCTTCCAGATGCTTGAGCCACTGGAGAGAGGCCACATCCAGGGCACCTGGGACTGGGCATGAACACCCAGAATCCCGGTATCACCAGGACTACAACTGAGTTTAACAGCCTCTCGAGTGGCGCATACGTACATCCCTGGCTGGTGTTTGGGGAACGGAACGGACGGCGTTTGACCTTTAGATACTGCCTCACGTTATAGCGGCAATAGCCCCGTGCCCGATTTGTGCATGGTTGAGATTATTAGGGATCGACCTCTTTCTCGACTACATCTCGTATCCCTTTCCCACAGACACCCGATACGGATCGCCGACTTTGTGCCCATGGCACAATATGTGAAGAAACAAGTCAGCAAAGCTGGAACGAAGATATGGGGTTTGAAAACTCATATCCTTGGACACCTTCGCAGCGCCATCACGGCGCGCGCCAAAAAGTTACCGAAAAGCTCCCAGAGAACGGGAAGATACAACCCGACGACGAGAAAGCAAGGAACCACGAGCACCTACTTCGTCAATATGCCCATCGATGTTTGGTGTATCCTCAGCGGCAGGGACTGGACGGCGACGGGATTTCTTGGACCATAACCCATCTGGGCGAGCCTTCAGCTCTCACAGCAATGGTCACCCCTTCCTTTCCCATCTCAAAGCACCAACCACGGCACTTTGCACATCTTCTTCTCTGCTCCGTCCGAGAACTTACACCTACCCCGTCAACCCAATCAGTCACGCTCTACCTTCATTTACTGAAGCTTTGCATCCGCCCTTTGTTATGTCCGCGACGCCTTCCGACTACCGTGTTGGCAATACTGCCAGCTCATCAATTGTGCCCGCCGCCCCTGAAGAGGCTTTCCAGAGGGCGCTTAACGAGGCTGCCCTCGTACTTGTTAATCGCACGATATTCGGGATGTCGAGGCGATGCAGAGGCGGCTTAGAGCTAAGCAGAAGAAAATTCGGAGGGATTTAGACGAAGAGCAAGACTCGGCTCCGTTGCCCTCCATCCCGGGAAATGACAGATCATCAAGGTGCAGTCGCCGAAAGAAAAAAAAAGAAGAAAAAAGAAGACAAGACCAATTGAAGCAGATTAACTTCCTCCTGATCATCATCGCCATACAGGCCGTGGCCGCCTTCTGGCGCATGCCCTGCCGTGGAGCAGTTGGTCTCGCATGTCTGGACCCTCTGGTTAACCCTGGCGAGGTTTCTCAACACGTCCACTCCATTCACGGTTCTTCAGGTATGATGACAGCTTTCTTCTTGCATCCAAACACTAATAAGCTCCTGTAGGATCCGGAGACAATGCCACCGACGAGGACCTCGTGTCTGCAGAGTGCGCTTCTTGCGGTGTTATCCAGGATAACCTCATACCTAAGGAGGAGCCCTGCGATAACGAGGTAAAAGATGCCCGTTGCGGCGCTCAATGCTCGCAATGTACCGCCATTCCCACTGCCATCGTCGTTGAGGCAGTTGAGAATGAAGCCTTCAGACTTCGGTGTATCTCTCGGGCGAGGTTTCTCAGCACATCCATGCGATTCACGGTTCTTCAGGTATGATAACAGCTTCCTTCGTATATCCAAACACTAACAAGCTCCTGTAGGATCCGGAGACAATGCCACCAACGAGGACCCCAGCTCCAGATCCGAATGGACACGTCGTCTTATTGTGTCAACTTCCGCACTCGGCGTTGCCATGTTGCCAGAAAACTTGAGGAGACTCAAGTCTTGCTTAGAGATTCTGAGGGACGCTAATTCCTTCATTGGCAATAATTTGGAGGCGTTGAAAAACGTTGTGGATCAGTATGATCCCGGCGTGGGAGCTGGCGCATCATCTGGCGAGCTCGACAAGCTCATCGACATGATGAACGGTGTGTCTGCAGAGTGCACTTCTTACGGTGTTATCCAGGACAAGTCCGTTTACTGGGCCCCTACTCTCTACTTCCGTCATGCCGATGGCACGTATGAGCTCGTCGAGCAAGTGGGCGGCATGCTCAACTATTATTTTCTCTACAAGGACGACGCCAATCCTTCGTCTGGCATCAAGGCGTTCCCAGCCGGCTCCCGCGTGATTGCGGGTGACAGCTTACGGCGCAACTACTGAGTGCTGGCTAGCTCGAAGATCTAGCGCAGTGGGCATCAGCGGGCTCTCAGGGCGAGGGTTTTGGGGGCGCGTACAAACAAGGCTCAAGTCTTCAAGTTTCTCGGCGTCGAATCTGCCAATTCCACAGTCGGAATCTCCCAAAAGACGTGCGCAAGGAAGCTAGGGGACGGTCAGCCAAGATTCCAGGGAGATATCGCCTTCTCCAAGACGTCGTGGTGCGCCACGAACCCACAATCCAAAGTGAAATGCGCAACAACAGGTACCAAAATGGTACGCGGGATGACGATGCTTCCTCTCCAACGCTCGACACGCACAGGGAGCACATATTGTACCAGTCAGGGTCTTTGGCCAAGGTCGAACGCGATCATGGGGTTTTTCGGCGACAGTTGGGGTTTTAAGGTTCTGACCATATTAGGATTCTGGCATTTGCAAGACGGCGTCGCATGTTGGGACGGATTGTCCGAATGACCTTGCTGTTCAGCAGCTGATGCGCCTTGCTCGGGAGAATAAGTGGCAGCAATGTTATTGTTGCAAGTGCGTGGTGGAGTTGGCTTTTGGATGCAGCCACATCAGTGAGTGCCAGCCGATTCATCCGAGAATGATGAGATGGAATCCTTGGAAAGGCTGGTCAATTGGGTGTGTGGTCCAGCGACCCAGCCGTCAAAATCAGCTGGAATGTTCACGACGAGAAATGTTTCCGATGGAAGTGGACGGACATAGGTACAATTGAGAGAAAGGCGAGGGCGAGTAGTGTGATAGGTAATAATGAATCCGGTCTTTTACGCATTCTAGTACTGCTTTCAACACCATAAATACCTGTGAGCGTTTTGTCTTCAGAGTAGAGGTAGCTTTCTAACTTGGGAAGTATGTATACTGTTCGGACCTTGGACGAATGTCCTTTTCTGGCTTTTACCTGCTTTAATTGTACTCGAGTCTTAGCAGAGAGGTTAAGTACCTATATGTCCCTCCGAATAGTCTTCTGTCACTTGCCCTCTTTCTCGGTGGGAAACGAACACTCGCGGCCACCCATACTGCCACCACATCTCAAAGACTATTAGCCTCGCCGCGACAGCAATACTCTAGGCCAACATCAAAAGCCGTTGGCCTTATGTTAGCATCACCCATACTCGTACAACCATGGACGGTTTCCTGTTGGTTGAAAACTCCTGCCCGAGGTCCTACGCAAGCTACACTGGGGGACGACGGTGTTGCCTAGAATGACTTTCGCCACCGCAATGTGTTCCTCGATGACCTGATTCGCCATACGCAGCCCACCAACAAGATGGAGCGGCAGCAGTGCGGCAAAGACTATATAGCCTCTACCAAGCCCCCGCACCGTACCCGTCATATCGCCATCGACTTCCTCCCCCAGTCCCCCCCCCCCCCCCCCCGTCGACTTTTTTTCAGCCCACCATCATCAATATAATCCCATTCACCGTTCATCCAGCCTATTGATCCGTGCCATGGCCGCCGAAACGACGACTGCACAGGACTCGCCGCCGACCTGCCCCGTGCCATGGGACCGCTCAGACCCAGTCCAGCAGGAACTATCCTCCATCCTGCGCTCCCTGAAACACGACGCCGCGCTCATGGGCGTCCTCTCGCTCGGCAACGACGGCGTCATGCGATCCCTCACGGCGGACCGCCGCGTCGTCGACGCCGTTGGGCTCACGCCCGCGCAGATCGCCGCGTTCCAGGAGCGCATGCCTCCGGACTTTCGGAAGGATGACGGCGTGCTCATGCGGGCTGACGGGACGAAGGTGCCGCGGGAGCAGTGGTTTTTGCCTGACAAGTCTCTTCTTCCGGCGCCTATGAGCCAGGAGGCGAGGGAGAGGTTCGAGCAGCGGTCCCGGGAGGATGAGGAAAAGGGACTTGGTTCGGTGGAGGCAAGACGGAAGCAGATGGAAGCTGAAGGGATGAAGTTTGCTTAGCACTGTATTCGTGTTGCTGCCTGGCATGTATTCGGAGTAGTTGCGACTCTTGTTCGCCATGGATGTCGTGTTCTCATGTTTTTATGTCGGCTCCATTTACGCTGAGGATGACCGCTTTCTGTCTAACACACCGCCCAGTCTGAATCCTGGTTTGTTGACTTACTTGTACCCTTCATTGGTATTCGTTGGTATTTGAATCATTGTTGTTACATTGGAGAGGATATTCTGCTGTAGGAGCGAGGACGGCCTTTGACTATATACAGTACCCCCTTCTCTCAGTTCTCATCCGACTCAAGTCCACCGCATCACTCCGGAGGCGGCGATCCGCCCGCACCAACAGAAGCCATAAACTCCAGAAACGTCCCAGGCCCATCGGAAAACATAGGACCCGACATGTCCCACCCGTCCTTGACCGTCGCCGACCCCCTCGGAAACATATCCGCCTCGTACTCCTTCACGGCCCGCGCCAGATCACCACCAGCATAATACTCCTTAATCTTCTCCGCCAGCGCCAGCGCATCCGCCATGGCCATATTCACGCCCTCCCCGTTCGTAATAGCCAGATGCGCCGCATCGCCCGCGAGAGTGACATCTCCCACGGCCTCCCAGCCCACCTCCTCGGGCATGAGCGTGTACAGCGGCCAAGCGCGGAAGTTGGTCGCGTTCCGAATCAAATCTTTATAAAAGTCCGCCCAGTCGGCGTAGAAATCCAGCATCGTGGCGCGGAGCTTGTCGGGCTGATCCTCGGCGATGGCATTCTTGAAGAACGACTCCTCAATTTGAAGACCCAGGTACGTCCGGTACTCGCCGTTGCCCTGGCGCTGCGTGATGACGAGCTGCCCGCCGCCGACGGCGATATGCAAGCCCGGGCCGAGTTTCGCGGCCAGAGTTTTGTGGAGCGGGTTCGTCGTCGTGATCCGCGACTCGAGAAAAGACTTGCCCGAGTACCGGGGTGTCACTTTTGTCACCTTTCAACAACAACTTCGTCAGCACCTCCCTCATAACCAACCATACTCGCGTGAAAAACGGGAAGCAAATAAAAGCATGGAAAGGAAGGGAAACTCACCAACCCCCTAACCTTACTCCAAGCCCCATCGGCACCCACCACCAAATCCCACCCCCCCTCCTCCTCCCCATTCGCAAACTTCAACACAACCCCCCCATCCTCCCCCCTCACAGCACCAACCAGCCCAAACCCCCACCGCACCCTCCCCTCAGGCAAACCCCCCAGTAACAAAGCCCTCAACTCCCTCCGATCAATCTCCGGCGCGTCCCGCCCCTGCCCGGCGCTGAACACCCTCTCCCCGTCCTTGTCAGAAATCGATATGACGGTATCCTCATACCTTGCCACTTTTTGAAACCCTTCGAACAGCCCCGCCTCGCGCAGCGCGCGCTGGCCCGTCTCGGGGTGGATATCCAGACTGCCGCCGGTGGTGACGGCCTCCGGCGACGCGTCGCGCTCGAAGATCGTATACGGGATAGACGCGCGCTCGAGCAGGACGGCGAGCGTGAGGCCGCAGGGGCCGGCGCCTATGATTGCGATTTTTGGGGGCATTCTGTCTTTCTTCTTGTTCTCCTCTTTCCTCTCTCTAATAAAATGGACATGGAAATCGGCGACACACCAGAGAAAAAAAGAATGAAACAAAAACGGGAGGGGAATAAAGTATTTATATACTCTAGAAACGTTACCTCACGATAATACAGCATGACTCAATAGAAACTAGCTTACGTCGGACGTCGGACGACGATACATGTCCGTGTTCTGCCTCCAGGCGTACCATGGCCAATCCCAGACGGTCCAGACCCTGGCGAAATCCCTTGTCGTCGAATCGCGAAATCCTACGGCCCGCGTGTCGGGCATTTCCAGTGTCCGAGTACAGCTCGCTCGTGCGGAGCTTCAGAACGAAAGTGCGCTAGCAAGTGCCAAGTGGGCACCGATGCTTATCTGGACATCTGCTGTCATTCATCGATCGTGTCAATTTGAAACGAAGATTACATCTCGATCAACTGAAATTGGTCCACTGACTATATGTACTAATCGTTTGATGCCTGTCTCCAACTGGTCTTCCGACCTCATCTCCAGAGCATCAGTTCTCACAGCGCAAGTCCCTGCATCGAAAATCTCCCAAAGCAGTGAATTGCAAAGCCAGTATGTCCTTGAGAAGAGTATGCTACAGAGTCAGGAGAGTCACAAACCCGGACGATCAGAGCAGAGACCTAACCGCAGCACCATCCCACCACCGAACCTGTTCCCAATACAAAAGAGATCCCTCCATCGACAATCTAGTCCCCCCATAATTCACCGCTCATTGGTCCTTCCCCTTGGCCTTGTACAGATACCGTCCCATGACCCCCTCGACAGCACCAACAGCACCCAAAATCCCCAGCCCCAGACCGACATTCTTCCAGCCAAGCTTGCCATGGTCATAAAGCCCCCAAGCCTTGTACCCAAGCCATCCGCTGAGCCCAACAACAGCGATAAAATTCGCCGCAACCAGCGCGCCGCTCGCGCCGTCGCTCATGCCCTCAAACTGCTTGTTCAACCACCCGTCCGCCTTGCGCGCCTTAGCCTTGGCCTTCTTCTTGGCCAGATCGGCCTCGGCGCGCGCCTTGCTCGCCGCCTGCTCGGCCTTCTCCTCGGCCACCTCGCGCTCGCGCCGCGCCGCCTGCGTCTCCGTCTGCACCTCCTGCTCGTCAAAGTTGGACGGGACCGTGCGCACCGACGGCGTGTCGACGTCGATCAGCGACGACGTCGACGCCGACGTCGAGGTCACCACCTGCGGGGGCTGGGGGGCGGCCGCCTGTTTTTTGGTGGAGTTAGTTTGAGCAGCAAACACAAATTCTAGGGAGGAATAAAAAACGAACCTCCTCGGGCGTCTGCTTCGGACCCTTGGATGCGACTTCGGCGTACGACACTGGCGACATTGTTAGATTCCTTATCGCCAGACCTAAAAACCGCGCGCGGAGGGGGCCTACTCTTGATGGTTTGCTGTGCTGGAATCAGATCAGAAAGACGGATCGATCGATGCGGGGTTGCGTCAAACGAGCTCGAGTGGTGACGTACGTCGACAGGTGTCGGGGACGTCTAGTTTTCGTTGGACTGAGAGGAAGAAAGGTGTGAATTAATCGCAAGACGTCGAAATAAGATTCTAGCAAACGTTCCCGATGGTGTGGCCGGTTGGAAGAGGTTTAAATTGGGAAAGAGACAACATGTGATGGGAAGGAAGGACAGACAGTGACCTCAGCCGGTTGACCGGTTGCAGCAGACCAAGGTCACACACAGCCAAGGCCTGAGCGTTTGCTCCCACCCCCGGTCGCCAATGACGTGTGCGGCTCCGCCCAAGCTCCAGCTCTCAGCAAACGGCGCCGAGGCAGCTGTGCACGGACCAATAGAATGCGCAAGAATCGCAGAGCTGTCCACGCTGTCCTGCGGCATTCCCGGCGAGATCGTGTTGCTCACTCGGTGACTCGGAACGGGCCGAAGATTGGTTGAGGAGATGTTGATCTATTGGTTCATGATTATAGTCATGGAATACTCTACATGTGTAGCAGATACACAGTCGTACACTACAAGCACAGTCTCGACCAGGTCCAACCTCTTTTGCTGACCCGTCCAGCATGCGATTTTGTCTACTCGTCCAGCTCCGACACCAACCTGGTTCGCCAACGTGCCCAATTACTCCTTGCTCTTGTTTGCATCCGTGGCATCGTGGATCTTGGTCGGAACAGCCTCCTCTGGTGCAACGCCGTGATCCTCCTTCAGCTTTTGGACTGGGTCCTCGACTTTGCTAATGGGCAGGGATTCTCTGGGTGTAGCGGTCGCTTCTGGCACAGCGGCGGTCTTTTCGGTGGGAACAGAAACCTCGCTAGCATCCTTCGCTAGGGCGGCATCCTGAGCGGGAGCAGGCGCGTCGTCCTCGTCGTCCGCGATCTCAGAACCGTAAATCTCGGGGTATTTCCTGAAGCAGTCCTGCATGTGTCTGTTGTTTGTCAGCAACCATTCCGCCAGGATTTTCGCAGTTGTACGCACTGGAACTTGTCAATGCAGTCCATGCCCTTGGGCTCCTCCTTCGAGTAGACGAAGCAGCTGAAGGCAGCCTTGAACTCCTCTCCGCACGGTCCGTGGGCCATGCCGCCGAGACACGGGCAATCCCAGTTGATCTCGCCCGTCTCCGGGTTGAACGCGCCTTGTGATTCCGCCTCTTGTTCAAGTGCCTCGGGTGATCCAGCTTCCGGAGCAGCGATGGGCGCCGCCTCTGTTTCCGCGATCTGACTCTTCTCGGCTGGCTCGGGAACTTGCTCTTCCGCCGGTGGTAGTGGTGCCTTGACTACCGTCTGCTTCCGCTTCTCCTCGATTATCGCATCGACCGTAGGGAGATCGGCATCGGAAAAGGATGAGGGGGCCGGTCTTGATTGTGCTGTTGAAGAAGCCACGTTAGCACATCACCCCGAAAGGGCACCCCAGAAAGACCTACGGGGAAGCTCGTCGGCGAAAATCGGGCTGGTGTTGTAGAAGTAGACGGCAGCAATCGCGAGACCCCAGCGAAGCCCGGCGCCCTTCCATGTCCCTTTCCTCTGCGCCGGTGCTGTGGAGAGAAATCGCCGGGATCCAGAAACGACGTTGGCCGGTCGCAGGGCGCGCAAGGCGCTCGGCGACGACCGGAGCGCTGCGCGATACATGGCAAATGAATGGCTCGTGTAGGGAGAACAAGCAGACGGCGCGAAAAAGGCAGAGGGAAAAGAGCGGAGCGTTGCGGGTTGGGCGGGCGCGTGGTTTGTCAGCTGGGAGTTGCCGGACAAAATTTCTGGCGATGACTTCCCAAAAGGCTCAATTGGAAACCGCGGGACTGGGCTGGACGCTGATTGGCTGAGGACTGAAACCTTGGCCCACCTTGTGCGGACTTCAGAGTCCAAACACCAACAACTCGTCACGAACATCAAAAGCTTTAGAAAACAGCTGCAACATTTTATTTGCGGTCGAATGCTAATACTGGGCTCAATTTACTCTCTTGGTGCCTACCATCCACCCCAGTAGGTTTCCGGATCTTGCTTCCCATTGCTCGGTGACTTAGCTTCACTACCCGTCGAGGTATTGTTGACTTTCTGATTGGCTTGCTTTTCACGAGCAATGGCCTGGATACGGTTGTTTAGTCGCCCCGCCATACGCTTGTGGAGGAGGTCGGCGTGTTCCATTTCCTTTCCCCTTTTCACTATCATCGCGTGCATCATTTCCATTTTCTTCGCGTTCCTCTCCTGGAGGGAACGGGGGATGTATTGCTCGGGGATGTATTCCTCGGCGTTGTTCTTCTCGGCGTTGTTCTTCTCGGCGTTGTCCTTCTCGGCGTTGTTCTTCTCGGCGTTGTTCGGCTGGGTGTTGGGTTGTTCATTGGGGAGTTTGCCAGCTCGGCCTCCAGTCGGGGTGGGAGGGACCTTGCCAAGATGCACCCATACCTCCTCTTCTTCGTCAACTAGCATCCAATCGTCGGATATCTCCGTGTCCTTTTTGGCCTCGGAGTCTTTGGACTTAGACTTTCCGAAGGGGAAATACAGGACGCCCATGATTTCGGTATTGTAGGCTGCCAAGGGGTCGAGCAAGTCAGCACACGAGAGAAGCGGAGAAGAGAATCTGATGAGAAACACAGGAGAGAAACGGCTTGTGGAATGATGATGGTGCGCTCAACACTTACCGATGCCTACCCGACCTGTGTCTTTAAAGCTGGATCTTCGTGGTCAACGGATTCGATTGAAAGGAGTGATGGTTTTCCAGCAGCTGTAGGTGGTCGGCTCGCTGGTGGTCGTGGTGTGGATGGAACCGAGAAGGGATGAAATCACGGCGAACACATTCTTGTAGCTGGCTTCATGGCCCAGGCCCCACTCGGCACTCACCAGAGATATTTTGTGAACGACGCCGGCGCCGCTACTGCGAGATGCTAGAGTGGCCGCGTCGCTGGCTGCAGTGAGGGACTTGAGCCCGTTCAAAGGCGCACAGGCGCCCGCCGCAGTCAAGTTGCCGGCTTGCAACTTGGTCAGAGTGCCTTAAGATAGGGCTCAAAGGCCTCGTGCTACGCCTGCGGGCTATTAAACACCTAGTGGATGCTTCATTCTTGATCACAAATGCTTCTTTACGACCAGCAAAGCTGTTGGCTGTCAAAGGTGAAGGGGCTGGCCCTGGCAAGGGCATGACTTCCCAAATGTGTGGTAGGCATTCTAGATATCGTCAAAGCCCGCCACCCTAGCTAGGTAACTAAGAATACCATCACGCTAGCCTTCTAGTGTTACTAGACACAGCCGGACTAAACAAGTTGAATGCCGGCCACCGAAGTTTGCCTGAGTCGGCGCAAGCGGTGGCAGTAAATACTAGTGGACCTATTTCCGATAGCTGCTTGAACGAGACGGTTCCGCTTGGTCGGGCAGGGAGCAAACCAGCAAAAAGGCCATCTGGTATAAAATTTCGAGTTCCACGACATTTCGGAAGGGCCATTTGATATTCCAGGCAAAAAGGTACGCACCCCACCAAGCATGTTCTCCTGAAAGTGCCCCGCACCACAGCGCGACGTCACTCCCGGCCCTCCCCAAATCCCAAATACTGGACGAGAGGATCAGAAGCTGCAGCGCCCATCCGTCTGCTGCAGGCGGATGCGCTCGACAATGGCTCGCGTTATGGGCACAGACACAGACGCCATGCTGGACCCCATTGCGTGGGATCCGATCGCCCTCCTGCGTGATGCGAGATCGGAACGACCCAGCGGTCTGGATACCCCCACCGGGAAGGACGGATTCGCGCTGATCGTGCTCAACCAATCCGTCACACCCTACGTCGGCATTTTGGAGGTATTATGGAAGAACGGTGAGTTTTTTTTAGCTACCCAAAATGTCCTCGATCACAAGCTGACAGGATCCAAAATAGCATGTGTACGCATCGCCGCCGACGGCGGGGCCAACTGCCTCTACGAAGTCGGGGGTAAACTTCGAAACCGTAACTTCGTAAGCCTGTAACCCCAAATTCATGACCACAAAACTAACCAGATACACCAGGACAACCTAGACGTCATCATCGGCGACCTTGACAGCCTCGGCGAACCTACGCGGCTGTACTACACCTACCTCAAAAAGCTCCCCACAACCAGTACCCGCATCATCCGCGTCGAGGACCAGAACTCGACCGACTTCGGCAAGGCCGTCGAGCACGTCCGCCGCAAGCACGGCGTGCCGATCGACATAGTAGCCGTCGGCGGGCTAGGCGGCCGCGTCGACCAGGGCCTGAGCCAGCTGCACCACCTGTACCTCTTCCAGACGCACCCGCGCTACGCCGAGGGGAGGATGTACCTCTTCAGCGGCGAGAGCCTGACCTTCCTGCTCAAGGCCGGCAGCCATCGGATCCGCGTCCGGCGGGACGACGGGCGGCCCGACGTGTTCGACAAGTGGGTTGGCATCGTGCCGGTCAAGGAGCCCAGCCGGATCACGACCAGGGGACTGGAATGGGACGTGACGGACTGGGAGACGGCGTTTGGTGGGCAGATCAGCACGAGCAACCATGTGCTGCCTGAGACGGAAGTGGTGCATGTCGATACCACGAAGGATGTGCTGTTCACCATTGCCCTGAAGCAGATTCCGACCTGAGCGGACCTAGCAGACTACCTGTATGCTTATTCGTCATTGATGGAGGCTTTATAAATTAGCTGTAGAATATCGGTCAACCTGTATAGATGGAAGCATCCGCAGAATGGGCAAACCCCAACTCCTCGCTAGAAACAATGCAAAACAGACAGACATCGTTATCCATCAGCCATACTGACAAATTGAGAGCCATCATCTCAGAAAGTGCAGCACAAGCCAGCAGAACAAGAAAAACACAACCACGCCCGCCCAAAAGATCCACTTGTCCTGCCTCGCCCGCCGCTCAATCATGCGAATCGTATCCCCCGAGATGCCCAGCGTGTTGCCAACCGAGTAGAGCTTGCGCTGCGTCGACTTGAGCATCTCCCGCTGCTGGCCCAGGTCCCCCAAAACCGCCTGCCCGCGCGCGATATACTCGTCCAGCGCAGAGTGCGTACTCGTAAAGAACTGCTGTTCCCTCAGCGCGTGCGTTTCCCTCGCTCCCATATCCCCCGCCTCGGCCGTGCTCGTCGTCCGCGCATGTCCCCCTCCTCCGAGTCCATATCCCCCTCCCCCTGCTCCTGTTGCCGTGGATGATGTAGAGGTAGAAGCGTACGGATTCTCAGGCGTAGACGAAATAAACGGTCGACGGCCGAGCAGCTCGGCGCGGTTGGACGCGTGCGCGGCCTCCGACCGCGCCTGCTTGAGGGACTCGACCTCCGCGCGGAAGGAGGCTAGTTCGGCGCGGAAGTTGCGCACGCGCTCTTGGGCTTTTTCTTGCTTCGCTGGGTTGAGCTCCTGGCGCGCGAGCGCGTTGTATTCGTCTATCGTGCGCGCGAAGGATGTGAGCGAGGCCGAGAGGGAACCGAGCTCTGCTGGGGTCGGGAGGGAATCGGGGGAGGACGAGGAGAGGGCGGCGAGGTCCTTGCGGATTGCGGTGCTCTGTTTGAGCGCCGAGTTGAAGTGGGTGTTCTGACGGGTTAGCATTTTGTTTTTTTGGGGAGATGGGGTCGGATGGGATGGGTACCATGGTCGTGACCGGCTCGATGAGGACATTTATGTGTGGTTGGGGGTTTGGATTCGGGGGAAGAAGAGTCACGCCGGTAGGCAGATAGGACAGATTCGCCCTTGTCGCTGGAGATGTGACTGCTCGTTGAGCTGCGTGGTGCGGGCTATTGTCGTGCGCTGGGGATGGTGTTGCTGGCGTTTTTGCTGGGCTTGCAATGTGGCATTTGAAGATGGCGTCAGGGGTCTTGGCGGGGCCACGGGTGGGGTGGCTTTAATGTCACTGATAAGAGACCGATAAGGGTCTGTGGGGCAGTGAGTCTGGCTGGTCCTCAAGGGCTCCTGCAACCGAGAAAATGCAGTGAGTGAACGCTGGTTGGTCTAAACTCGACCCTGAAAACCACCCGGCCGTTCACGCCTTGCGAGAACAAGGCATTCACAAGGTGAGTGCATCTAGGCGCGCACGCAGGCTGGTCCTTAGGGGCTCCTCCACTCCAGAAAATGCAGTGAGAAGAACCCGTAGGAAGGCGTACCCGTGAAAAACCGACAGTTGATAAAATAAACCACCGCCCTCTCGGTGGTGCACACTGCCGCTGCCTGCCTTTTGTGGCCTTAGGGGCTCTTGTCACACACAAAATGCAGTGAGCGAACGCTGGTTGGTGAACGAACGCTGGCTGGACCTCAAGAGCTCTTGCAACCCAGAAAATGCAGTGAGTGAATGCTGGTTGGTCTAAACTCAAAAACCGGACGTTTATGCCTTGCGGTGAACAAGGCATTCACGCATCTAGCCACGCACGCACGCTGGCTGGTCCTTGGGGGCTCCCGCAACCCAGAAAATGCAGTGAGTGAACGCTGGTTGGTCTTCCACCCAAAAGCTGTTCCTCAAAGGCTCTGGCAACTCAAAAAATGCAGTGAGTGAACGCTGGTTGGCCTAAATTCCCGAGTCCTGAAACGCGGTGAACGGGGCATTCACAAGGTGAGTGCGTCTAGCCATGCACACCAGCTGGTCCTTTAGGCGCTCTTACAACACAGAAAATGCAGTGCGTGAACAGTTGTTCACGGGGCTGAGTGCATCCAGCCAGGGACACCTCGAGTCAAGCCTCACAACATCCTGAAATGGATTCTTCCCTCCTTTCGAGATCTCTTCCTTTTCTTCCTCGTGGGGACTAGAAACTCGATTTACTCTCCCCACCAACCTCGTCTGGGATCATACCCTCCCCCCAGATCTCACATCTAATGAACCATCCCGTATCAACTACACCAACACAGGCGTATGCACCGTCCTCCACTTCACATCAGCCACCTCCGCCGTCCAACTAACCCCCTCCTTACTGCTACACCTCTCCAACCCAGCCGCCGTCCTCACGCACTGCAGCTCAGGCAACGTAGTCGTAGCCACCCCGCTAAACACAATCCTACCAGCCCCAGCGTCAGCAAATGTCACATCGCCAAAACCTATCCAGACGAAAAAACTCACGGATTATCCCCATCCAAATCAGTACAAGCCCACTCAGCATCCACCGCAAGCGTATTCGTCCTCGCGACATACCGCAAGCTACAATTCCTAGGCGCAAGCGGCTGCTCGCCCGTCCCAAAGGAGCAGGGATACCACGCGTCCGCGTCCGCAGCAGACCCAAAAACAACGTCGCGGTTATTGACGAACACAGGAAAATCGAAGAGGTTGGCCTGGGTGTTGAGTTTCATGTTGAAGGCTACGGACCCGGATCCCGAGCCCGCCGATGATGCAGGTGGTTTGGTAATCTCGACGTTGCTCAGCGTCCAGGACGGGTTTACCACCGACGAGATGGTGCAGCCGTCGGGGGTGGGGAGGGGGTCCTCGATGGAATAGGGGACTAGGTCTGTCTTTTCGTCGAGTGAGCCGTCGATGTCGAAGGTGTCGAGTTGGCAGGCTGTTCGGCCGTTGGAGGATGTGCATTTCAGGGGTAACTTTGTCTTGGCGGCTCCGGTGTACGAGGCCCTGTTTTGTCGGCATCAGCATTGCATGTCATGTCGGGTTTGTTCCTAGGAGGTTAACCTACGGTCTGGCGGCGTCCACATCATCGCAGAACCACGTCTCGTTGATAGTCAGCGTCCAGCTGCGCGGGTAGAACACAGTCTGCGTGCGTATGCTGTACCGATCGCGACGCGTGAAATCCGTGCCCCCCGCGCAGTTCATCACCACCGCCGGATCCTCGTTCTCGGGCACGTCGAAGTAGTTCAGACAGCCGGCGACGTTGCCGTTGGCCTGGTTGAGCACCTGGAACTGGATCGAGTGCGTCGCCACCGCGTTCTGGCCGTCGCCCGTCTCGTTGACGTAGATCACCGTGCCCACGGTCCATTTCGGCTTGGTGGAGATGGCGCCGCAGCCTGTCTTGTCGTGGCCTAGCGGGCCGGAGGCGTATGATGGGTTTAGTTCGAGAGGAGCAGAGAGGGAGCCCTTGACGAGGTCGATGGGGTTGGATGACTTGCATGCCTCACCGGTGCAGCTTAGTGGGATTGTGGACTTGCCCGAGGCTTGGAAGGCGAGTCTGTCGAGATTTATGTTAGTGTCGAGCTAAAACCTAACAACAAATCACGGGCGTGCCTACGGATGGCCAGGACTCCTGTCGCTGCACGACCACGACTGGTGGATCTCAACACCGGCCTTGGCATCCTTGATCTGGATCGAGACCTGAAGCGAGGGATCGGTGGAACCACAAAGCCAGGCGGTCCCCGCCGACGAGGTGGCCGGGTTGCAGATCAACGAGGTGGACGACCCGCTGGCCCGGTTCTGGACGGTGAAGGAGGCGTTTGTCTCTGACGATTTGAACTCGTTGATGTACCAGCTCGGGATGGTGAACGAGGCGCTCGTGCAGTTTGCCGTATCTTGTCTCGCGGAAAGGGCGTTGGGCGCCGCAGCAGCGAGGGAGTGACTGGCGGAGAGGACCGCGAGGGTCGTCACCAACAATGCGAGCGCCATGATTTCGTACTTACTTGCACCCTTGGATAACCATGTACCGCATGAGAAAAAATCCAGGGACGCGTGAAGGGGACAAAAGGGGTAATAAGAGACCCAGAAACCCGTCACGACCATCCCACCAGACCCGTCATCCCAGCCCCCATCTTATATCTCTCCCGTGTTATGTCTTCCCTCGGCCTTCGAGAAGAAAGTCTTAATTGTCTCCGCAGGCACCGGCACGGGAAACAGATATCACGACAGGGGGTAAACACACGGATCTGAGCGAGACGGGGACTTCTGCTGTTTATTAAACCCAGCCGGCACCGGGTATAACATGTGTAAAAAGCGGGTAGGTCGGCCAAACACACAGCTTGGACAGCAGAAATCCCCGTCGTGTTCGATGCTACGGCAAGGTGAAGCCGGGCTGATAGCAAAAAGAGACTTTAGCCAGTACCGCCGGTACCAGGCTAGTAAAAGTTTTGCCAAGGGGAAGGAGGAGAAAGTAAATATCCACGACAGGGACGGGACCCATTTCACAGGTCCCGGCAATTGATTTTCAGCCGCTCCCCCCCTTCGCCCCCCTTTTCGGGGGTTGACTGGTGTGTGCCGAAATGCGGGATCGAACCGCAGACCTCATCATTACGAGTGATGCGCTCTACCACTGAGCTATTCCGGCCGACCTTGAGGATTTGTTCCACTAGTTTGACCCTAAAGCATGGGGAAATGTCCGTCGGCTGCAATTTGACAGTCGGTAGGACGCATTTGTTCGGATAGCAGACGAGGGGACCGTTGCCGGTTGGACTTCTGCGGCTCAGCTTCGACGTGACGCGGGTGGATATGAGATACATGAATACGAGGGGCTGCCAACTCTTACCCAGTGCGGCTCCCGGGAGTAGGGGATGGGTCACTGTCGGGTAAACTACCTAGGTAGGGAGGTTGACATTCTTGGTTACCTGGTACAATACCTTTCTAATGTGTCCAACGTCCCAGTCGATCGACCTTGGCACATTCATAGGTATGGTTTGTATCTGCATTCATCATGATATAAATAGGGGTACACTCACGTCTCTAGAGGAGTCTAGCTAGCTCCGTTAGACGCCGATACACAATTTTCGTAAGTATTACCGTCTCGGGGGAGGTTTCTAAGAGCAAAAAGCTTTTTTGTTCGTCAAGATGCCTTCGCAGTGGTAGTTTGCAGCTATTTGCACTCTCTTTGGTTGCTACGAGAGACTTGGCCTGGATTTCGAGAGCTCGGCTTGATGGAGACCGTGTGCTACATCTAATAATAGAGCCCTTGCCCTTAATCTCTAATCGATGTGTATCCCGAACCTCATCCCGAAGCACCTACCATTGCCACTTCTCGTATGGCACTCAACATTAAAAGGGACATGGTTGAGCTCACGCCAGGCAAAGACACGCACTTGCTAGCGCAGGGATGCTATTTCAGGGTACAGTACGCTGAGTTGAGGCATATTTACCCTTATGTTGACATAGCTACACTGTTTTTGATCCAACTTGCGCTAAAGTTCTGGCAAACTAAAAGACTCCTCCAAAGTGTCCTCCAATAACGCAACCTCTTTTGCCGGCTTTGGCTCCTCTGGTTCAATCACCTGAAGCTCCTCTGGTTCAACCACCTGAACATTCATATCCTCGGGCCACCTGGCATCGTCGACCGCATTTCCCCTTGTCCCAATGTCAAAGCCGGGCTTCACTTCGCCCTGGGGAAACTGCAGTACCGGTGCCACATACAGCATTTCCTTTCCCCGCAAGGAGACAGGGCGCTCCTTGACGAAGAACTGCGATGGAAACAGACGCTTCGACGCTTCGACATCTTTGCTGATCCCGGTAAGAACCCGAGGGATAGTGTAGAGCATGTTGTGGTAGTGCCTGAACTGGTGGTTGTAGCGGTCACGGAGGCTAGTCCACACCTCCTTTTGGGGGTATGTGCCACACGCGTCGATGAGCCATTGGTTGTAGTAATTGAGGGACGTCTGAAGGAGGTGGAAAGTCAGTAAGGGGCTGATGGGAAGGGACTCGAAACCAAAACGAACCCTGACAACAAATGATCCGCCCTCGTCCGCCTGGCGAATCAGGGCTGTGAGGACCCCTATGGTACCAGCAACTCCCGTACTGCCGGCGTCAGCATATATCTTGCATCCCTCGTTTTTTATTACCGCAGGGGGCACCTTACCAGTAATCTGCGTTCGGAAACACCGGCGTGATGGGCTCATCGCGTCCCATGGCTCGGCCGAACTCCCACGATACCCCGGTGCACTGTGCCATCCTCGTCAGCGGCTTCTCCTACAGGGAACAATGGGAACCCACGGCATCGCTGAGTGGCTGCCACCCGTTCCGATCCTTCCACTCGCCTTGCCAACCATAGCAATTGACCTCACAGATGATGATCCCCCTCTCTCGCCCCTCTGTCTTCTTCAATATCCCATTTTTGTTGCACCAAAAAGCCCAAGGCGCAAAGCCTTGGCTCTGCACCACAACGTCTGCCTCTGAGACCAAAAGCTCCAATCTTCTCACGTTGCTCATCATCCACAAGTCCAGTTGGCAGGTCCACTTCCCATGGTTGAGGTCCGGGGCCAACATGGAGTGGTCGGGCGGTTCCTTGTCCGCCGTCACGCGCATTACCCTGGCTCCGAGCTCGGCCAGTCCGCGCGAAATGAGTTGGCCCGCAGGCATACGCGTAAGGTCAAGTACCCGTAGTCCTTCCAGTGGACGGCTGGGTCCGGCACTTGGCGGCGCCTGCCACCAGCATGGAGCCCTTGTGCCATCGGAAGATGGGTGTTCCTCGATCTCGAAAAGACCTTTCAAGGCGTTGGCCCGACCATGTGGCGATGTCAGGTACTCCGTGGTCGTGTGGCAGATGGTCCCACATGAAAGCTCACCCGACTGGACCAGATCGTCCAGCTCGGACGCTGTGTAGTATATGACACCGACTTGGACGATCAGAGCGCATTTTTGGGCGTCCCTGGCCAGCACTCTGTCGAAGTCCGAGAGGACGCCGAGCTTGAGGGCCTGGAGGACTTTGCTAGTACTCATATCGCCTGGCACATATTAGTATCTGCGTAGACTGCGGATAGCTTCAACGTACCGTGGATATGGTAATACTTGTCGTCCTCGGTATTGAAAATATTCGTCAGGGCATTCCGGTAGTGCGTGGTGAGATACATGTCGCGGCCGGGAAAATAGAGGGCAAATCGCTTATGGCGCGACGAACTTAGGGGGGCCAGAGGCGAAGCAAAAGGCGTAACAGGGTCTGCTCCATCCGGATCGATGACCCAAATCAGGCCCGACATGATGAACAGCTGTGCATGGTCGCTTCCGAGTTGACTGTCAGTAGGACAAGACGAGCTCTGAAAGACGGGAACATACGTGTTGATCGTGACGTTGAACGGGCCGACGCCGTACCTTTTCTTGATGAGGACACCGAGTACTGTGGCTTCGAGCGCTTTGAGGGCAGAGATGCTCTCGGCAAAACGCCAGTTGATGGGCAGGGTTGGCTCATCGCTCCCGACGAAAGTGACCTTGCTGGCTGCTTCGTCGATGTCAACGGGCAGCTCGACTCGGAGAAGCGGGTTCTCGAGGATGCCGACTTTGAAGAGCTTCGCCGCCTCCTCTTTGACCGAGTATGGTGATGCCATGTCCGCTAATCTCTGTCAACGATAGGTATGATGATGTAGTGTCTGATTGCATGCGAGAGCTGAATGCTGCAGGAATTAAATTCCCCGCCACCTCGAGACGACCAACATCGGACACTTGCTAAGCGGGTAAGAGCAAACAGCAACAAGGTTTGGAAGCAACCAGGTAGTGACCACTCGCTGCTGGTCAGCCACAGGAAGCTGCGATCTAGGTGATGGCGGCATCCTTTGAGTTCCTAAGGGAATGTGGGAAGGGGCAAGGGCTTTGATGGGGACAATGCCATCGCTGAACCACGTCTTTTGCTTGGCACAGGGCGCTGAAAGTCCGCATCGTTCCAAGACTACACCGTATTGGAGAGTGTTACGAAGTAGATATGTAAAAGTAAGCCGAAAAACTATCTGAAAATGTCCCTAATTAAATCACGGCCTTGTCGGCAAAGAATTCCCCAACCGAATGCCCCGGGTCCTCATTCACCAACCTTCTCAATCCTGGACTCGTCCAACGTCTGGATGGAGAGCGAGTTGAAGTTCATGACCTGGCCGTCGGGCTGGGGGTTGGTGATGAGGATGGTGATCATGGACCCGGTCGTGGCGATGACCTTGTAGACAAGGTCCGAGCCGCGGACGCGCACCGTGTCGCCGATTTGGAACTGTCTTGGGTTAGTAAACTGCGAACGAGTTGTTGGTTGGAAAGGACGTTGTTGCGAGAACAGACTTACACCCATCGAAGGCACGACCCCTTCGGGACTTGATATGTGTGCCGCACAGACGACTCGAGGTCACGGCCTTGGCAGCTAAAATTGAAGATGGGTGGAATCCGCTCCGGGAGTCTAGGCCAGAATGTCCGCTTTTAGTTGTGATGTGCTGATGTTGTGCAGGTGAGCTGTTGTTTTGGGCTAGCCCCTGGATGCCTCGGAGAAAAGACCCTTGCCTTGGCGCGATACTTGTTGGTGATGTCTGGTCCCGATCATCATCATCATCATCACGGACCCCAACCCCTATTTATACACACCCAATCCCTCTCTGGTGATATCGGCTAGGCTAGGTTGGACTCGGATGATGCCCTGTCCACTGCCCACTCCCGCCGGCCGGGACGGGTGTGTTGAGCCAACTGGCAAGGTGACTCAGAACATTGGTTTTTTTTCTCATCAGGCCCTCATCGCCCATTACCCATCGAGATGCACGAAGCGAGCAGTCCTCCCACCCATTTCTCACCGTTGGACAAACACCACCCCTCCAAATCCAGATCGGATAGAGGCGGTCAGCAGAACACAATGAGAAAGGAGCGGTGATGATGGAAACTTTGGTTTTCCAGGCGCCTAATCCAGCCACAGATGGGTTTTTGTGTCGCGCGAGAGACATCAATGTTCCACAGCACATGGGGCCAGAAGTGAGTTTAAAAACAGGAAGGGGGGAGTCCGATGGTCCATCTGCCGCGGGGGCATAACTTGCAGAGCCCTCTCCCGGCTCGTTGGGCTCATAGTGTCAAGCCAGGAGGAGACTCGAGGTAGGTAGGTACCCTCCCCCAGATCCGGGACAAGGGGTCTCGGGCTGTCAAGCGCGCGTTTCTGCCCAATGGCACCGGCCGGCGCAGACAAACTTGGTGCTTCTCACGCTAGTGGCGACGCGTGGGTTGCATTGCATGCTTTCTGGCGCCGTGAGCTTCGCTGGTGGTTCGTCCCCCCCTCTTCACTGCTACCCCGGTCCTTGCTGCCCATCGTTCCACCACCTCGGGCGGCGGTCATATGGTTTGCGTGCGTCCTTTTGGCTTTGCTTGCCCTCACCTTTTCGGGCCAGTTGCTTCCGAATCTGTGTATTCAAGCGGTGTGGAATGGTTTGCTTTGAGAAAAGGAGACGGGGTGTTCGGCAGCATCGAGGCCCCTTCGGTTGTACAACCTCTCGGGTTTGCCTGCTCCTAGGTAGTGGTCGAGTTCGGTGACACTTGGGTTCCTGCCGAGGAGAATGGCGCAATGCCCCAGATAGGAATCCCGATCAGCCGGCTCGGCCTCGGGGGTGAGACATGCTTTTTTCTCGCTCCAGCCAGTCGGGGCTTTTCGGTCCTGCAGTGAAAGAGGCATTATGACGCAGCCAGCTAGTCAGAAGCCAGTGGTCGCAGTGGTTTCGAGAGGACATACCGACCTTGGCACCGGCTCCAAGTGGACAACCGAGTATGAGTGCCGCGCGCCCAACGATCTCATCTGCAAACCCGCCGGTAGCGCGTTGCATATTCTGGGTACCCCACCGCTCTCGGAGGTTCTGGGTTTGTTGGCCCGCAGCGATCTAGGAGATTTTCATCGGCATGACATCTGGCGAGCATGAAAAAGAAAGAGCCCGGCAGGTACAAAAGGGGCTAGCTTGGCTGGCTGGGGGCCATCGGCTACACCTCCATTGGGCATCAACCCAAACCGGAATCCACGTCGCTGGCGGCCACACAGAAGCGTACTTTCGCGCACTCGGGGATTTTGGCTTACTCGGAGCTGATCGAGACGACGAGAAACCCAGCCGGGCGGTTGGGTCGGTGATGACCAAGCAAGTCTTGATTCGGGATTCGTTGCAGTCCAGATCTATTTGTAGACGTGCGTGATGCCCTGCACGCTGGGGAATGTCCACAGCGGACAGAGAGGCTTCGCTTGGCCGAAAAGTGGGTAGCCAAAACTGCATGTGCTGAAGCGATTTCTTGGTGGTCCGTCCCGAGCCATGCCCTGGGGATAACATAGTAAAACCAAAGAAAATTGCTAGACTGGCGTGTCGTCTTAAGCATCGGAGCAAGGCATCCACCGAGCTGGGAGATTCTGGCATATCGTGCCAGGATAGATACACAATGATGAACAAGCAGCTTACCCTGCCGCAAGCTATTCTTGAAGTATTTCCCAAGAAGCCTTTGCAACAGGTGCCTCAAACTCCACCAATGGTGAGGGCATTACCGAGTATCCGGTGACGTTGGAGTTGGAGTCGGGTATCGTCGTCACGACATCTTAGCGTCCCAAGCAGAGCGGTGAAGGTTATCATGAATTTGGCGTTTTCGATCCCTGGAAAGTGATGGGTCGGGAGCGCAATGGGGGATAACATGGAAATAAATGGAGCGTTTTTCACCTGATGTGCCCCCACGTTCGCATTGGACGCTTCCCGAACTGTACCTTTGACCCCGAGGATCCGAAACGCCCACCATCCGGGTACCTTTCCCGGGCAGGCAAACTTCGCGACTGCGCATATGAAAGAGATCCAGGTTTACAATTCCATGTTACCTGCCGAGGATCGCAACTAGGTTTGGTAGGAGAGCTAGGGATCTTTCCACCTCAAAAACAAAAATTTGATGATGGACCAAAATTTCTTTGCGAGTAGCCTTTGGTTATATCAATCTTCATCACCATCGGTGCCGTCCAGCAGAGCCCGTATGGGGTTGCTGGGAAGAAACCCCTCGATATGGCTATATGCCTCGACAGGTTCTCCCCTCCCCACATCTCCCCCCTCTTTTGAATAGCTCTTTGTACAATTCTTCCGTCTTTCCCCATTTTGCAATCGAGCTCTGCGATATATTCCTCGAAACGGGTTGTCCGTCCTGATGTTTCCGCTGTGAATAGCTGTTGGTCTACGTCTAGGGTTATACTCCTAGCAGGCCCCCAACCGCACAGGCCAACCTTGAAGTTTTCTTCCATTCAAAGATCTAGCATCAAAAATATTTTCACTAAAAAAGGCCGGCAATTTCTCAAAAACGTGGTATCATTCGGAACACTATCTAGATCATAAACGCCGGGATTGGCCGCAACGTCTTAAACTACAAAATACATCCAAGAGATATCGCCCCTGTACATAACTGAAAAATCGGATAGCACAATTTGGTTGGTTCTGCGTGTGAGTTGGACCGTGAAGCTGTAGCCGTTTGTCGACCGTGCGGGTATAGATACCCCAAAACCCCTGAATATTTCCCAAGCCGTCCTTGGTTTCCTCGTGCTCACCAGGGACCATGCTTAGTCCGATGGGGTCTCGCACCTTGTGCCTTGTCGATAATTCGGGGGGCCCGGGGACCATGCTCAGTTCGACGGGGTCTTGCAAGTTGTGCCTTGTCGGTGGTTCGGGGGGCGACATCGAAGGAAATGCCGTCCTCGCTGGTTCGCTTGGCTACATCCCTGGTAGGTAGCAGGTTCCCCTCCGGATGCATTTCGTTCAGATTTTTTCCCGCTGCGAGTATCTGAGCCTTTGAATTGTTGAGGTAGAGGCATTTCGCAATGTATCCGATATGTCGGCTACACGACCAGCAAGGAGGCGTGGTTGGAGGCGTCGCGACTGGCCTGTAGGACAAGACAGCCTGCAGGCGTTGGACTATCTCAGGTGCCGGCATCTTTTCGCTTTTGATGCATCGCTCGAAGGATCGAAATGCCCCGGAACTGTCGAAACAAAACGTGGACGAACAAGACATGGTCGTGGGCAGGAACGGGTAGTCGTCCCGGAACAGAGGTACTGGGGCCGCAGGTTGGGGAATCCGCATAGCTGGCGCGGCCAAAGATATCCGTTCTTCATCTAACATTTCATAATGATAGAAATTGGGTGTATAGGCTCTAGGCCATGTGTGTGTGTGTATGAGCGAGCTGAGCTCCATTGCTGCTGCTGTTGCGCAAAACGTTCTCGTCGTGGTTGGAAAACGATATATCCAGTCACGAGACAAAGGCGGCCTTGTTGAAGTTCCTTCTCCAAAGTTGTAGACTGAAGAGCTCCGGTGTTTCGAGATGAACATGGAAACTTTGGGATTGATGATGCGGGTGTCCAGTATTTATCCCTGGTTTGTCCCGAACCCGCCTGTGCTGCTCCTGTTCCCATCGACAGAGTTGGAATTTTGGCCGCGGGAAGCGTTACCTACCTAGTGAACTTGAACATTGATTAACGCACACTAAAGGAAATGATCCACTTGGTAGGCTGTGGAAAAGCTGGGAGCTCGACTCAACACATGAGTCGGTTGACATTAGATGCCATTTTGTGTGATGCTGCCCGACAAGCAAGGGAAGCTAAAACGCAATCCAACATTCATAAAGCACCTAAAAACCTCTGCTTCTCTCATTAGATAATCCCTGGTGGTATACACACTAACGCACGCTCCAGCGCCGACACCAACCACCGCTAGGTACCTACGCAGTCCGCTAATCCACGCGCGTCTTGATCTTTCGGTACCGCACCACCTCAACCCCGGATTCATCCACCACTCTCTCTGCAACAATCTTATGTCCCCGCACAGCCGGCCAGAACTTGGTCCACAGCGACCAGTAGAAAACACCCAGCAGCAACACGCCGACACCCACGACGGGGAAGACGTAATACGGATACCCATCAGCATTCCAGTCCCCTTCGGGCGGGATGAAGGGCACCAGCGCCAGGAAGGCATTGCAGAGAATGAACAACACGATGATGGGCAGATACGTGTGCCAGCCGGGGTTCCATGTTTCGCGCCGCTGAAAGTGCAGCCAAACGAGACCAGCGGCGACGAAGCCGTTGATCCAGGCGCCGGGATAAGTGTACCTGCTTGAATTAGATTCTCTCTGGACATATACGAAGGTTCCCACCAACAGATTGACGATGAAGTTGTAGGCTGGACCAGGCGGCGGCGCTAGGAGAACGATTATAGTAACCAGCCAGTGCAGAAAGAGCTAAAGCACTCATCAGCAGCAACTCGCCACCAGACGTTCGAAGCACTTACAGCAGCAGCCGGCGAGTTAAACGGCTTATTCGACCCCCACAACCGACTCAGCGGCAACAGTCCCTCCTTCCCGAGCTCCTGGTTCACGCGCGCATGTGCAAAGCTAACCGCCAGCACATTCCCCAGATTGCTCAGCGCGACGAAAACCGGCAGACTGCGCGCGGCCACACTATTCCCAAACACATTCCGAAAGAACAGCCCCGCAACGATGACCTCGCTCTGGGCCAGATCCGCCTTGGGTATAGCCGCGAAATACGCCACATTCGCCAACACATACAACACCGTCACGCCCCCGACTGCCAACGGCGCCGCGATCGTCAACGTCCTCCTCGGATCCCGGATCTCGCCCAGCACGTAGTTGGCGTTCTCCCACCCCTTGTAGCTATACACGATATTCAGCAGCGCATTCGAGTACGCATACGCCCCGCCGCCGCCGTACCCATCGCCCTCCTCGATCGCAAACGCCCCCTCAAAATTCCGCGGATCATCAACCAGCCTGTGACCCGCCAGCGCGGCGAACCCGGAAAACACGATAAACAGCAGCACGACGACCTTGAACACGCCCAACACATTAAACAGCCTGACGCCCCACTTCGGCGCGACGGCATGCAGGACAACAGCAAAGGTGACACACGCGACGCCGACGCCGCGCGCGCGGTAGCTGTCTTTGAGCTCGTTCCCTGCCGCGTAGAGGATATACCTTCCAAAAGCGAGCGAGTTCCCCGACGAGAAACCGAGCAAAATCATCTGCGACGCGAGCACGCACGTGGCGAGGTACTTTGGGTGGCGGTAGACATGCTCCAGATAATTCTTCTCGCCGCCGGAGCGGGGGATCGCGAGGCCGTACTCTAGCCAGACGCTGAGGCCGCAGAAGGTGAGGACGCCGCCTTTTTTGGGGGGAAGACAAGCTTATTAGGATCCATCTAACCAAAGTGGAAAACGATAGGGTATAAAAATACCAATGACCCAGAGCATTAGACTAATCCCCACGGAGCCGGTGGCGGCAAAGATGCCCGAGGGCGTGGAGAATATGCCCGTGCCGATCATCTTGTTGAGGATCAGAAATACCGCGCCGGTAATCCCTAACTTGCGGTCGTCTGCGTAGGCGTATGTATTCTCCTGCTCCACCTCGCCGACTTGTTCCTGTGCGCCTGTGCCTGTGCCTGCGCCTGCGCCATTGGTGTATGTCGGGATGGCAGGTTTCTCGACTGCCGGGATGTCGTCACTCGTGGGCTTGTCGGGGGTGCCCATTTTGGCGGTTGTAGTGTGCCTTACACAAGTTTGGAGAAGAGGCCAAACTTGCAACGCTAGCGTTGAACATGTATCGGTGATGTGCCCTTTTTTTTAGAAGGAATGGCAAGGCTTTTTACCTAACCCCCAACCCCAATCCCCGCGTTGGCGTCATCTATCGCAATCCTAGGCTACCCTGATGAACTGATGATACCTTCCGATTCGATGCGGCTTCCTGCTGCTACCCAAGCCAGCAAGGATCTCATGCAGCACGTGGGATGCCAACGCGAGCAACTATTATGTGAGATGTGCTGTGAGACATGCCATATTCACCAGCCGGTCTTCTTCTGGGTCGTCGGTCTGCCCGACTCTACGTATGAACATGCAGGGTTCCTTGACTGGAAATGATGTGATTCAACCGACTTAGCTGGGAGACCTGCAGGGTTGCACAAGCAGGTCACCCGTGGCCGTCCTATAATCTCTCATAATTGTAAGGTACACAAGGCCCAGCGCCAAGGTTACGACAATCTGGAAAACAGCGCTGACAGTGCCCGGAACCAGACCCACAGCGCCAGTGGCAGTCCGTGTCGGTGATTGCCGGCCTGTATAAGGAAGGTGGACGGGCGATTTACACTTGGCCGCCCTTGGCAACGGGCCGAAACTTGGGGATGGTCTAGAAACCGGTATGTCTCCGATGTCGTGCTCGAGACCAAGAATTGCGGCACATTCCGCAGAGACCACATCACGCGACACACAACACTCGACTGCCAAGTCGGATTGATTCCCGAGAAAAAGTCAGTCCATGGCGCCGGGCAGGGAATCACATTGAACTGCAGAAAAGTCTTGGTCGGTGAGCTCGACAACGGCTATGTACGGCATTGTGCCTGCCCTCAATGTCGCCGGGGGTAGATGCGCGCAGGATGCATCGTCTTCTCCCTCCTCGACCCATCAGCTGTCATCGAAAACCGCGGACATATGGCCAGATCAACCTGCTCCTCGGTGCCCCTGGCGGCGTCGCCGTCGTGACAGTCGACATAGTGCGAACCTATCTCGACGATAGAGCCCCTTTCCGGGAGCCTGATCTCGATGAATCCACGGTGGACCCCGACTTCGAGCGCGAGCTCTGCACCGAGCCGCGCGATCTTTCCCACTTCGTCCTCAATATCCTCGAGGAGCTGCCCGTTCGTCACCTCACGCAGGATGTCCAAAATTCCCTCGCGGACTCTGTTTTGGTTGGCGGCATAGGGCGTCAAAAGGCCCGGTTGGGAATCATCTCCCTCGGCTGGTGGCTGTCTCGCTCTCCTCAGCATCGATGATAAAATCGAATGAAAGGTTGCAGAACGCCACTTGTTTGCCTCTTTATCAGTCTTGAAGCATTCTAGATCAGGTTCCTCCGGCAGCGGTCCTAGACATGGTTAGCAACCCGCCAACCGCGACGACCCCGGACAAGAGGGAGACAAACCTGTATCACCATTGCTTCCCCTGGAGAACAGCCTCAGCCACGCGTCGAAAAGCTCCATCAGCAACGCCTTGCCGCCGGCCGCTCCAAACGCGCCGAATCCGCATGGCGCCGAGAAAAAGCCGTCGACGACTAGCCCCCAAACTGCGCTCTGCAACAAGAACCCTGTTGCCCCTTGGACATTGGATTCGCGCTCAAGAAACCGGGTGGGGTCCAACCTGCTCCCTCTAGGAATGCGCACCTTGGACAGCCGGCCGAGGTTGAAAGGCGCGGTGACCATCTCCACTGCAAGCTTCAGATCGGTAAACTTCTTCGTCAGGTCGGCTTCGGCAGGCTGGTTCGTCGTCTCCGCGTTGCTAACGCGGTAGGCCGTCAGCGCACGGCGGTGCTCCTCCCGTTCGCGGCGGATGACATTCTGGAGCTGGCCAACTTCGGCTCGGTGGGTTGCGATGAGAGATTCCAGCCTGCCCCTGTGTTCGGCGTCCCCTCTTTGCAGTGCGGCGTCCCTTTCCCGGGAAACGCGGGTGATCTCCGCTTTGTAGCTTTCGAGTTCGCGAGCCAACTTGGTCTCGAGTTCTGCCTTTTCTTGCAGAACAGCTTGCTTTGAGGCATTGTGATCTTGTTGCGAGGCAGAACGAGCTTGCCGGAGTCGCTCGATGTCCTTTTTCAGCTTCGACGTCTCAGCAGCGACTTGGGCCATTTCGTCGCTGTGTGCTTGTCTGAGCTTACGGAGTTCGTCCTCGTGCTCGGCTTTCGTTTGTTGAAGACGACGTTGCAGGTCTTCCACTTGGGCATTCCACTTCCCCTTTGTTTTGGTCAGTTCTCTTCGCAGTGCAGTAAGCCGACCCTCTGCGTCCTGGCCCTCCTGCTCCGCAAGAGACTTCTGTTGAACAACATTCTTCTCCAACGTTTTCATTTGCTCCTGATGCTGCGCCTGCAGTGTCGCAAGCTCTCGGGCGTGCTCCGACGTCTTCCGATCTATCTCCGCTTGATGCTTATTTCTTGTTTCGAGTAACGTCTGCTCGTGTTGCCGCTCAAATCCTTCCAGGTATTTGCTGTGGGCAACGTCTTGCTCTCTCATTCTCTTCTCGAGACTTGATATCGTCGTCCGGAGCCTCAGCTCGGATGCCTTTCTGTCGTCCACCTCTTTCTGGAGACTTGATGTCGCCTTAGCAGCCGTCTCTGCCTCCTTTTTCAAGTCGGCTAGCTGCTGGTTTGTCCGGCCAAGCTGTTCCATGGTCGCACTAGCTTGCTGGTGCTGCTGAGCTAGCTTCATCTTTGCGGCGTCCAAATCGTTTCTCGCCTGCGCTAGCTTGTTGTGAAGGGTCTGCCGCTCCGAATCCTGTCGACTGCGTTCCGCAAAACCAGAATCCGCATCACTGCTGCTCGCTGACCGTCCATGCTGAAAGACCGCATCCGGCGCCATGCCACGGGACTTTTTGGGCTGATCGAGGGGTGAAAAAGACTGCTCCATTGGAGGCGCGGATGCCGGGTGCTGCGGAGCGTAGAGGGACTCGTCAACTTCCCTGGGGACGCTCAACCCAGGCACGGCTTTATTCCCGCCTCTTTCGAGCACCGCACGCCCTCCAAAATCTGCAGAACTTCTTGCTCTCCGTGGTTGCGAGGGGTTCGGTTCGGACACGCGTCTTTCATTTCGCGACAGGCTTCGCTCTGTACCCAGTTGTGATGGGGTCGCTTGCAAGCTCAATCGGTTCGAAGTCTTGGCTGGGGGAATTGGCGGAATCTCGAGAATGTCGGAATGCTTGCGTCGCAGTCCCGGCTGGCCTGCTTCAGCAACCTCCCCGGCGTCGGTCGACCTCAAGGGTGGGCGATTGTGGAAGCGCCCATTGTGCATTGGGACGTCATGGTGCTGCTGCGCCGTATTGAAGCTCCGATCGGGCACGCTGTTTCCTTGGATGTCATGGTAGTTGTCAACTGCTGGTGCGGTGTCGTATGTGCTAAATCGGACTGGCTGTTGAAAAGGGGCTTGGACGTGCGGCTCAGCAACAACGGGTTCGTGTGGCACTGAATGATCGTCATTGTTGAATATCTGTTTCGTGATGTCCCGCGGAAGTACGAGAAGCGTTTCTCGGGGTAGTTGACGGAGTGTGTCGATTGGAATCCCCTTCGAAAGGCATTTCGGAGAAAGCCCCGCCAGAGTTTGTAGGGATAGATCTTTAAGCACCTCTGGGGGGAGTTGCTCAAGTTTTGCGGAGCTGAGGCCCTCCAGCACGCGTGAGGGCAACGTGGAAAGGACATGCAGGGGAAGCCGTTCCAAGATTGCTGGAGGGACGTTCTCGAGTTGACTGGGACCCAACCGGACGAGCTCTTCAACGGTCATCCGCTCGAGCTCCCCAGGCGAATAATGTCCTGATCGAACCGGCGCCCGGGGAGCTGCTCCACGACGAGCAATCGGATCATCCTGTCTTCCTCTGATGGTGCCAATGAACCTTTTCATGGTGGAATTTGAGAAGCCTCACAGCGCATGCATACTCGCACGACGCACAGAGAGGTGCTCGACTTGTGGCAGCTTTTGCTGCAAATTGGGAAATTTTGAGGTGGGGAAACGGCGGGAACGAGAGCAATGCGGGAGGAAGGGAGACCGCCTCAGAAAAGCAGGACAGGGGCAGAAGCTGGTCTGGGAAAAGCGGCCTGAAAACGTGGCAAGGCTCTGGCAGCGAGCCTTCCAGTCTGCCTCATTTTCGCAGTGGTCTCGTCCAAGCCCCGCAGCTGGAGAGCGCGCGCCGAGGGCATCTTGCTGCATGCAGCTGAGTCTTCTCACTGGACGCCACGAGGCTGCGGTGCTTGAAGACGCACGCTAGACCGAGCTGGGAATGGGAATCGCCTCGGCTCACACACAGCCACTTGTCTGCCTGAGAGCCTTCTCGTCAACTATATGCCGCCCAGGAAAGTAGTCCGCAGAGTTGGTAATGACGAATGCCATTCTAGGTATGTGTACGGAAGTAAGTCGATGCAAAACGGCTTCTGTGGGTGGAGGGCGCACCTGTACGAGACTAGACAAAGACTCAACAGGAAACCCAGCGTCTGAAGTCATCTTTCCATCTGTTGTCGTCCAAGAATCTCGAACTGGTATTTGCGACTTTGCAAGCAGACGCTTGGCTCCAGGTTCGTTGCGCCAAACACTCGCCTGCTCCATCGTCGCGAAGGGGCGTTTTGGAAGTAGACAACCCCGGAGCTGAAAGCCGAACGGATTCTGGATACATCGAGAAGTGCATTTTATGTGTGATGAGTAAGGCTCCAGCATGCTCTTCACAATGCAGGAATTTGCAGTGCTGGGTTGAGACAAGGTGGGCTGTTGGTTGACAAGGTGGGCCTGAGTCAAAGTCAAGAATCTTACCAGCGTCATCACGTGATTTCGCGTCCGAATTGGTCCCGCCCCCACCGCTGGTTGGCCGGAGCATGAAGCGCCATTTTCGAGCGGACAACCGCTAGAGTCGTGTAAAACGCGGGTCGACCCCGCCAGCCATCCGTCCGCCACTGGCTGCGGCATGAGCCGCGTTTCTGCGACACATCTCGATCCCCGCTCGGGTGATCTGTCTTGGGGTCGTGCACACTCAGCGATTCAATTTTTACTCGCGACATCTTTTGATGTTTTTGCTGTTTAATTCGATTGCGTGGTGTTGGTTCTGCCAGCGTGACACCGCCACTCCCCGTCTCGAAATCTCAAGCGAAAAACGACGTGGCTGGGCTGCCTTGGCTGTCGAGGTGGGGTTTGCCGCGTGGCTCGCCTTCTGGACCGTGCTCCGCTAGTTAGTTACGCATCAGGTGGCCCCGCTCACTAACGCTCTGCGCGAGGGGCCTGCAAGCGGCGCTGGGCCGCGGCGTCGCGAACCGCGTAACCAACCAAGGCCGCCCGTCGGCCAAATCGCCAAATCTCGCAAAATCCTGTTCTCCCCAATTGTCGCTCCCCAACCCGGCTCACCCACGACGCCGTCCGCTCCTCGGGCAATAGCTGCCTTTTCGCTCTTTCTCGCCCTGCGGGCTCTTTGCTGAACGTCTGCAGCCATGGACCTGGACTCGCCCTCGATTCCACCGCGACTCGACACTCGACGTGTCACAGACAAAGGCGACAATACCACGCCGCTGCCCACGTCCAACGGCCCCCCTAACACTGCCCAGACGAGGACACTACGTGAGGGAATGCCAACATTCGACTATAATCCCCATATTCCGCGAGGTCCAGGTGCCCTTGACGCGACTTCCTCGCGCGTCAATCCGCTGCTCGCCAATTCGACCCGACGCGACCAACCCACAACGTTGAGCACCTTCGAGGTTAATCCCGTCAAGCACGCGTCCGTCTCCGGTGCGCTGGCGACTCAGTCTGCTGTTCGGAAACAGCAGCAACAACAACAACCCTCTTCGAGCAGCAATTCACAGGTTACTACCTCGACCAACGACACTGACTCGGTCTTTACCCCGCCCGGTAGTGAAGGTCGCATAAGTCCAGGCAACGGCAGCGCCCAGGGCTCGAGCCAGGAGTCGCAACTCCTCCAGCTCTCGCAGATTGCAGCAGCGCAGCAGAGGATACCGGAGGACAACGTGGAGATGGGTGAAAACGGGGCCGCGTCGCGGAAGAGAATGGCCGACGGGACGGCCAAGCACACGCGTAATGGATCAAGCGCGTCTCCGGTTCGCATGGGTGGTCATTCTCGAAATACGAGTACCGTAAGCGTGGCATCCACGACCGGCAGCCGTATCGGAGAGGTTCGTATACACAAATCCTGGAGTCTCAGAAAGAGACAAGATCATGGACGCTATGCTGACCTGTCCACAGGTATCCCAATCATTACAGGCGCGCCTATCATACCTTGTGGTCAAGGTTGACAACGGCTGGCAATCTCACTCGATTGACCAAGTTGAGACGATGGCGTCGCAAGCAGCTTCTCCGGCGTCCAGCAGCTCGACAATCCACCTGAGAACCGGGTCTTCAGCAAGCCCCCAACTCTCGAACTCCTCTCACCGGGGCAGCAACAACACCACACCGGCTACCGGTCTGTCACATCACTTCTCGGGCCACCGCGGCGATTCATACTGGAGGGATGGGGCATACTCGGCATCTACCCAGAGTCCGACGTCTCCGGCCAAGCCGGCCCATAGTCTCGCCCCTCCAGTCTCGATCCAACCATCCCGACATCTGGGTAACGCCCGCAGGAACTCGAATCCGAGGCTTACGCCGACGTTTCTTTCTCAGGGATCCCCCATGACTGGTCCGCACACGCCTGGTCAGCCCAGTCCATACTCTGCATCCGCCCAAAGGACACCAACCGTTGATACGATGCATTTTTCGCCTCACACCAACGTCCGAGAGCAAGATGCCATTGAGTCATTACTCTTCATGAGCAGTCCTGGAAACTCTGCAAACCTCAAGCACACGTTCCCCTCTTCGTCCCAACCACTGCCGTCTGGACATAACGGGCCTCAGCGGACCGCCCTTCCCACTTCGCAGCCCAGGAAGAGCTTGCCCAATGGGAGGCCACTACACGCGCGCTCACAGTCTCAGGTTCAGAAACGCGTTGGGTTTGAGAAAGTTGTCAGTGAGATGGAAGGAGGTGACCCATATCTGAGAGGCGCACCCCGGAGGAAGGTCAACGGAACTGGAGGCTATAGTCACGGGGATGTCCAGTACCCCGGTACGAAGACCAAACCATTGTCCGTCTCGGCTGGGCTGGTGGCGCCTTCGAAATCTCGGCCGCAGATTGGAGACGCGGATATCGATCGGCTTTTGGCTGATGCGGCGGCGGCCTCGGACTCGGAATCCGATGGAGAGATCGTGCTCCCATCAGCGGCGCGCCGGGACGGCGCCCGTTTCCTTGGATCTTAATATCACCGCAGAGCCCAGAAGGTTTGCGTGTGCTATGCTGGAAATTGGGAGCGTTTCTAATAGTTCAAGGACAGCCCTTGTTCCATTCTTGTATGCCACCCGGCTCCCGTGGCCGTCGTGTCTGGATATCTTTTCCTGGCACACTTTCTGAACCGGGTATCTGACAGGCTTGACTCGGAACTTCTGGCGGGCATTTCAGACCATCGGCAGTTTCATAGCCTCGTCGGAGGTGAACGTTTTGCATGGTTGGTTTGCAAACTTTACGTTTTTCTTCTAGCCGTTATCTTTTGTTTGTCTATTCTTATAGCGTTGGCGTCTGATTTCGCCGATGCACGATAATGGACGAGACGGCTGCATTTCCGAAGGGCGTTTGGATGGCAAGCGAAACGGTACTGCCAGGTCGCTCTGGCAGATGCGGTTGTATGTATGCAGGCAGCGGAGTAGCCGGACAATTCACGACATCATTATGAGTACTGTTTCGCTTCTATTTTGGCCCGTGGTTATATTCATGTTATAATTCCCCAAAAAGCGGATGGGAAGGGTGAGCTGTTGATGATGTCCTCGTGGATTTTGATTTGCCTTGACGGGGATGTAGATTTTTGGCTCTACCAACCACTGAACTGCTCACGCATCGTCGCAGACCAACATATGCAGAGAGCCAAAGGCAGTACAAGAACAGGGAGGATAGGGGCATCTAGAAGTCTAGCCTGTCGTGTTGCGGTTGGACCTGGAAAATTCTCCAGGGAGCAGGGTTAGTTTCGGCTTCGTTGCTCTTCCGTTGTATTAGTTTTGAGCCGGCTCTGCAGCATGAAGAGTGGTCATGTAGACTTAAGAGCCGGCATCACTGAACTCCAAGTTTGGCTCCGGGCTTAAGCGGTTGCTTGTAGAAGTCAACATCTCTACATCGCATCCGGGCCTCAAAGTTCCAGAGTCTTCTGCGCCTCACCCAACATTTGAGCAAGTGACTGGTTAGGTGCTTGCACTAGTGTCGCATGATCGGTGCTTTTAGTAGTAACTGCGCTGCTCTAGAGTAAGAATACCCATCCCCGCAGATTTGTTTTGTTGGTGGTTTCTTCGGGGTTCAATCTCTTGCTCTTCTAGGTAGGTATAAATTCCGCCTTCGCCGCGAGATCTCTTTCTCTCGATCCTCAGAACCCTTCCGTCCGAGAACCGGGTACCATTCTTACTTTTTTGTTCCTATCATTGTTCGTTGTTCACCTAGTGAGTAAAACCTCCGATCTTCCCGATTGATAGTCCCCGATTCGTATCGCGAACCGACCTTTGTTCCGACGACAACCGCCCGATATGCCTTGAACGCCTATACCGCTCTCCTTCAATCGACATCCCTGCTCCTCGCGTTTCCCTCCACGTCCCCGAAGCTCACAACCGAGAAGGTTATCCGTTCTTCGAGTCAATATACCATTCACGTCCCGCAAACAAGCCCGCACGATCGACCGATCGATCGACCAACTCTCGTTATAAGTGACATCGAATCGAGCAGCTCTCCGAACAAGTACACGATCGTGGGCACCGGGGGTTTTGCAATAATGAGGGCTCTGGGGGATCTACAAATGAGGGTTCAGGGGGACAATCACGAGGGAATGAGCGGTTCGCGGGCACTGCAACCCAATATGGAGGCCCGTCCTGTCCATCTCCCACCAAGCGGCACGTTCCCGCCAGTTCTACTAAACATACACGGCATCGGTTTCACCGAAAAAGCCAGGCGGGCGAAGAAGCTTTATTTGATTGACGGAAAGCTTTTTTCGCCCACATCGCCTGCAAGTTAAACCCCAAAAGAAAAAAAGACGTGAAGACCGGCTTCTTTTTGATCTTTCCCCCCTTTTCAAGTTTCAAAACCTTGTCCCGATCCGTTCTGTATAGGTATCTCCATCTACCTGCCAGAATATCCAGACACGGATCGCCCTGGTTGTTTTCTGTTTAGCAACTTTTTTTCTAGGCGAGAAACTTCTGGAGTACTGCCAGAAAGAAAAAAAGAACTGCGCAAATCTTAAGGGGGCCATAAAAACAAAAAAAAAACACCAGGTGGGAAGGTGGTTCTTATAAGATCGGAGTCGGGCAAAAAAGAGGGAGTTTGTGCCTTTTATTATTACCCCTACCTATTCGCAGAATCACAGGTGGGGAATAACGACGAGACGCTGACGGCGACGTTTGCGGAGATGCGATCACCACCGTTTATTTTATCGGGGAACCGCGGGTTATATTTTGCAAGGGATATAAGACGCGGCATCTTCTTGATTAAGACACGAGGCTGGGCATAACGTGTGCTTTACACAAGTGGCAATGGTTTCTTGAGGGGGGACTTTGGTACGCAGCACTGGGTGACAGAAGCAAGATGTACGAGATCGGAAGCCGTGTTTTGTGGTCTTTTTTTTTCTTGGTTTCTTGGGCCGAGGTTGATTGGGAGCCCCTCGGTCTGCATTCGGTGGTCTCCCGAAATCCGACCGTTGAGTGTTTTTTGGGCTGGCGGGAATGGGGTGAGAGGTGTGAGGGATGGGTTGACAGAAGGGTAAGTCTGATGTCGGCGACCGCGCTTTGGGTTTTTCGCCTATGATGACCCATCTCGTGTTCTCTAAAGGGAATGGGGATGGAGTGACCGCGAGATTATCGGCTTGATCACCCCCTTGTGTGCCCGTCTTGACGGGGATGCTGAGGGAGCGGTGGTCGGGCGTTGAGATAATTGGTCTTGGCTGAGGCTGTATCGCTGGGGCATGCAGGTACTTTTTCACGGGCGAACTGCGTTCCCCTTGGGATGTGTTGGGAGAACTGATCCGTTGACTCCGGTGGTACGTGGTGGTGAAGGTGGAAAACGCCGGCGGAAAGGGCGGTGAAGAGTGGGAAGGCTCAGAATGAGATCATGAGATAGATATCCGTGTGAGTGTGTGTGAGGGTCCTGCAGGCACGATTTCACAGCCGTTCCTGTTCCTGGGGCTTATCAAGCTGGAAGTTGTTTTATTGGTTGAAAGGTGTTCGTGTCGTCCGACGGCTGAAGATCCCCAGTCGTGTGTCGGAAGGTCTGTATTGACCGGGCCGAGGCTCTTCCATTAGTTATCGTTCCATGGAGAAAAGGAAGCCGGAATTGGCAAGTATCCACGAATCCTCGTAACTCATAGCCACCATCTGGAGTTCCGTGATCATAACTTTTTCCTCTTTTGCCGCTCTTGTAACCTTGTTTTGGCCGCCGGTGGCAGAGGCTTGTGACCGCCACACGCAGCCGCCGCACTCCCCAATCACACCGCTCGATCACACCGATCGAACCTCAGATCATTATCGTTTCCGCCTGCCAAACTAGGACTAGATTAAGATTAACAAGGCTGAGAATGAGGGGAAATATCGCAAACTGAAACAAACATGTGAAAGTTGCATCCGGTCTCCCTGTGAGGCAGACTCTTCCCAGAGCAAATAGTGCCGGCAAGGCGTTCTAGTGAACACCACAGAATGCGGCTTACGCGTAAGTCACGGCAATGCCACAGCTCGGAGATATGTCTGTTCTCGGAAATCCGAACAGTGCTGCCCTTCTTTCGTGAATAAGTAGGGGTCAGTTCCACTCCACTCTGTTCACGATATATGTGCCATCGAGGTGACAAATCCACCGCAGGACAGCTTCGAATTGTTCTACAAATATTCATCTTCAGTGGCTCACAAAGCAAAGCCCCAAACGATGGCCGATGCCGCATCAGTGTCCGAAACGACGGAATCCATAGCCTTGGATGACCTCGGCAAAGCAACCGAGTCGGTGGCAGAGACTCGCTCCGACCAAGAACGTCATCACCTGGCGACCAGGACCTTCGAGCTGGACTACGACGGGTCCAACCCTCCGACCGCCACCCAAACAGGTGTCGAGGGTCGAGATACTCTAGCGCAATGGCTCTCAAAACAGATGGAATCCGCGCGGGCCCCAATTGACGATACCTCCACGCGCAACCCTGTCGGCACCTCGGCCAGAATGCGGCTGGCATTGTTTGACTTAAGCGACGATCTGTGGAAAGAGGAGGAGTGCGGTTCGTTTGGAGAGGCTACGGAGGCTTTCGCCGGGGTGCACATGCCGTCGCTCGCACACGCACCCGAGGCCATGTCAGCAATATTGCCTCTCACGCTTGAACACCATGGAATATCGAATCGAACTCACCAGGCGGTGAGGACACAGTTTTTCTCTTGCAACGAGATCAGCATGGTGTGGAAGAACTATCCCGAAAGCCGAACGACTGTTGGATTAGTGTGGATACCCTCCGAGTATCAGAGACACACCCGAGACTTCATCCTGGGGCGTTTGGAGAGTCAACAACTCCTTTTAAGTCATCCTTCCCTGCTTCCGCTGGTCACTCTCCAGGTGAGCATCGATATAGTTCGGCAAGTGATTAGTTGTATACGACGGCAGGTTCTAAATGCACAAAAAAGATCGGGTTTCCGTAATTTATGCAGCGTGGCACCAATGGAGCTGGCCGGTTTCGTCGATTTCAGCCATCTACCGGGTCTAGTCGGGGGTGAGACTACAAGATTGGCTGAACAGGAACGACAACTACGCGGTTTCGAAGATGCCCTATTATTCATCCAAGAACAAAATAAGGTCTTTCGTAGAGACCACAGCGCGCTCGGAAACGACATTGAACATATCGCCCAACACGTTGATGGCCAACTTGACTTCTCCTCTTGGGAGTGCACTGCCTTACTCTACGATGTACGCTCACTTCAATCGCAAGCTAGTATCGTCGCCGAAGGTATATCGAATCTCATTGGCCAACAAGAGAAGAAGCAAGCTCTCGAGATCGCCAACGATCTGAGGGCAATAGCTGAAGATGGTCGAAGAGACAGTGCGTCCATGAAGGCCATCGCAGCGGTGACCATGTGCTTCCTGCCGGGGACATATCTGGCTGTAAGTCGCACTTTGCATTGATATCAGACACCTCTTAACATTTTTCTCGCAGACCTTTTTCGCCATGCCCATGTTCCAGAAACCGGATATCATCATGCAGGAAGTATGGTTCTACTGGCTTGTCACTGCACTTCTAACCATCTTGGTCGTCGGGGTTTGGCTGTTCTGGAATCATTGGTCGGCTAAACACCCGAGCCGTACCCGATATCGGGTTCACCAGGAGGAGTCAGGGGAAGACATGGTATAAGTCCGCATGAGGTCAAGGCTTTTACTCACGATCTCTGTATTCTATTGTAACTCTCTCATGTCTTCACGGGCTCACAGGCAAGCATCAATACATCCCTTTGCTTATTTACGAGGTCCCTCTCGTTCCTGGTACCACATGGCGACGTCAGACCGTAAAACCCCCCTTCCCCCACACAAATGTGTCAACGACCTACCAACCCGGCCGCTGCTGCCCTTGACCATACGTCCCGCCCAGTCGAGCAGGATATCCACCACCCTGCCCCGGCACCGACGGAAACCCACTTCCACCTCCACTCGCACCATGCGACTGCTTAGTACGGCCCAGCCGTATACATGTTCTCCATCCTCTGCACCTTCTCACGCCTCTTCGGCCCAGGCAAATCCCCATACGCCAGCGCGTCCTCGTCCTCGCGCTTGCGGCGGGTCCGGTCCTTAAGTTTCTTCTCGACCACGTTGGCCGCGATGGCGCCGACTGCGCCGCCCATAATCTTGTTCAGGGTTTTGTTGTTGCCGAGCTTGCCGCCGAGGTAGGCGCCGGTTGTGCTGCCTAGTGCTGTTGCGAGGAGGCTTTTATTACCATTCTCGTTTTTTTCGGGGACTGGGCTTGGTTGGTTGGACGTGGCTGGTGGATGGGTGTTGTGCGAGTTTGGAGGTGGGAAGAAGCTGTGTGGTTGGGAGAGTCCATTTTGTTGGGGATACGACTGCTGTGGCTGCTGTGGATGCGGATTCGGTCCTTGAGGCGGGTAGCTGCCAGTGGACTGTTGTGCCGGGTGCGATGACGGTCCCGAGGGACTTGGATTGTAGTACTCCTGCGCCGACATGTCGAACCCTGAAGTGTGACTGTGTGGGTGAAGATGACGCAAGTCTCGCGATGCTGTGATTTGAGGATGGAGGGCTCGATGCCGTTCTTCGGGGTTCTGAATGGGTATCAAAATTTCATTACTCCGCTGGGCTAGCGGGAAGCCGAGGTTTTCGTACCTATGACTTGGCTGTATACATGTAAGGCATGGGAACCTTGTGCGGATGAGGGCATCCGTGGAGCCTTAAAGCCGGTTGCCGAGGCCACCGCACTGCCTGTGTGCAACTCCATATTCTGGACTGACACCTATCAGATTCGGCGCTGTTTCCAATGCTGGGTGGTGGAAGCGCAGTTATTGTGGTAATGGATTTCAGGGGATGCCCAGTGAAGCGAGACAGGTGAAAACTCTGTGCCTGCAGTGTTCATTAAATTCGCTATGAGTGCGTTGGAGAATCTCGTCTGGCACAGCTTTTCCGGTGCACTTGGCAAACAAATCCCGGCCGCCCTGGGTATTTTGTTCCTAGTCTTCATGTTCACCGGATTGACCTTTGTGAGTTGATGTAGGTTTTGAACTCTAAGCACCCTGCCTCTTCGTTGCAAAACACGAGCCAACGGCTTCAAATTCCATTATCAGATGGCTCAAGCCAAGTCATCTTACCCCTTTTTGGCACACGGCGCCGGTCAATTTCTCAACATTTATTCTACCGCCGCTTCCGATGTGGCGAGTGCAGGCCGACACAGAGCGGGGTCTTCTAAAGAGTGAAGGGTATTCCAAATAAATGCAATTTACCTCGGAAACTCGCCGAAAGGAAATAGGCCTTAGAATCCAACATCACAGTCCTACCATATCCTCTCCAGCGGAAAGTCCTTAGGCCCAACATACGCTGTGTAAACCTCCAGCGGATCATCGCCATGGGTCAGCTGAATCTGCTCACTGGGGATGAAATGTGCGCCCCTGGTGTAGCTAAGACGAGAGACCTGAACACTAGCGATGACGGTCATACCCGTCTCGTTTCGGAGGACGTCGAAGGTGCGCGATGAGGGCAGACAAGTACCCCCTTGGATCTCGGGGAGAAGTCCCGGGCCGCCCGTGCCCGAGGCGGTGCAGTTATAACCCTGCGTGTCCATAGTTCCGGGCATGAAGAGGTTCAGGGAGTAGCTGCTCGGTGTTAGGACTTGTTGCACCTTGTGGATGTAGGTAAGGTAGAAGGCTTACAAGCATGTCGTGCTCCCAGGAGGGAGGCAGGAGGCGGTGAAGTTGCGGGCTTCGAAAACAACATCGCGGGGGGCAATGACAGCTGCGGAGGCAGCAGTGACCAATGCCGGAAGTAAGAGCTTCATCATTGGCGATTTATGGATTGATTCTGATTAAGGTCGTTGAGTACACAATTTGAGGTTTTTAAGCGAGTCGCTGCGAGTGTGAGTCGTTATATTATGCTTGAGTCGATTGCCAAGGATTATTACTTTAAAATGGCAATGGATAAAACAAGGCAGGACCGCGGACGTTTAACTAGAATCAGGTGCTGGGCACTCGTATTCACGTCCAGAGTGTGGGGTAGGTTGACCGTCCGTCCCAGTCAGCGCCCGACTTTTGTGTTTAACCGACGTCACGGTTCCATTGTGTCTCCCTAGCTTGGGCCATTGTAGCCACAAGCCATGGCTATCGGGTGCCCGAGGGTTAGCCAAAGCCAGAAACTCCGCCAACGTGGCAATGCATTGTATCAGTGCTTTAGAACAACCTTCTGTTGGGCTCCATATCCGCTTAATGGTCCACATCGCAACACTCCAACGCCACTCCCTTGGCAACGCTACTTCACGCACTCTGCTCTGTGAACAAGGTTGGTTTCTGAAGCGATGCCCATTCTGTTTATTCCCGGCTTCAAGCGGAGTGGGATTCTTCAGCCTGCTTACCTAGGTAGGTAGATTCCAAAGAGTGTCAGGGTGTCTAAACGAGTTACCTACCTACCTAGGAGAGTCCAGGCTCAAATGCGTGTTGGATTGGAGATCGTAGATCCAAGGTAGGAAGACAACCTAGTACGAGGTGCTCTATGCTTTGCATCATTAGATGGATGGTACGGATTGTTAAAATACGATGGGTAGGGAGACCTCCTTTTCCCCTCTCTCGTGATCTCGGTCCATGCATGCCTATGGTCAAGCTTTTACAACGACTCTCGCCCAGTCGATCATCCATTGGCTATTTATGGGAGAGCGGCCGATTCCCAGTTCACACACGCAACCCAGGAAGCATTCCCCCGGTTCAAATCCAATGGCATGAGGTGAACGCAACCTCAAATTCCGTGCTCCGTACATCACCACATGGTAGCCAGGTATACGGACCGGGCAAAAGCTATCAAGGCCGACTTTCTGGTATCGAAAATGCAGGGAATCCGCAGAAATCTAACCGCACCAGTCAGCGAGGTAAAAGAGATTACCGTTCGCGAGGAGCTACTTTACCCGACCTTGCTACATATCGGTAACCGGGAAAGCAAGCAAAAAGACACGAAAGCCATTCCGTTCCAAGGAATGCTTGCGATTGGTGCATCTCGCAGACTACGGGAGACCGACTTGATACCTGCTACCGAGCTGTCACGATGCAGGTCCTATCACCGGCACTTGATGACATCGGCACAAGACGGCATCATAAGCCGCCAACTACGTCACCTTCCTGATCATCTAAAAGCATTTTAATGCCCAGAAAGATCGTTATGATCTGAGCCTGGGATACCCTTGCTAGGAGCAAACTCAAAACCAACGAGTCACCTCGACCGCGCGACTACTATGGTATCGACGGGGCTGATCAGGTGTTTTGTTGCCCTGGGATTCATCGTCCTGGCTCGCTCTGAGGCAACAGATCCGTGCGCCGAGACAGTGACAGCCAGAACCGGGGATACCTGTGCTTCTCTCGCGGCATTCGCCGGCATCTCGGTGTCCCAGTTTCTAAGATCCAACCCTCTGGTCACGAGCTGCGACATTCTCGTCCCAGGCGCTGTCTACTGCAAAATAGGGACCGCCGACGGAAGTCCTACCGTCCCAGCCGGTCTCCCGGTGTTCTCCTCGCTGGCGGCCGCCTCACCGCCCCCTTTACGTATCAGCGGCGATGGCAGCTGCGGGGGGGAAGTGACGTGCGCGGGCTCGTCCTACGGCCGGTGCTGTTCGGCGCACGGGTTCTGTGGAAGCTCGATCGACTACTGCGGCGAGGGGTGCCAGGTCGGCCTCGGCCAATGCGGCGATTTGGCCTCGCCCTCGCCGGCGTCAACGCCAGGCGCAGTCTCAATCATCACGGTTGTCGCGACCAGCACGGTTCGCGTCACGGACACGGTCACGACGACCCTGGTGAAAGTATCGACGACTGTGTCGAGTAGTCTCACCACGACAGTCGTGCAGGTGACGACGACTGTCGCGCCCCCTACCACGCTCACAACGAGCACAAAAACGCGGAGCCCGACATCCAAGCCGGCGTCGTCGTCTATGCTGCCGAGGACACCGAATAATTGTAGGCGCAAAAGACCCCCATTCCCGTAACCTTCATTGACTAAGGATTGCTCGCCGCAGGCAAAACATACGACCAAATCCGCGACGACGACGACTGCAAAACCATCGCGACGCGCAACAACATTAGCCTGCGCGACTTTTACCGACTCAACCCTGCGATAGACAACATGGCATCACCGCCGGCTTCGCCGTTCCCCGGCCCATTTCCGGGTCCGTTTCCGGGCCCTGGGGGGCCGTCGGGTTGTTCGCCTGGGAAGCCGTTGAATGATCCTTTCGGGGTTTTCTGTCATATCAATTGTGATGACTTGTGGACGGGGTATTATGTGTGCACGTCGGCGTCGGGGGGGTTTGGATTTGGTCCGGGGTTTGGGCCTGGGCCGTGGTAGCGGTATCTTTTCATAATGGAAAGGGGGATTTGGGACTGGGACTGGGACTGGGACTCGGTCTAAGTTGAGGGCCTGTAAGTCGAGATACCTGGGGTTTTCTGGGTGGATGAGTACACGGAGTTACCCAGTATTCTAGGCGTTGGGGACAGGCTGGTGGGAGGATTGAAGGTAGGAAGATACAATGTCCGGTTTCTCCCCTGCTCGTCTAGCTTCACTTCTCCCGCTGGAGTACCTGGGATCATGGGAAAGGTATTGCCTGAAGAGCAACAAGATGTTTCGAGTATTGAATTGTAATACTTGCGTAAGTTGCTAGGGGTTCGTAAGCTTTTAGAGGAGCGAATAATTCCGATTGGAAAACCGGAGAGCGTGTCAGTGGTGGCGTTCATGGTCATCACGTGACTTTAACATCTGGCTCAACGGAGTCGATGCATATCGCTTTTCTCAATCAAATCTGCAAGTCCACGGGTGTGTCAACAATCAGCACCATCAAGTCGTCTTGAAATATAAAAGCATGTCGTCGGCCATGTGCTGCGTATGTGCCGGAAGGTGCATAAAAGTCGGGGTGCCTTGGACCAAACGGACAGAAGAAAAGGCAGCTGCAGCCGCTAAATACCGGCGTCTGCAGCGTGATTGGACGCCGCAAAAACATCTGAAACACCTGGGCTGCAGCGAGGCAGCCAGCCAGACACTGCCCCGTGCGGCGCTGAGGCGCTGTCAAAGGCCAACAAACCCCGCCAAAATGTGTCTGCCTTTTTCATCCCTACTGCGCAAAAACCGGTCAAAATGGCCTGACAGCCTGCTCTTTGGGTTTTTGGTCTCAATCCCCTCGATCTCCCCGACATTCATTTCTGGAGGACCATACGGATTGCGGATTACGGATCAGTTACTGTGCGCCGCTATCATGTCTCTTGACGCGCTTCTCCACAGGGCCGGCGCGGCGCTGCGTCGCAATTGGCAGCGTGCCGCGAAAAAGACAAGAAGACGACGTGACATGACCCGCGCCGGAGGATCCAATTCATCGTCCAAGCCTCAGATCATCCACCCAAGCCTAGCTCCCGAAGGAACCGCCGTCATGGGCGGCGTCGGCACCAATGGCACCACAGCCGCCGACGACGTCAAGACCATCACGCGCGCCGAGATGCAGGAGACAGCCGACAACCAAGACGCCTCCATGTTCTTCGCCAAGCTCCCGCTCGAGATACGCAGGCAGATCTACCGCGAAGTCTGGGGCACCTACCTGAAATCGCGCCGGCGTGTATCGTCGTCACCATCCCTGGCGGCGTCCTCCTCATCAGCCCGGTCGTCATACGTCGACGCTTCGGCAACCTCCTACCAGGGAGCAGACATGCGTCTGCACATCTACACCGACGGTTCCACGAGGGGCACTTTTCGTCACACGCAGTGCCGGATCGACTGCTCGGCGGCCACGGGCCCGGACGGCGCCGCCGACGCGCAGGTCATCGATCCGTGGCCGTTCGACATGGAGCCGCAGAACATGCCGCCCATGTGGTTCTGGTTCGCGTGGATCATGCGGCTGCACTGGGACAAGCATTGGAAGTGTCAGCATGCCGTGATGAAGCGGTGGGATTCGCGGACGGGGAGTGCGCGGGAGGCGGCGGCGAGTCCGTTTTTGCCCGTGTTTTTGACTTGCAAGAAGATGTACGTTCTTTGGTCCTGTGTGTTTGGAATGTGTACTAATGACAATGACGGGAAAAGGTACTGGGAAGCCGTCGCGTGCCTATTTGAGACGGTCACGCCAGTCTTTACGTCGTCCGAGGACGCCTATCGGTTCTTCATCCAGCGGCCGCATCCGTTTCTGGGGAGTGTGCGGTCGCTCGAGTTTTGCTTCACCAACCCGAACGATCACCTTTTCCTAGCGCAGGTCCAGCGCGATGTTCGGAATGATCCGCCTCCGGATGAAGCGGCGCCGGCTGCTGGGACTGTTCCTCATCCCTGCATGGTGATGCCCTGCCGACTTGACGTCTTTGGTCAACAGTTGTGGAGAGAACTGGTTGAGGGGGTGCAGGCGAGTATCCCCGGACTTCGCGATCTGGACGTTACTATCGGAGGGCGAATGGCGCACGATGATGCTCTGGCGAGATTTGGTCGACGTCATGCCGAGGGCGATGAGGAGGCGAATCAGGAAGGGGTTGACACTTGGACGCTGCCGGGCAGGCTTGCAGTGTTGTTCAAGAGCGAGGACCAGCTGTATGTGCAGCAGGGGACCAAGTTGATTCGGCAGTAGGACGTCGTCGGTCAACCGTGTGTGTGGCGCGTCCATGGATGATTCGATTCTTCTTTGTATTACGACAAATTGGTCAGGGTGGGTTGGATGTACGATATGCATGGTCTGGACAATCTGGCTGGATTTTATACCCATCGGCGGATGTCAGGCAGAACAGGATTGAGGAGGGTATTTTGTACAATTATAGTCGTCATCTGACAGTAGATGATCACTGATCACGATTCCTTTCAAACGGTTCAGCTGGTTGTCCATCATAAGTGCCCTCCCCCAGATCCCTCAATCCAACGCCTCAAACTCCCGAGGCAACTCCCTCCCCTCAATCCAAGCCTTGACCCCCTCCGCAAAAAGCTCAGGAAACTGCAAATCCCAAGCATGCACCGCCTTCCTCACCACGACCCCCCGACTGCCCAACCGCTCCGTAATCCCCTCCTCCCGCCAAACCCTCCCCACCTCCCTCGTAGCCTCCACATCATCCTGCCTCCCAGCCGCGACATTCAACACCCTCACCTCACTAATCCCCCTAATCTCCTCCCACCCCAGCCCCAAAATACTGTCATACACATCCCTCACCACCTCCCACCTTCTATTCCCCCTCATCTCCCTCCTCAGCTGATCATCCCTCACTTCAATCCCCGTCCGCCGCCCCAGGAACCAATACACACTATCCGGCAATACATCCAACAAAAACCACATCACCGCAAACGGAATCCACGGCCTCGAAGCCATGACCCGGAACATTCCAGAAAAGGGCGCGGCGCCGGTTACGAACACAGAGAGACACAGAGCGGGATACCGCCGCGCCAGGTCGAGCGCGACGAAGCCGCCCATGGAGAGGCCGACGATGTGCGCTTGGGCGTTGTGTGCGTGACTCCGGATGAGGGCGGCGATGGCGTCGGTCATGAGGGGGATTGTGTAGGGGCCTGGGAGGGCGGAGGAGCGGGAGTGGCCTGGGAGGTCTACGGCGAGGATGTGGTAGGAAGGGAGATGGGAGGTTACGGAGGTGTATTCGAGGTGGGAGGAGAGGAGGCCGTGGAGGAGAAGGAGGGATTGGGGGGCGGAGGGGTTGAGGGATTTGAAGTAGGGGGTTGGTGGTGGGTTGGTGGATGTTGTTTGGGGTGTGTCGTCTTGGGTTTGGGGTGGTGGTGGGTTCGTGGATGGGTTTTGGTCCGTGATGGGGCTGGTTTTTGTGGTGTCGGCTGCGGGGTGGGATGTGGTGTTTGTCGGCGCGGCCGTAGCCGTGGCCGGTGGGATTGCGCTCGGTAGTGTCGCCATGGTTTGAAGGTGATTTGCTCTCACGGGGATGACTTTGGTGGAGTTGGTTTGGGGGATGGGTTGAGAATTGATGATTGCGTTGTCGGCGTTGATGAGAGCTGTCGATGAGTGGTCGTCAAAAGCAGGATGGTGGCGTGACACAGGCCGTGGCTCATGCGAGCTCCTGGTCCCGGCTTTCTCCGGCTAGACGCAAAACCGCAGAGCTATCCGCATCGGGACTGGGAATGTACCGAGCTTCCCTTTTCCCCTGGGGCAAGCTGTTGTGTCCTCCGAATTCTGGTCGATACCTAGGAAACACATCAAGATTTCAATCATTCGAATGTCCACATATCGTACTTCCCCATCAGGCCATCCTTACTTGGCCGATGGAAAATACAATGGCGGAAGTTTAAAGCTTCCCTGTGTCGCGGTTCACGCTGTGCCGACTTGCTCGTGTCACTTTCACTTTGCATCTTCTACACTAGTTATTTAGGGAAAAAATTGCGAGCCCATAGAAAAGATGGCAGGTGTAGGATAAAGATTGGGTTCTTCTCGTCAGGGGTTTCGTTTCCGATTGTTGTGCTGGGCTCAAAAACTCGTGCAGCAGTGAGCGGGCAGACATGTTCTCAGACATATCCACAAAAGGATCCAGAAGAAAGTAGGTACGGATGGAAAGAACACACCCTTCCTGGGCTCGCCAATTTTTCAGCCAGAGATGGAATCGATCACCCGTCTTTATTACCTCGGAGCTCGTTATGAACATGTAATCCTCTGCCCCCTTATCAATTGTTTTTTTTCGTCTCGGCCAGGACCGCCGTAGATTACACCGCAAAGACATCAAACTTTTGACACCCTAAACCTCGGAAGCAGCCATATCCACCGTCCGCGGCACCGTCTCGGACTCGCTCACATACTGCCCGGCCCCGGTATACCGCCACCGCTGGAAATAGGCCGCCGGTGTGCCGACCGGACAATCCAGACCCGACCCGGCCCCGTTGCAGGTCGCATACACGCCGATCAGCGTGCCCACGAACGACCCGGTATTCCCGCTCAACAACTCGGCCGACGCGGTCCCCACCACCACCTTGGTCTTCGTGTCCGACGCCAGCATCGCCGCGAGCGTGTAATTCGTCGAGTTCGCCATCTGGATCTGCAGCCGGATCGGCTTGCCGACCCACGCGCCGGGGATTGCCGTCGTCGTCGTCTTGTTCTCTACGGTAAACCGGAAGGACAGCTCCGACGAGGCTTCCCGCGCAATACCGAGCCTGAGGTTCGCGGCCTGCGTGAGGAACGCAACGACGCCGGCTTCCTGGTTCGCTGCCGTCGGCTTGAAATCGATGTCAACGCTGAACGTGAAGAGACTATGCGTCTGACGCCGTCCAATGAACGAAATAGCCTTGGCCGCGGGCTCGGTCCCACCCGGCGTGCCGGTGACATCGTTCCGCGAGAGGACCACCCTGAGTCCGTCGTCGGTGCTGGCGAAGGCGCCCTCCCGCGGGACACGCCAGTACATGAGATTCCGCGGGATCGGCTTGCCGGCGCCGAAGTCGTACACGTCCGGATCCGTGACGAACGGGCCGTCCCCGGGAACATCGCGGCTCGCGGGCGGCAGCGGCCAGCCGCTCATGGTCCCGCGCACTGGCTGTAGGATGGGCCACTCGCCGTCCTTCCACGTCGCCGGGTACAGCACCGTCTCGCGGCCCATTGGGTAGGATTTGTACGCGGGCCCAGAACGGGTGGCCAGCGCGACGCCCCACCAGTTGCCGTTGGCGTCTTGGAAGAGGTCGCCATGCCCGACGGTCTGGAAGTACTGATCCGTGCCGCGGTTCGTGAGAATCGGGTTGCCGGCGTACGGCACATACGGGCCGGTGATGTTCTTCGACCGCGAAATCGTGATCGCGTGGTTCATGGCCGTCCCGCCCTCGGCGATCATGAGGTAGTAGTACCCATCAGGGCGCTTGTAGATGTGCGGTCCCTCGGGCCAGACACCGCCCGTCCCGTTCCACAGCTGCGTGACGGGGCCCATCTTGCCCGTCGTGATATCCATCTCCTGGATGCGTATCCCCTGTGTGGCGACGTAGACTTTCCCGTCGTCGTTCCAGAACAGGTCCGGGTCGATCTTGGGCGCCGAGAAGGTCAGCGCGCTGCTCCAGGACGCGTCGTCGAAGGGGTCCGTCGTTCGGAATAGCACGCCCGAGTCCTTGCCGGACACCGCGAGGTACTCGCAGATGACGTACACGGTGCCGTTGTGTTGGCGGATCGTGGCCGCGTACATGCCGTCTTGCTGGCCGTTGGTCGCCCAGCTGTATCCGGGCAGTTGGGCCTCGCGGTTCCATACGTGACTGGCGAGCTTCCAGTTGACCAGGTCCTTGGACGCGTAGACGGGCAGGCCGGGGAAGGCGATGAAGGTTGATGTGACGCAGAAGAAGGTCCCGTTGAAAACCGTACATGAGGGATCGCTATGCCAACCGGGGAGGATCGGGTTGTAGAAGGTCGAGTTCTCGGCGAGTGCTGGCGTGGCCGACATGGCCGTCAGCGCGGCGGCGACGGACAGGGAGAGCTTCATCTTTGGACTCCTGCGGTGAATATCAGTCCAGATTGCTGTAGGGCACTGATAAGCTGCACTCACGCTTGTTTGGTCCACCAAGGGAGATTATCGCTACTTCGACAGCGCCCACTGTCTACTGTTGTGACGTTCGACCGGGCAGCACATCTTTTTATTTGTAGCCTTTTTCCAAGGGACCATGATGCGTGATTGGCGCGCTTTGCAGCGGCGGGGAAATGACAGCTAAGATCGGGTCTTCAGAGATCTCATTATATCCGTAGCGGTTGAAATGATACTTGGGTTTATAGTGGTGGATTAATTACCCGGTGCGGACTATCCCTAGCGACCTTCTAACCCGGTGTCTGGGCCGGGACCTGGCATCGCCGATCGGATCCACTGTAACCACAAAAAGTGTCAGATCCTAGACTCAATGGCACTTTACTCGTAGGATCCAGGGTGGTGACGACCGCCTTTAACTCCGGGCTATCTGGGTGGGGACGGTTCTCCCGCATAGCCGAGCTGGCAAGCTGGGTTGCACTCTGATATATCCGGAGCTCAGAACTTGAGGCTGGCGCAGTGGCTTTACGGGGAACGTACGTGGCTTGAGTGCGTGCACGGTCCAAGAGTAAAAGCGGATTTATCGAGTTTATACGGTATTCTCTTGATGTCAATGGCCGAAGTAGAGGAAGAAGAATTGAATTTTCGTGCAAGGTTATCTGACTAAGCTAGAACGGCACGTGGTCCGTGGTCGCTTGACAACGTGTCAACCAGCAACGGTTGCCTGGCACTGCAATCGAACCAGATCGACCGATAATTGCAAAAGTATACTTAAACAATCCCAAATAGATTCAATTGTTCTGATCAAAAGTGCAAGTCCTCAGTTCCATCGGTTCCAGTCTGGTTATGCTTTTATCCCTTATCTTCGGGACCGGCGCTCTCAATTTGTCCGGCGCTAGCCCAGAAGTGCGATGCCCGCTGACATAACGAGGGGTGCACGATTGCGACGGCCATTCTCGCGCCTCTTCGTTCTGATTGGTTGCACACTCCATAACCCCACTGCTCGCCCTCTCCTTGCACTCTTGACCTTCGCATGCTCGTCTTTTCTCTTGCTAATTTCCTATCGCTAGCTGCACTCCTACGCTCTCACTGCCTGCGATCCGATCCTTGTCTCCTCGAGAAGTTTGGCACCGTCCATGTTTGGACTCGGACAGTCCACTCCCGATTTGTTCCCTTTCCCTTAGTCGCTGCGTCGTCGGCCCACGCGAAATCGCCGTTCTTTCCTGAATTCTTAGGTGGAACGACACGCTTTCCGTATCAAACAAACATGCCGCCACCGCCCTCTTGTGCGATCATTCGTCTTCCTGAGAACTGGTCTCGCGGAAATCGCGAGGCAAAATGCGCCGCGTGCGGATGGCGAGGGCGCCATTCTGCACTGATCCCCGGCTTTCCTGGCTGGTTGCTACCTGTCAGCTCTGGGCCTGCTCGGGTCCGCAGAGCTGCAGAAAGAGGATGTCTCCGATGTAATATTGTTGTCGAATGCTGGAACAAACTGGGTCCGGGAGCGAGGCTTGCTCATCCTGTGGCTTGCTCTACTTCCTCGTTAACTCGGGCCTATCGGCCATGGAGGGAAGATTTTGACGACGAAACACAACAAAGCAAGCTAGGATGGGAGCTTTTTCTTTTGGAATCCTCTTCCTCTTCGCCTTCCTCTGGTCCTTATCCTCGAAGAGAACGGCGCAGTGTCGAACTCCTTGGAGACACCCTTTCGATTCTAGAACTAGGCTACCCAGAGTCGGATGTATTTTCAAATTTGCCGGACAGTGGCATTTGCGGGGTTAGAAAATACTCTGCTCTACCCAGTGGTGATACCTCTTCAATCCAAGCGTTCAACTGGGCAAAAGGTCAGATTGATGCCTGCGAAGAGACTCACACATGTTATATACCTAGGTTGGGCGCGATGCCTTCCCGAGTTCTCGATCTCGAGCCGTTTTCTGGGCGCCTAGATTTGCGATTAGTGAGCGGTGATCACACTGAGGACGCACCATATGCCGCTTTGAGCCACTGCTGGGGCGCATATGAACCGCTCTGCAAAACGACAAGAGGAACTATTGCCGACAGGAAGACCAGGATACCTTGGAGTCTTCTACCAAAAACATTTCAGGACGCCATCGAATTCATCCGCCGACTCGGACTTCGATATCTTTGGATTGACACGATCTGTATCATTCAGGACGACACCGAGGACTGGTTGCGAGAATCCACCCGCATGCACAGCGTTTATAAGAATGCCTTTCTGACGATTGCGGCGGCGTCGTCCAGGGACAGCCGTGACGGTCTTTTCTCTCGGACACCCGGACCTTTTAAAATCGCAACTCTCGCAAAGGGGTCCTCGTGGTACAACCTGTTGGCTCGTCCTTATTACAACCATATGTTCAGTGGTACGCGCCGGGAAACCATCCCCACAGAAACTCCTCTCCTCGGGCGGGGATGGGTTTTCCAAGAGAGGTTACTCTCACCGCGGGTTTTATATTTTACTAATATGGAACTTGTTTGGGAGTGTCGCCGAGCCGCCAACTGCGAATGCCTCAAATTTCGCACCGACGTAACGACCAGCTCGGCTGCAAAGCACCAGTTCCGCCTAGAGCAATGCGTGCCAACAAGTACGACCCTCAGCATGGTATCCGTCTCAGATTGGTCTTCTGGCTGGAGTTACAGACCGTTCACTGATGACTGGATTGACATCTGGCACACTATTGTAGGGGAATACTCGCAGCTCAAGCTCACCAAGGAATCGGATCGGCTGCCTGCCCTATCTGGGGTGGCCCAAGAGATCGCAATACGTCGTTCAGACGAGAAGTACCTTGCAGGTCTCTGGTCAGGAAGCTTGAAGAAAGACCTGATGTGGTATACACACCGGGGAGTCGAGAGCGTAAATGCTCATCAGCCGTGGCTACCGCCAACTTGGACGTGGGCAGCTGTCCCATACCACGTGTTTTTTCAACGTGGTTGCAACGATGAGAGTTCCCGCTACCTTTTTGTGGTTACATCCGCTTCGGTATCGCCCGTTACTACGGAGTATGGGCCAGTCACTGGAGGACAGCTAAGACTCTTAGCTCCGGTTCTGCATAAAACTCAAGCCGCACCTACTTCCAAGTTTATAAACGGCTATCAAGCCACACCTATCCTGATACGCAACCCAGATGTTCCCGGCAAGTATCTAGAATGGGAAATTACGCATGGAGACTTCAATCTATCATTCCATCCCGATTCCGATATCGAGGAATTGGCCGACCATGACTACTTTGGAAATATTAGGGTTTTTAATCTTACCTTGCTGGCCGGTCTCTGGACAGAGCCAATGGAATATCTCAGGTCATCATCGTTCGGTAACAGATATACTTTGGGCTGTCTGGTTATTCACCGGCATCAACTCCGCGGACACTATAGGCGAGTAGGTTATGCTACCTTGGAGGCTGACACTGCATTTGAGATAGAAAGGTTCCTTGCATTTTTCAAGCGGGAACAAGAAATTGTTATAAGTTGAGCGTCAACACGTAATTTATCAAGATGATTCACATAGCTTCACCGCGCTGCTTATCCGACCGGGGTGTTTGGTGTCGCTGTTTTGTTAGGTTTGCGACCACATTCTCCTGAAAGTTACGACACACCTGGAAGAACCAGATCATAACTTGTCTACTCGCTATTTGCACGCAATGTGTTCATCTCTGGTGGCTGTCGAGAAGCTTCACGGCTTGCGAGAGGAGTAGGTAACAGGTACATACATGCTTTTAGAGCAAGCCTGAACAAATCCTGAGCCAATCCTGAGCCGGTTCTGAGCCGGGGTGAGCAATGTCGCGTGAGTGAGATGCATGCGAAAAGGGAAACTTCGTCTGCCCAAATTCGTCGCACGAAACAGCGGAAACACCGCCAGCGTAGATGTAAAGCTCGTAAAAGAGATTTACTCACAAGGGTAGATAGGGCCGATGTTATCAGGTTAGCTGCCGGTGCTTGGGCGAAGGTCTGTTCTAGCTCCTGTCTACCTAACGTACGAGGTTCTTTCGCTAATGCAGGCCCTGGCTGTACTAAATCCTGGTCTGTGGGTATCTAGAAGCTGAAAACGCCTGCCCCTAATAGTCCAAACAGAGCGGCCGTCAGCGGTAGCTGGTCTGCATCTCGCCACACCCGTTTAAACCATTGGCAGCTACTCCTGGTTAAAGTAAAACCAAAACCAATGCCAGACGTACTCATCCGCATCACGGTACGTATCGTATTGAATCAAGTCGCGGGCTTCATAAGGGGTATCATCCTCCTCATCGCTGGACGAATAGTCATCGTCCTCCTCATCGGAGAACGGATAGTCGTCGTCCTCATCATCGGAAAAGTCGAGGCACGTCCTCCTGACGAACTCCCATGTCTTTTCCTCCATGCCCTCGTAGATGTCGCCATAACGTAGCGCTGGTTCACCCTTCTCCTCGTAGTCAACGCCGGCACCTCGCTTGACGACAACCATCATCTCTTTGTTTCTCTCTCCATCGGCCATAAGGAAGAAATCCCGTAAGAACTCTTCCGAGTTCACGAATGGTTTCTGTTCGTACTTGACCCGCTTGGTCGGGTCAAGAATCTTCCCGTGTTGTGCAGGCTGGGTTGCGCGGTAGATTGTTACCGAAGGCCGCGAGAGAATGCCATCGCGGTTTTCCAACATGGCTTGCCAGTGACTTGGCTGTGCGTCTCTGTAGTAATTGTAGTAATTGTCCCCGTGTTGGTTTTCCGGGAGTCCCAACATTTCAGACGCGAAGGTGATGTAACGAAGAACCTTCCATCCGCTGCCTTGGTCGATCAGGCCGTTGAGAGCGTCGTAACAGACTCTGTAATCGGGTCCTCCGATAACCGTGAGCTCGTCCAGCCGCAGGCCCGGGAGAAGCTTGAGGACAGAAACCAGTCGAAATTGAGAAATAAGTCCGGGATGAACAAGATGTAGGGTTTCGCCGCTAACAGTCACACGTCGCAATTGCGAGAGGGTGTTGATCGGCAAGGGGGTTAGTTTGTCACTGTGACCGTCAGTGTTTTTGCCTTGAACTGGCGGCACCTGGAAAGGGAATATAACCTACAGGAGAGCCTCGGTATCTTCGAAGTAGAACCGAACCCAGCCAAGCCATGCAGTGCCAATCTCCATCTTCACTCGGCGACAAGTGCGCAGGAGCGCGAGGCTGTTTAGAGCCGGCTTCTTTTTGAGGTAGTACTCAGTGGCAGACCTGAGTCGTGTTGACTCGAATACGGCCCTGTAGATATTGTCGCGAATTTCTTGGGGAAACCGCCGGAAGAACAAACTGGCTTGCTGGAGATCGATGTCGCCTGTCGTTCTCGGCTTCTTGTTCGTCTCCTCGCCGCCCACATCGTTCTTTCTCTTGGCCATGGCGATGGTCTTTGGGTTCTGTCGGTGCTACGAGGATGCGAACAGCAGCGAAAGGGGAAAGGGCTGTCGGTGGGGTTGGATGGCGGTGGGATTTTTATCGACGAGGGGCCAATCGAGAACAACTTGGAATTCTCAATGCGGAGCACTTACCGGAGCAAGCGAGCCGAAGGTAGGTGCGGGAGGTTTGAGCCCACCTGCAGCAATTGTGATCCGTGATGGCTGTGATGGCCGTGATTGTGGTGGTGGTTAGGGAGCTTTACTTGCCTGTAGCAATTCTGATCCGTGATGGCTGTGATGGCTGTGATGGCCGTGGTGGTAGTAGTGGTGGTGGTAGAAGTCGTGGTGACTGGCCAATGGCCACTCCTTGAGTGGGTCTGCACACAACGGACCAATACCTTAGCAGCAAAAATTTGATTTGTAGCCCGAGCTTCCCTTTGCACCCATTTGAATTTCCGCTTTGAATAAGATTGCTGAGCCTACTGGTAAGACTTGGGACGATTTGACATAGGTACCCCGCCAACTTGCTATTTTTGCAGCAAGTGTCAATGCGTCTTCTATTGTCCACGACATTGGATCACACTCTTTATTATTATTTCTCTTGCCCCGCAGGGGTTACTCAGTGTGGACCGAGTCCCCAGGCCTAAGGCCTAAGCGGAACTTCTACCGCAACTATCTAGGTGGAAACCTGCTATCACGCTGCGAGTGAGACAAGACTGCGTGCCTAGGCCGTACAAAAGCCCCTAATCCTGACCAGATTGGATCACACTAATTCGTACCAAAGAAGCTTTTGGCACCTGCCCGTGCCACAGTCCAATGCCAGTGTGAGCACTGCTGTGCAGCTCGATCGCGACACGGGGTTAGGGTTCCGTTAAAATCGACGAGATACAAACGCTAGCGGAATCTCCCGTCGCTCCCGCTGCACTCTCCCGTATCCACCGGCCGTGCGTCGGGCTTTTTGTTTCGTGCAGTCGTTTCCATCATGCGGTCCAGACCCTCCATCACAGCTCGCAACACCTGGAAATATGCCTCGGTATGGTGGGATGGCACCTCTATTGGACTGCGGTGTGCCTGTGCCGCCCGGGCCTTTGGGCGATCCAAATGCCGACTTCGACGGTTGGCGTTTTTGACGTCGTAGCCCGACCGACACGACCTTGGCTCTCCGCCTCGGTCACTGCATTTTCATGGCACAGCACGGGAGGTGTCCTCAGCATCATGCCTGTCTCCTTTACCTCGCGCCAGCCACCTACAAGATGAACTCGAGTCGACGCCCTCGAGGGATATTTTCCCCTGCCCACACTTGGTGTTCTGGCTCGCATTCGCACTTCGCATTCCCCGAAAAGCCTGACAACTTTCGGTCCCTCATCATCGAGTTGATGAAATGGTGACCCATTTCCTCGCATCACATATTTGACGCTTCAGCTGTTCAACCCAATCTTGTCACAATAGCCGTTAATACACAGTCTTCGACCATGGCGGACGATCGTTCCCAAGATCTGGTGATTCCGCTGTGTGCCATGGCCGCCGTGTCTTTTGGCTTTCTCGTCCTTCGCTTCCTTTGCAAGATAAAATACAACAAGCAGCTAGTACTGGATGATTATCTTCTCGCCGTGTCCTGGGTAAGAACTGACTGTGGTCGGAACTTCGTCGTTGGGACGCTGAGAAGCTGACACTTGTCTCCTCAGGCCTTTCTCGTCGCGTACACAACCACATCCATCTTGGCGACAAAGAACGGTCTGGGACGACACCTTGCCTCGCTCTCGCAGACCGAGATCATCAATACGCATCGGTTGATGGCCGTCTCCTCGTTTCTCAACCTCGCGGCCATTACGACGAGCAAAACCTCATTCTGCATTACTCTCATACGTCTGGCCTTCGATATATGGCAACGACGGCTGATTTGGGGCGCCATTATCACCATCAACATTTTCATGTGGATGACAGCCATCTTCATCTTTACATCATGCAGCCCAATCGACAAGATATGGGATAGTTCGGTCCCGGGGACCTGCGTGAATCGACACATGCTGCTCGGCTTTAACGTCTTCAGCGGCGGTTCGTTATTCTACCCCTCTTCTTCACAACTCTGGCTAATTCAAACTTGGAATAGCATGGTCGGCTTCGATGGACTTCTTCCTCGCGCTCTTCCCGTGGTACTTGATATGGGGCCTGAACATGAGGAGAGTCGAGAAGCTCGGCGTCTGCATAGCCATGAGTCTTGGAATATTGTATGTGTAGCCAGTTTTTGACAGCCACGACACTGACAATAGCCTAGATCAGGAGCGACCGGGGTGATGAAAACTGTATACATCGAAGGTAGTGCAAGTTGGCGCGATTGGACCTGTGAGTAGTCATCTCTCTGCGCTGTTCCTCGTGGATACCAAAGCTAATAATCGAAGATCGCTCTATCGACTTGTTGATATGGGCAAGCGCAGAAGCTGCTACCATCATCGTCGCCGCCTCCATACCGTTCCTACGTTCTGCTTTGAAGAGGTTGACGGGAAGCAGGGGCTCGAACGCAGCAGGAAGTCGCGCATATCGACTCCCTCATATCTCCAACGGCAACCCTACCCCGAATCCTCACTTGGACGTGCCTCAAGTGTCAGCCAGTGGCCTTCCATTGCCCAAAGGGAGAAACACCGACGATGAAAGCGATGTGTGTATCCTGATTCAAGGCAAAGAGGAAGCTCAGGACCTTTCGACGAGTACACTAGACTTGGAACGAGGTCAATGAGCGATGGCGCCGATGGAGGACACTTTTGAAGTAGGTCATCACCTGTCCATATTGGCTTTTTCGCTGACGACGAAGTTGAGAATCTGTCCATTTGGCCTGGATGTTCGGCTGAAGATCATTTCTTTCCTTGGGACCACCTCTCCTTCCTCTTCCGGTAGACGGGAACTTCCATGAATCCATCGCGCCAACAAGCCAAGCTTGCTGTGCCGCTCACAGGGCAAGCAAAGCCCCCGGAACCCCAGCCGGCACACCAGAGCCGGAATCCCAGGCAGTCCGAGCGGGTCGGACTGCTCGGTCGACAGTCAATGCGCGCATCTTACTGGCCCCAAGACCGTCAGCCGCATCCTTCGAAGCCGTTTCGAGGCTGTGGCGCGCTATTATTCGACGTAGGGCTCATTTGCATGAATTGCATTCCTGGGCACTCGATCCATGCATCTCACAGTGCACCCTCTTTGCAAAGGTTTCCCCTTTCATCCCTCTCCGACCGGTTGCGAGACCGCGACACGACGCCCAAGATGCGATCGTACGCGTGGTTTTCGTTGGTATGCCAATCGCTTCTCGTACAATATTCGGTAGCACAGTTGGTCGATGTCCCATCATCAGAAAACTTCTTGCGGAGGAGCGGGTGCTCGGGTAAGAAATCGCAGAGCCGAGTTGCGACGGTCCGGAAACTGACTTCTCTAGTGGCCGTGCTCGGCGACTATGTTTACATGGACGGCGGCGAGATTGCACAGGTTGTCGACGGCGAGAAACCACCGGGCAACCGGCCATCGAATTCGAGTACGATGTCTCTTCAGATCACCGCGGATTCGACTAACCTCGTCCAGTAAACACAACCCTCTCCATCGACATATCAAAATCCTGGTCGGCCTCGAGCGTCAAGATTAACTCGATCCCCAAGCCCGCCCTCGTCCTTGTCAGCCAGGCCATCTGGGTCGATAACAGCTCGAGCTCGTTCTACATCTGGGGCGGTCATTCTCCCTATGGCGCGACCACGAATAACATCACCAAGACGTCGCAATGGAAATTCACGGCCGACGGCAGGGGCGCAGGCACCTGGACCAAGGAAATACCGTCGAACCCCCGAGTGCTCGAGACGTTTACGTTTTCCGAGAATGGCGCCGTCGCGACGGCCGGCGACACGGGCTTTTACGTCGGTGGGGTTGCCTCGGGCTGGACCGAACAGCGGGCAGCGACGCAGCCCGTTCCCGGACTCGTGTCCTTCAACATGACGACCAAGACGTGGCGCAACGACTCGACGACCGGGATTGTCTCTGCGTACGGGACGCTGGCGGCCGGCGTGGCGGAGTTCGTCCCGCGGTTCGGACCCAACGGCCTGGTCTTTGTTCTAGGCGGTGCTACCTATACCCTTGCGCCCAACACGCGGCCGCCAGATGGAATGCGCGACTTCTCGGTCGTTGATTTTTTCGATCCCGTCACGAGGGTGTGGTACACGCAAAAGACGACAGGGACAGCGCCGACGCCGCGGCAGGGATTTTGTTCGGTGGGGATTGCGAGCTCGAACGGGACGTATGAGATGTAAGTTGACACTCGTTCTAGGATTGCATGTGGCTGACGCCCGCTACAGATTCATTTTCGGCGGAACGGATCAACTCACCAAGCAGTTCTACGAGGATGTCTACGTGTTGACGATTCCGGGGTTTGTCTGGTACAAGGTGCAAGCGCCCAGTGGCGGCGGACCGCGGAAGAATCACCAGTGCGTTGTCATCGGCGGGAGGAAGATGCTGAGCGTTGGAGGGACGGACGACACGGTTGCATGGCCGGCGGTCTGGACACGACAGGACCCGTTTCCGAATGGCTTGGGCATTTTGGATCTTACTGAGCTGCGATGGACGAGCGACTACGACGCGACGCACCAGGTGTATGACTCGCCGCAGGTTGTTAGGGATGGATATGCGAAGGGGGAAGCCGTGGACTGGACGTCTCCGGAAGTTCAACGGCTCTTTGCGACTGAAACTAGTGGGACGGGTAAGTCCATGATCTGTTGTACCAGACAAAGATTCTGATCATGTTACAGTACCGGGACCCCAGGGAGGCGACAACACTCCGACTCCATCTGCGTCGTCGACCAGTTCAACTCCAGTCGGGGCTATTGCGGGTGGCGTGGTCGGGGGCGTGCTTGGACTTGCCCTCGTGGCGGCGGCAGTATTCTTCTTTTTGAAGAAGAGGCGAGGAACACAGGCCGACAGCGACATCGGCACCCCGTATGTCCACAACGGCGGTCCAGTGGAGGCCGAGAAGGGTTATGTGCCAGTGTCGACCGCTTCCCCGGGATGGAAGGTGCCGCCAACGTACCACGAGATGAGTACACACGCGATGGCCTCTGAGTTGCATTCCCAGCCGGCATCGAGGCCGGTGTCGACGATGGCTCATCCTGCCGAGCTGGATGGCGGGACTGCTAGGTGACGGATATAAAACTCTTGGATACATATTAATAACATTACCAACCAGACTACCCTGTAAATGCTCCCCAAACTCCAGTATCCCAGCGGACATGCGGTAGGTACTTGTGACAGATGCCATGCATTTCAAAACCAATCTGACAGGTGGATGACGCTAAACCTGGCTCTGACTATCGGCAGTCTTCCCTGCCATCATTGCGGGTTTGTCTGGTGGGGTGGGCTGCGTCGGAAGTGCAGTAGCCGCCGGTGCCATGGTGATATCCCCAGACGGAGGTGGCTTCTCATCAAGCAAAGCTGGTTTCTCCGTTCTCCCTTCCTTCGCCGCCCTCCGCCGCTTGGAGCGGTCTTTCAACCAATCTTTACCATGTCAGCTCGATACTCAAAAGTTATGGGGAAAACCCACCGTTGACCCTGTACGACATCTCCACAGGGATCGGGATCCACGTAAACAGGGCCGCAACCTGTCCAAACCCCCAGATATGATCCTCGAAGGCATCCCCAGCCACCCCCTGGAGCTGAAACCTTTGTCTCCACAGCGTCACCAGCCCAATAACCATAGCCGCCAGCGACGCACTCACAAACAGCCCCCAAAGCACCTCCAGCCCCCTCAACACCTTCCTCGCCCTCGGGTATTTATTTCCTTTCGTAACCCCCTTATGCTCAGACAAACTCTGAATCAGAAACGCAGAGACACAAATCACCGCGGCAAAAAAGACCACGGGCGACGGAAACGGGATCGGCGTAATCGTCTTGAACGCGGGGACATCGACACACCCCAGCCCGGCGAGATACCAATTATTCTCGTCGGCCCTGTTAAGTCTGCTCTCGTACAGCGCGGCCATGGCGACGCCAAACCCCAGGAGGAACTGGAAGAAGCGCTGCCACCAACGCGCGACGGGATGGAGCAGACAAAAAAAGATGATGAGCAGCGAGTTGAGCTGCATGAACATGAGGACTTGCATCTGGGCGACCTCGAAGATGGTCGGCGACTGGCGCATGCGGACTAGGGTTGCTACGGCCGAGGCGAAGACTATGAAGCCGTTTGCTTCCCAGAAGACGAGTTGGACGTCGGGGTTGGAGAGGATTTTGTGGAGGCCGGATTCGGTGCCTAGAACTGGGGAGGTGTGCCACCAGGGTTGGGACGAGAGGAGGAGGAAGATGCGGAAGAGGGGGCCGAGGAGGATGGTTAGGGATACTTGGAAGGTGTAGCTAGGTACTGGTGTTAGCTGGGGAGTGGGTTAGAGGGATAAGGAGTGTCGTCTCGTACGAGTACATCATCTGATGAGGTGCGGTTAGTGTGCTGAGGCTTCGTTGGGGGAAGGAGAGGGGGGGTTGACGTACCCCGATGCCGGATAGATCTGGGTTGCCGACGCCGTAGGTGAGGATGCACAGGTTCTGGCATCGTTCGACCTCGGCGGTTAGGTTGAGGCCGTGGTCTAGGGCGTAGGTGAAGAAGCTCTGCATGTCGGGGAACGAGCAGTTGTCCGCCGCGGAAACGGGCACTCCGAGCTGCTGTCCGGTCACGGCCGGGAGCAGCAGCAGAAATGGGAACAGTAACGAGTGAAGAGGCATGTTCGCTGAACGAATGATCGATGGTGTACCTAGCGAAATCACCGGACAGCGACGTCAAAGGTTGATGTTGAGGATGAAATGTCAGGACGAGGCTCTGGCCGTCGCCGGGGTTTAACGGAGCTACGTAATGATTTTGGGGCTCCCTGTGGTTTTTCTTCGTTGCGGTTCAGAATTGGTGCCTGATTCAGCCCCCATGGCATTCCACCACAATGCAGGGCTGCATGCTTCAGCCTGTGGACGCCTGACCCCGCGCTGTCGTCCAATGTCTGCGCCGGTGGGCGGTGCCGCTGTGCCGCGGTGCTGCGCGGCCCTTGTGTAAATCATTTTGCTTGGTGCAAACTACGATGGGGGATTCGTTGGACGCCACAGTACCCGTACACGGCCACGCATGCAGATGTTGGCCTGCGGCGGGCGCGGGAGGATGCGGCTCCCGTTTGGGTCTGCTGGTCATGGTGTTTTTTTTTTTTTTTGCACCAGCTTGGCAGCCCCTCTCTCTCAGTGTGTTATTGCCGTCAACAAATACGGCGCTGGGCCGGGATGTTTCAGTCATGGGCTCGTCGCCTCTCTTTCGATCCTGTTCTGTGTTGGCCAGCGAAAATGACGGCAGAGACATACGACTTGTAGGAGCCGAGGACGTTTGGCTCAGGGAGAAATCGTATACTCGATGTTTTGGTGAGCACGGTGCTTCTCGTTTCGACATTCCCGCAGTTAGTCTTCGCCGGACTCGTCGCTACCTAAAAGTCTCGATGGCCACCTATATTGTCGATTATTGATCATAGGTACTGGGACACGGTTCGACGAGCAACGCGAGCAGTGAGTTATCCATCATTTTCGGTACAGTTGTTGGCTTACACACCATGGTCATCAGCTGGCTAGCATTTTCCCCATCTAGTTCGCCATTTTATCGTCGGACAGTCGTCACCGCAGATGATAGTCGTCCGCGGGGATCAGGTTACGGCGGTAGAAAAATTTCTGTACATGTAGGCCTCGGGTATCCTAAGAGACAAGCGCAATCCTGGAGGCGTGCAGCTCAGCGGGGCCAACGCCTGGTGTCGACAGAGACGGCGCTCAACACCGCTGTATAACGCATGTCTGCTCATCCCTCCGGTCTTTCGGAAAGAAAAATTAGACATGTAGGGAACGTCAAGATTCCTGACATCCGCTGCCGGTCTCTCTTCTTCTAGTCAGCTAGCCGTACGAACCCCGAGAACTCCAGTCCTTTTCCGGTGCGACCTGTGGGGCCATCACAGAAAACATTGAGTCCTCCATCACCGGGTTGAAATTTGGATGGCGAACAAGGACCCGAGATCCTGGGGTTGACATCGACGGCCGCGACGTATTCGCCTTTCTCTCGCAGGAGCAAGGCGTTGGATACCTAGGTACCTACGTATTCACGTTTCGTGGCTGCGTCTAGATCATCTGTCCGTGTACTTCTGTCATCGATCGTGTTGAGTACCCAAGGATTCTATTTTTTCTGGTAAATCCTTACGGTCTGGGGTTTCTGGAGTCTGTATGTTAGATAAACACCTCTAGACCTTGAGGCGAATGTCGTGGAGGGCTCCTTGGCTCTTCACTTTTATCTTGAGCGATGAATATCATCAGTCATACAGATCGGTCCTGCATTTTGCAGGAATTAATGACTCTTGATTATTCCATACTCCCGGTAAATAACATCGATGTTGTGGTGGGCGGCGGTTTCACACCGATCGCCGTCACGGACAATGAATTCATTGTGGCACACATGCCACCGGCAATTGGAGGGTCCTTACCTCAGCACCCACAATCCTCCTTCATTGGCTCCGGTTCTGCCTTACCAGGCTTGCCGGGCCACCGAGACCAATCACGGCTACCAAGTCGGCTAAACCATTCCGCCGGGATCGGCGGTTTTTGTTGCCGGCGCCCTTCCGAACCACAACACCCAATGGCCGCCCACGTCCGCCCGTCCGCTCCTGCATACCCTCCTGCATTCCGCCTCGGTTCACCAAAAAGAAAGTGAGACCCAACTTAAATACCTAATCATGAGTATTCCTGCACAATCCCCCCCATCTCCGCTATGTCCGACAAGCGACTGGTAGGATCGGGTTCGGGCTTGGCATCGTCCCACCGGCACCGGCGTAACACGGATTTAAGGAGTGCCGGTCCGCCAGACACGGTGTTTCAGCGCCGACCGGGGGGACCATCCGCCCTTGCATACGCCGTCCGCCGTGTGTTCTTCCCATATAAACACCACGTCTTGGACTCAACATTTCGTGTCCTTCATTCTCACTCACTACCATCCAAAGCCAAGATCACAGGACCATTCGGAATAAAACACACCCTTCAATCCTCAAACCCGATCCATTACTGCCCACAACCACGAATCAAACACTCCAAAAGACAGCAAAATGCACCTCATCCTAACCGGCGCCACCGGCCTCGTAGGCAGCGGCATCCTCGACGCAATGATCAAAAACAAAGCCGTCACCAAAATCTCCATCCTGTCCCGCCGCCCCGTAGGCATGGCCGACGCGGCCCACGACCCGCGGATCAACGTCATCCTCCACAACGACTTCACCTCCTACCCCCCTTCCGTGCTCGACCAGCTCCGCGATGCCCAAGGCTGCGTCTGGGCCCTAGGCGTAAGCCAGAACCAGGTCACCGAGCCGTACATCCCCCCCTCCCTTTCCCCCTCCCAGACCCCAACTAATCCATTCCCAGCGAATACGTCGAAATAACAAAAACCTACGCCCTCAACGCCGCAACCGCCTTCCAGTCCCTAGACGAGACCAAAAAACAACCCTTCAACTTCATCTTCATCTCCGGCCACGGCGCGACATTCACCCCCGGCCGCCTGACGCCCCTGTTCGGCCGCGTCAAGGGCGAGACGGAACTCGCCCTCGCCGAGATGCGGCGCCGGAACCCGCTGCTGCGCGCTAGCACCGCGCGCCCCTGCGCCATCGACTGGACGCGGCACGAGGCGATATGGCCGTTCATGCCGCGGCAGGAGGGGTACAAGGCCGGGCTGATGGGGCGGGGGATCCTGGCTGCGATACGGGTGGGGTATAAGTCCCTGTCTGCGCCGACGGAGGAGCTGGGGCGGTTTGTGACGGATATGGCTTTGGGGAGGTATGAAGGGGAGGAAGGTGTTCAGGTTGCGAAGAAGGCGGGGGTGGAGGTCTTGGAGGGGGGGTTTCAGGTTGTTGATAATGCTTCTTTTCGTAAGTTGAGTGGGTTGGACTAATGTCGTTCTTTTGGTGGCGTTTGGTTGGGTAGGTGGCGCATGGGACATATATAGAGGTTGTGAGATTATTCTGTATTATTTCCCGGTATTTGATTCCGACTAGTCTAATAATTCCTTGTTACTCTTCACACCCTGTCCTTCTCAACATGCCCCCATCGGTACCTATGCAGTTTGTATCCCCGTTCATGCTCACCACCCACCATAACTCTTTATGCCATCAACAACCCAACAAAAACACCCGCAGCCGTCACCGCCAGCATGGCCCGCGACACATGCATACCCTCACTCCCAGATCCCTTCGTAGAGCTCGGCGACGCCGACCCAGTGCCCGTAGAGCTGCCACCGCTGCTCCCCGCCGCCACCACAGTCCCGCCAAACACATTGCTCGGCACGCCGGTATTCGACGACGAACTAGCCTTGCTCTGGTACGCCGACAGCGTCTGGCTGCTGTTGGGGTTGATAACACCCACCATACCAGCCTGACAATGCGTTGGCACGCCGCAGTAGAAGAAGATCGGATCGGTCGAGTTGATCTTGACCTGGAACACGCTGCCGCCCGCCGACGTCTGGCGGTATCCGAGACCGCCGCCACCGCCGCCCGAGCTGGACGAGGACGAGCTCGACGCCGACGACGCGCCCGTCATGAATCCGCTGAAGAAACCGCCCGTCGCGGCGGGCATGCACGCGTTGTTGAAGTCGCCCATGATGACCGAGTGGTTCGGCGGGAAGAAGGAGTACTCGATGATGTCGCCGATGGCGGCCGTGACCGAGGACGGCGAGAAGGTGAAGCCGTTCTGACCGACGGCGACCGAGACGGTGGCGGCCGCTGCGGCGGTGGCCATGATGGGCAGGCTGAGGAGTGACTGCAGCATTTTTGATGGGTTTCGACGGTCGATGGTATTGATATGAAAGCCGAGGATGAATATCTGCCGATATGGTGGTGGTGGTGATCCGTCTGTGATATTTGGCGGGATGAGACACACCAACTCCCACCGAGGGACCACAGGATTTATATCCCCCTTTCCCAGAACCGCATTACTCATGTTTCACAGCATCTCAGGGAGATATGTCGGTAGTCCTCGGGCAGCGTACGTCACCGACTCTACGAGGAAAGATGCTAATCATAGCACCACCGCCTTGCATTCGCAAAAGTTCCATTCTCTCGGGACCCTGAGACCGAACCGTGGAACGGTGTCGTGGCCGGAATCTAGCAGCAACCGCGAAAGTTCCTTTTGCCAGCGCCTGCTGGGTACAAAAGTGTGGATGATTGTCAGTTGTGACAAACCCGTCCGGTCTTTGCCAGTGGGCACGAACAAGGTGTGTGTGACGAGCATAGCCACCCCCGCTGCCTTTTTTTCGTCGTCTCTTCCTCACCAGCCAGCCCAAGGCCAGGTGAGTCGGGCTTTTTTGTCGTCCCGACTGGCAGAGATGCAGGGGATTTTTGGTGTGAGTGGTCATGTTATTTCCGCCACAGGCATGCGATTCGTCAGCGCCGGACGTCGGCGTGCTTGCCGGTTTGGTCGGCCACCGGTCACGGGCTGCCTGTTGCATGGCTTTCAGGCGATGACCTGACGTCCAACCGATTCCGGACCGGATAGCGCCGTCCCGGTCGGCATCCAGACCTGTTCGCGCTCGACGCGTCGGCCTGTATATCTCAAGCGCGACGGTGATGCCGGTGTCGGGGATCTCTCGAGATTCGGTGATAAAGAGATTCCCGTCCTTCGACGAATATGCTTCTTCCATTGTTGTGAGATATTTTTGTTTGTTTGACGGTTGACCCAATGCTACTAGGCGTCGTAAGAGGGCGTAGGCAACAACTCCCGAAGTGGTTGAGGCTCGCCGGGGCCTCATTGACATTGTCTGGTGCCCGGAAACTCTGAACGGTCCTCCTAGTTTGCGACTCCGTTAATGGTAAAGGTAGGTACCTGCACTTACGATGTCGTACATACCTATTAAACTCTATTCAGCCAACATATCGATCTCGAAAGAGTTCTTGCTCGACATCCAGGAAAGAACAAAGCGGACCGACAGGAAACACATCTTTGGGCAACGACCTCAGCTTTTATGCCAAGACAAAATGGCATCTCCCGAGATTGCAGCAGCTGCCTGCCCAAGGTGTGCTTTGGTCGTAGCTCCGATGCCGCGGGGTACGAACACAAACAGCAGCTAGGCAGCCACGTCAGTCAGCAGCGTCATCCTCCGCATAACCACCTCACTTGCGCACCTCACTTGACAGAGCCTCAACAAAGAAACCTGCAATCTCTCGCACCAATCTTCGACCCGGCCCAAAACCTCGTCTGATACCTCTACCGGCATCGAAGATGGACACCGCCGTCAAGCACGACCTTGCCCCCCGCGCCACGAATTCGGCTGCCTCGGAATCGACCGACGAGCGCTGGACCGTCGTGACGCCCGAGCTGGAATGCGTCCCCGATAACGTCCTCGGTGCCTCCAAGAACCAGGACGAGCGGGCGATTCAGAACGATTCCAAGAGGTACCCCGACGGAGGCGGAGACCGTAATCAAATCCGGCTCGGCAGTGGCGAGACATTGGCGCGGGTTCTGTACACTTTCACACCGGTCCGGTATAACGAGCTTGGCGTGATTGCGGGAGAGCATATTGCTATTGTGGCCAAAGGCGAAGCTGGTACATAATTCTTACTCTGGGGGTTTGCATCCGAAATGCTGACATGTTGAAATCTAGGTTGGTGGCTCGCCAGAGACGCGTCGCGCAAGTTGGGATGGGTCCCCAAGCGATTTGTCGAAATCGAGGGAAATCCTGCCGCTGGAGTTTCCAACCCGATGCCGGCTGCAACTTTGGACGAACAAGACGAGCTGCTGTCGCCGTGGATTGCTATCACATTCGGGATGCGGTCGGTTGAGTCGACGAGATGAGCCGAGAAATGGGGACTCACGACGGTCCTGGACTTTACAGGCTACATCCGTCGTGACACTAGAGCGGCGGAGGAAAGTCTGGCTGACATCCATCCTTGCCTCGCTCTTGGAATGATGGCTCAGACAGATGGGCAACGGAAGGAGATGCGTATCTGTCATTCCGGTATCCTGTAGGTACCCTGTTTCCAGCAATGAACTGGTTTCCCAATTCGCAATTGTCAAATGCAAAGTGAGCTCGCTGACGTGTCGTCTGTGACAAGGAGCCAGGCCGAGAAGCGTTGGAAGTCGACCTGCAGTGCCGCGCGTTGGATTCATCTGAGTGCTGGCTTCTTACATCGCCGTCGGATTGGTACCACAGGTCGCAGAATTCCCAATGTCCAAGTTGGATTGCTGGGAAGAAGGCACCCAAAAGCCCTAGGACGAAAGGTACACATTCCTGGGCCGTGGGGAAGAGGACCTACCTGTGTGCTCGTGCTGTTGAATCGATGAAAACGAGATGGGAGAACATCCGAGAACTGGGGGGCGAGACCAAGACGTGATGACATTTTTGCGCATGTGGCCCTGACTGTCAACAGGATTCTATCGATAAGGTAGGAATGACATTTCATCTGACAGATGGAATGACGCAGACGTCTTGGTAGCCTCACCAATGACTGGACTGCTCTGCCAACGGCAGGTGCAACCCCATTCAGCTCACTTTCAAAGCAGGCATAATGGATAAGGCTTTGTGACGAAAGCCCAATCTTGCAAACCTGCGACAAACGCTCCTTCTATGAGTCAATAGGTACCCCGTGCACCGTGTCTTATAAATCAGATCTCGATGCCTTAAACTTATTCCAAAACTCCAACTGTTCCTAGACCGACGCATTAGACCAAGGTATTCCCGGTGCCATATCCCCAGCAGAAGCGCTTCCGAACCAACGCAATCCAATACACCCTCGTCCTCTGGCCCAACGTGAACCCGCGGATACCATGGTGCGGCCCTGTCAAACACGCCGTAAAAAGCCGCCGGTGCGAGGGATGCAACCGGGCCTGGATCGAGGAACTTCATGTTGGTTGCGGGAGTTCTTCCCTTTGGACTGACGGCATATCGGGTTGGTAGTCTGTTTGCTCAAACATCGATTGACTTTTTCCCAGTGCAGCCTGGTGCTGAAGGACAGGCATAGGTATCTTTTGGATACGTCATTATTCGACCAAATTCTGCGACCAGCCTATGATTTGAGTCTGCCAGGCTGGGCGGTCGGGTGTCAGGCAGGCCTGCCAGGGCCACTGCAGCAGAGGTGGTCCCACAATTGTTGTTGAGGAAGGAACTGTGGCATTCAATCTTGTTAGATGGTGCCGTTTCCTCCTGCAACCACAATCCCAATACCGCACAGTTTTAGCAGCCAGGCCTTTCCCAGCCAGGGTCCGTACCAATTTCCTGCCTGAGGCAGCACCTTCGTTTGCTTTGCTTTTTTTCATCTAAAGATTTGGAGGACCCGCCTCAACTGTTTTAGCGCGAAGCGCAGATTGGATCTCCACTTCTTTTCTCTCTTCATTCTCACCTCTCAACATCTCCCTCCTCCACAACTCCTCCGACCGGAAAGAAGGACTTGAACGGGCAAAATGGTGGCTCTCGAGAACGACTTCTTGAACAAGCTGTGTTCGGCGGACCAGCTTCAACTCCTCAACGCCATCGACCAGCTTCGCCATCAGGGCATCTACAACTATGTCTCCCTTCCCCAGATCATCGTTTGCGGAGACCAGTCTTCGGGCAAAAGTTCAGTCCTCGAGGCCATTTCAGGCGTGGCCTTTCCGAAGAGCAGCTCGTTGTGTACGCGATTTCCCACCGAGCTCGTCATGCGGCGCCACAGCCAGAAAGGCGCAAGAATCTCCATCGTGCCTCACGAGACGCGGAACGAAGCCGAGAAGATCGCGCTGCGAACCTTTCGAGAAAGCCTCGATTCATTCGACCAGCTCCCAAACGTTGTCGAGGCTGCGAAGCTTGCCATGGGCATCTCAACTCACGGCAAAGCCTTCTCCAAGGATATCCTGCGCATCGAAATCAGCGGTCCGGATCGGCCACATCTGACCATCGTCGACTTGCCGGGCTTGATCCATTCTGAGACAAAGCATCAATCCGCTTCCGATGTCGAACTCATCCAAGAGGTTGTTCAAGGATACATGAAGGAGTCTCGCTGCATCATTCTTGCCGTCGTGTCTGCCAAGAACGACTACGCCAACCAAGTTGTACTCAAGCTGGCGCGCACCGCTGACCCCAACGGCCAACGCACCATGGGCGTTGTGACGAAGCCTGACACTCTCATCCCCGGGTCCCGGGGAGAAGCTGACTTCATCTCCCTCGCCGCGAAACAGGAAGTCGACTTCCGTCTCGGCTGGCACGTCGTGAAGAATCTTGACTCGGACAAGGGACCGTCCACCCTCGCCGAACGCGACGCGCAGGAGATCGAGTTCTTCGCGCGAGGTGCCTGGTCTGGACTGCCCGCAACTTCACTCGGAGTCAGGCATCTTCGAGGCCGGTTGAGCAAGGTTCTGCTTCGCCAGATCGCAACCACCCTCCCCTCTCTGATCGACGAGATGGAGAAGAGATCGGAGGACAGCAAAGCGCAGCTCAAAGCTTTGGGGGACCCGCGCGCCACGCTTGACCAGCAGCGACTCTATCTCTTCGAGGTCACCCAGAATTTCCAGAAACTCCACAGCCCTCGGACCCACACGCCAAAAAGGTTGTTATTTATTTCCACCGCTGTTGCACCATCGCAAACCCTCATTTGTGTTATCGCACCGCGCTAGTTTGGGCTTTTCCCGTCAACAACGTCCTTTGCGACCAGATCACATTCCACGTTATATCAAGTTAGCCACCGCATCCTAAGTCAGGTACACCATTCGTGTAAGTCACAATTGGCCTTAGTTGCGCCTCGCTTCGCAGCCTTGCCCTCACGAGAAGAAACATGGTCCGCTAACGCGCCTGGTAGACCTCTCACCGTCACAAACGACTACAACATGTCACAGTACCTCACCTACCATGTTGCGCATGCCGTCACCCTGAGTGGTGCCTGCTTTGCAGCCAAGACACTGGCTTCTTACAGTATATACATGCCGATCATCAAGAGAAGTCCATCGATATGGAGACTTGCCCTTTGTGTTTCCTCGGTCGCATCGGGAACCCATATGGCACCACAGACGTTGAGATTTCCGGGAAGCCCGATCAGCTGAAGGTGGCACAGACAGATGATAAGGAGGATGATATCGACGAGCCCCCCTTCGCGACAGAGGCGATCATCTTGGTTGATTGCGAAGAGGAAGACAACGCCTTCGTGACATACCTACCTACTATGCACGGAGCCGAGGAGGATGACGCCTTCCTCACGGAGGCGGTTGTTCTAGTTGCTGGGGAGGATGACACCCAGGCGGGGTGTCATAGCTGGAGGGGTTTTTGCAAGGATACGATGTTGTGGGACCCACAGACCCACATCTGGGTTTCCACCACAGCCTTTGTGCTATAGAAGATCTTACCATGGATGTCTGCGTAGCCGATGAGCTTGCCCTTGAGTGCTCTGGGAGCCATCTTGTCGCTCTTCTCCCGGTGAGCTTGCTTCATGAAGTAGTACGCGTCGCAGAAGTAGGTGCGCAAATGTTTGATGTAAGGAAGTTGGCTGTGTCCGGCATGGCCAAACTTTCGGCCAAGATTTGTTGAGGGGACTTGTTTCTTTCGTTCGTGCGAGAGGGTAGGAGATCCTGGACTCTAACTGTAGTCTCAAAGACGAAAGACCACAGATGGATGGGTATCATGAGGTAGAGAGGATTGCAAGGACACGACTTGCTTCACAGCACACTATAACAGGACGCGAATAACAATACTCGTTGAGCGGTAGATTGTATTTGGACTTTTAGGTAATTAAAGGCATTTTATGCGATCCCTTAGAGATCGCCGTAAAGTTAGTATTCCAGCTCATTTCCATTCTCCCACACATCGGCGGTGATATCCGGTCAACAAGCCAGGAAGAGTCGTTTGTTATCCGCATTTCTGGTGCGCAGACGGACCCAACGAACCCCTGAGTATTTTATATATGCAACTTATTCGGACAATACTTTCCCTCGCATTTATTGAATTGATGTTTCGGCATGATGCACTCGCAAGTAGGGCCAACGCCGAGCTGGTACCCAGCCAGAGACACTTCACTTAGGACAGCAGTTGAGCAGGACCTGATTTCATCTAAACTTTGATCACATTTCCCTACCCTGAATGGACAAGCAATGCCCCACCATAAACAGATACCTAGTATTGTGCAGCAGCGTTCTTATTCACCCCTCCAGAATTCGTTTCTTTCCACAGCCCTGACCAACCATCATAAGTCCTAGTTTGGGTGTTTTGCTTCACCACACTGTTTTCCACCAACAATTCCGAGCAATCAAACCTTTCTCCCGACACCTTCCAGCGATCGCAAAACCTCTCATTTCAGACCAAACGGGTAAGCATCAATTGGGCCCGGAGGCGCTTCCGCTCCCAGCCTTCCCTAGTCCGTTCGCGCAAGAATTTCCGCTGACCGCCCCGGTAGATCTCCCACCGTTCGGAGACAGAGCAAACGAAATGTCGATGTACCAGGACTTCCATCTGGCCCACGGTGGCAATTATCATCCTGAGCCCGATGCCTGCATGCTTTGCACTATCGACAACAACCAGCTTTGGGTTATCCACGAGGCCCATCAGGAAATCGCCGTGGTCGATACGGCGGGATGTCCCGTTTGTTTCCTGGGACTAGGAGCCGATACGGAGAGCGAGGCCACAAAGCAGCATGGCAACGATGATGGAGGCGAAGACGACGCAGCTTTCATGACAGAGGCCATTGTTGTCGTTGGTAACGAGGACACGCACAACAGTGATGGAAGGGATGATACTATGGCCTTCACCACCGAGGCCATCGTTTTGACCGGGAACGACAAGAATAATATCGAGGACGGATACCACAGCGACTCGGCTGTTGATTCGGAAGCCGTCGTCGTTGTTGGCGGTACAGTGGAGCAGAACATCGAAGAGGGAAAGGACAATGATTCGGCTTTCGAGACCGAAGCCATCATCGTTGCTGGTGGCACCAAGGAGGGAAGTGACGGCGACGATGCTTTCGCTACGGAAGCCATTGTCGTCGCCGGCGTTGACAAGCAAGATAACAGCTCGTAACGTTGTAGATAATCGGCAAACCGGTTATAACGGGCCAGGAAGATCACCGCGCCCCAGATAGTTGAAGAGTCTCGCGTTGCTCTTTGGTTAATCCCATTTGCATTTTCTACAAGATATGATCTGAGGCCGGAGCTGTGGCTAGCTTTGGCATTGTTGCATTTGTTTGTGAATGGGATCATCCACCATATCAGAACTAAGCGCCTTGCTTCCGCTTACATTCTCGCGCATCAATGACGATAGAGCTGGGATTTATAAGGCCGTTCAGCCTGACTTCAGGTTGTCTGGGGGCTGCATCGCACCACGCCCTGAATTGATGATTCAATGGGGAAACCAAGGATGACAAGAGCTTCAGCGCATACAGCACTTTTGGCTCTCTCTCGCATCTGGCTGACGGAGCCTTGAGCAAGCTAATCCTGAGCCGGGCCCTCTACGCTCGGTGGGCCATGGACGCCTCCACATAGTCCACAACGCGCATCTGGCAGTCATTCCGATCGACACGGATGGATGCCCTATGTGTTTCTTTGGCGTGGTCCCGGGCGGTGCGGATGCCGAGAATATGGAAGAGACGGAGAATGGTGATGTCGACCACTTGGCTTTCACGACCGAAGCAATCATTGTCGCTGGTGACCAGAACAAGCATAACTATGAACAAGTTAACGACAGCCGAAACGAAAACCTTGGTTCACAGCTACGGACGCAGTCGTCTTGGTCGCAAACAAGGAGGACAACAGCAGGGAGAGAGTCAGTGATGGGGCGACTTTCGCAACCGACGCGGTCGTCGTTATCGGAGAAAATAATCAGGAGCCTCATGAAGACCGTGGCGAAGATATCTAGCCAGGCTTTATCACCGAGGCCATCGTGCTGGTGGTGATGTGGGCGACGTCAGTGCATGATCCTGTCAGAAAATAGTTCCATTGATGATCCAACCCTACTTTCAACCAAGAAAGTCAAGAGCTTCCAGGGCGGATATCGCGCTTCTGACTCTCCACTAATATTATGCGACCCCTCGATGACCTCGAGCGAGACACAGGCTGGAGTTGATGCGAGCCGGTGATGGGTGAAAGGCACGAAGGGTGAGGAAAAAGGATGGCAGGGGATAGAAATGAGGGTGGAACGAAAGGGATCATTTGACCTTGAGGATCAAGATAATACTCCTAGGTACATGGAAGGAATCACACAGCATCCCCCATCAAGTATTCCCCTTCGCAATATGAACCACCAACTAGCCGTAACACCGCCCGCTCTTGAGCTTCTCAAATGCCTTCGGAAAACTCCCATCTTGAACTCCTCCTCAATAACTGGCACCATCCACTCCACTGTCCAAGCTTGCAGCGATCACACGTTCCCCGCCAGACCCCAGCCAACAGTAAGTACTGATTAGACCCGGGTGCGCTCCCGCTCTCAGCCTTCCCTTGACGACGAGAACATCCATCAACCCTGCTGATAGATTCGCCACCATCCCGAAATAAAAGTGACAAAGAAATACAAATACGGACATGAAGTATACCACGAATCACACCTTTCACCCAGTGGCCACCAGCATGCAGAGCTCAAGGCTTGGATGCCCTACTCAACCAATAACAACAACTTCAGGACATGCAGCTCATTAGGAAGATGTCCCCATCGACGAGATCGTATGTCCAGGCTATTTCCCGCGACTGGGCTAATACGCACAGCACTCGCTATTTGTAGAACCCCGCGGCGGGTATGGTCCGATGGTGTTCCGAGGTCCCTACACCGGCCCCTTCAAAAAGCAAAGTCCGCTACTCAACATCCACGTACGACCATACCCACTGGAGAACTCGGGATCCCGTCCGCTCTCCCATAGATAAGCCAGTGAGGGCCAGACTAGTAGTTGGGTCGGTGACGACCAGCGAATCCCTGGTGTTGTACGTTCTTTTTGCACTTTCATACCTTACCCACCTTACTGTTTGTTCTCCCCCCTTTTTCTTGACTTTAGCACCGTTTGAGTATTGTGCTGTGACATTCGAACGGTCGTGTCAGTGCGCGGCGCTAAAAGGGGGTTGAGACGCATTTTTGGGTTCGAGTGCAAATGTCCAAAAATGAATTTTCGCTCTCGCGCTTCGCGCTTTGCACGCGCGTAGCTGAAACTTGCGATTGAGATTTTTCTTAATTAGGGTTATTGATTGATTATATTTTTACTTGCGCGTACGAGAAGCGCGAGGTACGAATACGTAGTGAAGATTTTTGACAAAATGTGTTTTGTTTTCGTTGCGTTTCTTGGTATTTTTGCTTTTTTTAGCTCATTTCCCTCGAGTTGAAAATGAAAATAAACAGTACGAGAGCGAAAAAAACGTTTTTTCGCTTTCGAGACACGTGCTTTGTATGCGCGTGCTCGAAAATTGCGATTGAGGTTCTTCTCGATGATAGCTATCGATTGATTATACTTTTATTTGCGCGTACGTAAGGCGCGAGGCGCGATTGAGGAAGATTTTTCGAGCACCTCGTAAGCATTTTGCTCGAAAATACGTGCGAGCGAGCTTATTTATTTTAGCGCGTGTGGATTTACACGACCGTTTGAATGTCACAGCACAGTAGTTGATATTCGTATGTCTCCCCTACATCTAGCATAGGTATCTTCCTGTCTAGGTAGAGTTTGATATATCGAACCTCACCATATCGCCGTCTAACACACGATCAGCCCATCTACCCACCCGTTTCGAGAATATCCCATCACAGTGCTCGATCGCTTCAAACAAATCAATCTCGGCATGACCCTCCTCAAGCGGCCATCCCGGCCACAGCTCCTTCAGCCGAGCCTTGTAAACCTCCCTCAGGTACGTGGCCTCATACTCCATCCTATGGATAAAGTACAGGCTATCCTCCCCTCGCTCCTCGAGATCCCCGTATGTCTCCCTGTGCGGTTCCTCCTCCCGAACCGGCCCCTCCAGATACTTGGGAACTTTGGCCGACATCCAGATTGGCAGTGCCGAGACGCATTCCCAGTCCAAAACACCCGTGATTTCGCCGTGTTCATCGACCAGGATGTTGTTGAGATGAAGGTCGTGGTGGTAGACCGCCGCCGTGGTTTCTGGCTCCCGCTCCTCGAGAGTCTGCAGGTGGGCGAAGACTTTTGGAACGAGAGCGAGCAGCTTCGATGCGACGGCCGATATATCCTCGGCATCTTCCCTTTCGTCTTCATCCTCCGAGCTATTGAGGACGGCGGTCTGGTGTCGCAGGATAATGTCCAGTTTGGTACGCAGCCAGTCGTGGCTGGAGCGGAAAGGGCCGCGTGGAATGTCGTAATGGAGGTGGTCGCCCATAAAGAACTCGTGGGAGACTAGGAGACCGGGAGCGACTGCCTTGGAGTCTTTGACGGGATCGGGTGTGGTGGAGCAGATATCCAGCGTCCCGATATTTCTGAAGAGGGAATCGGCCTTTTGGAATGAGCCACACAACTCTGCCTGGAACTTGGCCATTTGCTTCGTAAAGGCGACCTTTTGCTCCATCGACATATCCCACCAGCGGGTGTGTGCCGGTGCACCAGGAATGAGTTCCATCAAGATCCATTCGAATCCGATTTCGTTGTTGTTGGTGTTGTCAAACGCGAAGATCTCCGGGACGGGAATCGATGTGTTGTCGCGTACCCACCGCAGAGTAGCCACCTCGGCGCGCGTCTTGTGATGCGGGTAGACGGGGAGTGTGACGCGCATGACCAAGGAGTCGCTGTTGGCACGCCTAATTTTGTAAAGTTTATTGAAGAGGCCGGATGCGAAGAAGACAACCTCGCAGCTTTCGTCGGGCGGGATGCTCAGTTGCTGGCGGCACACTTTCTCGATCGCTTCCACCGAGGGCTCCCGCGTCCACTCCGGCACTACATCGAATAACGTATCCTTCCATCGCAAACCGTCCTGCTCCGGGAGCGCCATGTCGACTGGATGCGAGGGTGATTGTGGCGGAGGAGGTCGAGGGTTAAAAACAGAATTGGACGTGTTGGAATGCCATGGTTGCTTTCGTGACGGCTGCATGTGCCCTCTGGCCAATTAGAAGGTACTAGTGTCACCTGCATGGCCTCCACTTTAAGCGCCCTGCTACTACATAGGTATATTCACAAGGCATTCTCTTTGTCTCTTCAAAAACCAAACTTTAAACGCGGTTGCCCTGGAAAGCCTTGATGCTAGCCCAGCACTCACATCACAGACCCGTGGATCCTTTTCCTCTTCTGAGAAAAGACCACCGCACCGTCACATTCCACCGAGGGCGAGATGGCGGCGACATGTCTCTTCAAGATCACTCCCTTGACTTTTTTGAGCATCTGGGGCTGCTTTCTGCAAGCCCTGGGATCCCGAAGACAGGTGTCGCACGTCTCGAACACGCCGTGATCTCTATACTCCCACTCCAGATCGCCAAAGAAGTACCACGGCACGCTGTGGCCCGAGTACCGGGCCAGGTTCTCAATGCAGTGCATGCTGGCGGCGAGGTACAGCATCTGCAGGCCACCCGGCAACGGAGACCAGTTGCGACAGACCTCGGCCTTTCGCGCAGGCACCATCAGCTCGCCGAGTCCGGTGCCGAAAAAGACCGGAACAACCTGTGTGAACGGCAGCCAACAAGGCTTTGCGAAGCTGCTTTCACCGAATAAGTCCTTGAAGATTGGACGACGTTGCTGCTGCCTCAGCTTAGGCCTAGGAATTACCCACCCATGGGTACCTATGGGTTACCTACGTATTTTTTGGGTACCTATGGGTAACCCGGAAAAAATTTGGGTAACCCGAGGGTAACCCAGAAAAATAATGGGTAACCCATGGGTTACCTATAGGTACCCACAACGCGTACGCACGGGCTTGAACGCGTAATATACGAACTTAAACGCGTTCCGAATACGTTTCGAACGAGCGAACGGGCTTATACTCCAGCTATCTCTTTTTGCACGTATATTAGGTATATAAGGACTTTGGATCTTCGTAATCCTTTTTCTTCCTTCTTTTTCTTTGCTTTTGTTTTTGATTTTTTTTTTCCCCCTTTTTCTCTTTTCCTTTTTATTTTCCTTTCTTTTTACCTATATATAACCCTGAGATAACCCTAGGTAGGTTTGGGTATCTATGGGTAACCCATGGGTTACCCAAATTTTTTCTGGGTTACCCACGGGTCACCCAAATTTTTTCCGGGTTACCTATGGGTTACCCATTTACGTGGGTTACCCATGGGTAATTCCTAGGCCTACCTCAGCTTTGTATTGGACTTTGGGGTAGAGAGCACCTCGCGACGGTACGTGATGGTCCACGAGAGGTCTGTCAACTCGAGCCAGTCCCAGCCGACCACACCGGTGCTGCCCAACCTCTTGGTCCCGCGCGCCCCGATGTCGCTCTCGGCGTTGATCTTCATGCATTGCTGGATGCGGCCGTAGATGCCCTTGATTACGTCACCCACTTGCCGCTCTGCATCGGACTCGAGAGCCTTCTTGCCTACAACACGCCGTGCGTAGTCGAGGTCGGCCAATATTGCGCGTGCTTCCGCGCCCCCGTCGGCGGAAGCTTTGGCGTAGTGAATGTCCTCGATCCCCGCGGTCTCGGCCCATATGTTGAAGAGCTCGAGAATCAGTGAGATTTGGGGGACCATCCATGCGCGCTCGTTCCCAGGCTCTGTATCGAACAGTATGACAGGTTCACTTTCCGCTACCCGCAGAATCTCCAGGTAGTTGAGTTCTTTAGCCGGTTCTTTGGCCCGTCTGAGTCCGTTGCGTGTCTTGAATGCAGTCGAAGTGCCCATGTTTGCAAAGCCCAAAAAGTTGACACCCAAGGTTGCTCCCCCGACCGATGCTTCAGGAGGCGGTCTCTCAATAGGGGCCTGAGAGGGACGCAGATCGGCATGGTATTTTCGCCGGTCCTCCGTTCCCAGTTGGATCAGGACCTTGGCACAGTAACCGAGTACTGCCTTGGCTGATTGCAAGGTGCTCAGGCTGATGCTCTTGTCCCATCTTGGCCCGCCTCCACTATCCGGCGCAGCTGAAGTGTTGCGGTGCCCGTTATCGGCGAGAGGATTTTCCTTGCGAACCAGATGCCACTGGACCACGTCCGAATCTTCAACATGTCCCGTCGGGTAGATGGTGTACTCAACCCCTTCCAAGTAGACTCCCGACTCTTTACCGCTCTCGTCTTCCAAGTTGACGTCGTAGAGAATGTCGGCATACTCCAGCATGGCTGCTATGGGGAGGTAGAGCCCCTTTGTCCCCATGTTTATTGGGACCGGAAATCCGTAGGCCATGATGGTACTTGGAAATAATGGCTTCCAGCAAGTGCCTGGTCTCTCGTCCTTTAAGGGCTCAAGGTCTTTCAAACTTATTTCAAACTGCAGGACACGTTCATTCCGGCTCGAGGCGGCACTGAAGTTGACGGATGAGCACGCAACCACGTCGACTTGGGGCAGACGAAACGACGCTGCAATCCAGCAGAGAAATTGGCCAAGTACCGAAATTTCCGTTGCCGTGCCACGATACGTCACGGCCGTTTCAGGTTGCGATACCGCATCAAACGGAGGAATAATCCATGTCAAGCCGTTGTGAGGCAGTCCCCTCTCTGCAGCTAGGTCAGCACGGGGTACATAGAACATACCTGAACAAGGAAAAAGGCAGAAACGGGATGAGTATCTGGGAAAGTAAGGCCGGGCAGACAGCTTCGTTGACTTACCAGTATTGGTAGGGCCTGTTCCAAGCGCTATTTCGAGCTCCCGCAAAAACTGCTGGCCGCTCTCGCCCCACGTTACCGTCACGTATTCGAGGCATTGTGTAGCCCAAGAGTGTCTGGCATCCCCAGACACTGTCAGGACCGGACCCAAGTCGGTAGCGCCATCTAGTTCTTCCCGAATACACGCTTGCAGTTGCCAGGCGATTTTGAACACCGCGTCGTAGAAGGGCTCGCTGTGGAGGCCAGCGGCGACGGCATCTCGTACAGTGGTGTCGATCTCCTGCTTGGTGGATACCCCGGTGTCTGGATCCAAAGTTTCTGATGGCTTCAAATCTGCTTCGGTCACTTGCTCAGTTGAAGGCGAAAGCCTGTGATCGTTGTCCGCCGGTCTAGGTGATTTGCCTACATCATCAATTTTTTCCAATTCACTTTTGTCTAGGCACCACGCTCGTTAGCTCTTATCTCCACGAATATGATGCTTTTACTTTCGCCAGGACAGCTGCAGCAGAATGCAAGTTCATCGCAAGTCCCGACGGGCGTGGAAGAGGAGGGGGACGGGGGAAGTGAAGACAAGGATGCACACCGACAAAAGGATCAACTTACCTGTAATCTCCTCACTCTCCGGACGAGTGAGACCAGTAGTAGGGACGAGAAGCTTGATCGACCTGTTCGGCCAAGAAGAACGGACGGAGAATTTTTGCGACATGCGTATTCGGCTCTCGTTCTGGACGCGCTGGCGAAGCCTCTCATCAACATCCGCTTTCAAGACCGATGGCGCGCCTAGCGGTTGGTGGTCAGGGAAGTCGCTGGGCCGAGGTTCCATGAGATATTCTTCCGACTCCATCCCAGACTCATGTAGGTGTCGTAACCTTCGGACAAGCTCAGAAGAAGTCGATCGGCGCGAGTCGTCGAATTCCAACACCAGCATTGCAGTTTCGATCACGTTCAGCAGATCATGAATGAACTGGGTACATCCACGGTTAGAATGAAGACTGGCAATATGCTGGTAGCGGAATCAATAGTCAGCAGCGTTCAAAAGTAGAGTCTGGTTCGAACCAGGCCCCGGGTTTTAGAATTTACCTGGGTCACCTGCGGCTTCACTTGGAAATCAAACCGGCGGTGTCCAGACCTCTCTCGGCTCGGACTCGCGACGAAGAAAGCATCGCTTTCAGCACCGATATAATCATCGATGGACCGTCTAGAAGCCGCGAATTTCTGAACTCCGCGATATCCGTCTAGCAGCCAGCAGACCGTCTCGAGGAAGACGCACCCCAGCGCCCAGATGTCGGCAGACCGCGGGATCGTCCGGCCAGCGATGTCAAACTCGGGCGATCGGTACGTGGTGGTGAACCCCAGCGTCGTGCTTCGTTTTCGAGACATCGTTCTTGTTAATTTGAACTTGGCAAAGCCAAGGTCTGCTAAGACCAGTGAACCATTGGCAGAGCCACCAGACGACTTATCCGCAAACCAGAGTATATTCTCGGGCTTGATGTCACCGTGGCGACCAAATAACCTTCCCCCCATTTCGTTTCGCGAGCAATGCATTGCATCCACACCGCTGGCCAGACCAAGGAGCTGTGCCACAATCCAGCGCCGGAAGGGGACCTTGCGGTACAGTCCCTCGTTTGGGTCTACCGTCTTCCAGAATTCTCGGAGATTGCTGTCAGCCCAAGGTAGAACGAGATAGTAGGTATTTTCTCGGTGAAACGTGCAAAGGAGGCGCAGGAGGTGAGGGTGGCCAAGACTGTTCGTCTTGCGTAAAGCATAAGCTTCATCGACGTACTCTCGTCTGCCATCCTCCCCCTGCGAGACCTTGATGGCAAAGTGGTTGGTGTTTGGCATGAGATATCTCTGTCGATGGAATATCAGTCAACGGGTCGTCCAAGGCGTAAAATACCTGGGATTACCTGTACCTAGAATAATGGGAAGCATTTACTTACCTCGCGGATACCATCGAATCCATGACACGAAGAGTCAATCTCCACGCGCTGTATGTTGGCATGACCTAACTTCATCTCAATACTCAACCATGGGAGGATAATCTCGGGCTTGAACTGATAGCTTTCGTCGCGCGCAAAGTACGGGACGAGGAATTGCCACTGCGTCTCGCAAAAGCGATCGGCCGCGAGCATACTTCCGTCGAAAAGAAGATCCGGCTGGTATCCCGAACGCGGGAATTCCAGGCCGCGCATCACCTCGTCCCGGGACAGCGGGAGATTGTCGTCGCCAAACTTTGCGTCGATGAATCGGAAGATCCGCTCGCCCATGGATGTCATGAGCAAAATGGCGAAGACTTTCCGATATTCATTCTCGGGCTCGGCATATCGGACAGGGCAAAGAGCGTCGACGTACCGCCCAAGGTCAGATGTACGAGGAAGGCTTCCCCGCCCAAGCCGCCCTTCAGCTTCGCTCAATAGCTGCTTAAGGGTTTCAGCAACTCGCTCTCGTGTCATGATCTCGGGCAGAACATCCAACGGCCAGAAGCGCTGTCGCTTGTCGACACTCATTTTGTTGCAGCGTAACAGCTCCCTGGCCAAAGGACTATCGCGTCTTTGGTGTTGGCTTCGAGCAGGCGCTATGCTCTGTCGAGTGTGGCTATATGGGGGGGTGACCAGCATCATCAGTGACTTAATTTTCGCCCTTAAGCCCCCACCCTGCGCTTCCAGCACGGGTTCAGACGCCATCTTATGACGCGTTGAAGGCCAAAAGAGACAGAAGACGTGTATATATTTCCCCAAACCCTCTTAACTAAATAAACAGCAAAAGAGGGAAGAGAGATGGAGGATTGCAGATGTCCGCAGTGGTGGCGGGAAGTTGTGTGGGCAGGGAGCAAGGTCGGACTCCATCTTCCCAGCACAGGGCGCGCCTCCCTAACATATAAGAAATTCCACGGCGGGTTGGGAAGCCACGATTCAGCTGGTTAGCCGAACTTCAAGCCAACGTTTCACAGCATGCGGGGTTTCGGCATGCAACGGACCTGACGCTTCGATGCCAGCCTCGCCAAATAGGTACCCAACCGTGGGCCTGTAGGGGCATCTTTGGAGCGGACAGAGTCTATGGCATGAATGATCATAATGACTCGAATGCGCCCACTTACCTCACATCGTATGAAGCAACTATTCGAAAACATTCTGGACCTCCTCCTCAGTCTCTGGGATGCACCAGCACATCAGTGGTCACAGTCGAGGGTGGCGTCCCGAAGCGACAGGAGCCAAAGCATTTTGACATGAGACGCTGCATGATCATGTACCAATGGCCGACCGATGGCTTCAGATCAGATGCAAGTGATGGCGGCCCAATGTGCTCACCCGCATACCGTTGACCGTATGAGATCTGATTGGTGGCCTAGTACCTCTTGGCAACTGCAGCCCTGTCCAGGCAGGACTCCCGGCTTTCTGCTGTTGGTATTGTTCACCGCTGTTCGGAGCTCGGAGGCAGCCTGCTGCATGTTTACCAAAGTGTATCAAAATTCGTTGGTGGACCTCCACGTTATGGCTTACCGGTTTCGTAATATTCCCCATTCTTGCTTCAATAACGGCTGGCTGTGATTGACCATGTCTGCCACCATTCCAAGGCTCCTTCCACAACTCGTCTGCCATGACTGGGCTAAAGGCACACTTGCGGTGGTATCACATGTGACGTTCGAACCCCAAGACGCACTCGACCTTTTCCAAGCCGATCTGGATGCGGACAGCCTCGCTCGATTGTCGGAGACGCTGCGCGAAAATGCAATCGGGACTCTGAAGCGCTTGCTCGACTACGGCGGACAACTGGACCCGACTCTCGTCAGCAAGCTGGTGGATAACGAGAACAAGTTCTTGCAAGTTAAATATACTGGCCATACCCTCGAATTTATCGCTTGTCTCAGCGCTATACTGCCAGATACTGTCATCCAGGTTCATAAAGCATTCAGGCAGAGAGGATGGTTTACCTAAATTTCAGGATGAACAGACCGCTAGTGTTGCATCAAGAATCCCCCTTCGCAATGTGAACTACGAGCTTGCCATAGCACCGCCCGCTCTTGAGCTTCTCAAACGCCTTGGGTAAATCCTCCATCTCGAAGCGCTCCTCAATAACCGGCTTCACCTTCCCCTCCACAATCCACCGTGCAATCTGCGCCAGCGCCTCCGCATCCTTCGCAATCTTGAAGAACTGATACCTCCTCTTCCCACCCCCAAACATCGACGGCACCAACATCCTCGACAACATCATCCCAGCCGCGCCCATCGACACCCCCGCCCCAACCTGACAAAACAGCCCATCCTGCTTCAGAAACCCATCAGCCGCCTTATACAACCCCTCAGGCGCCCCAACATTATCCAGACAAAGCTGATAAACCTGCCCCTTCCCCCTCATAACCCCCACCACATCGCACGCCGTATAATCCACCACCTCATCCGCCCCCAACCGCCTACACAGCTCCGCCTTCCCCGCAGAACAAGAAACCGTCACAAAACACCCCAAAGCCTTCGCAATCTGAATCGCAAACGTCCCAACCCCGCCCCCACCCCCATTCACAAACACCCTGTCTCCAGCCTTCGCATTCGGCACGATAGCCTGGTAGGCAGTCAACCCCGCAATCGAAACCGTAGCCCCCTCATCGACCGCAATCCCCTGACCCTCAGAAGAAGGAAGAAGCGCCACATTCCCAACAGGAACAACAACAAACTCAGCACAGCTACCGCATGTCGTACGGTCCGTCTGGCCAAAGACTACATCCCCCTCCTTGAATTTGGTCCCAGCAGAAGAGGTGCGCACGACAACCCCACAGAAATCAACGCACGGAATCCCAGGAGACGGAAATACCGCGCGGCTGACGAGTCCGAGCTCGGGGATTTTGTAGTCGGCCGGGTTGAGGCTGACCGAGAGGACGCGGACGAGGAGTTCTGCGCGGGAGGGGTTGAGTTTGGGCAGGGGCACGGCGTCGTTTAGCTTTAGGTTCTTTTCGAGGCCGCCTGTTGTGGTGGTGAATTGCCATGCGCGCATTGTTTCCGGGATTGTCATGTTGGCGGCGGTTTGTTGTTGAGTGGTGGTGATGTGAGTTATGGATTGGAGAGAAATGATGAAAGAGAGGTTGGAACTTGGGGGGAAGAAGGGATGGGATGAGGTCACCGGCGGCGGGCCGGGCCGTCGCGCCTCGCGGAAGGTTCCGTCTTGGGGTTGACTAATCGGGATGTTGGATTAAACTTCGGTCCAAGCAACTCTACTTCAACCCTGGAAAGGCATTGTACGGGATGAATAGATCGGTTGACTACCTATCGGGAATTCTGACGCCATAGTGAATCTCTGTATGTTGGAGTTATTTGCAATATTAAATTACCTAATCTGCACCAAGTGCTTGATCGGTAATGACACTGACCATAGGTTCCCGGAGAGTAATTCCACAAGGGACTTCACAATATTCTCGATCAACCAGCCGCAAGCCGCAGTAGCTTGCATGCGGGCTGTCCGCCACTGACTGTCATCGTCCAAAGCACCGCCTCAACGACCCAACCCACCCCCTCCGACGCTTATAGTCAGACGCCTCCTCCTCTAAACCCCTTACAATCTCTCCATCGACTGGCGGCCTCACAGGCCCTGATGTAAATGTACAAACCTTCACCGAGTCATTCCAATTCACCCTCGGCACACCCCAGGCAACCCGCCTGAGATGCCGATCGTCATCGTCCTTGAGAACCTGGCAGTTGGCGGCGATAGCCAAACTGTTGGTCCCAACCAACGGCATCCGCGGATCAGCCGGGTACCGTCGGAAGGAAATGGCAACATATGCCGCGAACAGCAGGAAAGACACGACAAGCGAGATCTGGCCCGGGATGGGACTGAAGCCGGCGAGCGTCCGTCCTTCCTTCTGCGTCCCGTCCCAGTTGTAGATGAGCAGCCGGATGACGAAGGACGACTGCGAGAGCAGAAAGTGGTCAAAGTAGAAGGCGACCATGATTGGTAAGATGTACCGAAACGGCATCGAAAGCCAATACGTGGACCGCTGATCCGTGTCGCGCTCGGGACGTGAAACACGGAGACCCCTGGGTTTGCGCGTGTCCGCGAACTTGGACCACTCGAGCGCGACTAGTTGGCTTGCGAGGATAATGTTGAAGGTGGTGAAGAGGATCGACACGAGGACTTGCCACATGTTCGCAATGGCGAGGTTTGCGACCAGACCGACAACACCCTGGTTACAGTCAGCTATGAAAAGCAGGCTTGCGGGAAGAGCACGAACCGTTTCGGGCTGCCCCCAAGAGATCAAGGACTCGTATCTAGGTTGGCCAAATCCCAAGCGCCATAGCCCATAGATGGTCGCATCTCGCCGGTAGGTCTTCTGGATAATTACTTCGATTGCGATACAGACCGCCGCCGAGGCCATGACCCCAAGAAAAAGGAAGGCGGCGGTGGCCCAAGTTCTCCGCTCGACGGCATTCCACCAAGACACCGCCGTTGTTCTCCACTGCATCTCTCCGCCCCGGCCATGGAAGACACCCTTGGACGAGTTCTTTGTGATCGCCGACTTGGTTGCGACGCCAAGATCCTGGGTACAATCATCCGGGTTTTTCAAGAACTAGGAGATGGCATCACCCAAGGTCCTGATCAGCTCGTCGTTGCTGCGATATATTATCACCCAGAGAATGCAGCCGCATTTGATAAAGTTGAAAAGCGTTACCACTGTTTACACCCATTGTCAGCAGCGGAAGACTGTTGCAGGCTGCCTGTACGCACCAAAGAGGAGAACAGGCGAACACTGTAAGCGACACTGGTGTTGTACTTCATTGGCGGGCGTGATGGATTCATCGTAGATACAATAATCCACGGGCACCTCGGGCTCATCGAGGGCAAATTCAGAGGCCAGCTGTTCGCTGAACTGGCCACTTCCGAGGAGTCCGCAATATGTCTCCTTGGCCTCTGCCGGTGAGCGGTTCAGCCGCTGACACAGCGTGCCCGGGCTGAAGGAATCAGATGGATAAGCAACTCTCAGCGACCGGATGCGCTGACCCTGGAGGGTGAAGTCGGAATTGGGAATACTACCGTAAGGCCAGCAAAGCCCATCCTCCCTGCCCGGCTTTGGCGTTTTGTTGACCAAGAAGGCGTTTGGCCGATATACAAATGGGTTGTTGAACCGTTCGAGACACTGAAGCATGGAGGCGTTCGTGTAAGAAGACTTTCTGTCGAGGTAGTCTTGCAAGAACTTGGAGGCCACGTCGAGGGCTTCAGTCCGGATACTGAAATCGTAGCTCGGCTCCCTACCGCATCGACTCGCATCTAGACGCGGTCCGTCGATACTTCGAGGGGACGGTGCAACTTCGAAGAAGTCCTGGGTAACGGCAAAATAACGCCACTCGTTGGCGTTCAGCGTACCGAACACGACCGAGTTATACCTAAGATGGTTAAGGACGGCGATCGACACAAGCTTTCGATCTGGACAGAGTATGGCAGGGCTTACAGTAAATGAATGGGCACCGACGTGCTCGCAAGCAGAAACCACACCAGGCGATTCGCAGCAGGGACAGACCACAGATTGTGCCAGCTCAAGACGCCAACGTCGAACCATTTCCCCTGCTTGTGGGCCGCATCGATTTCCTTCCGGGTCGGGGCTGTGGTGAGCTGCATTGCCAAGTTGGATGCCCAAAGCATGAGCGTGCTCAGAAAGTTGATAATGGCATGCGCCGCCAAGCTGACGTATCGGCCATTCTCGCAGTCTCCTTTGTAGAGGTCCCGGACGAAGGCCTCCTGTCCATCTGTCGTCAGCTTCGTGTGAGCCACGACCGCAAGGCTAAGATTGAGGAGAAACACGAAGAAACAGACGAGGAAAGCAGTCCAAAGCAATACATGCTGTTTAGAGAAGAACCTCCTAATATCGGACCACGACCCCTTCTTGCTCTTCGACATGTTGGAATTCTCCGAGACAATCTCGGGATCGTGTGTTACGGACACATCGGGAAGAGGGCGGTGCACATGCTTATAGCTGCCATGGGCATGAGGCCTTGGCGCAAATGATGATTTCTTTGCTGTTCAAATCGCACATTCGTGCGCGCCCTATGCGGGATCCTTGTGAGCTGGACGTGTAGGACACCTGCGAGCCACCAAGAACGGAGAAATCCGCCCCCAACCCAGCGCAAAGACGCAGGGTCCAGCGCCACAGCGAACCCTGGGCTAACTAGTCGGTTCGCTGTGAATGGGCCGAATCTCAGAGCCTTGCGAACCTGTGCGTCAGGATTCCAAGCTAAAGACAGCTTGGCTCTTGGCGGTAGAACGCGGAAGCCCTCATTGGCTGTTGGTGAGATGCCGGGGAAAATGGCTCAAGAGGGCAACGAGCTCGCCTTCAGGCAGAAGGATGTCTCCCACCATCTCATACGCCCTGCAGCGGTAATGCAGTTGTTGAATCATCGTCCTGCGTTGCGGCTCTGCTAGACAGGAGGCGAGAAATCGCAGCAGGCGGCATTCAGTGCCGGCGTGACACCTTCGCGGTTGGGCCGCCTCCGGGGGGTCGGGCAACTCTGCAGCCATTCCCTTGGCCATGGTAGCCGACAAGGAGTGTCCGCAGATAACGGCAGGCTTCTGTGTGTCGCGTGCGCTCTCCAGCCAACCTGCCTCTGATTAGACGTGAGCCCAGCCATTGGCCACCAAAACCTGCATCTCGTTGATGAGGCAGAAAGTCCCGTCTTCCTTACGACCCATCCCCTCGCTCTCCCAGCTCGTTTTCAGCCTCTGCACCATCCATTCCTTGAACATGACTATCGTAAACCATCGCTTAAACCTGTTCCTCCACAGGCCAGACCATATTTCCCAATACGTGAGCCAGGGTCCCGTGGGATGTACCTGGTCATAAGCAGGTCCATGGTAGCCGACACGGACATTGGGGTTCAGAAACACGCCCTTCTCCCTCGATTCTGGGTTATCCGCGTGAATGAGGCAGCACTCCGAGGCCTCGAGATGGGACAAGGCCAGCGAGTCGTCGATTCCTCTGAACCTTAGCGGATTGGGGCCGGTGAAGGCCTTGGCCGGCATGAATACTGCGAGTCTGGTCAGCGGCGTGTCGTGTCAGCAGGGAAACACAGACGTACCCATTCCATTCCAGCAACTGGCAACGGGTACCGGCCTGCTCCGTTTTATGGCGGCCCTTGACCGAGATGAACGGAAATACGGCCAGGTCTGCGCGGCATTCTCGTGGCCATCGATGTCACGCAATGCAAACGTATCATAGTAGTTGGGCGGCTTGCTAAAGTCCAGAGAGCATGCGGCAGCGTAGTGGCCGTCGTTAGTGTTCAGCAGCGCAAGAACGTCCGTCACCTTCAGAAGATCAGCACCAAGTTCAAGCGCGCAGCAACTAGACGAAGCAGAGACGTACCGAAAAGACAACATCATTCAGGAACAGCACGTAGTCAAACTGAGTACCATTTTCGGCCAGCTCCACCAGCGGCTCCAGCGACTTGTTGCGCAGTCTAGAGAGGTATGGGATCCTCCTCAGCTCAATCCGCCCTCGCGGTGTTCTGACCCATCCGGGCGTCGGGGCTGGTGGCGGATGCGCGATCTCGTCCTCGTGCGTCGTCTCGTCGAGGATGACTTTTCGTTGCACGCCCAACGCTCCCAGTGCGTCATCAAGTTCGCGCAGCGCCGCTTTGGAGTTGTCCCAGCTGCCGCTCTCGAAGACGCTCACAAACAGATTGCCCGGGCCGAGGGTCCTCGCCAGTTCGAGCACGCCTTTGTTCCAGAAATTGCGGAGCACGTACTCATTGTTCCAATGGATGCTCGCAATAAACACTCTAGCCGGCTTCCTCAGCACGCCCTGGGAAGGGAAATCGCGTGCTGCGGCGGTCAGGGCATGCGAGACCAACGCTGCGTCGATTGCCGTCCAGATGAAAAAGGCAATAAAGAGGTATCGAACAACGGAGCTGCTGCGACGCGACGCCCGCCACAGCATCCTGGGCGTCATTCGGACTCGGGGATGTCGGGCTGTGGTCGTGGCTGTTGATGCCACGGATCCAAAATCTTGAGCGTTGGCTGTGGAGTGCGTGGCCTGTCGCGTTGTCGCGTGCAGGAAGAGAACAATGTGGGGGCGTTGCTGCCTCAGGTTTGACGCCACAAACCACACTCTCCGCGGCAAGCGCGCTCCGGCGGCAGCACTCGAGCTGCTGTGAAATGAGGGGCTGACTTCACAAATTTCGACAAAACCGGATCACTTCAGAACCCCTTCAATAGGCCAACTGTGTGCCTCGCAACAGCGTGATCTCGACGTATCCTATCCGGTAGGTAATCGCACTCCCCAGCTTCGATTTCTCAGCGTGTTATCTTAAGGCAGGGAAAGTTCCGTGCAGATTGCGAACAAAACAGAAAGCCACAACTGCAGGCAGAAACTCACGAAAATTCGTCCATAGGAAGACAGGAGACAGAGACATGAACCAAGCAGTCATTGGGCTTGCTCGCCCTGCAGCCAAGCCCTGTGCCGCACTGAGTGCAGCGGCTAGCATGCTGACTTCCGCAAGGCTCTGGGATTCCGTGTATCCGCCGTGATGGTCCGGCGCCAAGATTCTGCCGTTCTGCCGCTCTGCCGCCCCTCGAGGCTGTGGCGTTTTTCAACATTTCCTTTCTGGCCACAGCGCTGCTTCCGGGCCCAGACGTGACTCCGGTCGCAATTCTCGCCCCCAGGCTTCCGCGTCAAAGGGTGCAGTGCCGCTGCCTGCCTGTCGTCGCGATTTAGGGGGCCGGAAAAGAGACATACTTCCAAAAGATCGCAAAGGTTCGTCCGTTCTATGAGAAGTTCTGCGACTTTCTCATGTATCGTTGCCCCAGGCCGGAGAGCTAATCAGCTTTCGAAAGCCCATGATTCTGTCGAAGTCGCGTGAAGGAATGTCGCCCATCCTCCATCCTCGACACCCACGAGTAGATGTCGCCTCATTGGGCCTTACCCACCTCCAACCTGCCGATTGGGAAATGATCGGTCGCTGTCGTGTGGCAGACTTTGGCCGCCTACAGGCCTGATGGCGTCCAATGGCTGGGACAGACGCTTCGGCCGAAGAGGGGGGGCTGCTTGTGCACCTCTGGGGAAAGAAGTAAAATGGGCTTCTTCTCTCTCGTTTTGACCGGACCCGAATCTCTGGGGCAGAGATCCTTCATCCCCCATGGGTTCCGGGTCGATTTGTTTTCGCGAAAATGTCGTCCAATCTTTCACTGCCTCGTAGCCCTCGATCCGGCAACCAGCAACCGTCGGGTCAGGGGCCGGCGGTGAGCCCCGACCGCACGTCTTGGGACGAAGACATCCAACCATCCACCCAGACTAACCCCTCCGAGCATGCCAGTGACGCTGGCAAAGAGACCGTCTTCGTTGCCGAGGCCGAATATGAAACGGACAGCGCCGACAAAAAGAAGCAAAAGCGTGGTTGTCAGGAAATAGTGTGGGTTATTTGCTCCAACATCGGTCTCCCCTTCGTCTACCATGTCATCGCCAAGATGCGCAAATGGGATTTTCACGAGGAGGAGCGGAAGGTGGCCATGTACAAAAACCGCTGGATTGCCATACTTCGGGGACTTTTTCACTTCATCCCCGTCGCCGGATGCATCGTCTTGATCGGTTTCAACAGTGCGTCGTACTACATTGGCGGCGAACTGGCTGGCTGGGAGAACCAGGACTTCCAGAAGCTGGCCGCCTTGCAGTTCACGGCCAAGATTCACGAACTTTTCATGTTGACCTCACTGGCCATCATCATTACTACCCATGTCCGAAAAGAATTGGTCATCGGCCCTGGACTCCCCTTCGGCGCCGTGTTTACCCCGAACGGCTTCCAGAACATCAGCTACCTCTGGTCGCCCGAGTTCGGGGGCATCTGTTTCCAGAGATGGCAGAGCAAACGGCGCAAGATATTCAGCATCATCATGATCATCATCTGCTGTGTCCTTGCGCTGGCGGTAGGCCCGTCGTCGGCGACTTTGATGCGTCCCCGACTGGACCAGTGGCCAGGTGGGAGTACATCATTCTGGCTCAACGCCCCACCCAGCGAAGTGTTCCCCAATGTCATCACGAACTCGTCAGTGTCGGAGGACTGCAGTACCGATAGCGGCAACCTCGATTGTCCTGCAGGAAATTGGCGGTCTCTTGCGCAGCTGTACTACTCGTACTGGCCCGAGCTGGTAGGCTTGGGAAGCATACCCAAGGAGATCCACGTCCCAAGCCCGTATTCCGACCGCATCATCCGTACCCAGACTCGTGCACCTCAGATGTGGCCAAACGCCTATACACTAGCGACCGTGACGATGTCGCCCCTCGCCGACGCCCTCGCCGAGCTCGGACGAATCTGGTCCTTCACCGCGCGTTGGTCTGGGTCGAGGCTCAGGTTTCGCCGCGATGCGTACTGGACCGTCCATGCCAAACAGCCTGCCGTCTTCGCACGATGCCTCAGACAGCAGATTGAAGACCCTATTCCAACGGCCCTATTCCCCGAAATCGGCACCATCAACAAGGTCGACGGTCTCGGCGGCGATGACGCGGAGCCGGGTAATTATGCGGAGGTGAACATGACCGCCAGGATCAGAGATCGGTTGTCGCGGTCCACTCCATCGGTTGATTGGGATGATGATCCAGGGCTCCTGGAAGCTATCGACGGCTCGATAGGCTGCGTCGCCACGCTTCCACAGTCAGAGCTCAACGAGGCCGAGTTCTACACGTGCAGCATTGCCGCCGCCTACGGCCCGTCCGTGTATACTTCTCAGTGGACGTCTACCAAGATTGTGGACGGCACGGCGTCGGGTTTTGACGCGAATGGTGTTTGGGGGACCGACTACACCCCCATCAAGATCACGGCCGACTGGGCGCGATTTCTCAACCCAGCCATCGCAGGGAGTGACTCGAACGCCTTCGCCGAAATCACCCGATCTGCAGGACTCTGGAACACTACCCATCGAGTAACGAACGGCGAAGACTATTTCATTGAGCCGGTAATGGAAAGCATTCTTGTGACGCTTATTGCCAACGGAATCGCGCGGTTGGGCTATGACATCAGGGCGGTGCCGGACCTCTCGTCCGACGTCGACGTGATGCAGGAGGGTCTCCTCCCCAAGGGGGGCGGACTTGGACGTGGCATCGATATCTTCCCGGTTCCGCCCAATCCCGACCAGTGTACCAAGTTCGAGTTTCGCTCGGATGTGTACGGGTACGCATACAGCCCCGAGGGCACAACCCAGCTCGTCTTCATGGCCATACTCGGGGCATATGTGTTGCTCGTTCTCGTCCACTTCCTCTGGAGTCTGGCGACAGGCTGGACGTCGGCCAAATGGGGTTCTCCGCCCGAAGTAGCCGCCTTGGCTCTACACTCTGCGGCGCCGGCAACGTTGGCAAATACCGGTGCGGGGATTGGAACGGTGAGCGCATTTGAGTCTCGGGTGCAGGTCAAGGTCAAGGAAGGGAACCTGGAGATGGTGTTTGACGATACCGAGAAGGGACATGTCAGAGCGAAGGAGAATGAAGTGTACGGATAATTATATTCGAGATATATCATGTCTGATGAGCTGGGTGGCTTCGAGGAGAGAAGCTGCAGTGATATACCAAATCACGCCTTCCCCCAGGGTCAAAATTGCAGTGCTGCAAGCCACATGGCAATATTTTATCAACCCACCAATCTCAGGCGATGTCAGCCCCTCTATACTTATATATCAGCCAGAATATCATCCGCCGCCTTCTCAGCCACCATGTAGGTCGACACCATGGTAAAGGTCCCCGGAATGCGCGGGAACACACTCGCATCCACCACCCTCAACCCCTTCACGCCCCTCACCCGAAACTTGGAGTCCAGCACGGCCATGGGATCGCCATCCGCCCCGATCGGACACGTACAGCTGGCATGATGTCCCCACGCGCCATCCTGGATATACCGCTCGACGTCCTCATCGCTGTCCACAAACCGCCCCGGCAGATCCTCCTCGGTCGGCACAACCTGCCTCCTGAGCGCATCCCTCGCGAGCCTCACCGCCTCCCTCAACGCCCTCAGGTCGTCCTTCCACCCCGCGCTCCCGGTATCGAAATAGTTGTACATAATCTCCGGCACGTCCAACGGGTCCGCACTCCGCAAGCTCACCCGTCCGGCCGTGTTCCGCGGGTGCGCCTTGAGAATAGCCCAGCTCCACCAGTCATGCTCGGCCGTCGCCTCGACCGCATATCCAGGCCAGTACCCCCTGAAATTGGCCGGGCCGCCGAAGGCAAAGATGTCGAAATTCCCCGTCGCGGAAGCCGACGATTTATACAGCATCGCCGCGGCGAACCCGTTACTCGCGTACGTCCCCCGGTCAATCCCCAGCAGCGGGCGCTGCCACCGCTCGAGACAGGGATCGCGCTGCCCGTTGACGCTGAACGTGCACCCCTCCAGGGCGGCCCAATCGGCCGGCACGCGCGCGTTGACGCTGATCTCGTAGTGGTCCTGCAGATTGGCGCCGACACCGGGTAGATCCTTGACCACGTCAATCCCAAACTTTTCAAGCTCAGCAGCCGGACCAATCCCCGAGAGTTTCAGGATCTGCGGCGTGTTGTACGCGCCGGCGGAGATGATGACCTCGCGCGACGCCGTCGCCGTGCCCTTGGTCCCCGGCTGCGCGTGTCGACTGAGTGGGCTGGCGCGGTACAGATGCGCGCCGTCGAGGAACTCGACGCCCGTCGCTACCGGGACGTCCCCGGACGTGTCGAAGAGTATCTTGGTGACGTGGCAGTTGAGGCGCACGTCGAGCGGGTACGTCTTGCTCCCGTCGCGGTTCTTGGCGTCACGCACGCTGAGGATGAACTCCCGGGCGCCGATGCGGGCCGCCTTGTCCGTCGACAGCGGGATCTGGTAGTAGGCCGGGTGGGTGTCGCGGAGGGCCGAGTCGGCGTTCATGTCGCCGGCGAGGAGGGTCGCGACGTTGATGATCTGGTCGGTCAGATTGCCGAGCGCCGCGGCGCCGCCGGTGATGAGACTGAGCAGCTGCGGATCGCGCAGCGGGATGGTCAGCGGTGCCGTCTCCGAGGCCATCCAGCCTTTGAAGCCGTGGCCCGTCGGCAGGCCGGTGAGGTACTGCTTGCGCTCCAGTCTCGCGAAGTACTTGCGCATGTTGTCGGGGCCCCAGGATGCATCGCCCGTCAGCGCGGCTAGGTACGAGAAGTCGGATCGGAAGGGATACACGGCCACCATGGCGTTGTGCGCCGTGCACCCGCCGAGCGTGCCGCTGCGCGGATACAGCACGCCCTTCATGCGCGAGCCCGACGGCGGATCGAGACCGGTATACAGCTCGCCAGAGGGCGTGTCGTAGCTCGTCTTCCAGTCGCGCGCCTGGCGGGCCTCGTCGGCGTAGTGGCGCACGTAAAAGTCCCAAGCCTGGTCGACGTCCTCGGTCATGCGCGCGTGGTAGGCCGGCACGGTGTAGTTTGTGCTCAGCCCGGCGTCGCCGCCGGACTCGAGGAGGAGCGTCTTGTGGCCGGCGAGAGCGAGGCGGGCTGCGAGCGGGCCGCCGCCGGCACCGGAGCCGACGACGATGTATTCGTACCCTTTTAGGTCGACGGCGTGCGCGAGGGATGCGAGGGCGGCGGCGGCCAGGAGGCCGGTTGCCCGGAGGAGGATCATTGTTTGATGGAAAGGAAATAAAAAACGAGTGACGGTTGGTTGGAGAGACCACGGGCATGGGAGAGGCCGGGATGGTCGGCGCCTTCTCTTATTATATTATCACCGGATCCATCGGGCGTTGCATGGTGGGTTCCGGACGTGAGGTCGTGTTGTACCAGAAAAATGCCGTGGGCGATCGTCATTATACCCCCCGAAACAAAACAAGATCGACGGCCCAAATCTGGGGAAGTGGATCTCCCTAGCTTCGATGCAGCGTAGCGTTGGGGTATAAAAAGCGCCGTCGATGGATTCCCAAGGGATATTTCCAAGGTTACGAATGCGCTACCTTCTTGGCTGTCCTTGGCGTTTGTTCTTTTGTCTGTTTTCTTGTTTAACGGCAGCTTGATGGGATGAATACACCAGCCCCTTCGAGGTTACATCCCTGTTTGTACGACCTACCATCGGGCTTTTTTTTTGGTTCGGTTTCTCTGGTACTTTTTGTCCCAGAAGGCAAAGTAGAGACTAGTGTACAACACGAGCTGAACTGCAACATGAGGCTTGGCGACTCATATCGAGAGAAGATCGTCAGACGGATGCAACGTCGGTTCCTTCTGGTGTTGTACGAACCGAAATTCGGAAGCCCTCCCGATCCACCATGGCGGGGTTTCATGATCCCAGATGTAAAGGAAAAAGGGGCATGTTGGGGACGAATCTATAAATGTAAAAGCATAGGCCAATGATATTGGCGACTAGCGCCCAACAGCAGCTGCCTCAGCTGTACTTGGACTGACATACGAGCGGTCGTGTGGATCCACGGCGCTGAAACGGGGTCGCGACGCATTTTTAGGTTCGAGTGCGTCATGCTTAAAAATCGATTTTGTTTTTTCTCCGACCTCGCTTTCTACATGCGCGCAGCTGAATGAAACTTGCGATTAAGGCTCTTCTCCGATAATAGCTTTCGATCGATTATACTTTTATTTGCACGTATCTAAGGCGCGAGGTGCGAGATTGAGAAAGATTTTCTAGTACCTCGACCGAAAATACAAAAAAGCACGTGCTTGAGAGCTTGACCATGTTAGCGCGTATGGATCCACACGACCGCTCGAATGTTAGTTATCTACGAAGCCTCCCTAGGTAGTCAACAGAGGTTGGATTAATGATGCGGGGCCGGCATTGCTCACCGCATCTTCTCTCAAAACACCAAGAGCGCGTCCTATTCATCACCACAATGGTCACAAGAACGCTCCTGATAGTGCGCAACGAGGGGCTATACCGCGTATTTTTTACCCGCTCCCGGGACGGCGACCTGGAGAGATCTGATTTTGGCATCCCAGCTAAGCCAAAGAAATACGACAGTACTCTCCCTCTCTCCTTCGATATCGATTCGATACGCGTTCGTTCACAGAGTGCTGATAGCTTCCGCAGAATGGCTCGATGACATGCGGAACCATAATTACTCAGTCAACGAGTACTCCTCCTCATACCCCGGATCCTGGGCAGACGCGGAAGCGGCGAACCCCTCGGCGCTTCCGCGTCTGCCCAGGATCCGCTTCAACCACTACCACCTCATAGACCTAGACTGCGAGGTGCTCTTCCTCGACGGGACTGCCCAGTTCATGCGACGACGACGACGACGACGACTACTGGCGGGGCCGGCGATCAAGTACCCCGAGCCAAACTGGGAGGACGTCTTCGACTATACCCTCCACTTCGTCACGCCCAAGACACACATCCGCGACGGCGCGCACAAGATGTTCCTCGCGTACGTGACCGCCGAAATGCTCAGAGAATACCGGTTCGTGACCAGCTACATCGGGCTCCGATGGAAACGGAATTCCTTCCCCTTCCACGAACTGTCCTTCGCCCTCATCTCCCTAACCTCTGGCCACGCCCGCTTCCACCCCTGTCCGCCAGAGACCGGAGAACTCCCCTACGCCCAAACCCCCTTCCTCGAATTCGGCAGCATGAGACACCACCAGTACCTGGCCCCCGGCGCCTCCGGTGAGTTCTCCACATTCTGGCATGGCGACGACATCCTCATCAGCCTCGTCCTCGTCGTCGACGGCGCGGCCATTGCCGCCGCCGCGAAATGGGGCCTCCGCTTCCGACGCCACTTCTACGTGATCGTCCTCTCCCTCTTTGAAGTCTCCCTCGCCGAGATAGGCCCGCACGACCGCGTCACTATCAGGGCCACGAAACCCATTCCCCTATCGTCCCTGCGGCCTGAGGACTGCATGAGCATGCACCCGCTCACACGGGCCGAGTGCAAGCCGGGCGTGGAGAAGCAATATGTGCCTGCCGAGTGGGCGTCCAAACCCTTGTGCATCTTCACCGCGGCCGATCTCGAGGAGTTGTTCCCCGGCGTTTGTGCCCTGGTCAACTTCTTCGATATCGTGGCGCGGAGACGGACGGCGACGAAATCGGCGGGGGTCTTGCCGGCCGAGCTGTACTACCAGATTCTTGATCATGTCGACCACGACACCTGGAAGGCATGTCAAACTGTATCCCCCATTTTGAGGGAGTACTGTCTGGCCAGGTATTGGCTTGACGAGCAGACCAGAATCGTGGCGGGGCCCTCTGTACGGGTGCAGAGCCCGTATTTGGACAGGGTTTTGTCGTTTGATCTACAGGATATGACAACGGGAGAGGTCGTTCCGATGCTATTGAATCATCGTTTTACGGACGAGTTGTCGAGGGAGTGGGTGCCGCTTCTTGGGCGGGGAGAGAGGGAGGTGGTTATGTCGAATGTGTTCCTGCGGTTTAGCTCGGCGGCGGACCACCCGGTTGTGGAGGACGGTGAGCCTGACGAGTGGTGACAGATAGAGATTGAACAGGTCGTACTCGAAAATTGGGACGGCACTGTTGTCTTTTTTTGGTAAAGGAACGAGGTATCCTTCCTCCATGGCTACGACGCCTTGGTTTTGTACGTCGTACATTAGAGAAATTACGTTGCATGTGAAAGACCGAGGGACCTAAGGATGGTTGTTTGGTAGAAGAGAGGATGAGCCTTGAGAACTGGCTAGTAATAAATACAGATGCCTGTGGTCCGTGTGCTCTTGCTGTCTGACGTGGGTGTTCCTTCCTGACCTAAAACACGAAAGACTAGGTAAGGATGCTTGGTTTGGTGGAAGAAAGGATGTGCCCTGACGGCTGGCTAGATACAGGACCCATGGTCCATGCGTGCCTTCCACCTGCTCTGGGTGCTCCTGCCTGACCCAACACACATGTTGGAGAAACGGGTCAAGTCACTTCGACGCAGGGGTGAGGTTTGTATATACACACCACTGCACTAAGAGATATGCTACAGCACGAATATACTGTATCGAGAAACCGCTAGCCGGCCGTAGTCTTGCAGTGCGCAATGCAAGCTACTACCCATCTCCTTCTCCATCTCATCATTCCAGGTTTCCATTGCGACAATTTCACCGAGCTGTTCTCCTTCGCTCGAGTATCGTAATTAGGTCAAAGGTAAACAAGTCTGAGCAAATCCCGGGACTGAGCCGTGCCGGCCCATGGCAAACACCGCGTGCGTAGGCGTGCGTTATGAAGAGCAAATGCACTTTACGATTACAAGTCTAGACACCTAAACGCTTTCGAAGTCCGCTTCAATTTGTGGTCCACCACCACAGAAACGCTAGAACGCCACCGGCCCATAGGTATCCACGAGGAAAGTTATCCTATGGCTTCAACGATATCCAATGGCGCGCCAAACCAAGTTCTTGGCCCGCTAGTCCGACCGCCGGCTTTGCCGACCGACACTTTCTACCCGGAACCCAATCTTTTCCATGATGGCAATGTCCAGCACCCCGCGGCCGTCAAACACCCAATGCGGCTTGCGCATCTGGCAGTAAATCTTCTTCCAGTCGACACGCTGCTTCAGCACGTGCTCCTTGCTAGCCCCGTACCCCTTTGTCCCAGTCGTTCTCTCCACCTGGCAGTCTGGGCACTCGTCATCACATGCGGGCACTGGGTACAGCCGGCCGAGCGGATCATCTGTATCCGAGTCCGATACGAGATACGAATGAAGGGCAAGAAGTTCGTTCTCTTTCGGCTCGGGCTGTTCGAATGGCCGCGGATCTGTCAGGCGGGTCTTCTGTTTCACCGGAATGGCGAGCCCTTCCTTGCCTGTCGGGCTCTTGAATTCGTCGAACTCAGTCGTAATCAGTACAGCGTCCGACCCCTCGCATGCCGCATACACATCGGCATAGACTGCCACCGGCCCGCCGTTCTCCTTGAGGACATCCTTTCGGACGAATCGGCCGATCTCGTCGGTCATCTGCGTCGGGATGCAGCATGGGTCGAAAATCGCAATCTCTCTCGGCCCTTCCTCCTCGAGGGTGCGGATGATGTCCAGCGCCGGTGACTCGCGCGTGTCGTTGGTGTCCTTCTTGAAGGCATACCCCAGCACTGTTACCTTCTTCCCAGCCAGCGTGTTGTTGAGACACCTGATCACGCGTGATACGAAGCGGTTCCGCGCGAACTCGTTCATGTTGATGACTGCCCGCCAGTAGTCGGCGACCTCTGGTAGTATCAAAGTCTCGGCTAGGTAGACCAAGCTGAGGACATCCTTTTTGAAGCAACTGCCTCCAAAACCAATGCCAGCACGAAGAAATTTGCTTCCAATTCTGGGGTCTGCGCCAATCGCCGACGCTACTTCGTCAACGTCTGCGCCTGTTGCATCGCATATCGCCGAAATTGAGTTAATACTGCTGATACGCTGTGCCAGCATCGAGTTTGCGACGAGCTTGGCTAACTCGGAACTGAAAACATTCGTTGTGATGATGCGCGACCGGGGTATCCAGGCCGCGTACACGTCGGCAAGAGCGGAAGCCGCCCGATACCCAGCCGGCGTGTTGCTAGACCCGATGAGAATGCGGTCGGCGTAGAGAAGGTCCTTGATGGCTGTCCCGGCTGCGAGGAACTCCGGGTTGCTGATAACTTCAAAGTGGACACCAGGCCGGTGCAGCGACAGCTTAGACAGTTAGCGCGACCAGGCAACTGCAAGAAAATATGAGCAACCTACCGTCTGGTATACAAGCTGTGCCGTGCGGCATGGAACTGTCGACTTCTCGACAATAATGGCGCCCGGTCTTGCATGCTGTGCAACTACGGCAGTGACCGCCTCGAACGCAGCCATATCCGTGGCGGAGCCAGCTCCGACCCCGCGGTTTTTGGTCGGCGTGTTGACGGCAATCAGGACCACGTCGGCCTCGCTGATGGACCTCGCGATATCGGTCGTAAAGAACAGGTTTGGTTGTCTCGCAGCCACCCGTATCAGTCTATTGTTACCCGCACAATTACTCTCAGCATCGGAAGGGGGCGTGGTGAGGCCGGACGAAACTGAATCGGATGCATCGTGTTTGCTCGGTGCGTTGTGGAGGACCACCTCCTTGGATCCGTCGCGGGCAATCCGGAGAATATCGGTCAGGCCGGGTTCGTAAATGGGCGGGTGCTGCGAGTTCCAACGGCGGATGCGCCGCTCGTCTCGGTCGACCACGGTGACCCGGATGTGGGGGTTCTGGAAGGCGATGACTGCGGCGGTGGGCCCGCCTGCAAGTGGTCAGCGGCACGCCGAGGCCGGCACCGACGCCCGGGATTCTTACCAACATAGCCGGCGCCGACACAGCAAATGTTTCGGACCGGGGGCGTTCGGGTCGTGGTATCGAACAGCGCGGAGGAAAGCGGTCGGCCGTTGGTGCTCCGCGACCGCCCGAAACTCGGGTCGTCCTGGGGCCGTAGCACCGGACTGTAGGACAGGCTTCCCTCGGGCGTCGTGGGAGCGGTGGACATGTCTAAAAGAGCAGCCTCCTCGGGATCGACCGAGGATGGGGATGGTGGAAACATACTGCACGATCCAAGTCCCATCGAACGAAGCGAGTGACAATGCAAGAAGAGGGCGAAGATGGACCAGAACAGAAGCGGCAACCCCAGAATGTGATCCACGGGGGTGCGAGAAATTTAACCGGCCAAGAAAGCCGATGCACAGGATGGTGGAGCTAGGGCGGCGACAGGGTGTGGATGCTCTTCAGGGGACCACGGGGTTCCGGTCCCATGGGTGGGAAGATGTGTCGAGTGACAAGGGGACGGCTTCGACGCGCGGTTGGCAAGCGGGCGGCGGTGGTGGAAGAGCCTTAACTAGTTATCGACGATAATCACGGAAATAGGCACTCGGACATGGCGTTGGGCGGGTGGGCATCGGACCGGATGGAACGGCAGGATGCCAGATCCAAGACCGATGGAAGACTAGCGTGGTCGGCAGATAAAGCTTGGCTGACGAAATGATGGCTGACGAAACCGAGAAAAGAGGAAACTTCCATGTCGAAAACTCGATCGAGGCGTACACGTAGGCCAAGGGCGATTGCTGTTTGCTCTTGTCCCCGAGACCGCCGCATGTCTGGACAAATTTGACAAGCCCGACGCTGCTGCAGGAAAGCGTCTCCCTGGACCTGCATTTCGACCTCGATACGCTCTGGCCTCGGATACGGCTGTCGTCCAATGTGGCCGCAACGGGAACCTTGAGGGCCGTGGGAAATGACGAAGCCGCAGAGGGTGTGTTGATTCAGATTTGGAAGTCCCGTGGGGTCCGACAAGCCAAGCGTGATTTGATGGTGGAGGACGTTCTGGGAGGAGCCAATGGCGGTCGCTAAAGTCTTGGCCCACGACGTTGAAAACCGGGTCGCCATTCCGCATCGGGGGTCGAGCGCCAAGCATTACGAACACCACTTCCGTGAAAGGCCGATTCATCCGGCATCCTGGCGCTCTTGCGTCCCCTCAGCTGCGAGCCTCAGCCCTGGGACGGGCGCAAACCCCTGATTCCAATTTGCGATGCCACGCGTCGCCTGCTGGTCCAGGTCAGCCCCAGTCTTCAACGACGCCTAATTTTGTCACGAGAGTCCTCCCCCGATGCGCATCCCCGCACTGCGAAAAATGACAGGACTCTGGGACGCAAGTGATGGCGATGCATGACCCGGGTCAAGAAACGAGCGAGATCACGCCGAATGCGGACTGTCAACCAGAAAGCGGCGGCAGGGCAGAATTGACAGCGTCCAACCGCGTCGTGCACGTTGCAGGAACGCGGACAGCCGATTCGCGCATGGCGGGGTAATCTTTATCGCTGCATGCCCCATCCATCTTCAACAACCCCACCACAACGCTATCGCACCTGTCGTCACTTGACCGACGGTGTGCCGCACGTTGACTTTGACTTTTCAACCAGCAATCCACACACGTTTTCCGCTCTTGGTCCTGATCTCACCCGCGACGATGCCAAGCTTCCGCTCCCGCAGGCGTGCGGAAGGGACGAGACTGGCGATTGGCTCCCTGATGAAGCCGCAGACTCCCGATGCAGCAATCGCGGAGCGTTACTCCAATATAGCTTCTACTATCCGAGGGCTATTTACATTTGCGGATGATGCATCCGGTGTCGCCTTCGTGCTCTCGGCGCAGCGCGAGTTGGCCTGTGTGGGTTGATTCTTTTCAGGAGCCCTCCTGCCAGAGCCGTCAACTCGTCGCCCACGGCAGACCATCTTTGCTGGTCACGCGTTCCTTCCGCAACAAACAGGCAACCCGTGCACAGCACGATCACAGCTGCTTCGTCCATAGTTGACTCTGAGCCACAGCATCTGACCTGGCAACCGCATCACGACAACACAGCGACTCGCTGGCAGTGCATGACCAGAGCCCAAGTTCTGTTGCAGCCCAATTTGACGATTCCCTCATATTTTGCCAAACTTTGCGTGGAACTTTCGGTAATATTCCAGCTGCCTGCAAACCGTTCCCACATTGACATTGACCAGACGTTAATCGCAAACTTCCTGCGGGCTGGGCCACCAAATCTCGGGCAAGATGGCAGCCAACGATATCGACCGGGATGATGCACAACTGCAGATAGCCTTCCCGGAGTCACTCCGCGGAAAGCGAATTTTGCTGTGTACCGAATCCTTTGGTCCTGTGAACGGCGTATCAAGGACAACACTGATGCTGGTCAACCACCTCAGAGAAAACGGGGCGGATGTTGCAGTTGTCGCCCCTCACAACCACACTCGACAAAACACGTTTGTTCCTACGAGAAATCGAATCCTGAACGGCGACTCTGAAGGGGACCAGAATCTAGACATCCGAATCCAGGGGTACCCTCTCCCGTACAACCCGGAACTAACCGTGGTGTATCCTGTCCGCTTGTCGACACTGTACAAACGGACGTTTGGGAGCGCCCCTGATCTCATCTACCTCGCATCGCCAGCGTCTTTGGGATTCCAGGTGATGCTGCAAATGCGGCAAAAGCCGACCGAGGAGCGAATTCCTGTTATCTGCAACTTCCAGACAGACTTGGCTGGATACTGCAGTATCCTCTTCCCGCCACCGTTTTCTACCATCGCCACCGCCGCGCTCTCCAATGTCCAGAGCTTCCTGTTCAACCATCCGAGCGTCAAGACCATTTTCTATCCGAGCCGTTTCGTCAAGCGGTATCTAGTGGAGCAGCGGGTGCAAAGCACGAAACTTGAGATTCTGCAGCGCGGCGTCGACACGGAGCTTTTCCACCCAGAGAAGAGAAGCAGCAAATTGCGGAAAGAACTCGCCCCAGATGGCGAGATCATTCTCATCTGCGTGTCCCGCCTGGGCGGCGAAAAGGGGTTCGAGTTTCTTGCCGAAGCGGCCACGGAGCTCGACGATCGCGGTCTCAACTTCAAACTGTACATCGTCGGTGGGAATCGGAATCCAGACGTCGAGGAGGAGATTAAGGGCTCGTTTGCAGCTCTCACGGCAGCTGGCAAGGTTGTGTTTGCCGGCTTCCGCATTGGCGAGGATCTGGCAGCCTCTTACGCATCTGCCGACATCTTTCTGCACTGCTCGATAACCGAAACGTTCGGTCTTGTGGTTCTGGAGTCCATGGCAAGCGGCGTCCCGGTCATCGCCCGTGACGAGGGTGGGCCCAGCGATACCGTCCGCGACGGCGAGACCGGGTACCTGACCCCGCCCGATGACTTGGCTGCATTTGTCGACCGGGTCATGGCGCTAGCGGACGACGAGACGCTGCGCCGGCAGTTCTCTGCAAATGCGAGACGGCAGGCAGAAGGGGCGACGTGGGAGCGGATCAACAACAAGGTCGCCTGGCGCATGGCGGAGACAATCGCCTCCAGGGAAAGGGAGATGGCCGAGGCGCACAAGCTGCCGCAGGGAGAAAGTGAGGCAGGTGAAGATGGAGACCGGCTGGCGCCGACGATGCCTGTCTTTGGATGGCTGCCGCTCATGAATGATGTGGTGAAGGCGAGGATCGAAGATGCCAGGGTGATTGGAGGAATGGCAGCCATTTCAGCGACTTGGGTGGCAGTCGGGACGTATCTAGTCTTCATCAAGGCCGGTTTGTGGGTGAAAGGAGTCGTCAGAAGCTTGTTTGTGTGGAAGGCGGATGCCTGATTCATTCGTTATTAGTTTGTGGCTTTTTAGTCGATACCCATAGCGTAGAGGGGTACAGCAGCATCTTTTGTATACATTATTCTTCTGTGACCATTGGTCTTTAATCCAATACTACATCATCTGCTCAGATATGGACTAAAATATGTCGTAGTACTTCATTTTGCGCTCAGAGTATCCAGCTCTGGATGCACAACGACGGGCCCCGGATCTTGGATCGAGCCCTGTGGAATGGGTAGTGTCATGCTCCCCCCCCCTCCTGGTTCCCCTCTTTGAAGCACGACCAACCACATGAACTTAGACCTCGTTGTTACTTCTTCTCGTCAACCATATGCCAACTCCCGTCTTGGTATTGTCCTAAGCCCCTCAACTTCATTGTTAACCTTGGCCTCCAGCTGCACTCGAGGTCCTGATGTCTCCTCCTGCCTTGTATTGAGGGATGATCGTAAGATTCTTAGATTTCATGGAAGTGGATGTGATCAAACACCTTGCTGTTGCAGTCATGGACATTAAACACCAGCTCCTAGCGAGCATACTAGTCAGATATAAGTCTTGTAGTACAAGGTCTCCCTCGCTGCTCTGAGTACTACCAGCTAAAAGTATCTAAGCTCTGAACTGATCTACCTGGGCCTATCCCCATTGGGCTCGCCCACCTGCCATCTAAGCATGGTCCTTACTTTTCTCCCCAGTGGACCGTTCCACCTCCTCCCCGCCAGTCAGGGTAATGACTTCACTCTGTTCCTCCAAGATTGTCGCATCTCCCTGCTTACGCCCCGCGAGCTCCTCCTTTGCCGTGACGAATTTTTCGAATGCCTCTTCTAGACATGGGCAGGGATGGCCCGCTCCCTTAGAGGCGGCCGCGAGAAAGAAACACAACGGGAATTTCTTTTTGTCGATTATGTGGTTGTGCTGATGGTTCGCGTGGATGGTTCTTAGCACAGCAAGGTCGTGGCAACACAGAATGCACGATTCTGGCTGCGGGTGGTGGTGGGCCCCGTGGGCTTCGTGAAAGGTCTGGTAACCAGACACTTTATTGCTTTGGTCATAGAAATGAGATCTCTGACGCGAAAGAATCTCAGAGAGCCTGAATTCCCGGCTCGATAGAACTTGACTATCGGTTCGTAACCGCATTGGGCTCCAGGTTTCTGAGAGGCATACTGGTTGGACACTATTTGGGTAGTCTAAGCTCTAGCATGCATCTTTAGGAGGTGCTTTATGCTTTGGGTTGGTCCCCCTTGTGCTCAACCGCCTTGGACGCCCCGATCTGCTTATTATCATCTTTGTCCTCCTTTCCACCAACAACTGTAATTGCATCGGTGTCACCATGGAGTGCGGCGGCATCGCCATGTTCCTTTGAAGCCATGTCCTCCTTAGCGTTGCTGATTTGGTTGAGCGCGCTGTTGAGATCGTCACAGTCGCCGGGAGCTCGGGTTGCCGCTATGAAGAAACATAGAGGACAACTGGTCTCATCTGTCAGGACGATCTCCCGGTGGGCAGCGTGGAAACGCTGCAGGTAGTTCATGTCCGAACAGCAAAGGAAGCAGACGCCCGGCTGGGGGTGGCTGTGGCCCCCGTGTGCCTGATGGAAGCGGTGGTAATCGGACATCTTTGTCGATATTCTCGGTACCTGAGGGAAGCCACCGGGCATGTTAGAAAACTCTAGTAGTAATGGGAGTTACCGCCGGGGCGTGGTGCACTCCCGTACTCACCGCAACGAGAAGATTTGGTGGGTGGAGGAGGGCTTGGGTTACTCGAAGAAGGAATTTTCGATAGAGTGATTGCTTGAGAGTTGTGAAACCGGGCGCGAAGTGAGTTCACGAAAGGAAACGCTGGTTTCGAAAGTTCAAGAGATCAAAACAGTGAATGGAGCCCAAAGTATTGGGTGGGAGAAAAGCACCACTTTGGGGATAGCCCTACTTCGTCCGTCGGAACATTCGCGATCATAACGACAGGACAACAGAGAATGGGAGGCGACGTGTCAGGGAGTCCACTTCTCATGCGGCGAGAAGAGATGGGATGGAAGGACCAGGGCACGTGGATCGTGATTCCCACGTCCTGCCTGACAAGATTCTTCCAGGCATACAAACGCCTTCCTGCTGTGAGGGTGCATTTTTCGCACCCGGAAAATGTATTCAGGGTATATACAGTCCCATAGTCTGAGATGATGGTTGTCGGTTTTAATTAAGAGGGTATCGACAGTGGATATCCGATATCCGAGAGGTGTGCAGAAACAACGCTATTGTTTCCTGTTGCTGTAGTAGGCTAAGTGACAAAGTCCCAACGTCCCAATGACCTGATGTCTCTTTAACGGTTAGCGCTCTCTAGAGAGATTACGAGAATAGCGCCACAAGTTTCCTTACCAGCTGGACGGACTCTTGGCTCGTCCTAATCGTCAATCCTACGTGTCGCATTGCACTCTTCCCTTCCCATGTTGCAATCTTCGTTAAGCGGCTTTATTTTAACCAAAATCAACCGTTCTACCAAAACTAAAGACGGGAAATCATTAGCTGTCTGTCGTTAAGCCTCCTAGTTGATGGGTGAAATCGAGGAATACCTATCTAGACAGATGCCGACCTTCGGCGTGGCACCCTTAAATTTTGTTAACAGCCTAGCTGTCATCTTTGTGAAGAAATAGGCCTTCATATCCGCTACTAGTCGTATTGAAGCCGGGATACAGAGAAACACACAATGTCACGTTCACGCTGCCATGCGGTCGTTCAGAGTTGCGTGGAAAAAAAAGGGAAAAAGACAACAACAAAATGAAAGGTAGTCCCAGAGCCTCATTTATGAAGACCAATCTATCTGCCTGACCGCCAAAAAAGCCGTGAATATTGTGCTAATTGGCCACCTGGTCCGCGTCGGCTACCTGTTCCGACCCAACTGCCTCCTCTGGACCGGCTGTCTCCTCTGAACCGGCTGTCTCCTCTGAAACGGCTGTTTCTTCCAAAGCCGCTCCATCCTCGGAGTTGGTCTGCCCGTCCGTCATCTGTTCCTCCGCAATGTTGATGCTCACGATGTGCTCATCGTTGTTTCCAGTAGTTGCGTCTCCGAATTCGTTGTAGGGATGGTGATCGCCTTCCACTGCTCTCATCCAATGCGGCACTATGTTTTCAATCTCCTCCTGTTTCTCCTCCTGTTGGGCAATTCTCTGGTTGATAAGAGTAAAGGTGTTGGCGAGTGAGCTGTTGGAACTGAGGCCACCCAGGTAGGCGTTGAGATCTTCGTCGGTAGTGCCATCGAGAACCGATTGGAAATAGCATAGAGGGCATTCCTCGTCGTTGGGGATTAGATCGCCTCCGTGCCGGACGTGAACTACCATTAAATCTTCTTGGGGCCAGCATAGCGGGCAGCACTCCGGATTCGGGTGATCTGAGCCCCCGTGTGCAACATGATAGTCAACGAATCTTGACATCTTTGATTCAGGATGGAAGGAAGCTCAAGTTAGTTGAAAGTTAGTTGAATGTCAGGCGGTGTGGCCAAGAGAACTCACCTCGTTGACTGAGATCGTGGCTGTGGAGGGAAAAGGAAGAAAACAACTGGTTCGTGGATTGGAAACAATTTGTGCAGATTATTCCCCACGGTTCGTGGAAAAGAAAGTCGAAGAGTGGGGCAAATACAATCAAGGTGTGAAGACACGCGACCAGATACAACGCGTCTGATGTTTACCCTAGCCCCGTATGCAAAGATAGCGGCGTGAAACTTCAATATTCCGCCATATGCCTAGAATCGTGGAGAGGGGTATCTATAATGTGCGCCTCGTCGAGCTCGGTGATGACATCCCAGTCTATGACGGCAAAGGGACTACCAGTGCCCCCGTGCCTTTGCAAGCTGGGACTACTCGATCATTGACCCTTCCGGCCTGAAACTGGATCCTCTCTGCACGGGGCCGAGATTTAGCGTGAACAACAGTATGTAGTATATAAGGAGTAGGTACCTATCTAAGGTGTAGAAGGAAGGAAGGAAGTCCTTGTTTCCGCACAACACAGTGCCTACTTGCTCTCCATAGATGCTGTGCTCGTTGCGGATGTTCTGCTCGTCGCGGATGTTCTGCTCCTCATGGACATTGTGCTCCTCATCCACGTTGTGCTCGAGACCAACTTCGCGTAAAAAGCGAAGGATTTTCCAATGGTTCGTGACAACTCGAAGTCAAACAGGCAAATGCAACATTGACTATATTGGGCCTCGTGTCGCCTCCAATAAGAGGAAGGTGTCTCGGACGAGTTCCAATTGAGGAAACTTCCGTATTTACAGCACGAATTGGCACGTAGCCACAAACCAGCTTCACAAGCTTCACCCGGGTGGCTTCGCCCACCATAAACGTGCTGCCATCGTCTTGATCGAACACAGATTGCTCCTAACCCTGTAAGCGCAACAGCTCTGATAAGTTCCCCTCCAGACTAGCAGTGGACTGAGAACGGGTCAATACCTACCGGACCTCGAATGATGACCCGAACATCTACGAAGTGGTAAGTCAAACTGCCAGTCTCCATGCCCCAGTCCTATCCCCCGTGGCGCTGATGTATTCTGGACGAGGTTTCGAAGTCACAGCAGAGCAGACAATGCTCGGGGTCGCAGTGATCGAAGCCCCCTGGGCTACCAGTTCCGCTGCAACTTTTAAAGCTTGCACTAATCGCATCATTAACCCTTTCGGCCTGGAGCTGGATCCTATCCCCATCGGGCGCGAGCGTTTCGCTCTCTTTTTTTTCTTGGTTTTATAAAATCTTTCGTGTACATTTTCTGCCTGTCCTATTTGTAGCTTTGTCTTGCTCACATGGCGTCTCCATTACCTAGGTAGGTAGTTTTGTCGCAGGGCCCGTTAAGTAACGGGTGGCGCTCCAGCTCCGATAGCTCCATGTGGCAGTCGTCGATGACCACCACCATTACTTCCTGGAAGGATATTTCACCTGCTATGGCGGCAGCAAAGGAGTATAAGGCTTTGTCGAGGATTTGCTCCATTTGTAAATCGATATAACAAATTGTGCATGTTTCTGGCTGCACATTTTCGCTGCCTCCCTGGAGGATATGGTTATTAACGAGGATTTGATCGGGGGCACAAATTGCGCACTCCACTGGACTGCCCCTCGAACTCTCTAAAGAAAGATCGTTAACGAGGAAAAGAGGAATACATGAAGCAATAAAATACTTCCAGTCATTTCCCCCCCCTCAAGGCGGGAGACTTGAATTTCTGCGAATATACTCTGCGGGGAACACCAAACACAGTGGTCTGGGTCGGGATGTTGCGTGCCTTCATGGGTAGCATGAATCATGGTTTCGTTCAATGTACATGTGGAAAAGTGGCTGGGTATTGCACCAGAAGCTTTTTGCGCTATCCCTACTCTCTGAACATGAATTCCAGCCCTTTCTCTATATCTTCTACCGCTCGCGAGGCCTCGTCGATGGCCGCATGTATATCCGGAGCATAGTCCGGACCATTGTTGAAAATGTCGAGCAGGTCAGCCTCAATTTCTTCAAGTCTGTGATAGAAGAAGCACAGAACACATTCGTCAGGATTGCGAGTGATGAATCCCCCATGGCTCTCATGAATTTGAAATAAGGCCTGGATAGGATGACAAAACTGGCAGTGGAACGGGTCCGGGTGGTCGTAGCCACCGTGGGCAACGTGGTAAGGTTGATGTGATGACATGTCGTCGGGTAGGTTCGCAGTGATTCTGTGATTCTTGCTGCTTGGGTTGATGAGTTAGCCGGGGTAGGCGTCATGATCGAGATTACTTACCGAAGGAGATCTTGCGTTCGCTGGGGAGAGGGGAAAGAAGAAAGAGAGGGCAGATTCTGTTCTGTGATTATTGCACCACCGAGCCGACAGCCTGGTTTGGAAAGGGGGTACTTTGTTACATGGTGGATTTCATCCCATGTTGCAACCAAACAGTGAGTGCTGCCCCATACACAGTACGGTCTCGTTGGCGATACCGTGAGCAACTTTTACCAATTGCAAATGGACGAGGTGAGTAAGGGGGACATAGGGGCGCATATCCTGTAGAGGAAGCTTTGAGGAAAGTATATACAGCTTCTGCTGGTGAGAACTTCTGGTTTTGTCTTTATTGTGTGTAATGCCGTTTCCTTGAAGACGGGTTGTAATATATATAAACTCCTTTGGCAATAGCTGCATCCTCTTCTCCCTGAACCCTTTCTCTGCAGGTATATTGTATCAACACCCAGAAAGAGTGGAGATCGAGAACTCCCATGGGGACGGCCGAATGCGGCTTTAATCACTGGCCTTGTCCCTTTGAGATCACTTCGCTTGACAGTGCGCAGAAAAGTTGAAGAATGATCGAGCTGTTCAGAAGGATCTGGTCCAAATACCTCTCCGCCCTTTTATGCCCTGGAGAAACATCATGCGAGTAAATCCCCCATCACTATTGGTGTCAAGCATGTTGTCATGCATCAAAGAATGATCAAAAGTCTAGTGTCATCGAGGTCATCAAAAGTTTGTTGTGGAAAACAACAGTCACGGGCTATGGTTCTGAATGTCCTCGAAATTGGTCAATCATAGTCAATGCGCGTCATGGTCATGATATGGCTAGTCACAGAACTGGTGTCGCTAATTGCAATGTACTTTTTTTACTAGCATATTCTCTGGTCATTGCTGAGGTGAATCTGTCAATGACAGCCACGTTGAGACCCGTCGACGAAGACGTGCGGGCCGTCGGCTGTCAGCGGGTGATGATCCAACCTCTAGATCCCAAGTCCAGATGACGTGTTTGAGGCTCTGTCGACACCGACCGAGCGAATGAATGGAACGATTGAGCCTAAGCCGCAAGGTCACATTTGACTGCCAAGCTCCATGCAGCAACCCCGGGCCCATCTCTAAATGGCAGGTCATGATCCACTGATCCTACGGACCAGCTGCCCTGTGGAATACTAGATTGGCCTTGGCAGGTATGGCAGACTGGGCAAAAACGGCAAATTTCCGGGGACTGTGGGGTGCGCGTTACCATCGTTGCCACTCGCCCAGCACTAGCGGTCCCGAATATCCGTTCCTCATCTTGTTCAAAACCATTGAGAGTTCCGCATTTCCAAGGTTCCATGATTCCTCAAAAACTCTTTCTCTTTCGACTAAAAGCTTCACATCTTCGTCCCTTCTTGACCAGCGCATAGTTGATGCCTTACGCCACGCTTTTCCCCTTATTCGCTTCGACCAATGAGACCTGACCTCGCCCCACGTAAACAAACAACCCGCCAAACATGACAAGACTTGCGTGGTGCCTCGCCTTTTGGCGAGTAGTCCACTGTGCTCGCGATGAATGGATCCGAACCGGCAACTGGACAACCCTCACCTGCGATGAGCCTGCGGTCGTCAACTCTGATACCATGGCGCCGGCCGAGCGATGGGGACAGCTCGACTGCGACCACGCGTGGGCTGACGTCCTGGTCATGTGGAAGAGCTCGTATTACCAGGAAAACTCCATCCGCTTTGGCGACGCCATGTTCGACCAGTTCCACAGCCGACCGAGTCCCGACTGCGAGCGCGTCGAGCGGACGGGCAGTTGCCAGCAGCCTGTCAAGTGCAACTCGCATCAGGACTCGGGTCCTGCCATTACCGTGATACTCAGCTCTTTGATAGCTGTACACCTGGTAGGTTGTGGGTGTCCCGCCCGACTTGATCAGCGGCTGACTCTGGCGCGTGCAGATGTTCCATCATTGGTACCGCGGCTTGGTAGATCTCGCGAACACGAACCTTCTCGACTTGCTCGGAACCGACTTTGGCATCCTTTCCAACACGAGTAGCGACGAAGACAAGGCCAGGATCTCTCCAATTCTTCAGGATATGGTCCCGCTAGGTGCCATCATCGCGGCCGCTCCATCCTTCAACATTTGTCAGTATTGTGTCTAGCCGACTACAGACATGACGCTAACATTCTACCTGCAGCTGTCGACGAGACGGCATACATGCCAGTAGACCCCAAGATTAGACGTCACGTCGTCGATACAGCCATCTCGACTCTAGTACCCATACTCAAAAAACGTATCCAAATCAGAAAAGAAAACGAGACCGAGTATGTCAACCCTTGCTTTCATCGAATACCACCCAAATACATGCTAACAATCCATTTGCGCATAGAGACCCATGGGGATACAACGCGCTTCACCAAATAACCAGCTTCGGCCCTCACCCGATGTACGTATACTACGCCTGGTCGAGCCTCCCTGTACAAGCAGCCTTCCACCTCTTCTCCGGTTCTGAAGATGCCATCGCAAGTTTGACCTCTCTGATTGAGAACGGCACAATGCTCCCGGCGACCGTAGGGGGGAATAACAACAAGCTTGTTGCTGAAACGGAATCGTCTGGCAAGGCGCGTCGCGATGCGCTCGCACAAGCAGTGTATGGATTTGGTCTGCCGGCGGCGTGGATCGCCCAGCGCGCTGGGGTTTTCGTGTTCGACTCTGGGATCTCGTGTGATGGGTCACTCGATGCGATCGTGCCATCGTTGATGAGCGCTGAGACGGCGGCAGCGACGTCGGCATGTTATAATGGGCGGCAATATTTCTTGGTCGGCGCGAAGAAGAGCGGGAAGTTCACGGTACCGCAAGGGCTCGAAAAGTTGGGATCGGACAAGTATGCTGGACTGTCAAGGGAGGATATCATTGTTGGGTAGGTAAGTTTCATTACGCCGTGGAGGATTGATACTAACCGAGATAAAAGCTCGATCCGGACATACGAGAACAATGGCAACAAGAACGGCGCGCCGGCGCTCGACCCCACAGATGAGAAGGTGATTGAGAACATATACGAGTTGGGCGTGACGACGCCGGGATACATCCGCCTCGCGGTCTGTGGCGCAGACGAGGTGTCGAAGAACAGGGGGAATAATAACGGCTACACCACATATCCATGTGAAAAGGTCCCGGGTTCTGCTGCAGGTCCTAGAATACACGGGCGGCTTTCATTAACAGCGTTGTGGGGGGCGCTGTTCTTTGTCCTCGTCTGGGTGCGGTAAAGGGGTGGAATACATCACGTCGACCTTTCCGCACTTTTAAGATGGAGGAGCACAAAGGTACCGAAGGAGTCGTGATTGTTTGGATACATTGTCCTCGTCTGGATGCGGTCAAGAGGTGGGCTGGGCACATAAAGTCGACCTTTACGCGCCATTCAAACACTAGGAGCACGAAGGTACCGAATGGGTCGCAACTGTGTGGATATATATCTTGCACTGAGTGCGGTTAAGAGTTGGATACATCATAGCAACCTTTGCGCGACATACAAGGACAAGGAGCATTGGGGTACCGAAGGAGTGACGCCGGGTTGCCGCCCGGATTTACATCGGCCGGTTCATTGTTTGGAAACATTGCTTTGGTCTGGATGCGTGAAAGGGCTGGGAATACATCTTTCGTAACCTTCGCGCTCTCTCGAAATCAAGGAGCACCAAGGTACCGAAGGAGTCCATCCGAGATCAGGGGTGACAAGGAACCTCATATCGACATTTGCGCGCATTCAAGGTCAAGGAGCATCTAAGTACCGACCGAGTCCCACCGGGCAGCTGCTACGTTTGTCTCGACATCTCTCTTGTTTACATTCAAGGCGGACATAAGCAAACTGGCGCCCGGTTGCCTCGGAAAGGGCTGGCGCACTCGACCCCATTCTCCCACAAGGTACCCGTCCAAAACCATATAGAAGCAAATATCGTGGTTAAATAATGGAAATAACGATGGTAAAGGGGGTGTCAATAGATGGAAGCAACAAGCAACAAGCAACAAGCAACAAGCAACAAGCACCGAGCACCGAGGAGCAAGGAGCAAGGAGCATTACATTCCAGGTTCACAAACAGGGACTATTCGCAGAAGGGATCCAATTCAACTACCAACGCAAGCTCATTAAGGTGTAATTTCGGGCTATGAAGCCGTCGTTCCACGCAGCGAGCCACACCATCCTAAGAGTGACGATACTGAACAGCCCACGGGTTGACGATATATCTCGGCGGGACAACCCACTTCCCATCCGTTCTCGGCCCAAGCAATATCACAAACCGCAAGGAGTTGTAGCCGCCCGTAGCCGCCAAAGCGACAACAAATTGATTGTTCAGGTCCGTCAACAGCCCATCATGCTCTGTCGTGGTCGCGGGGGGTTCGCTGAGCGTCTCGAAGACCACAAGATCAGAGCTGCATGTAAGCAGGAAGCCGATGTGTCGCCAGGATTGCTGGAACTGTCCCAGAATGGCACTGGTGTCGGTTCCTGGCTTTGTTGCATTTGTCCAGTCTATCGAGTCTGCAGGCGTGGATGGTAAGTTCCCGAGATGGCGGGGTCTGGAAAGGGGCTGACTGGACGTACCGTGATGCATGCTGACAATAGCATACAGGCCTTTTGAAGTCACCGCATCCACTATGTCCGAAAGTCGCTGCAGCCACTTGTCATCAACCTCCCATGAGGGCGAGGCGGTGGTGTAATGGTTGGCAAAGTCGACTGGCAGGAATCAGCGATTCTTTTTGGGGACTGGAGGAGGACATGAAGATCCTACCGGCAATCCGGACGCTGTTGAACCCTGCGGCCTTTTCGCCGTCAAGTTTCGTCGACAGAACCGAGAGATTGCCATCGACATCCGCGTCCATCGCTTTGTCGAGATCCCAAGAGGGCGCCACCGCTTGGGTGTACGCAAAGGCGGTCAAGTTGCCGGTAAAAGGCTGCGGACAAGTTCTAATGGACGGCACAGCGACTGCGTTGCTCGCTCTAGAAGATGGTTAGGGACACAAGCGCGACAAATAATCCCGTACGCCAAGGAAAAGGGGATGTTCAGGGAGCGTACAGCAGAACCGTCGCGAGGAGAAGCCATGGCAGGCGTCCGAGAAGAAAAGACCACATTTCAATTCTACAATTCTCCTTGGGTTGACCAGAAAGTGCGTTATCATCCGAGCTTCTTGACCTGAGTTTATATTCTCTCCGTGGGGTCGCAGACCTGGGGACAGCGTCGCTCACACAAATAGGCTATTTATCACAACACGAGAACCACGAAACGTTACACGAGACTTTCGGCATACTGGACATTATTTCTCCACCTTTCAGAGGGATGGAAAGGTACGTTGTTATTGCAGCGTCCCATTTCAGCGCAGTGTCGACATCGACCATCTCCCCAGCCAGCGTGGATGACGAATCTCTGGTCTCAATCCCACAGCTGGTTCCAAAAACAAGAACTCCCTTCGCCGCTGATACAACACGGAAAGAGAATACATTACATCATTATATTCCTTCGTTTCTAACCCTGCGACAGCTTCTTTCAACCGGAATACTCAACCCATAACGTCGCAATTCCATCAGTTCCCCCGGCGTCGTTCCTGATGAGGGTGTGCTTGCCCCAGGGCTTGTGATGGATCAGTCCTTGACTGATCTTCTCCAAGCAGTTCGGACATATTCTCCTCCAGAATCTTAAAGCGGTGGATGAATACATGCATCTTCATCCACCGCGCGTCTAGCGATTTCCAACTGTGTTGCTGTTCAGAATTGATCTGAAGTACCACAACGGAGAATTTTCGCGATCGGGGAACCAAATTCCCTACGTACCCAACATGAAAAATGTTACAAGTCGTCCTCCGGCTAGCATAGCAAGCACGATTCTGGCGCTTGTCGTCGACCGAGCAAAGGGTGCATGTCTCGGGTTCGGGGTGTTCATGGTCCCATCCTCCGCTTGGCCAACGCCAACTTGAACTTCCAGCGCATCCAGAAGTCGATGGCTCCCGACTCAAATGTCGTCATTGGTCGGCAACCCGTGCCCGTATGAATTGACTGGAGGTAGTGTGTCCCTCCACCTTGGAATATACATCTCGTCTGTTCCAGAAAGTCCTAGACCGGAAGGCAGAAGGTCAGCACTCCGGGTCGGGATGCTCGGAGCCTCCGTGGGCGTCCCGGTACTTCTTGTACCTGAACATGCTGAAGCAAGCAGGCCTTGGACGAAGTCCGCGGGCTGGGAACCTTTGGCGCTAAAGGGGGAAGGAGGCGACTCCAGTTTTCGGGTGTCTCCAAAACGCCACAATACCGAGATAACCCGGAAAGTCCCATGTAAAACAGATCCATCTCGAAGAAACAGCTCAGAAACGTGCCCGAATCTTTTCTCACAAGGCCTTGATCTCGATTATCTCCGCGCCCTGCTCAATATTCTTTCCCATCAGATCCCGGTTCTGCTCGCGCAGGACCAGGATCTCAGCCATGGCCTCCTCCTCGTCCAGCTGGACCATCAGCATGCAAAACATTTGTATATAATACTTGATCTTGAAGTCGTGGCAAAAGGGAAAAAGATTTGCCAAAGTTGAAGACAGGTTGGACCGACCTGTGCCTGTCGCGGTCTCGTTGGACCGTTGCTGCGCAGAGTACACAGTGTTCGGGCTCTGGGTGGTTTTCGCTACCCGACATAAGCCCTAGATCTGGTAGATCCAGTGAATATACAAGCCTCGTTGCTTGCAAACGACTTTGAGAAAGCAACTACATTCTCGATGATTTGGATTTGTTATATATAAGGATATAAGGTCTTTGGTAACGTCGACTACCATTGAACGTCAGCGTCCCCGGCCTCCCTCGGCCTTCTAGTTCACTGAGTTCTACTGGCCCCCCTCCTCCTCGTGGCCTTCCTTGTTGTCCTCACCACGGTGATAGCCATTGCCACCAGCCACCAGAACCAGATCAACTGGTATGGGGTCAATTTGTCCCATGAGATCCGGGCCGACGAGGTCGTAAACGCCCTGGCTATGCCACCACTGCCGCTAGCAGATGGTGCATGTTGTAGAAGGGTGTCGGTCCCCTCCATGGGCCCAGTGGGCCCGGGCTTCCAGGACATCGAGGGCGACCATCAGGCCGCACGCCCGGCAATTCTCTGGGTCGGGATGGGTCTCCCCACCATGCCTGACGAATATTCGACGAGGAGGTGGACCTCAAGTAAGTCGTGTTGAGTTCAAGAGGACGATCAACTTCATGAAGCCCATCAACGCCGCTGTGGCTTTGGTTGGCCACCAAGGCTTCCTCTCACGGATGATCCAGGGACAACCGAGAGTATCAGGGCACTCTTTCTTTGGCCCCGACTTTTGCGTGAATTGATATATAAATAGAGAGATAAAAAGAAAGATTGGGCCTCCTAGCATATAGAACATGGACTGCTTGAATACGCCTTGCAGCCGTATTCCCAGTGGAAGGTCGCCTCTTCAATGAGGAGTCGTGGTAAGCTGTCGTACCATCAACGTTCAGAACAAACAATACTTTACATCTGGATGGCCCTTGCCAGTATCTAATAATATGAATCCCAAGCCTGTTCGTACTGGCGGTCAGGGGCTCAAGAGAAGTGTGAAGATGTGCGGGCGAGGGATCGGTCAAAATATGGCGTGGGTAAAGAAAGTTTCGGGCACTGGAGTAAAAACAGTACGCACCTGTCCCGGCAATGAAGAGCAACATGAAGTTATACACGCAAAATCAACAGTGGACTGGCTGCCCAGTTCAGGAAATAACATTCCCAAAAGACTCAACAAATCACACTAAGTTACGAGGCTATGTACGTACCAACCAAGGTAAGGTACCTACTGTGCGTCAGCCCCACCACCTCCCTCGCCCTCATCACCCTCCTCGCCGTGGTGCTGGTCATGACCTCCAGCCACCACCACCACATCAATGGGCCGGGGGTCCATCTGACCCCAATGAATGGGATCGATGTACCCCCCTACATCCAGGGGGCCCCCTAGGAAGTTGTACATCATCTGCCGCTAGCAGATGATGCAATACTGGTCGGGGCGTGCTTCGCCCCCATGGGCCCAATGCAGCTGGGCCTCGTCATGGTCCATCTGGACCATCAGCTGGCAGAGCACACAGTGCTCTACATCAGGGTGATGCTCAGCCCCATGTGCTATGTGAAACTCAAAATCGTCCAGGTCCAAATCCAGACCATCGTACTGTGGCTGGCGGAAAGGTTCGTCTTCCTGTTCAATTTCCTGATCGGGCACGGAGCCATCATGGTCGTTTCTTTCCTGAGAGACACCACGTTGCTGGTCGGGTTGTCTGTCGTTTCCTTGCTGATCGTTTGGAACATTGAGCTCGTTTTGTCCGGGATCCATGTTGGCTAGCAACGGTCAGTGCTGTCGTTCCAACTGGTTGGGCACATTGGACATTACCTGAACGAATAGTGTGGGAAGTCGGAAAGTTCGGATGTACTACTAGCACAGAACGGAAAGCCTTTTTCCGTGCTATTAGCTTGGACGAAGTTAAAGAGTCAATTCCCGTTGTGCCCGGTGGCTGACCTACCTCGTGCGCGAAATCACAATCTCCCTTGCCTTGAAACTGCGTTGGTGCCTTCCGCGACCGAGGAGAGATGGTATCTGGCTGGTCGGTTGGTGAAGGAATTCGCTGATGGTGGCTGTTTCCCGCGACCGAAAGGGTGAATTGTGAATCGGAAGCAAATTCATGCAGAGAAAACGCGAAGGAATTGAAAGGGGTTTGTTCTTGCTCCAGGTGAACGACGTTCAGCCTGGTGCGGATGCGATTGGGAAAGGTGTGTCCAACGACGATGTGGAAGGAATTGGTCAGACAATCCGCGAAGAAAGAAAGTCAGATCGTGAAGGAGAAAAGATTGGACAGGGCAAGAACCACAAAAATGAGAATGGGAAGATGGTTCAAGGCTGCGGGTGGGCCAACAAAAAAAAGGAGACCCACCCAAATCATCAGATGGAAAACAACTTGGCAGCCAGAATGCACCCGGGTATCTCTCAAGGAAAGAATGGTGCTTGTGATTGCCAGTGGGGACTCAAATTGCCCTGGAAGGATATGGTACCCACAAACTTTGGCTCAATGGCACTGACATCTGCCAAAACCCTGTCTGGCTAGACCCAAGCGACAAAAGGGAAAGCTCAGGCTCTCGCAATGGGAACAGCTCCATTAGATCTCTTGTTGTGGGTGTTCCTCAAAACATTTCCTGCGATTCCTCCTGGAGCCTCTGGTTATGACCAGCGGCTTCGAGCACCCACTTCGTCTCGTCGTCTCTTCGTAATAGTTACAACAGACTCAGGTATCTATATATATCTTATGAGGACACCATCTTCGCGACGTTCCCAGACCAAGAAAGACAGCGATTGTGAGGTTGTTCCAATGCGAGCAATCGAACGTCAACACAAGGTCAACCATTGTAATAAGCGATGTTGGTGACCGAAACAGACACTGCGCCGGGATTCGTGTGGTTCTCCGCTAAAAAAGAGGCTTTCCTCGCGTATTCCATGTAGTAGCAATCGTGCGGCAATGGCTCCCTATTCGCCCGAATCATGGGGCTTCATTCAGGTCCATCTGGACCATCAACTCGCAGAGCACACATTGCTCTGTATACGGGTGGTACTCCGCCCCATGCGCCGTGTGAGAGTAGAGATGGCGGCCTGCATGCCTTGGTCGACGGGTCTCAATGTGACTGTACAGACGGATGGTCCAATTCAAGCGCCAGAAGACAGGAAGGCGTGACGGGACAGAGCTGGTCATGGATAAAATAGTACTTGAGTTATATATGTGCGTTCCCTGGAAAAATGAGAGATAATCGCGGTATACCCGGAGTACCAGGCTTGTCAGACGCCTCCGGAGTTCCTCTGGCAGCCGCCTCTTCTTGGTTGATGAGCTGGAAGACGATAGCATCCGCTGATGCGGATCTTAGTAATACGGTATATCCGTCCATGTAACAGTTGTCGGCCTGGATTCTTGCTTCATCTTGGACTGCGGAGGATTAGATGGCGCAATGCTCTTTTGGGGAGCCCGCCGGACCGGGTTAGCACGGGATCTGAAGTCGCAAGGATGTCGACTTGGGAGAACGGCGTCTTACCTGAAGTTTGCGGCTACTAGCAAGACTAGATGGCGCCTTAAATATTCATCTTTGATCGGGAGCTCTTGAGGTTGTTGTTCAACAACGAAAGACTGCAAAGGGAGGGTTGTAGAAGTTGTCAGGTCGTGCGGCGAGGAGGGAAAAATCGAGAGTAGAAGGGATTCCGAGATGAAAAGAGGAATACGGCAACCCTGTCCCGGAACGAAAGCAACGCGCTAAAATGTTCCATCTTCCTCCCCGCTCTTTACAACCTTAGCGTACTTATCTACGCACTCTCGCGGTTCTCGTCGTCCTCGCCACCAGCCAGGATGGCAATGTCCTCCGGCAAGGGGCCGGTGGCATCACCATCCTCACGGTACTCATCCGTGTCATCCTGGCCCTCCTCCGGATGCTCTGTGGTGAAGTCTCCCAACTCTCAGGTCGGTCTCGGCTTGACGTCCTGGCCAACGATGGAAAATTGATGTGTATATATGTGCTTGTGTGTGCATTAGAGAAAACCCAAATCATATCCTCCAAACATCAAGCTTGAAAGACGCCGTAGCGCCACTGTTGGTAAAAGGGTTGTATTTAAGTGGGCTTACGGGCTTTGGTTAAAGCATCCACAAAAGACAACTTTCCAGGCCATCTCAACCTGGCCTGTGTACCTACCTATTGACTAAGGTGACCTACTTACGGCCGTAGGTCTCCTCATCTCCGCTAATGAGAACCATGGCCACCGTTTCCCCCTTTCCGGCGGTTGCGTTACCGAACTCGGAATATTTAGCTCTTGCCTGGTTGTCCTCCTCGGCTCCGTCCAACTCCTGAAGCTCCTCCCGGGCCTCGGTCGCATTCAAAACGCGAAACGCATCTGCATCCGAAGACGCAGTGTTATCGGGGATGGTGTCGAGAGCTTCCATGAAGCAGATGGGACAGTTCTTTACATCGGTGACTGCCTCTGCCCCGTGGCTGTAATGAATCTGAAGCAGATAGTCAGTATCCTGGCAGCATAGCATGCAGGCTTCAGGACCTGGATGTTCTGCGCCGCCATGTGCGATATGGAATTCGTGAAAAGTCGACATTTCCTCCTTCTGACTTCTACCCGGTGGCTATTCGGCTGCGCGTCTGGTGTTAGCGGACTTATGGCCAGAGGGGTGTCGGTGAATGGGGTTATTAGGTACCTACGTGTAAAGCAAATGGCTCGAGGAGAAGTTGGCAAAGTCAGAGATACCGCTTTTACGAAGCAAAGTGGGTTGGTTGATTGGAAGTCAAGGGGGGGATTTTCCACGATGAAATTCGCTCGTGGTTGTAGGTGGGGAGGGAAGAAATTGACAGTTGAAGGAATTTCGAAATGGAAAGATAAATATGATAGTCCTCTCCCAGAACAACTGTCAAGACGCGCTCCACATATTTTCAGTCGCGTCAAGCCTCATTCTGGATTTTCACGGGTCTGGCAAGGAGTGATTGTGTCTCTGGTGACATGATCAAGGTCCGGATGAAAACTCTCAAGAGATGTACCAAAGTACCATTTTGAGAAGGCAATGCACATTTGGCGGGTGTTTTTGTTTATGATGGAGGCATAGATTTAAGGTTTAGAGACCCTGGGCGGGAGGATAATATGATACGATTTGGGGGATGAAAAAGAAGGACAGTGCCAACAGCTATTGTGGCTTGAGGGGATATATATTCTAGATCTTGGTGTATGCTTCATACCGGCGAGCTACGTCCAAAGTCTAAGTGGTCGTCTTCACGTCATGCGCGCCTTGTCTTATCTTTATCGAACCACCTCACCTGCGGACTCATCGGTTCAGACTGATGCTAGCAATCATCAGTCACATTATGACTTTGGCCATGTCATGATTCATCATGATCGGAGTTCTTGGGATAGTGGCAACCTGTATTTGTTCCAGGACTCTGAGTGAGTGAGATATCCATGCGCTATGTCGCGTCCACAATGCCATTCTCGACCTGTTTGTGTGTTGTTGTCACCATTGTGGTCCCAACCGTCACGTGCCGTCTGGCCATACAAACGCGGTGAAGTGACTCATGCGGGGTGTGACTTCCGTGAAGCTCTTGACCCACTGCTGTGATGGAGAATCTTCAAACATTCGTCGAAAAGCAAACTTTACTTCTCTTCCTTTCCCCGGTTCGAGAGAAGAGACTTCACAATCACCCCTGAAGATGCCCGAACGCAGCCGCAGCCCGACCCCGCCTCACCACCCGATCCATGGCGTCTCGCTCCCTGAAGCACACATCGAGAAAATTGCTGAGATAGTGTTTCCTGGCCGTGAAGCGATAAACATCCGCCAGCTCGAGTCTGGAAAGTCGTTCAACAACCGAATCTACTACCTCGACTTCCCAGGGGAGCTCCAGAACAATCTTGGCTGCGTCCTCAAGGTCAATGGCCGATTCTTCGGCGCAGACAAGATTCAGAACGAAGTCTCGTGTCTGAACATCTTGGGACAATACTGTCCTGACATCCCCTCCCCCAGTGTGGTCGCCTGGTCAGAGGATGGGACCACGGTTGCCATCCCCGGCCATCCACCCGTTCGTCTAGATGAGGATGTGGCACCGAGCAGTCCAGGATGGATTCTGATGACCCGGGTGCCGGGTTCTCCAGTCTCTGACCTCCAACTGAACGACGACGACATGACTTCCATCTGCGAGCAGCTTGCCGACATGGTCGCCCAATGGCGGTTGCGCATTCCTCCCCAGACCTACTGTGGAAATCTCACCTTCCACTCGGGCCCATCCGAGTCGGCGGACATTCGTCTCGACATTGATCCCGAAAACAGCCACGGCTCCCACACCCTCGCGGTTCGCGGCCTTGTGGATGGAGCCATCCGTCTTTCGGAGCCGATCGCCTCGGAGGTCCAGCTCCACCGCATCAGACTTGAAGCCAAGCTTTGCGAGCTAAACACCGACGAGACCTACTCTCCAAACCGTCGCCTGGCTCCCGAGATCTGTGAGTTCATTGAGAAGACGCTCCCTCGGCTGTTCCACGGAGCTCCATCATCCTCATCTTCGAGCTTTGTCTTTACGAGCTACGACCTAGCGCCCCGCAACGTGCTCGTCGTCCGGACAGATAGGAATGCGCCACCCAAAATCTCGGGAATTATCGACTTCGAATTTGCCGGCTTCTTCCCGGAGAAAGAAGAGTTCATGGAGGCCTATGTTGCTGGTCGTAGCGACTGGGGAGAGCCCGGGTATTCTTCCTTTCTCAAGAGGCTCCAGCAGTTGGGAGTCGACACACCACCGATACCAGGCGAAGGATCTGGATCTGTCCAGTCGTGGACTAGGGAGCGCCTCCTTAGCACGATGATAGATAACATCGCTCCGTGGTGGCTCCCTGGGCCGTATGAGGGGGAAGAATTGGCGATAAAGCTGGCGGAATGTCTCCGGGGCGTGGAGACGGCGATGCGCCTGTTGAAGGAGAGGGTTCCGGACGAGATGTCCTAGTAAATTTCCAGTCAGCTCGGAGATATGAGGAAGACTATCACCTTCCCCGCACTGCAGAGTTCGTGTTGGTGCTGTGCCGCATGGTTGCAACGACAAGACTCGGATTTAAGAGACGACACGTTGACCGAAGCTCGACCCGCGCCAGGATGATGCCCATCCCCGATGACATTCCTCCATTTTCCTCACCATAATGGCCAGGTTTCTCCGGCTCTGACATGGAAGACAACTCCAGAATCGAAGCCGGCGGGGAGGAACCCAGGAAGACCCCCGCCGTCCCCGCCATCGACGGGAATAACAGCTTCACCATCACAGGCGTAAAAGTCACCGACGGCCCCGCCCTCGCGGCGAACAACATCCCCGCCTTCTGGGCCTACCCGCACTGGCGCGAAAGCTGGCGCCACCGCACGCTCGAATACCACATCTCACAGGTTGCCCTGCGGTATCCGCGCACTCTGCTGCGGGACCGCGAGAGGGCGAGACACCAGAAGGTGGTCGACTCCAAGACGGGGAAGATTATCGGGTACGCAAGGTGGATGCTCCCCGCGTCGCATGTCACCGTTCAAGCCGGCGGGTTAGACCTAGTGGGTGAAGGTGACGCGGAAGGTGGTACCCCGGCATGGCCTGAAGCGCAGATACCTGCCGTCTCGGCGGACGAGGAAGCCGAGATCTTGCGCGTCGCCGAGACTGCCGTGTGGGATCCTGATGAGGACACGCCGAATCCGGCTTTGGATGAGTTGCGAGAGGTCGAGAAGGAGATATTGACGGGGGAGAAGCCGTACTTGGGTACGTATGTATGGAACTGTTCCATGTCTCTGAGGGGGAAAATTGCTAATGCGGACAGTGCTGGATTACCTCGTCGTCAACACCGCACACCAGCGACGTGGTGTCGGGACTGCCCTGGTTCGCAGCGGATTGAAAGAGGCGGTGAAACTCGGTCTGGATGTCTACGTTCATGCCATGCCGAACGGGATCGGGCTGTACAAGCGGCTTGGGTTTCGAGAGGAGAGGCGGCCGACAAAGAAGGAGGGCAGTTCTGGGAATTGTCTCCTGATTTACGAGCATCACGCTGGTGTGGTAGGTTAGAGTTGGGCTTGGATTTCAGATCTATGGCGTTGGTACCTAGCCATGTTTACATCATTCGGAAACCTTCTTCCCCTCCTCGGCAAGAATCCGCGCAACCTGCAAGTCTTCCAAAGCTGACTTTGTGAAGCTCATTCGAGCAAAAGTTGCATATCCTGTATATCCTTCCCAGCCCCTTTCTCTAGAAGCTTCGTCAACATGTAAACCTCCCCCCTCATTGCTAAGTCCATGAGCGGATGATGTTTCACGGATTTTCGTTTCGTCTGGATGCATATCCGTCGCTCAAACGCATTAGAATTAGTGCCAACCTTCTCCTGTTCGATAGGGACAAGTTCGGACTCCTTTGCATAGAGCCCATTAGTCTCAGGCTCCGATATGACGCGGACCCGAAAACCAACAAAGTGTGGCTCATCAGCGTGACTTGTTGTACAAGGTAGGACGGCGACTTTGCCATGGACCTGGTGGTCTAGCAATCGAACCCCGAGGTGAATCCCCTTGCTGTCGACCGTTATGGCGCTAACAAAGGGGCTAGAAGATGGTAGCGGCATAGACCTGCTGCAGATCGGGTGGACAAAGTCACGCGGGGAAGTCGCGAGGAGGCTGGGCTCCTCGGGTTCGAACTTTGTTGGCAAGGCGGTCCAGGCGAAGATGGTGTGGTCATCCGAAACCTTCATAATCTCCTGCTGTAGCCTGATGAAGGCGCGACTCCCTTCTCCGTACAGCACGGGCATGTTGATATCAAAGATACCCATTAAACAGTACGCCTGGTCCTCGATCCTAGTAGTCTGCCGTCGCGAGGCCCACGCCATTCTCTGCGCAATACTTGCGGTGCTAGGATCGCACCTGCGCAGAACCTCGACGGGGATTTTCGTGATTGCAGATAGCTCGGCCCGCAGGCTTGACTTTGTACCGATTTCGTGCCACGTCTGGTCCAGAAACACGATGATGAAAGGAGCAATAAGCTCTTGGAGCGTCCAGCCCCGTGTGAACCACTTGCTCTCGGCCAAGCTGCCTTCTGGGCCCTCGTGCGGTACATCTGCAAGGTAGGCGAGGCAGACAGTGGATTTTCGGGGTACCACTCGTACATGGAGTTGATGGCCTCGGAGAGCTCAGCGCTGCTGGACTTGTCGATGCAGCATGTGTCGATCCAGACGTAGTCGAAGCCATAGGATGCCGCGATGGTTCGCGTTTCAAGGATTTTGGCATACCCCGCTTTTGACAAAGTGACTGCGTCGGCTTTCTGAGCATCCTGAAACGTGACCTCGTCTTCTCCCCACGTGTGGGAGAGGATGGCGTAGACTGGGGTCCTGCTGTCGTAGAACTCTTCAAATTCGAGCTTGGCCGTTCGGGTTTTCAGTAGCGCATTTTTATCGCAGTTGTATGGCGGAGGAAATAGTATCGTTGCGGATTTTTCAAGGAGCGGGCTGCTTGGGCAGAAATGGCAAAGAATCAGTCACGTGTGGATCCACACGCGCTAAAATGAGGCAGGCACCCCAAGGCACCTATCTCGGGCTCGAGTGCAAAACGTTCAAAAATGCCTTTCGCTCTCTTACCTCGCACTTTGCTTGCGCGTAGCAGAAATTTACGATTGAGACTCTCTCAAACAAGCTTGGGCTTTGCCTTGGGCCTGCCCTTAGAGGAAGTAGATGTGGAAGCAGGGCAATCTGCACGCGAGTTGCAAATTTCCCGAGTGGTGCCAACTTGCCAAGAATGCGGGATCCGAATCTCTGAGCCAAAGGGATAGTGGTCGGTTCCGCACGTGACTGTCCGGAAAGTCCGACAGGTCCGACAGAAGGTTTGCTTGCAACCTACCTAACAGTGGTTAATCATCCGTCCCTAGGATGATGGACAATCCATAGCCGAGTACGCTGCAGGACCGACGTGATGGGTTAGGAGGATCGGACCGGGGCAGAAAGGACACACTAGCGTACGCGGAAAGACTTATATCGTGACTGGACTTATTACTTCAATGTTGTTGTTGCTGAGAGTTCATCTCCGCGGGGGAACATGTTCATGACAGAGTCGGCACCATTGTTAGGGTCCATATCGCCGCCCACAAAAAAACTCAGTCCTCGTTAGGTGAGCCCCTGTCAGGCTGTTCTGCGCCAACAGCCAATTGATGCGTGTTTTCCAACCATCTCTCACTCGACGCTGGAAACTTGGAGGGAATACGCAGCTCAAGAAACCCCCATTCGTGACTAGCGACTGCTCTTGTAGCTTCATTGAAGAGGCTCGAGGACTTGGACGTCGTCAACCAGCGCTTGATTGACCATCCTCCCATCAGAGAGGTTAATGGATTCCAGAGTGTGAAGTAAAAGTCCGAAGAACTGCAGGGTAAGGATGCTTGTTTTCTGGAAGAGAGGATGGGCCCTGATGGCTGGCTACCTACCTAATAAATACAGTGCCTGTGGTCCTTGCCCGCCTTCCATCTTGCCTGGGTGCTCCTTCCCAACCTAACAAGTCTGTAAGGAAAAGCCGGTCTCGCTGTCCAGTGCACACTGTGTGCAGTGCGTAGAAATAGATGATTGTAGGGTTATATACACAAACTGCTTGCACTGGTTCCAAGTCAGACGATAGCGGTGGCGGAAAATAGGTAGGTGTAGCTCAAGAAGACAGGGAAGCCGAAAAGTCGACCTGACCAACAGGAACAACACGTTGTATCCAGAATGCGTACAACCTTGGGGCCAGTGTTACCACGGCCGCGTCCGCCGTGAAACCCTCCAATCGGCACAAAAATATATATTAAACGTGAGTACCAACAGCTCTAGTCCTGCACTTCCTTTCGTCAATCCGATCCCCCACCGTGACATTGCTCGTCGCTGAATCCGACACCAGCGATTTGATTGGCCTGATTGCATCTTGGCTGTCAAGGCTTTTCTGAATAGTTCCGAGCCTTTGAAATCCTTCTGGATCTGTCAGAAGGTCTTATAGCGGGACGGTATCACAGTGTCCCGATTACCGACCAAGGACAGCGTTGATTCTCTGTTTTCTCTTCGACTCCTTTCCGCAGCCATGTCCAGCGCCACTACCGATAACCAGCGCCCGGCCATTGCCACCGTTGACCTATCCCCCTTTTTTGCAAGCGAAGAATCTGCAACCAACACGGCACAGGAACGCCTCGCCGCTGGCAGCGCTTTGGTTCAAGCATGCCACGATCTCGGATTCGTCATCATCAAGGGCCACGGCCTGTCTAAGCAGGAAATCGACGATGCCTTTTCGTGGACCACGAAGCTCTTTGATCTGCCGTTCGAGGAAAAGATGAAGGCGCCGCATCCTCCGGGGAACATGCCGCATCGCGGTTACTCCGGCATCGGCAAGGAGAAGGTCTACTCCGCAGCCGACTTGGGTGAGCAAACAGAGGACGCGGATGTCGCACAGCAGCTGCGCAAGATATCCGACTTCAAGGTATTTTTCCTTCCACCACGAATGTTTCCAGTCTACGTGTCTAATGCGAAGCGAAACGAAAGGAGAGCTACGAAATCGGCAGTGAGCACGACGACCAGCAGCAAAACATCTGGCTTCCCGACGACGTGCTCCCCGAGTTTCGCAGATCTATGACAGCCCTGTACGAGCGACTGGCCGACGTGGCCGGCACCATCCTCGTCGCTTTCGGCGCCGGCCTCGGCTGCGACGAAGACGCCCAGGTGGCCCTGATGCAGCTTTCGTCTCGGCGCCATAGCCAGCTTCGCTTGCTGCACTATCCGCCCATCACGAAGCACAAGCTTCAGACCGAGATGTTTGCGCGTCTGCCCGCGCATACGGACTGGGGGTAATCTTCTCTGTTATTATTCCGGATGGTTATGGAGAGAAGCAGTGAGACAGACGCTGACCGCATCCACACAGAACCTTCACCATTCTTCTCCAGAACAACCAGGGCGGACTCGAGCTTCGCGATCCACACTCGGGAGAGTTCCTGCACGCGGCACCGGAGGAGGGAACCTTGGTGCTCAACATCGGGGATATGCTGCAGCGGTTTACAAACGGTTGGTTCTTTCCATCTCTGGAAGCGTGCCTTGAATAGCTGTATTTACTCGATGCAAACAAACAGATTACTTCATCTCAGCCCTGCATCGAGTATCGGTTCCCGACCCCGAGGCCGTCCCTGACGGTGGGATTGCCGCTCGGTACTCGATCCCCTTCTTTCTTGCGCCGGCGCCCTCGCATGTCATCTCCACCTTGCCGCAGTTCGTCACGGCAGAGGCGCCGGCGAAGTATGAACCTGTCCGGTTTGACGAGTATGGGGCGATCGTCAGCAAGTACCAGTACCAGCAGAACGAGGGCGAGGAGTAGCTGCTATGGTCGGTGCAGTGTAAGACATCATCGTCGGATAAGAAGTTGGGCATGGGGCCGATGTATCGAATTTGTTGTCGGCGTTCGTTGAAGTTTACTTCGATGGTTCAGCTTGGGGAAATATCAAGGGGTCAAGCTTAGGGCAAAGCTGTCGCAAAACCTACCTACCTTAGCTTCCTAGGACTATGAAACGAAAGAGAGGATTGGTTTGCCCAGACTGAGGTGGCCTTATTGGCGAACCCGGGATGCTGACAGCCTTTCATGTCCCTCGAAAATGTGACAAAAGCACCACAACTCAACTTGGTTATATGGGACACTACGAGAGGGAATTGACAAAAACCTGATGTCTCGTACCTGTTTGTCCGACAGCTTCGCTTCCAGACCGCACTCATCCCCTGTCTCAACGCCGTTTCCCCACAATGACAGCTATCCACACAGCTACACAGCCTGCTTCCCATCAACCACACCCTCCTAGCATATGACCAAGACAGGTTCCTTCCCCGTCATTATCGCCTCCAAGATGACTACAATCCACCCGCACCGTCATCCTAAACGCCCTCAAAAAAATCTCATGATAGCAACCAAGTCACCCCACCAGCCATCACCTCGACCCCCGAGTCCTCGACGACAACTTCCTCTCAGAGAACAACCACAACCACAACATGGTCACAACCAGACCGCCCCCGCCCAACAAGCAAACACCGTTCACATCCACATACAAGCAAACCCAAATGACTAACCATCCCAGGAATCAAACCCGACACAGGCAAGAAAGTGATGCATAAAATTCCCACTCGCCAAGCGTTTCAGGCTGTGAAGCAGACGAATACCGCCGCCAAGTCTGACCCACCTCGCCCTCGCCTCGCCCGCGCCGCCTTCATCCACTCCACGAGGTCTCGAACATTCTGAAAGCTGACGGGTGCCTGCCTACCTGGTTACCCATGTCGAAACAGGCGCAGACATTTCTTGACGATCTTGTGCAGAGAACAGATTGTCATCTAGAAAGGGGAGGTAGTTCTAAAACTCAAGGGGATTGGCCGTGGGCAAAGAAATGAGACCAGATATTGCACTAACAGATCCTGCGTTAATATGTACCCCATGATGTTAGCGCTGTATCCTTGCCCAAGTTCGTAAATTCCCAACAGTTCCCAAATGTATCTCACAAGCTGTGCACGAAGCAAGAGTTCATATCTCATTTTACTGTTTTATTTGACATCTATGTCTAGTCGTCGGCATTCGCCACAACGACGTCGTATATACAGGTATGTTTGTATGGCTATGTAGGGGTAACGGCGGGGGCAACGCCCCGGCAGAAATCGAAGAGAAAACAAAACATGCTGTGTGAGGTAAATCGGGTGTGAAAGCCACTGCTCTGGTAATTAATAGAGCGTGGAGAGACCAAGGCTGGTGGTGCAAATCAAGATCCGCGCGGTCATATCCTCGCGACATAACCCTTCTCGACCCGTGCGACGCGGGCCCGGTAGGCCTCGCGGAAGTTGTATCGGTTGTACGTGCCGAATGCGTAGGCTCCGACACCGAGGAGAGTCCACAGGCCGGTAATGATCAGACCAATCGGGAAGATCATGATCTGGACACCTGGAAGGACGAAAGCGGTCGTCCCGTTCTTCAATCGGGCGACCTCATCCTCGACTGCGAGCTCGGCCAACCGGAAGCTGCTCATGACGATCTCTTTCGAGAAGACGCCCGTGACAAAGGCGGCCTCGTTCGACGAGACGTTGGTGCTGACCTGCCGTCCCTGGCCGTTGGTGGCGCTGAGAGTGAGCACCGGCATGACGAGCGCTTGAAGTTCGGCCCTAGAGGGATCGTTAGCGTCAAGGTGTCTCTTCCAAAAGACCGAAGTGCAACTCACATCGTTATGCCTGGGGTAATCTTGTCCTTGTCGATTTGCCCGACGAACAAATACGTCTGGAGGATATCCAAAGTCTCGTTGGGGTTGACTTGTGTTTGCCTCGAGGTAATACCGCCGGCGGCGTTCACCACCGCCGTTGATGCCCTCCCCATGCTGACGGGCGATACGGATGCGCCTCGGTAGCTGAGACCAACCTGAATATTCTCGGGAGGGATGCCCTGGAAATCGCCCGTCGCTTGTCCTAGCCGATATAATCGGAGGTCGGCCTCGAATGCGCCCGTCCGGTTGTCGAGTGCTGGAAGGTTATAGCACACAGCGGTGCCCGAGGGATTGGAGGCTTGTGGCAGCTGCCTGAGCGAATCCACGCAAGCTTTGTTCGCTTCCTGGTCCCAAGCCTCCATGTTGATAGTGCCATCGGGGTTGAGGACAACACCATTTTGTCCGGCCGTTTGTCGGGTCTCGATGTAGCCTCTCGCCAGGATGCTCGACTTTGCGATTTCCTGCAACCTCCGCTCGACGGACGGGCTGTTGCGTGTCATGCCCTCCAGGATGAGCTCCCCAATGCCCGTCGCCTGCGCCCCCGACGCCAGGAGAAAGGCGACGAGTCTCGTTTGCCAAAGCATCTTGATATCGTTTCCACCTCTTCCTAAAGAAGCTCTTCCACCGGTCGTTATCGCCAAGTCATCCGGTAATTATGTCGAATCCGTCCGGCGGTTTGTAGACGTGAACGCTCGCGCAAAGATCGTGTCGATGTCTTCAACTACGAAGACTGAAGGAGAGTTCGAAGTGAAGCGGGGCCTGCCCGATGAAGGGAAGGACGGATGTGCTGACTTCCCGCAGAGAGTGGGCAGGAGAGACAGTGAAAGAAGAGAGGGAGGGTAGAAGGGAAAGGACTGTGGGGGTGTGGCAGAGTAGGTCCAAGTGGATAAGAAACGGCTGGGCACGCTTGAGTGGTAAAATGGAGGGAAAGTTATGCGACGTCGATCAAGATCCCCAAGACCTTGTATATGACATGACAAGCTCGACTTGACGACAGGGGCAGAAGCGAATGATAGGGGAGACTTGTTTTGTTTGATGGGATGAAGGGAGCGTCGGGCCAATCGGGACAAGAGTCACAATGCACCTGCGAACGATTCCCATACTCTCGGCGCTGGAGAGTGGCGCCATTGCTGGTGGATCACCGAGGAGTCGCCATGTTTGTCGACGATGTGGCCGTAGGGAGGGAGGGGAAGGGGTTTCGACCGGGAGTTGACACGGACGATGCGGTGTTCAGGGACCTGGCCAGACTGCGCGTTAGCAAAATCGTCTTATTTTCGGGCGCAGATGTGTTTGGGGCGCCAGAGGTGGGCATGATGCTTCTCTGATCCCCTGGCAAAATGCCAGCTCTGGTGTAGCGCAGGGTCATGGCATTGTCAGATCGCCCGACGATGTGACACTTGCAGTCGGAGAGTGTCCGAGACGCGTCCAGGAGTTGAAGCGACGTCTGTTCCACCATGGCTGCGACTGGTCAGGGGGTGTGGGGCCCCACCCGTTAGGCCAGCGAGTCGCCGTTCGAGTTGCGCAAAATGGTCATTGTCTCCAAAACACGCAAATCTGCTGCGATCAACGACAGCGAGTAGATGACAGAACAGCAAATATGTTGCACATGATCGTATATTTTTCTTTCGTCGCCGCGCGATGTGTCTTTCAAGCAATTTCACGATTCGACAGGAAATTCTGGGCTCAACACCTCTTAACATTTGCACGACAGGGGCAGACCCCCGGCAAGGATCTAGTTAGCCACAGGGCCCCGCAACCGTGCCTGCGTTAGCGCCACTTCCGAGCAAAACCCCACGTTGAAGGGGAGGCAAGCCACATCTACCCCACCATGGATGGCGGGGGCGACATGGACTCGAGACAGGAGAAGCAACTCCGTGTCCCAGCGCCAGGGTTTGACTTTGACCGCCCTTTTTGGGGCAATGCACCCCTTTCCAAACGCTTCTGGTCAAGATGTTCGGTCTCTTCAGGAGGTCTGTAAAATATCGCGATTGTTTGCGTTCGAATGTTGACATGGAGATACGGCCAAAGAGGTTTGTGGATTGTCACCCCGCGCTCCCGGAAACAACATCCTCTTGTCCCGAATTGAATCTCCCCATCATTCGTCCACGCACCGGGCCGGCGCTCTCGGCCTGCATGGCGTACTTCTTTTTATAAATAAGGTCGTTCCCATGTCGTGCGTCCGGCGCTTTTTTGACGCAGGTACAGATTTTCGGCGAAATCCACTGGACAAGGACCCAGTTTTCGGCCGTGGCGCTTGCGTTCCCGCCCACCCCACCCCTGGGCCTCGATTTGTGGTCGACTTTCGCATTCAGATCATGGCAAAGCGAGAAACCGCCTACCGCTGAGCACATGTGGAACGTGTGGCGTTCTCTGGACGTAACGGCTGGTATAATTAGGTCAGCGGCGATAAGTCGAGTTTTCGTGCAAAACATTTGCGCGTGGGCGTCTCGCGACACAGTTTGATGTCGAGACCCGGGGCCATCACATGTTTCGAGGCAAAAGCCATGGAAGTTGGAACTACCAGCAACTCCACTCACAATGCGAACGGTACGAGTAGATGCCTTGACAGGGATACATGCTCGTCTTGGTGTCTTCCATCCGGCGCTAACAGAATCTTGACGCCCTCTAACCACACTATGGGGAGGGATGACAACCGCCGGCATACCGTAGTTTCTTGTGACGCAGTTACCAAAGCATCATCGACGCGCGCCTCTTCTTGGTAACCCGGTGGCAAAGAAAGACAGAAAGGTGATCGAGTTGTAAGACGAATCTAACGATCCTTGTCTGCCCTCGTTTGGCTCAAAGCAAGTGAGACCAACGTATATTTTTCTGGATTCTAACCGACCGGCAGAAGTTTAGTTACAAATAAGTAGCCCAGTCCTTCAGATGAGCATCTTGAGGGATATAAGAACATGAGTACCAGGCTAGGCTAAACGCAAAGGTTTGAAAGAAAAGAACAACGGAGAACACAGCGCTCCACTGTTCGAAGCCCTCCCGGCCTGCCTCTATCCCCAAGAGTTGCCGTTGAAGAACACTAGATCGCTGACATAGAAACCTGACGAAAACCCCAGACATGATACTCACAGAAGCCCAGAGAAGAGACGAAAATATCCAATGTGTATAATGCTTCCAAGGGATATGAGGCAAGAGAAGATTATCCAAGGTCCAAATGAGCAGGCCACATTGAATGGCAATGGCGAAACATCCACACAGCTGCTCAGTGGTGTGATGGATCGGGTGGATTGATTGGAAAGAAAAACGATTCCGCCCCGGCCACATAATCTCTCCCGCTGTACTTTCAGATTCCAACAAGGAGCCAATAGAAGGAAGAAGCCAACAAACCTCTAACAGCAGGAATGAGAGCAGATAGCAACAACCCCATGTAAGACTCCAAGGCAACCCTTGTACGCCAAATAATTTTGCTACTTGATATCCGGCTGGCAACACAATCAAGGCCCATCTCATGAGGGGCTGCTTCTCCAGGGACTGAAACTCGGTAAGCACTTCAGCGTTGTCGAAGTGAGCACTTAGGATGTCCTGTGCGGCCGCCTTCAGCGAACGGACTCGGACGGCGCGGACTATGATGCGCAGAAATAAAACAGCCGAATTGACAGCACATATGACCGGTGAGCTCCGGAGCCACGAGCGCAAATGCGAGGGGAACCCGCATACTCGTCCACCAGGCTGAGTCATGGCTGTGAATGCAGCGAAAAGAAGGGCGAAGTAGACAGTAGTCCATGGAACTTATCCCAGAACTTGTCAGCAAAAGAACAGTCGCAAGCCAAAAGTTCAACCCTGCCTACCGGACATTGCGTCTTGCGCCTTGACGGCACGTTCGAGGACGCGGGTCAGATAATCGACGCGCGTTTTAGCTGCTTGATTCTCGGTGTCGAGCCGCCTCAAATTCCGCCTCAAGTCATCGAGATTGTCGACTGCGTCCATTTCGTACACCTAACGCTGGATAAGAGGCATGTGGCGTTTTGACAGCAGAGCGAGGCGTGATGGATAGGTCTCTGATGAAGACATTTGACTGAGGTTCTGCGAAAGAAAGGCTGGCTTGATTGTGAGGGGAAGTCCACATGACGGCGGAGGAAATGTTGGAGATGCCCTCACTGTTTCACGTGCGAACCCACGTGATTACTCCGGCTGTTTCGTCGTCGTTTCGGGGACTCGAGACAAAACGGGGAGCCTAGATTATTAGACAGAATACGGCATTTGCGACATATTTCTGAGAAAGGACGTTGGAGGGGCTTCCACGGCGGATACTAGTAACTCTTGTCGGCAACGATGGGACTTATGAATCGTCCGGCGAACGAGGTCGTTATTCGTGGTTATGTTGATCTGACAACTTCGGAAATGGCCAAACGGATGAAAAGGGAAACAACGTTTTTTAAGTTTCCCGACTTGGTTGAAGAGGAGTTGCTGGGAGATGATACCCAGGTGTGTTGTGTTCCCGTCATCGTTGAGAATCACGACTACTGGTCGCCACTACTGTGCGCAGGTGATCGGACGGGCGCCAAGTCGTCCCAAAGTGGTGAGGGCCTTGCGTGGTGGAAGGGTGAATATTCGACTTTGACATTGGTGTAAAAGTTAGGCGTTCCAGCCAAGGGAGGATACCATGACAACTCACCGCGGACACATCCGGGCTTGACGGGCTAAGTCACCAACAATGAAATGCGATTTTTGCGTACTCATGGCTGTTTCCCAATACCAGACCGGTGCGACACGGACATATTGTGTCAAGCAAATGCACTCAAGCACCATTGATCATTTCGGCAACAACCCACGTTCTCGTAAACTGGGCTCGCCTTTTGTTCTCCCCCTTCCACGTCTTCCTCGGACATATCACCACCATCCTGAGTGTCTTTGATCTTTCCGATAGTTTACCTTACCCACATAAAAATCTCACCCACAATGACCGTCCCAAGAGTCTGCCCGTTTGCTCACGGGATACAATACCTATCGATACTGCACCAACACCAACAACTTTCCCACTCAGCACCGTCCTACATCACAATGACGTCGCTTCCACATGTTTAATAACATATTTCAGCTTCTCATGTCGGCAAGTTGCAATAGAGGCTGAGGGGTCACCCTCACATGCCATCACCGCACATCCCAACACCAAAAGTCCCCCAAAACACACCACCCGGAATTAGGCAAAACGCATGCACCACCCTAACGTGACCCGTGGAGGCCGTTCCACCGCAGCAAACATGCGCTCCATAATTACCGACACGGGAACCCGGAGAATTTTAGTAGATGAACTGCGTACATTGATTCGTCCGCCACTGCCCATCTTCCCACAGACCGGGCAAATCACAACGGGCCCGGATAAACAACCCCCTTTTCATCCCCAGAGATCAGCCAACCCATACTTTTTGATTCTTTCTATCAATCTCCTTCCGCAACGGGACCCACATCCAACAAAAGACATGGAAGCCATGTTCGGACAAAGTTTATCACCCTCCCATGAACCCCGTGGGGATTTGCGCCACATCCCCCATACCGAGATGACAAGGACAAAAAGATCTTGAGGGGGTGGTGATCCATCCCATCCGTCCCTGTGGTGTCGATCCCCGCGGGACATTTTTTTTTTCTTTTCCAGTTGATTGCGCCAGCATTCACAAACGGATTATAGCTCGCACACATACCTACCTCCCGTCCTTATAATAGAACCCGTCATATTCATCGCCCACCAAAATTTTCGTGGGGTAGGGAGAACAAGCACATTATATCATCCAGCGCGCCGAGAGACGGGTGACGGGTGTGACGGGCCAACCAGCCTGGGAAGCTTGTTTTTCTCGAATCTTGGTTTCCTGACCCCCTTCTTCTTTTTTTTTTCTCGCAACCCGTCTCGTCCGCTGTTTGTCCCCCCCGGATCGGATCGGATGACGATGCCTCGACCGGGTATCGCTCGACAATAATAATAACAACAAGACGAGCTATGATAACAAAAATGCGGCGCTCCTTCGTCGCCCTCCTCCTCCCGGCACTGGGACTCCTCGGGGGGATAACCTCGGCCGCCGACATCTGCACAGTTTTCGTCGCCGCCCGCGCAGGCGACACCTGCGCCTCCCTCGCCGACGCGGCGAGCATAACCGTCTCGCAGTTCCTCCGCGCCAACCCTGCCGTGACATCCTGCACCATCCTGTCGTCGGGGACCCGCTACTGCGTCGACCCGAACTACAACGCCGTCCCGGCTAGTCCTGCGGCGCCCGTCGCCTCGTCCCCCCCTCCCTCGTCCCCATCATCAGGAAGCGGAGGACTGCAGGTTACCACAGACGGCCAGTGCGGCAACGGGTATACCTGTCTCGGCTCGGCCTTTGGCGATTGCTGCTCCGCCCACGGCTGGTGCGGGAGCACAACGGACCACTGCGGCGCGACGTGCCAATCCTCGTTCGGGAAATGCAATGGTGGGGGCGGTGGATCAAATCCAAGCCAGCCTGTCTCGGCTGTGGTCCCAACAGGAGGGGGGAATGCCGCGGCCACGACGACGGTCTATGTAACCACTACTCGTCTCGTTTCAGTGACGGCGGGTGTCGCGACAGCGACGCAGATTGTCAGACAGACGGTGCCGGTGACGGTCACGGTCGGAGGAGGCGGAGGGAATAACGGCGTGGCGACGACGACGTCGACGGTTTTGGTCACGTCTACGCATAGCAGTTTGGTGTTTATCAGCTCGACTGTGACGACGATCAAGACTGTCACGATTACGGATGCGAAGCAGTGTCGGACTGCGCAGGCGACGCCGCTTCCAAGGGCTAGGGCGGCGGTGAGGGATGTAGGGCTGGAGGAGAGGGAGGAGGTGTTGCAGCCTGGGGCTGTGAACGATTGTATGTGATGTGCTACTTGGGATATGATTTGGGGTGGATTGTGCTGACGAGAGTACCTAGGTCGGACGTTTTACAAGGTTACTGGGGAGGATAGTTGCGAGAAGATTGTTGAGAGGCATAATGGGGCTTTTGAGTTGTCGCAGCTGTGAGTGGATCCCTCTAGGGACATGAAATAGGGGGCCGGCATGCTGACATTTGGCTAGATATTCATGGAACCGACATCTAAGCGTAGGAACCCTAACAGATGAGCTGGGAGTAATTTCTATCGAGTTGCTAACATGGTTGATAGGATGACTGCCAAGGACTTTGGCTCGATCATTGGGTCTGTGTCGGTGTCTGAATAGGGTTGGCGAGCAGGTAGGGGGTCTAGCGAGGAGCAAGATCGGTACCCAGGTAGTTTATACCAATGGAAGTTGGCATCACAGGATTTTTTTAACCAAGAATACGACTGAAACTTGGGTAGCGATGTCTCCCGGTCATTCGCGTGCGATATCGCGTGATCCGACATTAAAGCCCATCTTGAGAGGCCCTGTGCCGGTGAGAATACCTGGCGGCCCAGATGCCCCGTCCTTTCAAAGATAGGCGTCTACCCGCGCGCGCCAGCTTAGTCTTTGTATGTCCACCACAAAGAGAACCCAACATCGGTACCTACCTAGCTCCCTACCCTAGAAAACGAACCACCGTCCTGGTCACCCACGCCGCGTAATCTTCAACCAAAAATCGTCCGTCACCCAAAGCGCAGCATTCCGGATCGCCATGGGCTTGAGCGGGTTGACCACCGAAAACTCGTACCGTCGAAGCAGCTAGCACCTCACTGTCAGCAACGACAACCAACTCGGCCAGAAAACACGTACCTCAACAAAGATCTTGTTAAGCTCCATCAGAGCCATCTGCTTACCCAAACACAGGTACTTGCCATACCCAAAAACGAGCTCCTGCGTGCCAATCATATTGTTCAGCTGGTCCTTGTCGGCCGTTAGCCACCGCTCCGGACGGAACGAATCGGCATCCGCCCCAAAGATCTTCCTGCTGTGTTGCATCCCCCACAAGTTCTGACCGACCTGTGTCCCCTCGGGGAGAAAGTACCCGTGGATCGTATCCCCACCCTTGGGAACGGCCTTGTACACCACCCCGACCGCAGGCGGGAAGACCCGCAGCCCTTCCCGGATCACAGCTTGCAAGTACGGGAGAGCAAGCGCCTCGGCGTTGCTAATCGGCGAGCTGATCTTGCCCGACGCAATCCCCTCGTCGATCTCGGCAAGCAGCTTCCGCAGCGCCGGCGGCGTGTTGATCAGATACAGCAGCGTCATGCGCATGGCCGTCGCCGTGGTATCGGAACCGCCGAGGATCTGGATGCACGTTTCCTGGATGATCTCGTCGCGCGTGAGCCCGTGGTTGATGAAGGACTGGACGATGTCGCGATGCTGTTTCGCACCCGGGCGCATGCGCTCGTCTACCAGCTTTTCGGCAAATCTGCTGTGTGATCAGCTGGGTGATCCATGGACATAATACTCGTTCCAATACCTACCCCATCATCATGCCGATCCCGTACTTGTCCATGGACGTCGGGGCGAGCTTGTTCAGCGGCCAGCGCTGGATCCACTTGTACAGCCCGGGGATGACCAGAATGGAGGTGAACACGGGAATGGTCAGGGACGTGTAGTGGATGTACTGGAAGACGTCTTCGTCCTTCTCGAGGTGGCCAAACGGTTTCGAGTGGGCCACGTCCGAGATGGTGTCGAGGGTGAAGAACTGCGCCCGGTGCGCGAACTCGATGGGATTTGCCTCGGTGTCGGTCGAGATGTACTTCCTCTCGATCAGATCGACGAGTGCTTTGACCATGTCGTCGACGGCGGGCTCGAAGCCGCCGTTATCCAGCCCGCTGTACTGCACTGTTTAGCGCCCTCACATGAGACACGGAAAGGATACGTACGCCGGGTGAAACCTTCTTCTTGAGAGCGGTGTGAGCCGCGTCGTCGATGATAGAAAAGCTGTGGTGTTTCCCGGGGCTGACGCAGGCGGCTTCATAGTATTCGCCCCTGGTGTATGGGGAGCGCACCGCGCTACACCTCCGCAGCGTCTCGGGGTCGGAAAACATGACCTCGTTGGGTCCAATGCGGACAAGAGGCCCGTACTTCTCGGCAATTTCGTTGTAGTAGACATGACATTCGCCCTCGAGACATCTTTTCAGCTGGATGAGGGACGTGAGGCTCTCGAGGAAGGGGCCGGGAACGTGGCGAAGACGGTACCAAGACAGGAAATACCGAGTGGTGATGGCGGTGGCCACCAGGGATGCCAGGACTAAGAAGGTCGCCATGGCGGAACGGACAAGACTGGATATGTTTTGGAACTGAGATCATGGAATTGGAGAGGTTGATGAGGTGTTTGATGCGGGGCCCGAGGCGCGGGTCATGATAAGCCAGGGAGGGCCTTTATTGGCTGACGTCCAGCCCCTTTCCGCCTCGGACACCGAAGCGTTTGCATCATGCAGGCCGACAGTTGCTGAGTTGGGATTTAACTGTGGTGGCTTCTATTGCTGAGTATCGCCTGGAAAATGCAACAACGCGACCCTAGATGAATTCCACAGTTGCTTGAGATCACTGTGACCATAGGCCCGGGTGTCGAACAAAGAAGACATTATGCTACTATGTAATTTGTGGGCGTGGGATCTCCCTTTCCCTGGCCGTCATTCGTCTTGATTGGCGATTGGCGATGAGGCTAATCGACGTTTGTGCGTGTTTTGGGAAGGCATGAACAACCAGGCAGCCCTGCGCAGTTCCCCGTTGCGCCCAATATTGGGAGTGGTTATGCCGACACTGGTTGGGATCGAGGCGCAAACGGGAAGGAGCGATGCGGCGAGAATTGTGTGTCGACTCTGCCTCGACGGGGAAACTACCTCCTGCGCTCTGATGAGAAACAGACACTCTTTCCTTGGTTCGATTTGATACAGACTTCCATGATCACACGGTTGTTCTTGAAGCATCCCACGCATTATTCTGTCGGCCCCGCCCAAATACCACTGCTTGCCATGGGCCTCGCGCTGGCCAGGCTCATCTGCTTCGGTCTCTTCGTGCCTCTTTGGATCCCCGTCGCCGCAGCGGTAGGTGAATGCCGTGCGCGCAGTCTCGAGCTTTCTAACCTATTGCTAGTATCCCGGGCACGAATCGACCGATTCCCCGCCGATCCTGGACGGCTACGACAGCGATGATGTGCAATGGGAAATTGCTCTTGCCGACCAACTCCTCGACAACAGCACCCAGAGAGTCATCGCTCGGTCCAATGCCACCCATTCGGATCCTGTCCACGACATCGAGCACTAGGCGGTTCCCGCGGTGGACGACACCGTTGGTTTTTACTTGCAGGCCCCCGATTGGTGGAAGCCCCCTCCTACAGCCGTAGAGAAGTGCTTCGAAGCACACCATGCGCCGCTCAGACGTGTCAAGCAGGGTATTGAATACATCCGTCAGAAGCATGGTAAAGTCTACCTCCCCAACCGGAAAGACTGTTCTCGGGTCAGCTGTAGCTGGAAATCCGCCATCTTCTTGTGCAACGAGGTGGGTTGGCAACCTTACCCACATGCATGGCAAAGGGAACTAGTCTGACCCGAGGATAGGCCATTCCAAACGGCGCATATTTAAAGAGCTGGGAACTGGTCGCCAAAGCGGCGGAGGCGCTCGTGAACGACTGCAGTTGTAGGTGCTGGATCGGGCCGCGCTGCGGCATCAAGCAGATCGGGATATCCGGCCAGTATTTCTTCTACAAAGGCTGGAGCGTCATTGTACGCAGAGACACGACTTGTTGAGGGGGCGTGGGGATGAGTAACCTGGGCGGCGTAGGCACTACACAGTAGCTTCAGACAACAGTAATACGGTACACTTATCTAGCAACCCGCAGTTCTTGGAGACAACGCAGTGCGGTTGTTGCTAGATTTTTCAAGGCCGTTGCAAGAGGAATTGAACGATTATTCCAGTTCATTGGTCAAAGTTAACACTACATTGCAGTCCTTTGCCAATCGAAGCGCCATTATCAACGGCAAAAAGCACGCTCAGCATTTGAACTGTCGCGGGTGAGTTGTGGATTTCCAAAGTCGGGCGATCGGCTGGGACACTTACAACTTTCGGCCCTGGGACGACATAATTGTTGAGGTTTCCGCTGTAGATCTGCAAGGACTGTTAATGGCTGTTTCCGGTGTCAGATTCATCGTTCTACCCACATTCACCGTGTATCCAGGATCGGTAGATTTAAAGGCACCCGGAATCAGGGCAGTCGGAGACGGGGTGGTGCTTCCGCCATTGGTGATCTTGACCTGAGCGCAGCTGATGTAGAACTGCGGCGCCGCGCCGGGGTTGTGGAGTCCGAGCTGTTGGATGCGAAGGAGGTACTCGCCATCTGGGATGCACTTTGGGATAGTCGACGAGTAGGAGTCTGTCAATGCTGTTAGCTGCTCTGTACACCGAATTGCAGGAATAGACAAGGGACGGCTCACTCTTGAGTGTCCAACTAGATCCGACCGGACCTGCGGTTTGTTAGCGCCAGCCATGGTGACGGTGCATCAAGAGATGGATTACGTACCCCAGTCGAAGATCTTGAACCATGGACCGCTACCGTCGTAGTCGGCTACCGAGCCCGGCGCTTTTGACATGTACCTTTTCGTCCCGTCAGCCTTTATTGTCTACCGGGATGTCTGGGCGAGATCGACGGACAAGGAAGTGGGACCAGCATGGTACACGGCCGTGTCGAGGTAAAAGGTAAAGTCGTCGCCCGCCTTCATCGTCAGAGTCTTGGTCCCGTTGCTGACGAGCCCGCCGACATTGCATCGCAAGTCCGTTGACGCCAAGTCCGTCACTGGCCCATTCTGGAGCCACGAAGGGTTCGTGTTCTTGCGGATGTAGTCCCATAGCGCGTACTTGGTACTTCCCGTGCCGAACTGTTGGAAGATGTAGTGTGCCGAGACAGTCTCAGCTCCCAGCACGGCTGCGGCGACGATGGCGGTGACCTTCATGGTGGTTATGAACTCTCAAGATGCCAAGAACGACAAGGGACGGCACGAACTCCGCTTCGGTACGGGTTGTAAGCGGGCACGGTACGGCAGTTAAGGCGGAGGATGAGCAGACAGAAGGCGAGCGGGCCGCGACGGGGCCCTATTTAACACTTGCAGACTGCATGAATACGTGCGAGTCCAGATGCCAGGTTTCGAACGGACTTGCGACGTGGGGTACAGAAAGACAAGAAGTTCGGAGTGACGGTTCCGAGTGGTCGATGAGATTGGAGTGCAATATACATTATCCGGCAGTTGTGCTGTACTTCAATATCCCACTGCAACTCGACGGCGGATGACGAGCCCGGCACGCCGTCAGCGGCCATGGGATCCCGGGTGCGTTACCTCTCAGATATTACACCTCACCAGGAGTGTGTCCGGTTGGGCAACCGGGTGGAATACCGGCGACACCCAGAGTGACCCAGATGAGCCCGGCGAGTAGTCTCGTTCGTCATGTGGAGTGCATTAGCGAACTGATCTCCCCGGATTTTGGAGGACAGAATCCCAGGTTGTTTCCGTCTCGGCCGCTTGGCGATCTGAAGTTCGGCGCCGACCCCGGCGACCGTTGTGGGAGTTTGCATGGGATGAAAAGAAAGCGCCCGCGTCTTTATTACTCGCGTACGCCATGCAACCGTTAGGCACAGTCGCAACGCTCTAAACTCTGTGTTATATAGGACTAATCTGGGCACACGAAATTTCTTTTTTTGTACCTCGCCTACCTAGAAACGTAACGCCACTTGCCGAGCTGTAAAACGTCCAGATCAACTCCTTTTCGCCTTCGTTCTGTTCCTAACCTCAAGCCGCCACAGCCACCGCCTGCTCCAACACCCTTTCCGGCATCTGGACAGTCCCTGTATGCACTCCCAGCTCCTTCTCCAACACCTCAAAGTGCAAATCCTCCTGCAGCGCCGCGCCCTCGGGCAATTCGTGGTGTGGAAACGGTCGTTCCTCGCCCGTCTTTTTGTAACCGCGACGCATGTACCAAGCGATAAGCTCCTTGCGCGTCCAAATCACACTCATCTCCATCTTCTTGATGCCCCATTGCTTGCGACAGTAGTCCTCGGCGTGGGCGAGAACCTGGCGACCGAGACCGCCGGCCTGTCGGCGCGGGTCGACGGCAAACATGCCGAAGTAGGCCACGTCGGAGTTGAGCTTGAGGACTTCGCAGCAGCCGACGAGGACGCCTCGGGCATCGGTCGCCATCAGGACGGCGCTGTTGGGCTTGGTGATTTTCTCGGTGATGCCCTGGACGTCGATGCGATCTCCGGTCAACAAATCGGCTTCTGTGGTCCATCCTTGTCGACTTGACTCTCCTCGGTACGCCGACTGCACCAGGGGCTGGATGATGGCGGCATCTTCTGGCGTCGCGACGCGGAACTGGAGTGCTGCGGTGGCCATGGCGGTCTTTCGGTGGGCGGTTTGCGAGATTAAAATGCCGATTGAGTTTGACGGCGGGAATCTCGAAACCTTATATCCTGGAAGGAGCGACGCGACGGTGGAACTCAGTGGCAAATTCAAGGGGGCAGACGGGTGGGGCCGGCGCCGAGTATGGGCCGATGCCGGTTCATTTTTGGTCGGCATGTCAACTCAGCGCCCTGCGTTTGACATTTCGGTTGCTCCGTTCTTCACGTCTTCCGTCGCTGCGCCGCTTTGCAGACATTTCCTCGGCTGCCGGCATGTCCGACAGCTCGGCCGAAGCCCAGCACCGATATTCGATCACGTTCTGTCGTCCAATTGCTCAGCCAAGGGAATAGACCATTTTTATTTTCCCCATGGGTAAGTAAATCGTCCTTTCAGGGCACAAAGATCTCCCGAACACAACACCGCTGCCGTTGACGGATGTGCATCATCTAGGTACAAGTACATGTGCAATGCTCCCCTCGACCCCCCGCTAATACAAGAAAAAGTCAGCCTCTTTTTTCACCAAGTCCAATGATATGACATCTATCCACGCCATCAACACGACAAAGGTAATGTTTATCGTGACGGCAAGTATTTGACGATGTCGCGGTTGCAGCACGCCCGATCTTAGCGCATCAAATTTCACTGCAGAGAACCGCTCTTCCGCCGTCAGGGGTCTTTCTAAGAAACAAAACTAGGTAGTGCATGAGATCCCCCGCTAATGTTCCAGCTTGTTAAATCTTCAGGAAAATGGTAGCCTTGAAGCATGATGTTGAGATATTTGAGAGATATGCTCCTTGCTCAATTTGCCCCCGATGATATCTGAACTCGGGCCCCGAAGAAGGTCTGGGAATCCATACCACTGACGACTCGAGGCACACACGCTGACCGCAGCGATGGAGGATGTCAATTCCGCAAAGGGAAAGGGGCCAAGATCCTCACTCTCACCACTGTCGTCCACAGCATCAACGAAGATGCGCGTGGCCGGTGTTTCGCTCGCATTCGCAATCTCATTTAAGAAGGATCGAAGGTCTTGCACCTACCACTCGAACTGTTGCAGTATCTGCCCTCCGGGCATCGGGATCCCCTCACCCACACCGCACGCCTTTCGGGGTTTTCAGCCAGTTATGGTACATTGGATGATCCAGCAACCATTCGCATGTCCCGGAAGACCGTGATCCTCCGAGATTTCTGATGCGTCTGCAGGTTTGCAAGCTGGGATAGTCGGGGGTCTCGACGATCGCACCACGCTCTTCCTGCACCGCTGGTGTCGGCATGGGGGCCTTCTTTGGAAGGGGCTTCTCTGGAAAGTCACCATGTCCCCTCTCGAACGGCCAGCACCACTATCCAGTAAGAACACCAGACGACAGAGCCCGCGGAGTCTTTTTGGGGCTGGTGCTTCGCTTGTTGTCATTACCTACGAGGAAGGCCTGCGGTTCGTCAATGTTCCGGTCCCATGGGCACTCCGTGAATGCGAAATACCCTACTGACCACTGCCTTTGGAGCTTGTTCATCCGCCAGCTTCGCTGATCCGGCCTTCGTGCGGGGTCGCAGTCTGGTTTTGGTCCGGGACCCTGTTTTTGGAAGTCGGGCCACAAACCTGAGCCAGTTAGGCCAGGAACACATGTAACTGTCACACACGGCCATGGGTGATTGGCCGAAATCCACCACCAGTGGACTGAAGACACCCAGTAGCCGACCGCCACAGGTCCCAGGCTCTAAGAGAGGCGCGTTAAGTGCGGCAGCTGGCCCTATGTTTCAGATGATGGAGGGTTGAAGCTGAGGACCCAAAGGGCCTGTCTTCCATCCTGCTTCAAAACCCTTGACCTTTCTTGGACACCGTCAAGGAGTGAGCGCTTTCCATCCTCAACTCCATCGAGCCCGAGAAAAAGATATCTGGAGAATTTTTCTGAGACAACCATTCAAAGGACGTTCCCCTCTTCGCAACCCAGCACACGTAGCCGCTACAAACCAATTTTAGCTGGTCATCCTGCCAGACGTCAATCCGTTCAGCACAACTTGTCGCCTCGATCGCGACATCGCCAAACACCGCCATGCACCTCCTCAACGTGCGAACACGAAGAATCGAAGAGTTCTACGGAAAGACGATCCCAAAATACGCAATCCTGTCGCACACATGGGGGCGCCACGAGATCTCATTCCAGGCGATGCAATCGTATGGCGCCCGGTACAAACGATGGCCGCGAAAACTCTCGGGCCTCTGTATGCAGGCTGCGGCCGATGGCATCGACTATGTCTGGATCGATACGTGCTGCATAAACAAGAAAGACCTCGTCGAGCTCAGCGAGTCTATCAACTCCATGTTCACCTGGTACCAAAAAGCCACCGTGTGCTACGTCTACCTCGCCGACGTCCAGCTCGAGTCCGGAGGGAAAACTGGCACGAACTGGCGTGCCTTTCGCCGAAGCCGCTGGTTCACGAGGGGCTGGACCCTGCAAGAGCTGCTCGCTCCCGACCAAATGAAGTTCTACGACTCCGAGTGGACCTTCTTCGGTACCAAACGCGAGCTTTCGGCCAAACTGCAAGCCATCACCAATATACCGCGGAGCTTCATCCTCGGCGCGACACCCGTGAGCGAAGCCAGCGTGGCCCAGCGCTTCTCGTGGGTCGCCAGCCGCGAGACCACCCGGGTCGAAGACATGGCCTACTGTCTGCTGGGGCTCTTCAACGTCAACATGCCCATGATCTACGGCGAGGGTGAAAAGGCCTTTGTGCGTCTGCAGCACGAGATTATGAAGGTCCATAGGGATCAGTCCATCCTGGCCTGGGGTTTCGACGTGGACGATGAAGGCAATCTCCGCACCAACCTCCAACAAAACCAAACCGAGGTCCTTGCCACACGCCCACAGCAGTTCCGCCACTGCGGCAGGCTCGTCAAGAGCCAGAATTTCCGGTCCCAGAACACCTTCGAGTGGCTGACGGGCACCCTGAAACTCCAGCTCACCCTATACACCGACCCCGACGACGGGGAAGCGTACGGACTGCTCAACTGCGGCCACGAGGCGACCCTGGACAAGGTTGTGGGATTGGCCCTCGTTAAGCTGCCTGCCGAGGGATCTGACTGCTACACCCGTAAACCAGGGAGCTCCCCGAAACTCGTCAGTTACCGCCAGCACAGCGCTGCCAACATGCTGCAGCCGCAGGTGGTCCAGCTGATGGGCTCAGCGCCGCGGAACCCCCATAACATCCAGTCGTGGATCTATCTAGAGGAGCCTGTGGTCCCCTTCGAAAAATACTCCTTCTCTCTGACCCAGGTCCTGCCGGCAGCTGCGTGGAAGCAACATCGCGATATGATCGACACCTCGGTCACGTCTGAACCCATTGCGGTATCTGAACCTCCCCCCGAACCAAAGTCCGGATCCGCGTCCGAGCCCGAGCCCAAGCCCGAGCCCGAGCCCGAGCCTGACCCTGAGCCCGGCGCCATTACCGTTGCCGATCAAGGCACCAGGGAGGTGAATAAACCCGGCACTAATAACCGCGAGTCTGTCTTCTACCTCCGGTACCGGTATACGCAATACGGCTCCTCTGCGCAGCCCGAAGACGACTTTGTCGTGCGCGTGGAACTTGACCGGGCGCATCGACCAAAACCGATGTCGAGAGTTTCGGTGAACCGCGTACCGCGGAAGCTGGAGCTGCAAGATTATGTGCGCACCGCGGCCGAGTTCGACGCCGAGGAATTGCACCAGTACACCGACCGGGCGGAGAGCGACGAACTCGTCGTGGCGGTACACCTGTGGCTGCGGCCCATGGCCGGCCAGCCCGTCTTTGTGCTCGAGCTCTCAGCCGGTGAGCGGTCTGGACACGAGCCGAACCGGGATCAACTGCTGTGGCAGCTGACGGGGTTGCATCCGGCGTTGCGGTTGCCGCATTATGAGTCGGAGACCGCTGGCCTGGGCGATTTGGTGGTAGGGTGCTGTGTAGTGGGGACGATAACGTTTCTGCCTCCGTGGTTAGTATGGAAGCTCTGGCTGGTGTGGAGGGTCTGTGCTGGCCTCGGGAGTCTCGCCCTCGGTGAAGGATCTTCCTGGGTTACCATGCTTTTCCTCATGCCCATTTGGTGGCTTCTCAGGTTATTATGGTTTTTAGTCAGGGCGGCATGGTTTCTGGCCATGTTAACCGTGCTTTTGTACCTGCCCTTCGCGGTCTATAGGTCTGGGGGGATGCTTGTCAGGCGTTTTGTCGCCGAGTTTTGGCAGCTATGAGCCGTAGCCAGTTTTTGTATAGCTCTTCGCCCATCATGTCACGGGTATGCCAGCGCCCTAGTCAGCTGAGAGTAGGCTGTCGAAAAACGCACGTTCTGGGGCCATGCAGGTTGAAGTACCCGTGGAGTTCAAGGTGTCTCTCCACATTGAATGAGATGCATTTCCAAGCGCCCGAGGCCGTCGAGCACAGCACACCACATCCAGAAGATATGGGGCGTGGGCGGAGCTGAGCCGTGACGAGAATTAGAGACCTGTAGGCACGATAACCGAAGACAAAAGGGGTTCCGCTGCACTTGAAGGGCAAGAGCCTTGGACAGAATGATGACACCACCAGTCCGTCCTCGTAATGATACGGAGACAATAAATGTGATTGCTTACTTGCTGAAGCCAAGTAAATCAAAGAACCGTCACGTTCGGAATCGGACCCTCTTATACGGAAAACTAAAGACAAAGAAAGACCCCGGTTACAAGCACCTCGATAAACCCGATAAGGATCGATACGCCTACCCCCGCGAGGACGGATACTTACACCCTCGATTTCGGAGGGGGTTAGGGTTTGCAAAGCAGGCCGTCACTAGATCTACTAGGATGGCCCAGACCACGCGCTAGCCGGGGTCCCTAGCTCTATCCTCCAATGGCGCTTTTGGCCCCCGAGCTTCCCAACTTCATCCCCCAAACCACACCGCCTCGACATCGACAAAATGTTTTTTGCGACCAAGGAGATCACCAGCGACAACTGGATGGAACCCTACGAAAGGGGGAAAACCATCGCTGCGTTCGGCAAAGCCTTTGACAAATTCAACAAGACGGAAAACGCCAAGAGAGACGAGCTCATCCCCGAGCTCGCCAAAACCATCGCCGCCGAGATGGCACCGTTGCTCACCAGAGAGCACAAGGGACCCATCGGAACCAAGCGCACCAGGAATATCTGGCAGGCCTTCATGCACTGCGTCGTCAGCGTTCCTTGTGGCCAGCGGGTTGCCTACCTCTTTCCGCTCGTGATCCAGGAGCTCACCGCGTTTCCCTTCTGGAAAGACCTTCCCGGCATGGATTTTGTCTTGCGCTATCTGTCCACCGGTTTGTGAAATCTGTTTTTGCGGACTCCGTTCGTTTTTGTCTGACCAGTACCCCCACCCCCCAGATCCCTGGATGGTCTTTGGTCCAGAGGCCGACCCGGATGATCCGCCGTCGGTCCCCGAAGACTATCCGATCGAGGAATATCTGAGTCTTGTGTCTCTTGACGCCCGCTTGACCGGGATGGAGATCTCAAAAGATCCGTGCCACCCTTTGCGGACGATCAGGTTCGGTCTGGAGGATTCTAGACAGATGGCAGTTGGCGAGACGTACTTCGAGAGCAGGATCGACGCGGCTTGCGAGTACATCTGCCGAGCGATGCTGACTATTTATGATTGGTGCAAGGAGGGACTCAAGGCATCCGCTGATGACGAGGATGCGGAGTGGGAGTACGGCAGTGGTGATTTGTTTCCGGGGAAGATGGGGTACACCCTCGAGCGATGGAGATTCTGGAGGAAACGCCTTGAGGAGCTCCAGCCGCTTGTCACTGGATCCTGCCTGTCAATGGTCAATATCACAATCGGCAGAATGGACCAGGTAGAGGCCCCGGTAGTGACGGTGTTGGATATTGAGCTTTTTGGTGAGCCCTGCCAAATAGTTGCTGCATTCCCCCCCATGCGCTAGTTCACATCGACTTTCGACTACCTAATTTGGGGGAGTTTCAAGTTCCCGTCGGCATCATGGGCGCGAAATTAACGCCTGTTCTGGACACAACCACTGTGAATGATCATGAGATCTGCGACAGCCCGGACTGCGACTTCCCTGGACTGCGCGTTTGACTTGGCAGGTATAACTTGTGAGGTAGCCGCTGAAGAGGGAATGATAGAATCAACACCTGGGCCCGGATCCTGTCGCACGAAAGCTTGCCATTTTGTCCGTCTTCCGAACGGCTCCTGGAGTGCACCGAGCGCCATCGCGACGGGCGGTACTACCTGTTAGTTTCAGCGGTCAGATCGGCTTGGAACTCACGGACTTCGTCTTTATCCTCAACGATACAAGTACCCTAGAGACTTTTTCTCAGCCTAGGTCCCGCCAATCCAGTCTCCATAATAAGCTCCGCAGTTCCCATCTCAACTCTTTCATCCTATTTGTTTGCACCATTCCGGCATTCAACATGCCGCTTCAGGGTGTTCCTATGGCTTGGCAACAGGCTCTCGAAGGTCTAGCTTGGTCCGAGTATCTGCGGGCAGACCTCGAGGTGACCTTGCCCCTTTCCCTTTCCCTGACAAGCTCGTGCCGCAACAGCGATTTGACTGGACCCTCTCCAGAGTCCGGACGCAACCCCGCTGGTGGGACTGATCAACCACGACCATGCCACGAAGGAAGCGCTAGCGAATCTGGGCGCGTCCTTGGCGACGAGGAGACGTCTGCCGAATTGGTCGTAGCTAGATGTGGGTATGTATTTGCTGCCCCCACAGGGCTAGTCGGGCACGAAACGGTTTCCCGTCCCGTCCCGTTTTGAGCTTACCCTTCAGGGCTGCCAAGTCCCTGCATACGAGAGGACGACGGCGGGGTACTTAGTGTGACGTGCCCTCGCTTCTCCGCTCTGGCTTGCTCGTCCTGTTTGTCTTTTGTTCTTGGAGATTCGCTGGGTCTCTTGACGACGATAGACAACATGGCGGATGCGACCGGTTCTACGGCGAAGGCTGGTACCGAGCCGTTTGGCACCAGCGCGGCGACTGGAAGTGTAAGGAACAACTCACTGTTTGCTTGGGGAAGCTGTTAACCTCGGTCGTGCTGGGCAGGTCGGGAAGCTCCAAGCCGATGACGAAGCCACCTACGGAGAGGTGTGTCCGGGATAGCCTCGAGTAGAGGGTCCTTGCTGACGAGCTTCGAGGACGGCACGAGCGAGATTACCTCGCTGGCCTCCAGCGTGCTCCAATTCCGACGGGAGAACGGCCGGACATATCATGCCTACGGCGAAGGCAGTGAGTTCCACACGTCTACCTAGCGTCGCTTGGAAGATGGGCTAATCGGTGTAGAATATTTCATGCCAAATGACGAGGTCCGTTCCCTCCATACCCTAGCTCCTGATCCCCCCAAACGTTTCTAGGGCAAGGGAGATGCTAAAACTGTGGCCCGCCTCGCTAGATTGAGACCAATCGCCTAGGTATGTCGCATCACAGATATTTCTCTCTGTGAAGCTTCGAATCGCTGATGGGTGATACAGACCTTCAACATAACCTATGCCTTCTCACGCAAGACGGCAAGTTGTTCGTATCCCCCGCGGGCAAGGACAAGCCCTTGAAAAGGGTCCTCGACGCCGGCTGTGGAACAGGAATATGGTCCGTGGACTTTGGTGGGTTCAATGTTTTCGTCTCGAAATGGTCCCAAGCCATCAACTCTAATCGAAGTCCAAGCGGATGAATACCCCGATGTATCCGTCATCGGCGTCGACCTGAGTCCGATCCAGCCCGGGTTGTAAGTCCCCACCCTCATACCCAACCCCACCCGCGCGCCACGAACATCTAAACCAACCAACCAAAACCCTACAAAGCCGCCCTCCCAACGTCGAGTTCTTTGTCGACGACCTCGAAGCCGACTGGACATTCTCCGAACCATTCGACCTCATCTATCTCCGCCTCCTAACTGGTTCGATAAAAGACTGGCCTCGATTATTCTCCCAAGCGTTTACGTACGTTCCCCCCTCACTCTCCGTCCAATTATGGGCAACGACATAACAAACGGAAACTAACGGGACAAGAAACCTCGCACCGGGCGGCTACATCGAACTCTACGACACCGTCAACCCGCTCACCTGCGACGACGGGACGCTGCCCGACGACGCGCCCGTGCTGAGGTGGAACAGGCTGCTCGTCGAGGCCTCGCGCAAGCTCGGGCGGCCGCTGGACTCGGTGCTCGACTACAAAAAGCAGCTCGTCGAAGCGGGGTTTGTGAATGTTGAAAAGGTGCGGTATAAATGGCCTATGAATCCTTGGCCGAGGGATAAGAAGCATAAGAATTTGGGTTTGTTTTTTGTTTCCTTCCCCTCGGACTTGCTACGTGGAGGAGGAGTGAACTTGTGGACTGACTGATCTAGGGGCTTGGACGGCGGAGAACTTTAGCCTCGGGCTGGAGGCTGTTAGTCTCATGCTCTTTACGAACGTGCTGGGTTGGTCGGTGGACGAGGTGAAGGCTGTGTTGGCGGATGTGCAGCGGGATGTTAGGAATAGGGGGGTTCATGCTTATTGGCCCATGTGAGTGTTCTTTTTTGTCCGGGGTGGGTGGGGTGGATACTGACTGGTGGCAGATATGTTGTGTATGCGCAGAAACCGGTGGTTTGATTTTGTTTATCTTAAACTCTTGCCTGGGTGGGATAGGCTGGAACTACATGTAGTGTCTTGCGCCGCCCGAGGCGAGACGACGAGATGACTAGGTAGACATTTTAACGGGGCTCACTTGGATATAACGAGTGCGGATGTAGTTCTCATCTACTACGAGGCTGTTTTATTCTGCATTCCCGGCCGGCATGACAGCACCGTTTCCCCCGTGTCGTCTGGTCTGAGAGTTGAGTGGTGATTAGGGTTGCTGCAAATTATGGGACGTTCCCAACGGCGGATGTTGGGTTATTGTTTCCGAGTACTTGGAAATGTCTTTGGGAAGCTACAGCAGGGCTGGCTCGTTAACCCCTGGCAGTTGTCGGGATTTCTTTGTCCTGGCGCCGACAACCCCGCAACTTCGCTGCTCAAAGAAAATGCGGGAGCGTCGAGGTACCAATTTTTCCTGCCCACCTTGTCGGGTCCTCACCGTTCTTTCCTGCATGTCCCCTTGAACCATTCTCGGAGTTATGGCTATCATGTGAGGGTTTTAAAATCCAATGATGCCGTCTTCCGCGAAGCTCATGCCATCCGGTCTCGTCCCCAACGAACTAGTCCCTCTGGATCTCGGTTGCTCGGTCGGTGAAGCTTGTTGACATATCGAGTCCGGCGAAGTCCATCGCCCATGTAATTCGAGTGGAACTGCATTTTCTCATCAGTATCCCGGTTCTGAAGCAACATGATAGCCCCAGTTGACCTACCGCTCTCATTCCGTCGGTAGCGCCAGGATCCAGGCCGGAATCTTCCGATACGTGTTGGCCGTGATGCATACCAACCCTTCCCTGTTTCCTTGTTTCCTGCGGATCAGCGCAAGGACGCAGTCGACTTGGACTTGCTGACGGAAAGTCTATTGCTCATTTGGCGCGCAGCCGACAAGTGATAGGGGCCATAGAGCCCGTCTTCGTCTAAGACTCCTCTCTGCTGTCCGTTCCCGGGATCATTGAGCCGGTTGGCGTTCGTCACCACGACGGGCTGACTCATCCGTGGCCGCTTATTATCCAAGCTCGCTACGGAAGCCTGCCTCGTCACGGCTGGCTTTCCTGTGCCATTCGTATTTTCCGCGACAGGAGGGGGAGGATAAGATTGCGGAGATGCCGAGGTCCCATATATCGCGGGACGAGTGTCCGAGTACTGGGACGGTGGCTTGGGTGGTCGGTAGACGGTTCCCGCAGTTCTGTTTGGGATAATTACCGATCCTTCAGGTCTCAAGTCATAGGAAACGGTTTGGCGTGGTCGGGCTATGGATGTTGGGTATTCCGGCGAAAAGCCCGATACGTAGTACGAGGGTGGTCTCCGCTCGGCGCCCGCAGCTCCGTTCGGCGCGATTGTAGAGACCCCTTGAGAAGGGTATTGGAAGTCTCGACGCCTGCCTGTATCGATAGGAGATAGACCGCCTACCGATCGGGAAGGAGATACCCCCAGGACACTCGCCGATTTCTTCGTTCCGTTGGGGTTTATCCCAAAGAAAGCGGCGTCAGAAGATACTCGACGGAGTGAAGGGTTCAGTGGGCTTCCAGGAGTAGCGACCGGGAATTGCGAGAGGGGCCTCTCAATAATCTGACTCGGAGCCCTCCCTCCATTCCCGCTTTCCGCAGAGAAGTCGGCCACAGAAACTCGGGGCGGCGACCGAGCTTGAGTGACGTGTCGACCAGCTGGTGTGTCGAGTGCAGCAGTGCCGGCAGGTGCCTGAGCGGCGGCCCGTCGCTCATCGATGACAGAACCGCCAGAGACGGCAGCCCCATTAGAGATAACAGGCTTTTCAACCACGAAGCGTCTACCGAGGCTGGTTGGGTTCTCGACGAAAGCCGATTTTGGACTCTCACAAGTGACCAAAACACGATGATTGGTATAATCCCCGGCATCCCGTGTCGTCAAGGCCACGGAGATTTTGACCCGGGGTTCCGTGTAGACCAGCTGCTCTCGCAGTTGTTTCCTCGCGCTCTTCGCCTTGCTTCCTTCACCTTTCTTGCCGTTTTCGCCCTTGCCACCCATCTCCCTCCTCCCCTCCTTCATGACGTGGTCCACATGCGCATCCGTCTCTTGGTCGCGGTTGATCTCGGCGCGGAAGAATCGGCCTGCGTATGATGAAAAGCGCAGGTAGTTCATCCGGTGTCTCTCTGAGCCCACTTCCTTCGGTAGATCGTAGACGTTGGTGGCGTTTGGTTCCATCGGTGTCTCCCAATCCCCGCTCAGCGCCAACCACGGCTTTTTCTGGTAGCCACTAAATCCGAAGAAGAGCAAAAACTGGCACAGGAAGGCGCCTCGCAAATTGTATAGCGTGCATGTCAGCAGACCGGTAAACAAAGGGTGGCCCTCGGTGAGGAAGCGGCTGGTGCTCGAGTCCCAGTGGGTGCTGCTGTGCGTCTCGTCGGCGAGCTCTGGCATAGACGCAGTGAGCTTATAATAGAAGCCCTCGGCGGCCACCTTGAAGTGGAACGACTCGCTGAAGCGCTGCTGGATACTGCGGAGATCGACGGTACTAAGTCGCTTCGAGATCGTGACAGCGCGCGGGACTGGATCCCAGCTCTCTAGGTCTTGGACGTCGTGGTGCAACTCGCCATAGAACACATTGTCGGTGCTATGGCGAACGAAGCCTCCAGGCGTCTTGACGAGGCGGATCACCACAGTGCGGTCCTGCCTATCGCCAGCATCTTTGCAGTGCAGACGCATGAGGTAGTCGCCGTGGTTGGTGTCGGTTCGCAGACACGCTTGGAACCCGACGTTACGGTTGACGACGGTGAAAGAGCGCGAGTCGGACTCCAGCGGGTCGTCGATCTTTTCGAGCAAGCGGCAAGCGGCGAACTGGGAGGGCGAGTGTGCGAGAATCCCGCTGTATGGGAACCCCTCGTCGGCTGAGGTCCCAGTCCAGGCGAACAGCGAGAGATCCTCAGTCGCGAGCGCCACTGCTTCTTGCAGGCGGAGGAACGCGTTCGTGCCTTCGCCGTAGATCAAAGGCATGTTGACGCCAAAGATTCCGAACAGACAGTAGGCCATATCCTCGAGACGGGTTGTCTGGCGCTTCGCGGCCCAGCTCATCCTCTTGCCGACCGAGACGAGCGACAGCAGCTCCGGGACGAGTAGAATTTTCTCGTCGACATTGGTGATTTGGGACAGAAGCTTGGTCATGGAGGCCTTCTTTCCGCGGAAATTCCATTGGTTGTCGTAGAATAGCAGCTCCTTCGGTGCGATGAGCTCCTGCAACGTCCAGCCCCTCGTGAACCAACGACACTTTGGCAAGGCGGTCTCGAGATCGTCCGAGGGATCGAGGTCTGAAAGGTGAACGTAGCACTCGTGAGAATCCTTGTACCACGCAAACATGGAGTTGATGGCCTCGGAAAGCTCAGCGCTGCTGCTCTTGTCGATGCAGCACGTGTCGATCCAGACGTAGTCAATGCCGCGCTGGGCGGCAAGGTGGCAGCTTTGTTCAATCTTGTGCCATCCCAACCGTTTCTTAGCGCACCTGAGATTCTGGATGTCGGCAAACGATACCTCCTCGCTGGCCCAGGTATGGGAGAGAGTGGCGTAGCGGACGTCGGTCGAGTTGACCACGTCCACCAGCACGTAGCTTTTGACATCGAGGAGCCACATTCCTGTAGAAAATTAACATATTATTGACACATTCGATGCGATGCAACGCCAAAGAGATTGATGGTCCTTGGTTGTGAAGGATACAGAGACTTGTGGGTGAAAGGGGAGTCACCATCACCGCCGCGGGGTTTTCGCATTTTGACCCCCGCACGACGTGGTCGTGCATCTGCGGCCCGTCGACTTCGCCTCATCAGGCACACCATCCAGAGCCTTGGATAATGCCTTGTAGAGCTCAAGATCTTGGCCGCATTATTTCCATGCTTGCAGCTGCAGCCAAGACTCCTACCCAGAGTCCACATCACCGTATCACGAATGGACCGATATGTGTGTCACGGTTCTTCTCACGACGTGAAGAGGCGCGTGGGTTCGCGATCGATCCCGTCCATTGTTCCAAAGGTCTCAATTACGACTAGCGCTGTCCAGTCATGTTCCGTTCTCGATCCCGCTCCTCAGCACCCAGTCCACTCAGTCCAGATATGCTGGGGCTCGATTCCACCATGACAAGACGTCGCCCTCCTAATCGGGCTCCAAACTAAATCTCCGCTGTGACCGTCAGCGATATCGCCTGCGTCCCACTGTTGACATATTAGAATTGTGCACGCCAAAGCCCGGGCAGTCAAGCATACCTGTCTCTGGTCCAACCGAACGAGTGTTCCCGTCCCGATGACCGCCGCGGCGCCTAGTGTCCACGAAGTAATCGATCGTTGCAATACACAATGGTGATCGAGACGGGATAAACCCTAATCTTCTTCTCGTTAGCACGTCTCTTCGTAAAACCACTGTCTGTCACTTACCAGATAACCCTTTGGATGCCCATCGCACGAAGGAGCTAGCGCTTCTTCGATCGATTGAGCTCCTCCAGCGCCGCTCTGCGCTTGGCCCGAGTCGGGCGCGGGCCGTTCATTATCTGTTCAGCCACCTCCTTCGCCTTCTCCTTCTTGTCCAGTTGTTCATCCTCAAATCTCTCTAGTTCGCGGGGAGAGACGTGATCCAGGACTTCGGAGTAAGGAACCATCTTTTTCGAATCCGCAGTATCGCTCTGCTGGACCACATATAGCGTGATGGTTCGAACATCTCCGGGAGCGCTCCCGGGCAAGAGGAGCTTTCTCGTCACCTTGTCGACGATGCGGCCCGTTGAATTGGTTGGATGCGAAGGTAGAAGAAAGATCGGGGCAAGACGAGGGCCAGAGCCTCCCACGTACGTGGGCGTGTAGTCGGCTTGGTGGTATGTATTGATGGGGCGGTCGGTGCTCTCTGGGTCCGACTTCGTGGTGTCGCTAGCGGCTTTCTTGTCGGATGCTTCTTGTTCAACATCCTTGGCGTTGCTTGCAACCACGGGCTCTTCGTCGTCGGCTTTCTTGACCCCTTTCTCGATCTCTTTCTCGACCCTCGCGAGCCATTCGAGAATCCAATCGTCCCCGGCGGACGACTCCTCGCTAGGATGCGCGTCCTGGGTCAGGTTGGCCCGCGAGGACGGATCCCAGGTTGCCGGGAACGCGAGGATGGTCCCGTCATCAGAACTTCCGTCGGAACTCATGATTTCGTTTCTGAGACAAGAACAAGATTTGGTCAATACCAGGTAACAACTGGAGGTAAAGTGTGCAAGAATGCGAGGAGAGAGTTCGATGGTTGAAGGAAAGGTTGTGGCGGGGAAAGACTCTGTTTGCGTGAAGAGAGAAAGTAGGTACGGCAACCGCGTGGGTGGGCCAGCATTTGTCGGCAGGCGTCAAGCAGGGGACATCTTTAAAAGTTCAGACTACCATACACGCTTCAGTGGCACCTGACAGCATGAATTAATCCGTAGTGAAGCCTCTCGCATTGGTGATGATGTATCTCGGTTGCCGAACGTTTATTTCCTCGGCTGTTGCGTTGTAGAATTATGTATATATCATGTTCTCCTGTTCTGAATTCGACGCCCCTCGACACCTACTGCTCCCGGTGTAGCAGAAGTACATCGTCGAGTATGAACATGACGCTCAACTCCAAAAGCGGCATCCATCCCATGAGCCTCAGCATTTGTTGAAATGGATGATTACGCGAGGGGTAACTACCTACGGGGTTTGATGCCATGATGTAGGGATACCACTGCGTACCTAGAGAACTGGGAATTGTCTGCTGTATTGAACACAATTTTGACACGAGCTGTCCGGGGTGATGACTGCGGGGACGCAACTTGACAGAAGCAACGGGACGTCGAGATCTAGCAACGTAGCTGGAAATATTGTCGGTTGATCGACCAGAGGATTGACCTCTCCCCTCGACGAATATTTCCGTCCAGCAACTACGTGCTGCTTGTCCTCTTGGGTCGAGTCCACATGGGAAGTGGTAGAATTGTGATGATGATCTTGGATCGATCCGCGCGGCGACTAAAAGGCAGGGCTGTTCAACTCCCACTGAGTCCTGCAAACCGTCTCGTAGTCATCATCTATAGACAGTTGCGATCGAGCACCATTGATCGAATTCGTCCCCCACGAATTAGACTGACGTTGTCTTTGTTGGGTCCCAACAGGTAGCTGATCTTGCTGGTCTCGTTGCCCTGTTTGCTCGAGCCTTCTGGCGAAGTGACGACGGGCACCAGCCTCGCCGCTGGGGAGGGCTGGTCTACATGATCTTTGGTCAAGTCTATCTCAAATCTCATCTTCTTATTCCTGTAAACAAAATGTGTGTGGGCAATTGTGCAAAAGACCTTTTCGTGGGAGTTCACATCACCATACACAGCCTACGCATTGCAGCACGAAGATCCGTAGTCCTTGGAAACCCAGGTTTCCTAGACCTGGGTTAGAGGTCGGTGTTTGGTGTCGGCTCTATATAAGGTAGGTACCCAGCCGAAGGGAATCGCACATCCCGTGTCCTCTCCAGTGCGAATGCTTCTCTCGAGATTCGTCCCCGTGGCCAAAATTGCGAATTATCAGCAACCGGTTATTCTATGCGCGTCCCGATTCCATGGCCAACCACAGCCACCTGTTAGCCGTCTAATGCCTCGTCCCTTCTCAACATGACATGATAATTAGTGCCTGCCTTCGTAGTGTCTTCAAGTTCCCGTTAGTATTTCGATCCACAAACGCATCAACCGGGGATTGCGACACGTACCTCAATCTCCGAGCTCGAGAGGAGGGCATTCCTGGCGGCATTCTTCCGTCGCCATGCTCGAGCAGCGAGCGACAAACCCTATGTCCGTTCAACAATCGTCATTGGCCGGGACTCTCCTTTGTCTCTCGTCAGCATGGTCTCACACAATGCATCGGACGTACTAACCTTGTCCCAGGCCCCAACAGGACAAAGAGTTGATAACACTTGACCAGTAGAGAGTCAAGGCGATCGAGCCTTACTTCTTCTTCTTCTCGTCGCCGGCCCTGGCCTGCTCGAGAGCAGCCTTGCGCTTCCCTCGGGTAACCCGTGGTTCTTTCTCAAGCTCCTCCTCCACGTCCTTCACTCGTTCCTTCAGGTCGAATCTCTCCTGTTCAAACCGCTCAAGTTCCAGAGCGGAGACGTGGTTGAGAATTTTCGAGCACAGGACCAGTTTCTTAGGGTCAGCCGGCTTATCCGTCTGCTCCACGACGTAAAACCGTACTTGCTGTGCCTCCTCTTTGGGAATACCAGGCGCCACAATCCGTTGTGTGACGACATCTAGAATTTTGGCATTCGGATGGGTTTGCCCCGAAAGAAGAAGGCCGATGGGTGCAAGACGGGGACCCGAGCCCCCAACGTAAGCTGGGGTGTAGTTGTTGATGGTGTACTTGTTAACCGGGCGCTCAATCTCCGCTTCAGTCACTGTATCTCGGTTCTGCTCCTCAGCCTCCCTCGGGTCCGTGGTCTCGGTGGTCTCGGGCTTCGCCTCAGCAGTCTGGTCTGGGATAACTCTCTTGTCCGTTTCCTTGTACTGTGTCTCCTTCTCGTCGTAGTTGGGCGCCTTGGGGGTCTTGGGCTCGCTAGACTTCTTGTCGGCGGACTTCGCCTCCGTTTTCTCGGCTCCCGCGGTATTCTCCACGGCGGCGATGCCTACGACCACGCTATTTGGTTTGGTGGGATGAAGCGTCGGCCCGCCCGCCGGGGACACCTTGCTGTCCTCGCTGTCGTTGATCATCTTTTCAATGAGAGACTGGCTCGAATCAGAGGAAAGACGCTAGTGATGGCAACCAGTGAAAGTTGGGTCGATGGTACGTACCTTATTGAGTTCAAAAGGTTTGGGGAGCAAGCTGGGCAAGGAAAAGTCTGCTGTCTAGGGAAGGGAAGTTCTTCAATTGTGTGTGTGGGCCGGCGTTTGTGGGCGGCGCTCGAGAAAATTCGGCAACGACGACAGCCTTTGCCAAGCAGGGGTACAACTCATGGGTCGAGAAGCTCGGGAAGGGCAAGATTATGCCGACCGAGGGCCAGACCATCCCTTTAGAGGTCCCTCCGTCCACAATCCTTCTTTCTGGCGAGCTACATTAGACGACACTTTTGTGCATAACCATTAGGTAGAAGGACCGCTTAGCCTCTGCGGTGAGAGCGCCTTCGAGTTTTGAAAATTTGAGGTAATGTCAATATATATGTATACCTGGTGGGCTACTCTCACGGTAGACTCGTTCCATGTTGCCAAAGCAGTTGAATGTCGAGTCCAAGCGACCAGCGACCGACCGACAGAGCACCCACTCTGGAACCGACCCAAGCAATTCTTCCTCCCATCATAAATGTCCAATGTCGAGCTATCCAGTCTGTTGAGAGGTTAGATACACAACCGAGGAAATCGGGTGCTCGAGACAAACTTGTCTTCTGGATGAAGAAATCTCGACGCTTCGAGAGCCGCCATTCAGCTGCGCCGCACTTCCAAAGAGAATCCACGACATGGTACCAGACGAGATGAGTCCATATCCTGTCTTCATTGGCATCCGTTTCTAACAACACAATGCATGGAATAGGCAGTTCTTCAATCCGAGACGACAGCGGTCGCATCACATCCGAATTGCTCGCCCCAAGGAGAATGGGGGTTTCAGGTCCGCCGCTCCCTCCGACGAGAAGACAGGATACCTGGCATTTTGGCAGTTCCACGACTCCGTGCAGCTCATTGCTCGGCTGCATAACTCGCTACATCCCAATGTACTTGCACAATTTAGGATGACAAAGGGCAGGCTAACAAGAAACAGGGCATCAAGACAGACCTCCCCAAATTCGCAAAGGTGGCAGGTATTCGCAACATCGGTAGTTGTCTTTCGATTGTGGGCGCGCGTTCGAGGACAATTCGTGAAGGACGCGACTGCATTCGCCCGAGAATCTGCCTGCGGAATTTCAAGGATGGAAAGACTCTTGTTGTTGTTGTGGACCAGCGTTTGTCGGCAGTTGCTCGATGAAGGACAACCCATCGTTCCAGTCTCCGGTCCTTCGCGTCATATAACAGCGTCTTCTACATCACCACACTCTGCTTCCCATTAATTACCCCCCTGGTCCTGAAAAATGGGATTTGGAGCAGAAAGAGATTCTCAAACGAGCACGTGGAATTTGCCAAAACATAAAGCGGTCTGGTCCTGCAAGGAAGACCTGGAAAGTTCTTGATGCTGTGAACCTAGAATAAGGGGCTGCCCAATCAGATCCGGAAGCGCAAAAGCCCGCGATGGAGTCCTAATCATTCCTCCTTCAGCTCCCAACTCCAGAGCTTTCAACCGCCTTCTCCAGCCTCGAACTCCAATGACGAACCCATTACTTCTTCCGCGGCGTCGCCCCTTCGACAGCGGCCTTCCGCTTCCGTCCGGTCGCCTTGTTGGGACCGTTCTCTCCCCCCTCCGGGCCGGCGCGCTCTCGCTCAAAACGCGCCACCTCCTCCGCGGGTATACCCTTCTCGAGGATCCGGTCGCACTCAACAAAGGATCTTTCGTTCGCAGGGCGATCGCTCCACTTGACTACGTAAAAGTGACGGACCCGGCATTCCCTCTTGGTCTGACCCGGCACCTTGACGAAGCGCTTCTTGGTAGTCTTGTTGACAATTGTAGCGGTTCGGACGAGGGGTTTCTCCTGTTGCTCGTTGGTAGGGTTGTTCGCCGTTCCGTCCCCGTCGGTAGTCTTGTCGGAGGTGTTCTGGTTCATGGGTCAGCGCAACAGCCTTGTCTCCGGTAATCTGAGTTCTCACCATCTCCTTCGAGTGCGGCTGCTCGCTCACCGCGGCCATCTGGTGGTCTTCGTTAACGTCCATGGTCGCGTTCTGTTTTGGTGCGGTCAGAACAAGAGAGGAGGGGATTGTTTTTCTGAGACAAAAAAAAAGGTTCGGCAACTGTGGGGGCGCCGCCTGTGGGCAGGTTACCGGGGAGCATTCAGCGAGTGGGGGAAAGGTTGCCAAAGAGCAGGACAGTCGCTGGCCTTCGCCGGTAGAAAGTTTGGATGGAACAAGTTAGAAGTTGACCGAGCCTAGGTTTGTTTTGCAGAATAGAAAGGACTTGCAATTGTGGACGGGGTTTCCCGGACCATTGAGCGAGGGATTCCGTTGCCGAATCAACGTCCATTTTGGTCCTTTACTTATTAGCACTGCGTGTGGCCTCTTTCCGTCAGGGATTTCTACCGTTGGCTTTGAGCAGCAGGATCATGGAAAGTTGGTAGCTGCTTCTGTATATATCATCAATCTCAATGTATTCGACTCTCCTGCTCCCAAGAACCACCCTTTGCAGTTGACAGGAATGACATGTAGCCAGAGACCAGTCGGGGTTTGTTGACGGCGCGCTTTGGGTTTTTTCCACGGGATTCGAACGTTCAGTGTGCCGTGTTCTTCCCACGCCCGCCCAACCTGGCAGTCTTTTCTCGGGTGGGAGTTAAGCAACGGGAAAAGAGGACAGTAAGCTGGTACTTTTACTCTAGGTATGATACTCCGCGAGAAGAGGGTATTTGAAGGTCAAGAATTTGACTCCACCAGGTGCTTTTACTTTCGGATGTGTCATCCAAGTACCTGAGTGACTGGGAGAACCGCAATAACAGTCGAAATTAGTCAACATGGAACGGAAATTCGTGCCATCTACACCCATGCACGCGTCATCAACAACAACACCGATGAGGACAGAAATGACACGAGTATCTGCATGACGCATCGAGCAATTAGAAATGGGTGATCCGTCTCGATTGATAATATTCCGGCTCGACAAACACGCATAGGTACCTACAGAGAGGACGCGGGTCAATTTTTGGTTTTGACATTGTGCACTCGAAATAAGGACGGACAATGTATAATAGAATTATCCCCAGTCTTTCTCGGATGGGGGTTAAGCAACGGCAAAAGAGCACAGTGGGAAGCTGGTATTCTTATTCTAGGTATGATACTCCGTCCTTCGAAGAGGGTATTTGAGTTTGATCCGTCTCGATAATAGTCCGGCTGGACAAACACGCATACCTAGGTACAAAGAGGACGCATGTCAATAGTTTGTTTTCACATTGTAGTCTCGAAACAAGGACGGACAATGTACAATGGCATTATGTGTCTGCTCGAGTTATTGTTCTACGGAGTCACCCGGAACTTGGAAGAGACCAGCCCTCCCACCCACACACGCTCCAATCGTTCTTCAATCCCGTCGACCCGATCAATGGTCGCGCGGGAGACGCACGTCTCGCCGGTTTGTCGTTCCAATACCCCACCGTCCTCGCCCCGTGGACTAGCCAGTGCGCTCTTGTCCTCGTCTTCGCTCGATTCGCAAAGCGAAAGCGTTCTCGTCGATACGCTCCGCACTTCATTTGGCACCAACTCTCCTCGAACGTCCCGGTATCTCTATGCGGCGAGGTTGTTGCTTGGCCTGAGCGCCTCCACGTTGGTTGGTCTTCCCGGATTTTCTGCCATTGCGGGTGTTGCTCTGATTGCTCCCGGCACTCTGGTGCATGCTCTCGGCACTCTGGTACATACTCTCAGAGCTCTGGTACTCGCTGGAAGCCATCGAATCAGTGTTATATTCTACGCTACTTGCGTAGTAAGCATTCGGGTTGTCGGGATAATGAACCGAGGCCACCTGTTGGTACTGGCCGTACTGGCTGTCTGCAGCTTGCTGGTGGCCGAAAGCGGAAAATTCACTCGCGGAAGAGGATGAGGCCAGAGAGCCGCTGTCGACATGTACGAATTCTGGGTCGGTCTCGTAGCCTTCGTTCTCCTGGTAGGGCTGGGTGGCGTTGAATGCAACCGTCTCCCAGCCGTCGTCCTCTCTCCCAACCGGAATGCTGGTACATCCGTCGCACCTTTCGTGACTGCAGGGTCCCCCCTGTGCGTAGTATCCTCCTGACCCATCTGGATACTTCCGCATGAATTGGCGATCACAGTGGGTGTGCCAAGATAACCGGTATGGGGTTTCCGGTAGCTCGCGGCCGCCCTCCAAGGATGTTCGGGAATCGCATTTGCAGCAGATCCAATTCGATATCGCTTGTCCGTATGGGACTGCTGCGTGATGTTGAATTAGAACAGGTGTGGTCTACTTATCATGGGGAATGAAGATATGGAGGACTTACGCTGCATCTGACTAGTAGAAGCCATGATGGTCCCTTTCTGCTGGAGTACCTAGCAAGAAGGTAGTGATGCGATGCGGGTGTCTTTGGGTGGACGTAACTCCCCAAGGAGCGACTTGGTGCAGCTTTATATACATGAAATACAGGTCCTGGGAACGTAGAGCCCGGCCATGACCTGTCCTTCCTGAGGTAGCGTGGGTGCGTCACTTAGGGGACTTCGGATGAGATGTCCATCCAGCATGGCTGTAGTCGAGATCAAGATTCTGCCGCGATAGTCAAAGAATCGGCCAGACGATTCCGTAGACTGCGCGGGTTGACCATTTTGCAACGAAACAAATCGGGATCCATAATCTGTGGGAGAGGTAGATGCGCTGGGATGCCTCCCATGTCAAATTTGACCGAGTATTATACAAGGAGGCTTCTTCCCCAAATCATGAAGCCAATGCCAACTCATCTGCTTGTTGGTCTAGGAACGAGCACCTCAGGCAGGATGGCAGGCACGCATGGCCCCAGGGCCTGGGTTTAACCAGCCAGCGGGTTCACCTCTTCTCTTCCACAAAATAATCATCCTTGCCTCAGTCTTTCATGCCCGAGCAAACACAACATCTGCTGACTGGGAGCCCTGGCGTTCACCGTCGATTGCAGCAGCACAAGGTACTCCACAGAATTCAGACCAGGAAGGCATGTTTGCCGTGGCAAACTTCACGTTTTTCATCCCTTTCACCTGCCAATATGCCCAGCAGGTCGCGAAGACCAATTCCCGTTAGTTGATGGTTGGGTCTCCGAATGCCAGGGGACCGCGAATGTTGAGGACAACGGCCGTCTACTATCAGCCAGGAAAGTGGCAAACTTTTACCGAGGATTTTGTACTGCCAGAGGGTGCTTGTTCCCCAAGCCGTGGCAACACTACGACAATTAACTGTGATCTCGTCGGCACGCAGCTCGAAATGTCAATCCACCGAAGCCACTCCCAGCTTGTCAGGTTGGGCGTATTTGCGAGATGAAACTCGGATTTCGCCATTGATCAGCGCCTAATTCTTATGCTGCTCGAGTGACGCTGCGACGATATTGGCTCCAAGGAGACCGGGGGTGGTACGCATCCATGGTTGGTGAAAGCGGGAACCTGCTCTTCCCAGACCACGTTCAGCAATCGAAACATGCGAATGGGCATTGAGACTTCAATAGTCTAAAACTTCAATAGTCTAAAACCAGTTCCTATGACGCTGTAAGAATAACCAGTATACAAAAAGCCCTCTACCTGTTTAACTTTCCTGTACAAAGAAGAGACTTCCCCAAACACCGGAAGGTAGCTACGAGTCTAGCCTGCTATCTGGCCCGCCGCTTCTCTGAAAGATGAAGATATCTAGCAGCAATTGACAATGCCCCCGCTGCCATCACCAAGCTGCCGGAAAAGATAAACCCGCCAGCAAATCTATCCCCCTCCACATCTATGATCGTTCCGGCTATCGGGTTTCCAACTAGGATCCCAGTACCGGCAAAGCAGAAGGACATTCCCATCCATGTTCCAACCAAGCTCATATCTGGCACCAGAGTGGCGATAACGGCTGACGGTAGTGATACAACAGCTCCAGAAACAAAGCCGTACAGGATGGCGAACACGACGAGGCCCCCGAGCGTGTCGATGACGATGGCAACATAGGCAAACACAGCTGCCAAGACCGTGCAGACTATGGTCAGCTCGAACGGCCCAAAGCGGTCGGCCAAGAGGCCGGGAATGATTCTGCCAAAAGTCGACGACCCGTTCAGCAGGGCCAAAAGATAGAACGACAACCCCGCATCCACATGGACATGCTTCTCGGCCCAGAGAATGATGTAAAATATCGGCACGTAGAGGCCGACGAAAGACAAAAACAGCCCGAGACTGTACAGATCAAAAGTCGCAGACCGGAACGCAGCCAGATCGAATATGGCGCGCGACTTCCCCGCCGGCGGCACTCGCGTCCTCAAGACCAAAATACTGACGCTGAGCGTGCCGAGGATGATGAACGCGAGAATCCGCGTCGCCCAGGGGAACCCGAGCCGCGGCTGCAGCTGGTAAAAGACGATGGGATAGATGACGCTCCCGATGCTCCCGCCAGCGGCGACGATGCCGATGGCGAGCGCCCGCTTCGTGGTGAAGTACGTGGCAACGATGGCGACGCTCGGCAGGAACAGACAGCCCGTGCCGAGGCCGACGCACAGGCCCTGGGCGAGGAAGAGCTGCCAGTACTCCGTCGCCAGGCTCGTCATCATCATGCCGAAGACGCTGAGGAAGGTGCCGACGATGACGAGTGCGCGGAAGTGGCCGCGGTCGAAGATGGGTCCGGCGGCTAGGCCGGAGGCTACTAGTAGGAAGGCTTGGAAGGTGCCGATCCAGGAGATTTCGGACGAGGTTCGCGACTTGAGGAGCGTGGTTTCGTAGTAGGTTTGGAAGAGGCCGAAGGAGTTGACGATGCCCCTGTGTTGTTTTCGTGTTAGACCGTGGGGACTTTCCATAGAGACGGGAAACATGCTTACCATGAGTTGAAGAAGAGGAAATGGGCACCAAGCACCTGGATCCAGGCGTGAAGTCCGCCGTTGGGAGGAGGAGGCACCTTGGGAGCTGGTGATGCAGCCTCTCCTCCGACAGGCTTTTCCATCTCGGAATCGGTCGACATTGTGGTGTAGGTTTTCTTTGCGAGGTTCGCTGTCTGATGCTCCAGAAGTGATGATGATGGACTGACTGTCTTGGAGACGACATTCCCTTCCATAGTTATAGGATTCGAGCACTGTTGACTCTTGAGGAGTGAGCCATTGTTGATTACCGAAGCAAAGTCGATTACCAATATTCAGCGACTTTCTCCAGCATGTCGCAATCTGCATGGAGCTGGGTCTACTAGGTAGCTAAGCTGTTCACCCGGCTTCCCCGTGCTTGAGGCAAGAGCTCCCATCCTGCGTCATTGTGCCGATTTGCCGGATCCCTCTTGCAAAATGCCGATTTGAAGTGCGGACTAGGGTGGTATCCTGGTCCGCTCCCGACGTGTAAAATGATGCTGAAGGGCGTGTCCCGTAATTACTAAGCGTTCAAACGGCGTCGATCTCTTGGAATGTTGTGTGTGGAGAAAGCTGAGTGGGCGTGTCGTACCCGGGACGCGTGGGACGGACAAGGGTGGCCGGGAGCGGACAGGGGTAGCTTGGAGCGGACAAGGGTAACCTGGTCCGCACAAACGTGGGGTAACGGCAGCTTCCAACTTGAGCCAATACTCCTCTCCCGACACGATCAAGCTTTTTTGATCCACGAGGGCTTACACTATCCGTTGCTGACTCCGGTACCGTTCCCCAGGTACCGCTGCAGAAATGCATCCCGTAGAAAGTGACATTGACTTTGAGCGACACGTCCCATCATTTCATGATCAGGATGCACTATCTTTCACGGTGAAAGTATGATCAGGTGTCGTCGTATAAGAGCAAGAGCGTTCCATGTGTTTTGCAGATGCTGTTGGCAAAGAATAGCGCGATAAACCACAGTTCTATGACCTTGTTTTCAACTCCCCCCTTGATTTTCCTCAGACAAGACCCAGACGATAAGCGTGCAACCATGGCCCTTCCCACTACGCAGAAGAAGTGGATCATCAACGGCACCCAAAAGGGACTTGATGAGCTGCAGTATACAGAAGGACCGGTCCCCAAAGTCGACGATTACAGCGTCCTGGTCAAGCTCCACGCGGCCTCGATCAACTATCGCGACATCTTGATCCCCACCGTGAGTAGTAGCACCATCGACACCGAGTCCTCCACTCGGAACACCGTGCTCTTGTCGGCAGATTTGCTAACGATGGTGTGACATCGAGGGCAACTTCCCATTCTCCCTCAAGCTTCCCGTCGTCGGCGGCTCCGATGGCGCCGGTGAGGTCATCGACATCGGCGCGCGGGTCACGAGGTGGAAAAAGGGCGACCGAGTGGCCACCCTCTTCAATCCGGGACACCAGTCCGGCCCGCTGAGCCGCGATGCGTTCCTGCAGGGGGGCTTCGGCGGCACGATCGACGGCACCTTTCAGGAGTACGCCGTCTTCGAGGAGACCGCGCTCGTCCGCCTCGCGGCCAACCTGTCTTATGTCGAAGGCGCGAGTCTGTCCGACGCCGCCGTGACGGCCTGGAACGCCCTCTACGGGCTGAAGCCTTTGAAGCCGGGCGAGTGGGTCTTGGTCCAGGGCACGGGAGGCGTCAGCTTGTTTGCAGCCCAGGTACGTTTTTTTCCTCCTCCACAGATATCCCTTTCGACAACATCATAAAGTGTCTCTCGACTAATAAATCGTCGGGCTTTTTCCGGAATAGTTTGCCAAAGCAGGCGGCGGTCGGGTCATTGCGACGACATCTTCCCCGGCAAAAGCTGAGATTCTGACGCAGCTCGGGGTGGATCATGTCATCCTCTACCCTGAGGACCCCAACTGGGGCGTCACGGCCAAGAACCTCACGCCGAACCACGAGGGCGTCGAGCATATCGTCGAGGTGGTGGGTGCCGACACGATGCACCAGAGCCTCCAGGCCGTCAAGCTCGAAGGCGTCATCAGTGTCATTGGCCTGATCGGTGGGAGAGACACGCCTGACACCATCGCCGAGGCGGTTCGCAAGATTTGCACCCTGCGCGGCGTCCACGTGGGCTCGAGGGTGCAGATGGAGGAGATGATGGCGGCCATCGAGGCCAACAAAATCCAGCCGGTTGTAGATAAGAGACTTTTCCACCTGGAGGAGCTGCGAGATGCTCTGGAATACTTGGTATGCTGCTTGCTCTTCCACTCCATTTCCATCCCCGGCTGTTTGCTATCTCGCCCATCAAGACTGCTTGCTAACATTGTTTTACAGGCAGCCCAAAGACATGTTGGAAAGGTCGTGATCAAGATCGTCTGAGACGTACTCCGTTCGGAGGGGACACCAGTCTTCCCCACGTGCACCTACGTCTGACGTGATCCTGTACTGATGAAAAATCCCTGGAAAGGAACTGCCGTCAGTAGCGAGTTTTCGTTGAGTTTTTCTAAGTGGTCCAGATACTGCCCTGTTTGCGGCGGATGAGCAAGTGGGAACATCGGCGGAGAGGCATTCTTGCAATAGACTTACATGCCACTCTCCACCTATTTGTGAACTCTCTAATTATGCTCTTGAGCAAATCGACGTTTCGCTTGTTCTGGATATCACCACCCTGAATCCATAGACGGTACTGCACGATGGCCGCCTGACAGAGAGAGTAGGGAAGATATGGTGAGTGTATCTCAAAGGGGTAACTCTCCTCGCGCTCCTTATAAGCAGCTTCTGCAAATGTGATAGCACGTAGTGATGTCTCCTCGATACATCGTAGGATCCGGCGTCTCTCTGCTATATCTGTGGACGCTTGACGGAGCATGAACTCGTAAAGCGTGAAGAGGGCACTGGCATTTATTAGCACTCCATTGACTGTTCAGTCTCGTGTAATAAGGAGAGAGAGGAGGAGGAGAGGGTGCGTCAAACCTGTTACAAACACCGAATGCGCCGCAGTACTTTCCTATCCTCAGCTCCTCGTCGGCCAGTAAGGGGAGGTAAGAGTTCAGTGTGCGTTCAAGCTGCATTGCCTCCTGGGAATTGAAACTCGGATCCGGAGTAGGGTCGAAGACACATCGCACAACTCGTCCGGCGAGGTGGGCAATTTGGCACTCTCGCGCCATCTGTCCCACGGTAATGTTGAACGGGGTGTCGAGCGAGGGCGGGGCGGAAATGAGAGGCTCGATATCTGCCGGGGTCGAGGTTTCTGACCACAGCAAGTCTTCGATGGGAAGCGGATCCATTCGTTCGGGATCCTCCGTCACGAAAAGAGAATCTCCGTTGCAGAGACCAATGAATCTCTCCATGTTGACAATTCCCCACCATGTTCTCTTCTCTTCCTCCATGATCAGCCGATCAGCGTCGGGGCCAGCGCTGCGCCACGGCTTCCTGTGAAGGCCGAGTGTGCGTGCTGTCCGTGCAGCGCTGGCGACCGAGACATATGCTGCCGTGTGAAGCGCATGACCCATTTCGTAGTAGGCAACGAGGACCTTGCAGTGCAGGAGATCGAGAGAGCGAGTATCTACCGCTTCAAGCAGGTTGATCAAGTTCTTCACGCTAAGGTAGAGCGAGGAGAGCGCAGTCGTCCTGCGTCCGACAGGGTATTGCTGGATGAGAATGATACCCAGGCACAATACAGCAAAGTCAGCGCGCAGCCCAGTGGTGAGATGCTGAAGATTCTGTTGGAACCTAAGCTTGGACAGTGCTGGAATGCGTTGGTGCGTTCCCGTGAAGAACTCGGCAGAGACGGAGAGCATTTCCTCCGATGAGCCAATGATCTGTCGAGCAAAGTCGACAATAGAATGAGGGGCCGCGTCGAGGTTGAACTGACGGGCGTCGAACAAGGCATCGATGACGCGCTGTCTCGGCAATGCGGACCCTGCCTGGCTCGGCCGCACACCGGTAGCATGTTCGAAATGGGTCTGTATGGTATCCTCTATGTACTCGCATTTCTTGCCCAATCTAGGCAGAGACTCGTCACCGTGAATTCTTGTCTGCTGGCTCCTGGTGGTGCTTACCGTGTACAGTTCGAGCAGGACGGCCTCGTCTTGTTGCACTTCCGCTTCCCCCTCTTGCAAAATGTGCAAGCGTTGACAGATGGTGTGCCCATTATCGAAGCCGCTGCTCCTTCAAATGTGAGTAATCGACGTTGATGAAGGGGCGGCGGCGAGCTGACGTGGAGCTAAGGCACGGCGTGGGGAATTGGGTTGGGTTTGGAGTTGCGACCCAAACGACGAGGATGATGAAGCAGGACTCGGAAAGGGCGGAGATAGAGATCTCATTGCATATGCAAGTGCGGACAAGGATCTTGAAATCAGGGCCTGGTCCGCAGGTTAAGCCTAAAGCGGCTTAGCACCTGCACCCCGCGCTCAATCAAACATCGCCAGATCCTCCTCCCCGGAATCCTCAAAGCTAACTTTCAGATGTACCATCAGGGCAGACCGAGTCTCATTACCAAGCGGCTTCGTAACGGCTTTACAGGATAAAATGTCCAGATTGCGTTAACACTTCCGATCCCGCGAAACCAACGCCAATGGAGGGCAGAAGTGAATACGGGATGTGAGTAAGGTACCTGTTGGAGATTTGGGTCTGTAAGTCACTCGCTCACCACGAGCGAGCGGTCATCTCCGGCTTCTTCGATTCCGGGATGTTTCAAGGCATCAGGCCAATGACGGGGTCCCTCGGCCCTCAACGCACATAATACAGACCGCATCTCCGTGGTCCTGACTGTCTGTAACAGACTTGGCTAAATTTGTCGTGTCATGGCGGTGAACTTCAACATGACGGGGCGGCCCTTCTCCAAGTCCTCTCAGCTACCAAACAGCGGGAGATTTTGACTCGCGGCTAGATCGACAGCAGTAGACCATCCTACCTGAGAGTAAACCATGCCGGATGCATGCTGCGGCCTCATGGTGATCGACTGCAAGAGCCTGGAGTCAGCCACCTGTCCCGACATGGCACTAACGCGCGAAAGGTCACATACATTCTCATATTTGGTGACTATTGAGGTGATATTTGTCAGATAAGGTGCTTCCAATTAGACCGGTCAGCTTAATTCGTAATCCTGGAGCCCATCGGGCTAACCTTTCGGCTCTGTTCAGGTTGAAAATGAAGGCGGTAACTCCTGTGAGAGACATTATCGGAGCATGTCTACGACGGATACGTTTTGTGATTTGTCATTTGCATTTCGCCCAGATAATGCACTCACTGGAGAAAACGCTAATTTCCCGTGTCGTGGTCCTGCAGGCTGTTGGATCTTTCCAGGAAGATAAAAGGGGTCTGGTGGTCACTCTCCGGAAGGGTTAACAACTGGGAGTCTCGAGGCTACAAATTCATCAACCCTGCCCCCAGTTGCATCCTTCAGAACCTAAACATCCACTTCTCGAGAGTCATCTCAGACTTGTTTTCGAACACACTTTGCATTTGCGCTCCCAACATCATGACGAAGAAGATCGTCACCGTCGTCGGCGCCACAGGCAAGCAGGGAACGGGCATAATTGCCGCCCTACCCAAGGACATCTATCACATACGCGGGCTCACGCGAAACCCCGGCAGTGCGGCAGCGACTGCATTATCATCTCAGGGTGTGGAAGTTGTGAAGACCGACATTGGGAACCTCGACTCCCTGGAGATCGCCTTCTCCGGTTCCCACATCATCTTCGCTGTCACCGACTTTTACGAGTCCTTTGAGAAGTACGGACCGGAGAAGGCCATGGAGATCGAAACACAGCAGGGCATCAACATGGCGAAAGCCGCGGCCGCCGTTCCCACTCTGGAGCACTACATCTGGAGCACGCTACCCAAGAGCTCGGGACCGTTCCACGTGCCGCATTTCGAGGGCAAGCACAGAGTGGACGAATACATCCGAACCGATGCAGCTTTGCTCGCCAAGACCACCTTCATCATGGTCTGTTACTACGCCGAGAATCTGGCGCTGCCGTCCTACCGGCCGTACTGGATCGAGACCGCCAAGAAATATGTCCAGTTCACCACCTACGGCCCTGCCACCTCGGTACCCCTCATCGGAGATGTCACCAAGAACGTCACCCCTTTCATCAAGGCCATCCTGGACCAGCCGGGGAAGACCAAGAACGGCGCGATGGTGATTGCCAGTTCGGAATCGGTCACTGCCGAGGACTGGGTCCAGGCCTGGGCGAGGGCCAAGGGCGTGCAGGTCCAGACGGTTCGGATCAGTCGGGACGACTATGACAAGCTGTGGCCGTGGCCGCACTGGGCCGAGGAGTTTGCGAAGATGTTCGATTTCTTTGAGAATGTTCCGGTGCAGGAGTGGCTTGTGCCGGGACAGCAGGTCTTGACGAGGAATGAGCTCGGGATTACCGAGCTTGAGAGCTTGCAGGAGTGGGCTAAGAGATATGAACTGCCGAGTATTTAGATACATGCCTGTCCTTCATGTCAAGGAAGTTATTCACTTCGTAGAGTTTAAGGATCAGCAGTTATTTTGTGGAGAGAGGACATCGTATTCCCGCGGTCATCTATAGTCTAGTTATTATTATTTTGGTTTGTTATCAAGTTTTCGTAAGTGAAACTGCAATTCTCCCAGCCCTATCCACGCAGATCTTAGTCTGTAGGTACATTCTCATAACCGGAGTGATATGTTGTTCCTGATCCGATCTGCATTAGGAATTTGGATCAACACGCTACCTCGGGCGACCATGTCCAGACCTGTCCCGAAAAGGCGTGTGTGTGTCTCCCTGCTCGGTCAGAATGGAGAAACGTCTTGTGTGGTCTGGCGCCATGGTCACCATGGGTCCGGGATCGGGTCAGTGATGTCCCTGTCGTATTGTTCACCGTCCGAGAGAATCCTAAACCCGTGTGTGGCAGCTAATCCGGCTAGGAACTCATCCATTTCCACATGGTGGTGATCCTCGGATTCCAGTTCGTTCAACAGTTTCGCGAGCCCCGGAATATAGTACCCCAAGTCCCCGCGCCCATCCGATATCCACATCTCGGGGTCTTCCGCAAGTCTTATCGTGTTTTGAATGGCAGCAATGATCTCATCGCTGCAATCTCTGCTCTTCGGTACGCATACCATGTCTCTCGAGTGTAGTGCTCCGGCAGGCTCTTCCAAGGCTAGTGTCAAGACTGTCGCTGATGCTCGTACGTAGTTTGGTGACGTCTTCATCGCGTTGGCGAGAACTTCGATGTCGGCCGCGCTGCTGTCCGGGTAGAATTGAGATTGGTCGCAGATACATGAGAATAGTTCAACCAGGAATGTAGCGTTGACTTTCAAGATAACCTTTTCAAGCCTCGGGTCCCTGGCCGAGGACGTCTTAGTCCACTTGTGAGGTGAGGAAACCTGGAAGAGTGTATTCCCCCGATGCCCGGTCCCTCGTTCTGCACCCGGATTGAGAACGCGATCTATAGCCTCGATTTCCATTCCAACCAGAGTATCTCCAAAAAACGAACCACCTTGGCGTAGTAACTCTACCAAGCAACGAGGTATAGTGGGATCACTCCTGCTGAGTAGAGATACGCTTAGTTTTAAGAAGGGAATGCTTCCCCTGGTGATAATTTCCCGTCCAACTGAGATCGGAGCGATGTCGTATAGGGGACCGGTATCGGTATCGGCAACAAGTTCCAGCAAGCAGGCAATTTTCTCCAGCGTACTATGATACCTAGACCCGACCTGTGCCCTACAGATCAGGTAATCAATGTAGGCTCCGGAAAATTTACCTGAAGGACTCATGCGTGCTATCTCGACAGGGACCAGCTCCACAAACCCGTCGTAGACCGCCATCGCAAGGAAACCGTGACTACGACGATCCATGCCGGCTCTCAATGGTGGTCCGCGGGATATCCTTAGGAGTTCTAGTGCCTCGTACGCTCCTCTATAGGGCCGCATTATTTCTAACGCGCCTTCTATCGACAGCACGCCGTCATGCACCAGGGTGTGAGCCACGTACATGACGTCGACCGACGCCTCCGCAACTCGCATCTCGCCCCGGCTTAAACCGTACTTGGGATTGACGGCACCATCCTCGAACAGCAGGCGGACTGGCCATGTACCAACTTCTGCTTTGAGCAGCCTGATAACTCTTTGCTCTAGTGACTGCTGCTCGCCACATCTCAGGATCACTCGGCCTTCAGGTGTGTCCTCAAGAAATTCCCTAGCGGACCGATGGATGAATGAAACTTCTCGCGTGTCGGAATTCACCTCCAACAGCCCGGCGCAACGCGTCTCCACTCGTGTAGCAACTCCGTTGGATAGTTCAAGCACAAGATCTGGCTGGGTCGAGCCATCAACGACAGACTCGGGCAGACTAGGGTCCAGAATCATGGCTAGGTGGAGTGTGGTTAAGCTCAGAAAACGTGGCAGAAAACTCCTGGACAAACGAACTGTCGGAATCGCATCTAGGGTGTACCGAAGAAACAGGGCTCCTTCCTTCCGGTAGGTCTGCTGATCGTCGTTTAAGCGTTGCCACATTTCCTGGTATAGACGATGTAGATCCCTAGGCAGCGCGTTGAGTCTTGCTTGAAGTTCCTCCAGGCTGTCACCACCGGACCAACCCGTCGTGAGACTTTTGACAGCGAGTGCCACCCAAAGAAATACGCCGTCGGCCTTTTCCAAGAAAGAATTGACAACGCGTTCAGTAGGAGTATACCTTCCCCAGAAGCCGCTATCTTCAGAAGAGGAGAGATCGTCCAGCCGTATGTTATACTCACGAAGTTTGTCGAGTATATACTTGCGAATACTCGGCCTGGTAAGATCTTGGACCCGAAGCAAACGGTGCTGTTCCAGATACTTCTTGAGGACAGGCTCGGGCCTGCTGGATACCACCAGCTTCAAGTTGTCGTGATTCAGGCCACGCAGCCGCTGGACCAGGCTCAGGAGTTCGGGCTGTCCGTCGGAGGGGTCCACCTCGTCCAACCCATCGATGAACATGCAAACGCCATGTGGATGATCTTGAAGGGCAAAGAATAAGACATCCTCCAGGTCCCGGTTGGACCAGTCGCTGAGGGACTCCTTGGAATGGACGCGCGGAAATCGCTGGAGGATTTTGCTACAGCCCAGCCGATTCTGTTGGAGATAGGCCAGAAGCAGACTACACAGAAGACCTTTAATCGTCCGCTGCATCGGCTGGCCAGCCAGCCAGAAAAAGTGTGAGATAATCACGGCATCTGGGATGACAGTCCGGATAACCATTCCGGCTTCGTCACTGTCGATGAGGAACTTCATTAACGTGCTTTTCCCAGACCCGGCTTTGCCGCTAATCCAGAAGATCCTCTCAGATGGGGACGCGAGGAACTCGGTGAAAGGGCCGCCGACATCCGATCCCATCGCCTCTGCCTTCAACGACGTGGCGGTTAGCAAAATCTTGTCCAGAATATGCTACTAGATGACCCACATTCTCATCCTCCTCCGAATCCTCATCTTCTTTAAGGTTCCTGAATATCCACCGACATGTACCATCGTGGGCTTCGGCAACCTGGTTTCGCCTCTCATTCATAGATTCGTATTTCAGACTCTTCAGAAGCTTCTCGTCCGCCGCTGTGCTCCCCAGTTCCTCCCGCGTCTTGGACGACTCGGAAATCACTAGGGCCTTCACATCGCTAATGCCGACCCCCAAAACTCCAGCCTCCTCCTTGATTGCCTCTTTGATCAGCCGGGATTCGTTGCCGACAAGCTCTTCCAGCCGGGTGTGACCTCGGGACAAGGCTTCAAGAAATGCCTTGATGGAGATGTCCACACCCGAAGTAGCTGCGAGAATCTGTTTTGCGTCTGCTTGATGTTTCTTGCTATACCCATTCGCCCAGGATTAGCCATTGGATGAGACATGACGAGAATGCAGGCGGCCTCACTAGATTTGCATGAGCAGGCGCGTCTCGAGCACCCTTTGGTGGTCCACGAGCGATTTCTCGAGTTTCTCAATGTTCCCTTTCTTCCACCTGGCCTTCAGGACGCTGAGCATGGCTGCAGCGTACTTTCCCTTACCGCCGGCCGTTTTCAGCATCATTTTCTTCGCTTCGGCCTCCAGTTGCTTCCCGGCAGCCAGGCAGTCTCGAGCGATGGTCAAAAGGGCCCTATCGTCGACGTCTCCATTGGGCCTCGGTCCCGACGCGGGAACGGGAGGATCCAGCAACTTTGCCAGCTCGTCGAGAGCCGTGTTCAGGCTTTCCGTCGTCTTGAGCACCTGCGCGTGTGACTCGGACGCTCCCGTCTCGAAGACGACTTTGCACGCCGACGCTGTCTCGCAGGCGAAGCTGATGGTTTGCATCACATTGCAGGCGATGCCGAAAATCGCAAGCGCTTCGAGTCCAGACATTTTGGTAACGCTTAGGTGCTAGGATGATGTCGTACGGGTTTGTCGCGCGTTACTTCTCGGAATCGGCTCCCAGAAAGGTTTGCCAAAGGTTGGGCACCAACGTCCAGAATTGTCCGGTGCTCTTGAGCGGGGTAGACACCTTGGATCACGCGTTAGGCTGCCATATGTCGTGGAACAAATCACAGGACGACAACCCGTCCTCGAGGCTTGGGCCGGGAATGGGTTGGGGGTCAAAAGTTCGACCAATCAAGATACAACAACGGACCTGATAGGGGGGCACCCGGATTTATTAGATAGGTTTCCGCCCATCTAGGTCGAACCTCCCTATGAAAGGGAATTTCGGCTCGGTATAAATTTCTCTTGCTTTCTGAAGCCTATAAACTGCACAGGATATTAATGTGTATTAAAAGAAAGTAACTACCTAAGTTATGCGAGGCTGTAGTTCCCGCGGGCAGGTCCTTACGGGTAGAAACAATAAGCTACATGTAAACGAAACCCAACAAATCCTGACTTCCGGAGAGCAAAAACGCCAAAATCCTACTTGCACCCTTCCCCTCCACCCCCGGTTATTTGCAAGTGCGCTGTGAGTTGATCAATCGGCTCAATCTTGTTCGGCGGCGGTACCACCCTATCGGGTTCCCACAACAAATTCAACATAGGCGGGTAAGTCTCTCGAATTCTGTCAATTTCGGCGGAAGCTTTACACGCTCAAACCAGATCGGTTGCTTATTCCCAAGTTGGATCTAACCGGCCGCCTCCCGACGTTTCCTTTGACAGCTAAAGCTGATCCATCGTCTTCCAATTCCTGACGTCTACCAAAAACTACCCATTGAGACATTTCAACAGTCTCCAATTTAATGAATACCCCCTAAATCCTTGACCTTATTCCCGGCGGCGGTTCGTAGCTGCTCAGGATGAGGTACCTCTGAGCTCGGGCGCCAGTCGAGCTCGGGAATCGCAGAAGAGTAAGCTCAGTTACGCTGTCGGTTGAAAGATGTTAGAATGACTGGTGCTGACTCGAAGTAGCCAGAACTGACTAGAAGCTGTAGCAACCACCACGTCAGCAATAGTGGCGATAGTTTATGGTGTTAACTCACAAGATTAATAATCACAGCAACTAAAGCCCTGGAAGATTCTCACAAACTAGCTATAAATAAGGGACTTCCAACCGCTATAAATAAATTAAATCAAATCAAAATTAACACCCTTTTAAATCTAACAATTAAAAGTCTTATCTATTTACGCTTACCTAAGCAACATTAATTACCTAGCTAAAACCTTAACCCTAATCACTATCGCAACCTTCCACAAAAACTATAACTTCCTTCTAACCTTCCAAATTTTAACCTTTTAAACTTCCACCTTATAACTCAATTAACCTTATAACCCTAAACAACTTAATCTATTACAACTAATTTTTTTATTAAAACCTTATAATAACTTCAACTAAAATTACATAATAAATCTACCTTAACTTATTTAACAATTAAAAGGATTGGGAAAACAAACTTATCGCTAAAACTAAATACAACCTTATCGTTAACAAATTACTAAAAAGGATCCCTTTCCTTTTAATATCTAAAAAACTAATTAAAAACAATTTTTATAAATAGGTACCAGCAACTAGCGCCAGCAATTATAATAGCAATACTAGCATTAGCAATTATAATAATATCGCTACTATTATTATAATAGTATAGCTAATAGCTAAAGTAACTACTATATTAAATATTAAACTATTAACTAAAACCTATTAAACTAGTAAACAACCGGTAAAATCCAACTAAAACCCAAATAGTCAATTGGAAATATTAAATTATAAATCCATTATTATTATACTATAATCCTTATTGCTCCCTAATAACTAATACTAATAACCCAAACCCTTAACTACTATTACTAAATTTAACTAATTAGGATTTAACCTTATTATAACTAAATATAAAAAAGTATAAAGTAATAGGAAACCTAATAAAAGAGTACTAACAATATAATAGCCTAAATCGAAACAATAATTAACCTATAGTATTACGTTAACTACTATTAAACCATTAATAATATTAATACCTAATATAAAAGGCTAAAGAACTTTTTATTTTCTATATTAACTTTAAATTATCAAAACGCTACTAGGTCTTATAAAAAAGTAATAAAACCCTTAAAAAAAGGAGATAATATCCATTTCTAACTCTTTAAATAGGTTAATATAATAGCTTTAATTAATAAAAGGTAAATATTAATAGTAAAAAATACTTTTAACTAAGTCCCTAATTTTACTAACGCTATATAAACCGTATAATTAATCTAATTAATTACTTTCCTAATTAACTACGCCTTTATTATTACTAATAATACTATTTTTTATTAAAAAATAGTTAATTAATTTATAACCTTTCTAAATATAATAAAGGACTTAAGGGCTTAAAAGCTTTAAATTACTAAAGAATTCTTTAAATTTACTTTTAACAAAAAAGGACTTAAAACAAACGGATCTAAAAAAAAAAAAAAATTTAACAAATCTAATAACCGGAAAAATAAATACTAATCCAATTCCTTAGCTTAAAACTAATTAAAAAAATAATATATAAACCTTAAAAAGTTAGAAAAAAGGTTTGGATTAAAAACCCCTTACCCTATATATAGCTAATTTTATAAGCTAAAAAAATATTTTTATACCTTCCCTAAACAAATAACTAACTAATTTACTAAAAACAAAGTTATTACTATAAAAGCAAAAAAGAACCTTCTAAATCTAAAATTAACCAGTAAAATTAAAAATCTTTAAAAGAAAAAAACTACCGATTATTAACTCAACTAGTTAATTAAAATAACCTAAATATTTTTCCTAACCAAAAAGTTCAAAGTATTTTTAATAACTTTAGGCTATAATTCTAAACTATTTTAAAAATTAAATAATCTTCTAAATTACCCCCTAAAAAATAATATAATCTTTAATTCAGGGTTATTTATTTATATTATAAATAATAAATACTAACTTACTAATTACTAATTAGTAAAATATAGGGATTTTTTATAAACCAAATTATAACTAATTTTAATAAAAGGCTATAATAACCTTATTATCTAAGTTAAAAAACCATATAGACTTTAATTATTAAAGTTTAAAGATATAGCCTATTGTAAAGATTTTGCTTATAACGTAGCCTCCTTATAGCAATTACAATTATATAGCCTTTAATAGAACAATAATCCCGAAAATAATTATTTACGCCAAAATACTAGATTTATTATATACTATTTTATTAATTAATATAATTAATAGGTATTAAAAGATAATAATAACAAAAACAACAATTCAAAAGCTCTAACTTCTTATTACTTCTATTAATAAGCATTAAAATTAATCGCTAATACCGTAGAAACTATATACTAACACCTATAACTTAGCTACCTTAAACCCAATACCCTAAAACACCTAATTAACCAGGTAATAAAGATAAAAATAAAGGGTTTAATAATAGTAAAATATAATTATTATAGTATTATAAAAGTAAAATAACAAAATTAAAAGAAACTATAAAATTATAATAAGGGTTTAAATAAGTAAATAACTATAAATCTATTTAAACTAATTAATAAATACAAAAAATTAAAATATCTTCTTCTTTTAACTAATAAATAATCTAAAATTATTTAAAACTATTATTTACTAATAAAAAAAAGCAAATAACTATAGCTATTTAGAATCTTCTCCTAACTTTAAGGAACCAATATAATCTTACCCTTTTATTTTTCGAATTAAATAATAAATTTAACTATAAAATAATTACTTTTATATTACTAAAAGGAACTATTTTTAAACCCTTATTACTATATATACTATTACAAAATAACGGCGCTAAGCGCTTAAAGGGTATAATATTCGCAAAAATCAGAACTATAATAATAAACTCCAACTTACTATATAAATTATAACCGGAGATTATTAAAACCGCTATATATCTATATAATTATACCCTTTAAAAAGTTTCTAATTAAAAAACACTATACAATTAATTCTACACGTAAATATAACTTAAGTCTAAAATTATTATAAAAAATCAAAAGCTTAACGGTAATTATCTTTAAATCTACGGTTTTAAAACCTTTATATTAAAAAAAAAGTATAAAAGAAAAAAAGGGGAATACTTTTTTACAAATTAAATCCTAAAGCGTAAATAAAATACCTTATTAAATACAAATCTTCTAATATCTACCATATCTAAAACCCCTTAACTAATTAAATTATTAAAACCTAAAACGCTATATTTAATAAAAAGGAAATAATACTTAATATTTTTAAAAAACTCGCAAATAAAATAATTAAAATAAATCTAAAAAAACTTAAAATATAATTATCTACTATATAGCTCTATAAGGAAAATATAATTTAGCAACTAGTAATACTTAATAATAAAAATCCAGTTTTTAATACTATTTATATAAATAAAAAACTAAATTTAACTTTTAAATTAACCCTTAAACTAAAAGCTAAAAATAATTTAAAAGTTAAAAATAACCTTAACCTAAGCTAAATAAAGGATTTAAACCTAAATAATTATTATATTAATTATTATCTAATACCTTTAAATATTTTTAAATAATTCTTAACTTAAAAGGTATTTTTAACCGTAATTAAAAAACTATAGAATAATCCTCTAACCCCTTTTTATAAGCTAAAGTTCCTTTTTAACTTAAAAATAAGAACTTAAAAATCAGCTTTTATAATAGGTATACTTATATAATAAAAGCTTTTTAAAAAAAGCAAGGTTAAAATAAATTAATTAATTAAAAAAAAAGGATTATTTATACTTAATAAATTTAACCTACCAGTACCCTTTAAATTATACTATTAAGTTCTTTACTATTTAATAAAAAATCAGTTTTTATAAGCTAAAATTAAATACTTTCAAAGTTATTATAAAATTAATATATAATTAAAAATAAACCTTAAAAAAGCTAAAAATTAATAAATCCTAAATTGTAAATAAATTTATATGTATAAATTTAATGTTAATAAATTCTTTAAGAAATATAAAGCTAAAATAATTGCTAGGGAAAATTAATAATACCCTATAAATGTAAAAACTTATATTACTATATTTATAATATAAATCTTTAAAATCCTAATAGTACTAATTGTAAGATTTAAACTAAAAACAATATAATTTATTATAATTAATACTTTTATAAACGTAAAATTATTTAATCTAATTTTTATAAAAGCTTTTTAAAACTATTAATTACCTAAAAAGATTTTATAATTTTAAAAGGCATTATATAACTTACGGTAATTATTATTACTTTAGCAATAAAAATTTTGTATAACTTTAAAAAAACTAGGTTTTTACTTAATTTTACAAAAACCCTATATTATAATTAAAAATAGTATAATAATATTTTTTTACGTAAATAACCTTATTATTACTTATTGGAAGAAAGATAAAAATAAAACTATTAATATAATTAACCAGCTAAAAGACTAATATAAACTAACTAATAATACGAAACAAAAATAGTTCCTTAATATTAAAATTATATACAATTAATAAAAAAAAGATTTTACTAAACTAAACTACTTACTTAAAAAAAATCTATCGCTTAAATAAGTTAAAAAGCCCTAAAAAAGTCAAAATTCCAATAAATCTAATAAAACTATTACCCTATACTAATTTAACTAATTAAGCTTTTATCACCAAATACCAAAAAAAAACCGGATTTATTCTTTATATAACTATTATTAACCGGCTAAACGTTATTTTTACCGTATCTTAACTAATCAAATTTAACTATAATCTTAAACCAAAGTATTATAAAACTATAAATTAAATACTAAACTACTTATAAAATACAAAATTCCTAAATCTAATTCTTAAAAGTAATAATAGCTTTTTAATAGTAAGTAACTTATCCTTTACTAATAATACTATTAATCGGAAAAACTTTTAAGCTTATATAATAAAGTTATTCGAAAAAGTAGTTAGTTAACAAGCTAATAAGCAAAATACTATCACAATATTAACAATAAAAGTAAAACTCCTTACTTTAATACAAATAGCAAAAAAAGCTATTTTTATTAACTACCTATTTACCAACCTATTTATCAGCCTCAACAACCATTATATTACTATCCAATATAATAATAAATAAATAATATAGCTTATTATAGTTAAAATAACTATACTTATAACCCAACTTTAGTACGTAGATATTTACAATTACTAGCTACGCTAAAAAGTAAAAGGGGTATAATTAAAATTATTTATATTAAAACAACAAATATAATAGCCGATAGGCTAACGAAAAGCATAAGTAAGGACCTTTACTAAAGATTTGTAAAGTAAATAAATCTTATAATACCAATAACAATACTAAACCCTACCCGTAATAATCCGGATTGGATTTAAGAGGGTATATTAGAATAATTAATACTAACTTAAAGTAGCCAAAACTAACTAGAAGCTGTGGCAACCACCACATCAGCAATAGTAGCGATAATTTATGGTGTTGACTCACAAGATTGATAATCACAGTAACTAAAGCCCTGGAAGATTCTCACAGACTGGCTATAAATAAGGGGCTTCCAGCCGCTGTAGATAGATTGGATCAGATCAGAATTGACACCCTTTTAAATCTGACAAAAGATCCGCGCGACAAGTACTGCAGGTCCTGCTCCACAGGCTGCGACGCCCACTTTTTCTTTTGCGCCTCTCGCATCTGCTTCTCATGCGCCGTCTCTGGCTTCAAACCCCTCTTTGCTCGGCATGCGTCCCGGCCGCAGTCTCCTTCTTTACATTTCTTTCTGCTCTCTGTGAGTTTGTGGCAATTTTTCTTTCCACAGAACTGAAAACCCGGTCTGTCCTGATCGTGGCCACAAGGAACTGAAATACCAGCCCGTCAGAACCAAGCTTTCCAGACAACAGGAAAACTCACATTGGTGAATGACCTTCTTGCACATGATTGCGGGTTGCGTCGTGATGGGTGCTTGGAATGTTGGGCGTATAGTCTCGTTAGATCAGGGATCAGGTTGTGTGCGTGTAAGTCGCTGTCGGTATCAGTATCGGTAGCTTGCAGTGAGGAATGGCCCCCCAGTTCGGGGTTGACCTGTTACTTTATACCCTCCGCATTGCGCAGGTTAAACGTACATTTTCAGTGCCCAAGAACAACACGTGGCATGACATCAAGTTCTGCTACAGACCATCTCGCCGGGATGATCATACGGGGCAAAGGCCGCCCTCGGATGAACACCGATATACAGGACAAAACTCCTGTGGTACCTTATTGAAATCAAGCATCACGTTCAAACCGCCCTTGTCGGGGATGTTTGATAAAACAGATGGAAAGTAGGAGGAGGTCGCTTCCAAATCACATGCGCCAAATACGAACCACGCACCAAAACGTCGTTTCATCACCTGTTGCACTCACTACGTCATGCTTGGAAGGGGATATATCTGCATATAGCGCGGTATACCGGGTGTGCTACCCGCCGTCGGCTTCTCCGAAACGCATCGGCTCCTCAACACCGAGCAAGCCGAACTGTTTGCTGATCCCCGAGAACCGATACTTAACACCGTGCTCTTGGGTCCGGTCAACCAACCCAATGTCATCCTCAAGACTGCCTGCCTAATTATTCACCAATAAAATCCCAAAAGATGTGTCACTTCCACGAAACCACATGTGAGCCGTCCACTCCCGCACTCGATATCCCGACACCAGGCTTACCAGTTCTTCACCTTTCCAGATGCCTGCGGCTGCAGCTTCAAAGTCCGCGTATACTGCGCTCGGGGCGAACCCTCATACGGCATCCCCTGTGACAACCAGAACATGCAGAACACAGAGTCGGCGAGCTCAGCCCTCTGCGGGGCTTGCCCAGTTACCACCCCGACATCGTGGGTCTGCTGCTACTGCCACCCCCACACCAGCCGTACTTCTGTTTCCAACCATAAGGTCCTTCCCTTTTCGGTGAAGCGGTGTCCGCGGTTGGTGGAAAACTGGGAGGACAAGACTACTGGAAAGTACTGGTCATTTACATGCAACCATGAACGCTGTGTGCTTTGTCGCGTCGTTCACTGGGATCTTGGGGGGTAGTTGCACATGGGGGTTGGAGCAGAGACACAATGACAGAAGGCTGGAAGAAAGTGACACAGGGGCATGTACTAGAAGAAAAACAGCACCGCGACAACGAATGGAGACGGGTCCTCATTAACTATGAAGCTGGCTGTTGTAGAGGGAAGCTCCTTCAAGCGCCCAGATCGTCAAGGTTCCGATTCATACCGTGATATTAGAATGTATTTTTGTAGACTGCATCTGCTTTTTAATACATTTTGAACTCCAAGATCCAAAATCTGTGCATAAACGACCCATGTCCACTAGAACCCCGAGAATCTGAACAGGACATAATGTTGGCGATGTCTAGGCAGGTTCCATTCCTCCCCTGCATCTCTGCTCCCACCGAACCATGACAAATATACACCCATTAAACCCAAACACCCGAGCTGCGTCCATCCTTCCCGTACCTCTAGGTGTCCATCATCCCGGGGAAGTATGTGAAGCAGTAGTAGCACCGTGGGTGCCCACACTTCCGCCCGCTCCTGCCCGCGGGCTGCTGGCAGGTTTTGTCTTCAGGTCGGTTCCGAAGCTTTTTAAGAAAGGGGTCGCATATGTGGCAGTGCCACTCCTTCCGGTCTCAGGTGCACCATGTCTGGCGACAGGGCGAATTTTGGTCTCCGCGAGTCAAACCTACTTTGTGCGGTTCGGGGCAGTTAATTCCGCTGACGATGGCGTGGTAGCATGATCTCGTGGTATAGATCGTATCTCCGCACGCGACTATGAAAGAAAGGTTTAATTTTAGCCCCAGCCATACTCTAGAGGATGTGATAGTTTGGTGCGGGTTAAATCTTTGTTGCGGAGGTTTGCCTACCTGTAGACTGTTGGGGAAGGCTGAACTCAACGTACATTTCCATACAGCGGTGTGGCACATCTTTGAGTCCAACGGCGATGGTGAATCACACGCTGAGAATAATGCCGAGAACGTTTGAAGGGAAGAATCTTCTGCTGGGTCTTTGTTGAGGGTGTAGAAATGCTTAGAGGTCGACCTCGATGTGAAACACAGAACTCTGCTTGACACGGAACCGGCAGCACGCATCGATTTATATCCCGGCTCCCGACCGTCAAGGTGCACTTTGCAAATAATCCACGATGAGCTGTAAAATTCATTTCCTCCCAACTTCCCACTTCCCAAACTTCGAGTGACTCAATACCTACCTACTCGCCATGAACACCAGGCATCGACCATCCACGACCACCACCCCTGTCTCACCATCCCCACAAAGACCTCCAGTTCAACGCCCTAGCTGTCCATCCCTCCCTACACTCCCCATCATGCCCCGGGCAAAGACCTAATTCTCTTAGCTACCTACTTCTCACCAAACCCCCTCCTCCCTCAACCGCCGAATCAAATCCAACGCCAACTCCCCCCTCAAAATATCCTGCATCTCGCCCACCTCCAACAGCTCTCCATGGCTATACACCAGCCCCGTCACCGCCCGTCTGATATCTTTGTGATTCTCCTGTCCCAGGAGCGGGGACGAATACACCTCCCCCGCCGCGCGGACGAAGTCGCCCGCGTCCCAGCCGTTGTGCGCCTCGGCCTCGAATTTTGTGAGTGCCAAAGCGCGCAGCTCTGAGATGCCGTACTTGGCTGAGAGGGAGTATAGCTTCGCGTGGGTGGTGAGTTTCTGCTGCTGCTGTTGCTGCTGCTGCGGTGTGGTGGTGGTGGTGGGTGCCGCGGGTTGGGTGGTGTCCTCTGCTGCCGGGGCGGGCTCGGGGACTGCTTCGATGGGGGGTTCGGGCGAGTCTGCCTGTGCCGGGGGTGGTGCGACATCATCTGGACCCCTCGGTGGATCGTCGAGTAGACCTAGTTTGCGGCCCTTCTTGCCCTTCTTTTTCTTTTTCGGGGTTTCCTTAATGGGGAGGAAGTCGTCGAGTGGTTCGCCGGCCGCGGCGGGCTGGGATGACTCGGTATCCGCTTGTTGGGGAGAGAGCGCTCTCACGGCGGGGGGATCTTCCGGGGGTTGGATTTCTGCCGCCGCCGCCGCCTCGGGGCCGTGGTCGAAGCCATTGGAGAGAACCACTGGGGACTCGACGCTGAAGCCGCCGAGGGTGGACTCGTTCTCGGGACACTCCGGGCTTTTGACTTCTAGCAAATCCTCGGGGAGGGTGTCGGAGTAGTCGAGGTTGTAGAGGTACTCGATCACCAGGTGGACGGCCTGCGGGTCATCTTCTGGCACCTCGATGGTGTTTCCGGATCCCTAGAAATTTTAGAACCCAGACTGTAGGTATTTAGATTCAAAGCCTTACGGTGACGGCGAGATCGCGACATTTCTCGGCGAGATACGGGGACCGCGGGCAGACGACAGCTTTGTGGACGGGATACGTCTTGTATGTGCTGACGATGTTGAGGTCCGAGAACTCGGGTTTGAGGTAGAGCCTGTCTCGTCAGAAGGACTGTCTTGAAGGATCCAGCGGGTCCTACCTTTTCAGGGAGTTGATGAGCTCATCATAGTGGCCGGCCGTCATTTTGAGAGGGTTGAGCTGGCTAGGGGGTGATATTCAACTCGACACGTCTTCGAGCGCCGGACCACCATCAACCAGGGGAAGGCGAGCCATTATATGCCCGTTTGACAATCGAAGCGGGAGCAACTCTACCTCCGGCTTTCGTCGGCCAGGCCTTTCCCTTCATGCACCCATCAGCTTCGTCCACCAGTAATGCTCCTGTGCAACCCCGGATACATCGGCCGACACGGGAGCTCAGACAAGGCTCTGGGGAAGCCCAACCGTGCACTTTTGAGGAGCCTCATCAGGCCAGTCCGCGCAGCATGGTGTGCGTCCGGCATCACGGCCAGCAAATAACACGCGCAGCGGGTTTCGAAAGGGGGTCTCGCTGGCGGAATACTGGCCAGTCAATCGAGCGCCTCAGCAGCCTTGTTGCAGCTGCAGTGATGGTTGGTCAATTCGTGCATGTTGAGTGCGGGGAGAGCGGTTGTGAAGTTCCCCAGCTCACGCTGCTCACGGCAGAACATCTCAGACACAATGGCTGTCCATGAGGGAAATTCCCCGCATTCTGGGCAGCCTGTCTCGCATTCTTGTCGTCGAATTATTACCCCTGAAGATCAAAAATCGGGCGATGATGGCGGAGCCGCAGCACATCCAAACGGAGAACTGGCTCCGCAAGGTGGTATCGAGCAAATGGCGACACTTGGCTGTCCTGATCCAGAAAACAGACGTTGATGGGATGTCTTGTATCGTCCAGGCTCCCACATTCCAGCTGTTAATTACCATTCCAGAGCTGAGCCCCATCCCCGCACTCTCAACCCGCCAAGTTACCAGGCACGACCACGCCGCCTAAAATAGCCTGCTCCCCCTATGATATTATCCAGATATTGCCAACAGACACCGCCAGCCCGACCGTTACAACACGCGATGTACGCACTTTATCGTCATCTCGCCGCATCCTGGGGGATTATCCTTGGACCGATGGCGTCCTGCTCCGGAACTTAAGAACTTCTTCATCCCCGCCCGGTCCTGCCCGACAGCCAGCGTCCACCGCGAATCCACCAAGATGAAGCCCCAGGTGCTCCTCGTCGCGGGCGCCCTGCCCCTGGCCCTCAGCAGCGTGGTGATCCTCCCCGGCGGCGACCCGCGGCCCTACACACCCATGAAAGGAATCGACCCCGCGACCGACGTGCAGTCCTTCTTCAACACCAGCGCGGAGAACGAATTCCTCTCCAACGGGACCGGCGTGATCATGTCCTCCTTCGCCGACGCCAAAATCAGCGCGGCCGACGGCCTCTACCCCTCGGGCGACTCCTTCGTCCGCGGCGCCATCCAAGCCTGGGGCGAACACCTCCACCTCGAGATCCGGCCGGACGAGGTCTGGTTTACCATCCTCGTCCAGCTCAACTTCTACATGAACGCGCACGCCGAGGACCTCCGCCCGCTCTTTGTGGACCACTCCGGCCAGGAGGTGATCTACATCGAGGACCTGACGTGGTATTCCGTGCTCGAGCGCTTCCAGTACGAGATCCAGGCGCGCGTCAAGACGGCCTGGCTGCTCGACTGGATCCGGCCGAATTTTACGACGACCACGGAAACGGACCGCATGACGGCCAATGTGCTCATGATGGGCCTCACGCAGGCGTATTTCCGCTTCGAGGGGGGCATTGTCTGCGGGCTGCCGTCTGTGACGCTCCTCGGCGAGCAGGCCGACTGGGTGGCACTGGTACAAAAACTGGACCGGCTTGCCGAGTTTGGCAAGGAGCCGGCGGACTACGCCGCCAAGTTGAAGCCCATTCTGACGCGGTTCGTGGCGTCGTTTGTTGCGCCCGACGCGGCCGAGACCAAGGAGTTCTGGAATAACATCGCCGTCGCGCACCGCCTGTCAATCTGCGGCCTGCCGCCGGTTGAGTTGTCCGGATGGATCACGGGCTTTGTGCACTGGACGGCCGAGGGCAGGCTATTCCCGGTCAAGACGACGGCGGACGGGGGCTACACGATGGACAACGTCACCTACGGCGTGGCGGATATCACGCGGCTGCCGGTGGGCTATGCGCGCGCGCCGTTTGTTATGCGTGATTTTAGGGATGTCGCCCGGTTCGAGGCGTATGTCGCGGCCGGCACGCTGGGGAAGCAGATCACGCCGGGTGCGCCGGCGGGGTATGCGGACGCGGTGCGGCGGACGGGTGGGAATCTGACGCTGCTGGAGGAGGGGAGTCGGGGGCTGCATACCACGCTCCGGCCGCTATCGGCGTGGATGCTGTATGGCCCGAAGGCGCACAATGACACGGCGCGTGCGTATTGGCGGGGAGAGTGGGAGACGGATGAGCTGATCTTCAAGCTGCGGCAGGGGCTTGTGGGGGATGTGTGCAGGGCGTGAGCTGTTTGATGGTTGTCATGGGCGTGGGCTAGTTGGAGCTCTGCATGTGATAAAAGAGAAAATAAAGTCCGTTGCAACTTGGTAAACCTGACGTGCATCGCAAGAGTTTTGATAAAGGGGAATAGCTTACCGACAACGTTAAGAGTTAGAAGAATCTCATAGAGGGTGAAATTAATTGTCAAATTGGTGGTTATACGGAATATTCTATCAAATCTCCCTCGCAAAGTCCTCCGGATGCACTTCGGAAGCCGACATCCCCACGGGGTCGGTGACACGGTGCGCAACCGGTGTTTCTCCGCCGGTTCAACCCGAGCGCAGATCCGGGGTGTGGGCCGGAGCGAAATTGCGGGGTGACGACCGGGATCTCGGACCCTGGCCGGGCACCCGGGAGGAGCTTAATCCCGGCATCTCATGTGACAGCAAACCTTGCCTGCCGTGAGCAGACAAATTCCTCGTCCTGTTCGGACCCCCAAGATGGCGTTTTTTGTTGCGTCGTCCCCCTTTTCATTCCTCCCGACCACCCGAGTGCGTTCGCGAGTGAAAAACTCCAGAGACAATCCGAGTCCTACTCGCAATTAGACAGCTAATCAGGAGTCGTGGAGAGAAAGTAAGCAAGGCATGCAGTGTCCGTCCAAACAGCTTGCTTCCTTTGCTACGACGTCAGACGGGGGCGAATTCCAGATTACGGCGCAGCAGGCCGGAAGCATCGCGGTTGGCTGGCAGCGTTGTGCGACCATTTGCCAAGTGTGCCCCGCTGCTGTCAGCCCCTCGAGGCAGTCGTCGTCCCCCACAAATCGCGCGCCAGCCTTTCCCTGTTCCGTGAAGCATCCCGCTACGGCTCCAGGGTCCTCGTGCTGAAAGCGGAGCGTCAAGCTTGCGAGCCCATTTCCCTCGGGCCAAGTGATCAAGGGACGAGTGATCTCGTGGTGACGAAATCCGGAAGGTAATGAGATTAAAATCCTCGCTTGCCCAAACTCGGTGCTTTCCTTCGTGGCTGCACCGATCGCCGACCTGCCGACCGGTCAACAGCTCACCTGCACATTGCAACGCTACCAACCTTTTCCCTGGGGGTTGGTTTAAATGTCCGGACCCCCCATGATTCCCCGGACGAAGGCTTAACACTTTGTTGGTTCTTTCCTCCCTTCCACAAAGGATCTCTTACCTTCGAGAGAGATTTCTTTTGCCGACGCTGACACTTTTACCCCGGAGTCAGCTCAGCTCAGCTCGACGCCCGCACCCGTCAGCACTTTCCAACGCACGACATCGGCGCCCCGTCATTTTGCGACGGCGCGATTCTCCAGCTCAGCCGCCGCCCCACCCGCAATTCGCATCATCTCTCAAATCCAAAAGATCACAAAATGGTCTGCTTCGGCTGGTTCAGCAAGAAGAAGAAGGGGAAGCCAACGACGATAAAAGAGAAAATCGACGATGTCGTCGCCTCCCGCCCGCAACACCGCCGCGACGCCAGCTACGTCTCCCTCGAGAAACCCCTGCTCTTCGCCTCAGGGCCGGCCGCCCGCGCCACCGCTGCGCTCCCGCCTGCCATCGCATCGCTCAAACCGATCGCGCACCCCGGGTACTCGGCCTACGCGGCCGCCGCAGACGGGAAGGGGCCGCAGGATGGTGGAGAGCTGAGGCATCGCGGTGTCGGGCGGACAGGACCAGCAGATGGCGACACAGGGCCAGACGATGAAGAGAGCAAGAAGGCGGACGCGGCGAGGCGCAAGGCGGAACAAGAGGAGCAGGAGCGGCTGGACTTTTTGCAGTGGATGTGACGTCCGGCGGTTCAAAATGTCCTGTTCATCTTTTTCCTTTGTATCATGATTACCCAGCGGGATTTTGTTTTCGTGGGATTCGCTGGCCGATGAGGAAGCAAGCGAAGGCGTTCTGGCGCATTGGGGTGGATTGCAGGGACGGGCGGCGCAAAGTCCACACACGACGGGCGGGATTCATGTCATTTTCGCGACGCGCGACGACATCGACAAAACCCCATTTTCTTTTGTCTGCATCATGCATCATCATCATCAGCATCATCTTCTACAATCTTTAATTCATAATGAGCAGAGCGCGCAACGAAAGCAAAGCGCCCTGCCTGATGACCTCCATCTCTCCTTCCTCATTCTTGGTGACGACGAAAACGAAGCCGAGCCTTCTCCAATTCCCACATTCCCCGATGGCGTTTTCACGCGGGCATGTGATTCGCCAATTGGCCCGCGACAAGGATTCAGGATCCAGAACGAGGCGACCACTGCGCAGCACCCATGGAAGCAGGCGCGTCACACCCCGCGATTCCAGGTTCAACGTTCGGTTGCGCGGCTGGCCGCACGAAGCCAACCCTGAACTATCGATTCCAATGGTTCGTCAATGGTGGGTTGGGGGATTCGGACGGGAAATTAGCACGTCGTTGCGGAGGACGGCACGGGGAGATCACCGGTAATTTTGTCGCACTTTTCTGGTCGCTTCGCACTCTCTCGAGGAGTCGACTAGGTTGGGACTTTACAACATTGAGAGTTGGATCGGTGGAACGCGAGCTGCTTGGGTCCATCGGAGAATGAATCGAGTGGGAATGCGCGCGGTCACGAGGGGCTGCTGGGTGAAACGGCCCCGCGTTGGGTCCAGCACAATTCACGAACCGCCGCGAAGAACGCATTATCGACGACGAGGAAGCAGGTCGGGCCGCAGAGCGTGCAGAGAAAGATGCCTGGCTGTTGAAGTCAGACTTGTTCAAAATGTCTTGTAATTAAGAGCTTGTCGAGTCGGTTTCCAAACATCGCAGGACACCCAGACTTGGGATCGCGGGTTTGATGAGACATTCAGACAGCTGGAGTTGGCGATGTGGATGCTGTGGATCGCATCACCCCAGCGCTGTGATCGCCGGCGAACCGACCCTCGGCTCGGGCCGCAAACCGGGTCCTAGATTGACACCTGGCTGTCAGCCGGTGACAGCTGAATGGAAAACTCCCGCAATGTCAACAACGCCCCTTTTCTCTCCCCTTGAACCCGCCTCTGCAAAGAGAAGATCACCTTGTCTCGTCATGCCACCGACTCGAAACAGCGTTTGCTTCCCCTCTTCTGCGTTTTGGCAACTGGTTCGCAGCACGGATCGACGCTGAGACACACATTCGCTTCGTTGGGCAGTCATCCAATCAGTTCGCCTTGTGGACGGTTGGGCAGCAGATGGCGGACCTTGGGCAGCAGAGACATTCCAGACGCTTCACCAGATATGCGGCTCCGGCATGCTCCGTGCTGCTGCAGGAGACCACAGAACAACACAAACCAGCACATCTCGAGCTGATGTCGAGCCTCCATCCCAACCTGCCAGTCAGAACCTATCGATGCACGAGACCACAAGTCCCAGCGAGGCATCAAAACATTGAGAGCCCGACGAACGCTGGCGAGATCTAGATCTATGCTAGTCATGCCATGCAACGACAACAAACACGACGAAAAAAATGAATTGTCGAATAATGCCCAACTGCGCGTTGCACTCTCGCAAAACGTGTAGATAACGCACACACATCGACGGTCATCTGACGGGTGCGTGCGGACATATGGGGCCGATGCAAATCGAGAGGGGTTGATGAGGTTGACAGGCCTCACTCAGCTTGGCCTGGGCGGTGTGTAGCAAACCAAAACACGCGCGAGGCGGACAAAGGAACACAGACACGCCTCGGCTGAGCGCGGATGAAAGAAGGGCGATGATGATGCGAAGCCGATCGATCGCGATTTGGCAGGCCGACGTGGCATGGCACAGACAAGCAGGCGAGATTGAGGAGACCCCTTTCCGAGGTGGGCGGATTCAGGCTGCGACTCCTTGTCATCCACTGGCCAGTTGGCAGAATGTCGGATGCAAGCCTCCCCTATTTTTTGATGAGATAACGGTTCTTGGGCGAACAAACAATGCCCGACCGATTCTTGGCTGGTGGGGAGGGGTGCAGAGAAAAGGAGGCAACGGCCCGCGACATGGTTGGTTTGCAGCGTTGTCAGAGTCAGACGGACCCAGCCCATCGGCGCCGGCAGCCGTGCAGAGCCAGTGGCGGGCGGGTACTGCGGACGGGATCGCGATTCCGGCGCCGTTTTAGAGCAGCAGGGCGGATGGGCTGCCAATAACAGAGGCTGCCGACAGAGGGTTGGCGACAGATGCTGCCACGTCAAAGACGAAACCCACATTTGGCCCCGCGTGGATTTGGCAGCGCAGCCGGATCGCTGCAGATTGGCGAGGCGGGTTGGGCCACACAGCAGTCACGGGTGGGGCACCAGACACCAGCCGGCAGCCAGCACCACAAACGGCGAGCGAGCATCATTTCATCGAAGCCCAATAATGGAAGGGTCGAATAGATCCCAGGGAGAGAGTCCACAATTCGACAGGTCATGGGCTGCGAACCTGGCACCACTCAGCCAGCGTGATGCACGCCCGTCTGTGTGGCCGTCCAACCACGCCTCCCTCATCAACGCTACAATGCCTCAGGCTTTTTGTCTTTGTTCATGACATCGGATGTATATAGCCACTTGGGTCCCCGCCGGGACTCATGGGCGAGTCTCGAGCCACCAACGCAGCAACGCGTGCACACACCCCGACGGACCCGCCCGGACGCCCACCCATCGGTCTCCCGATAGCGTCCCGTTTGCAAGACTTAAATCCCTTCCATACCTTACATAGCCAGTCCGTCCTGACCGACGGACGCCGCAAGCTGGCTGCCCCAACGGCCGAGATCTTCGGGCCACATACCGAGCCCTTCCTGGCCCTGTTCACCGCGCAGGCCCCTGACAGCTTCGACAAAGCCGACAAGATGGGGTCACACGCCGACTCAGATCCCACGCACGCCGTGGACGGCCTGGTGCGGGCCATCCGCGACCTGACGTCGGACCCCAACTACAAGCTGGTCGCCGACGTCTTCAGTGAGTTCTTGTTTCTGAAGGACCACAACCACCGTCTGTCCATGTCGCACCGCGAGACTATGGAGGAGTACCGCAAGTTCCGCAACGAGCTCGAGGCCGGCAAGGACAAGCTCGAAAAAGAAAAGAAGGAGCTCGAGGGCACGATCCACGACAAGATCCAGGAGATATTGCAGCTCACGGCTGTCAAGGCTTCTCTGGAGGGAGATTTGCACGATACCCGCGTTTCGTTGGATCAGGAGAAGAAGGGTGCGGCAGAGGCGGCCGAGACGGCGGCGAAGAAGTTTGCCGACGCCGAGGAGGCTGCCGCGAAGGAGCTGGCGGAGCTGCAGACTTCCAAGGAGACGGAGCTGGCTGCTCTTCAAAAGTCCAAGGAGGAAGAATTGGCGGCTCTTCAAAAGTCCAAGGAGGAGGAACTGGCTGCTCTTCAGCAGTCCAAGGAGGAAGAGCTTGCAGCACTGCAGTCGTCCAAGGAGTCGGAACTTGCTGCCCTTCAAACGTCCAAGGAGACAGAGCTGGCCGAGCTCCAGGCCTCCAAGGAGCAGGCCATCGCCGACCTCACAGCACTCAAGGATGGTGAGATCGCCGACCTGACGGCAAGGAAAGATGGTGAGATTGCCGACCTGATTGCCAAGTATGATGGCGAGATTGCCGCGCTCGAGGCGGCCAAGGCGGCCGTGGAGGATGCAAAGAGGGAAGCAGAGGAGGCTGCCGCCGCCGCCGCCGAGGTAGCGGCACAGGAGATCGCCGCCCTGACCGAGGCCAAGACGGGTCTGGAAGAGGTCAAGGCGGCCAACGAGGCCGAGATCGCGACGCACAAGGACACCATCGCCTCCCTCGAGGAGGCCAAGGCGGGTCTGGAGGAGGTCAAGACAAACCACGAGGCCGAAATCGGGAAGCTGCATGAGGACGTTGCCAACCTTGAGGAGGCAAAGAAAACTGTCGAGGAATCCCTCGCAGCAGCCAACGCCGAGATTGAGTCGCTCCGGTCAACAGTGGCGCAGAAAGAAACCGACATTGAGGCGCTGCAGGAGTCAGTCCGCATCGCCGAGGAGCAAATCGCGTCGCTGCAACAAACTGTCGAGGACAAAAACGGCGAGATCGAGAACCTCCACGCCAAGCTCACGGCCGAGGGCGAGCGCGCCGACAGCGCCATCGCGCACGGCAACGACCTCCAGTCGAAACTCGACGAGACGGAACAGACACTGCAGCACACATCCACCAAGCTCGCCGACCTCGAGCAGTACCGCGTCGTGCTGCAGGACGACAACGAGGACGTGTACGTCACCGTCCTCGACAAGATCTGGACCAACATCGTAACCCTGGTCGAGGCGACCTTCCGCCCCGACATTGACGAGTCCATCCTCGCCGACCCGTCGTGCTGGACCAACCTGCGCAGCTCGCCCTATCTCAAGCACGCTACGTCGCTTCAAATCCCCCTCCCCCAGTCGAACTCGCCGGCCGCAAAGGGGATGCGCATCTCCGCCGTCCTCGCCGTCCTGTCCCGTGCTCTCCATCGCCACCTCTTCCGCCCCGTGTACCTGCTGGACGCCGACGCCGACGACGAGCCGCTAGTCCGCCTGCTCCGCCTGCTCGAGGACGACGACCCGCAGCGCGAGGCGCACATGCGCGCGACGCTGCTCTCCATGATGCCCGACCGGCAGATGGCGCAGGGCGCGCGGCGCGTCAAGACGGTCGTGCGCGAGGTCTCGTGGCTCGTGCAGCACCTGCTCGGCGCGCTGCAGTTCGAGGCCTTCTGCGTCGGGCTCGAGGCCGCCTGCCGGCTGGCGTGCGAGCAGTGGATGCGCATCCAGCTGGCCGCGCTCAAGATCGAGCCGTACTTTGGGCCGCCGTATGACGACTTCGACTGGCAGGTACTGGAGCTGCCCGAGTTCACCGAGGCGGCTATGCGCGAGGATGAGAATTCGGTCATGAACGGGTTGAGGCTGCCGTCGTCGCGGTCGGATGACGGCGAGGATTTGGCCGTCATGGATGGGCCGCTCGAGACTGTCGAGGCTGGTTCGTCTTCGCCGCCCCCACGGAATGGGACGCCGGCTGCTGCTGATGGGGAGAAGGCGGGTCATGCTAATGGCGATACGACGCCGACGCCGGATCACAATGATGGCGGCGGCGCGTCGATTCAGGAGGAGGATGACGACTACGCGCACCAGCACGACATGGCCATCGACGACGAGGGGGAGATCGAGCCCGAGGAGATTTTGCTGGTCGTCTGGCCGTCCATGTGCTCGGTCGAGGGCGGCGATTTGGTCTCGATCACGCAGGGGCTGGTCATCTCCAAGGAGCAGGCGCGGCCGGCGCTCGAGGAGGTGCGGGCCAGGTCGCGGATGATTGCGCGGCCGGGGTCGCGACGGGCCCGCACGCTCAGCATGCCGGCGCATAGTCGCGGGGGGAGTCCGACGCGGGTGAACGGCAAGGGCGGCGCTTTTTTACAGAACGGCGCGATGCAGTCGCCCCCTCTGGGAGGGGCTGCGTCGGCAGGGGAAGAGAAGCTGGGAGGGGAGGTGGCGCCGGTGGATGGTTGAGTCGGCTTTTGAGGGGGTGGAAGCATTGAAGCGTGAGAGGTAATGATCAAAAGGGGAGATTGATGAGTGTAACAAAAAGTTTGGCTTGGTTTTGTCTTTTTCTTTCCTATTTTTGTTCAGGGGGTTTAATTTCCTTTGTTTATCTTTCATGTTCGTTTTTCTGTGGTCTGGGTCGGGTTTGAGTTTCGGTTCAACAAGTCTAGCATTCCGCAGGCTATGTTTGAGGATAGATTCTTTCGTTCAGGGGTTTTCCTTCGCTTCGGTTTTGGCATTTTCATAGGCTGGCTGGGTTGAGGCTCGACATTGGTACGGATGCATGGGACGGCAGGGCACAGCGATGGACAGATGACGCGGCGTGGCCGGGATGATGGGAGAAATGCATCTATGTAGCCGTGTATAAACATCAGGTTTCTTGTTTTATTGTGTCATCGATATTTTCCTCCGACCAGTTTGGTTCTGTCTGGCTATTCCTACATTCTGTGACACTGTATGGCGGGTGTATCCGATACAAGGCTATCCAGCGGTGTTGTACTGCAGGCCGATGGTAGTTTGTAACAAAAAAAGAAACCTATTGCCCTTTATCCTCCTCTCATCAGGTCCTTGTGTCACGAAAAAAACCAAGGATATGGTGAGATATTTACAAATGCAAAAATGACAAGGGCGAGATTCGAACTCGCGCCCCATTTCTGAGACCAGGAAACTGGTTATTCGAAGAAAAACCTGAAATTCAAGTGGGCCTGAACCTGGCGCCTTGGACCGCTCGGCCACCTTGCCAATGTTGCTGATGTTATGTTGATTGCGTTGTTTTCGATTTCATCCTGCGACATCCGAATCGAAACTTTTTCGCGCAGTACCGTCTTCAACCGGTCAAGCCCCTGGATTTTGCAAGCACAGATCCACCCCTTACGTGGAGTTTAAGACGGAGATAATAGTAAGATTTTACTACCTACCTACGACGAAAAGGAGACACGATAACGGTCTTATCAGTATGGAAGATAGTCGTGCACTGCAATCGCCGAGATGATAATCGCCCGTCTACCTACCAGACTCACCGAACGCCGAAATTGGGATGGTTCATGCGATGGAGCTGCCAAGGTCTTTGAGAATACGACTTGTGCAAAACAGCGCCATGCCAAGGGAAATATAGGTAACGTAGACTGGGCTGATGCGTTAGATGCTACGGTGCTGACGGGATCAGTCCGATGTCCACCTTGCGTCCGGTTTTGGGTCGCATTGAAGCTGGTATATTGGGATGGGGTTGCGGTTGCAGCGTTGGTCCGCTGCCGTCTTTTGCATGCCGTTCTTCGTCTTTCACCTCTTCAACCTCTTGTCCCGACATTACCTAGGCACCTAGCCAAGTCAAATTTTTCCATCAATGCCTAACGTCAGCCTAGAGTTAGATCTTATTCCACGTTCAGAATGTTTCCTCAAATACAGCATCCGGAGCATCCGACGTGTAATAGCTGTAAGGCGAGGGTTGCCGCCGCCAAGTCTCATTTCCCAGGCTCCAAGGTGCCGTCGACGACTCGGCGATCTCCACCGTGCAACCCCGTCTCGGGAAGGTGAAGACGGCCCCAAGGCGCTACCCGTCGGCGTTCCAGACCACGGCCTGGCATTCATTCCCGGACGAGCAAGTGCTAAGACTCCCGACTTGGCGGCTACTCGTAATCGGCAGCTATGCACCGGCACGCGCCAGCAGGTTATCACGAGCGGGCCGCCAGGACGCCGGGCGGCCGGCGATGTCTGCGAAGGGAAGGAGAAAACCCGAGGGATTTACATTGATTCGCATGCGATAGCACATCAGAATCCGGGGAAATGGCATGCTGCGGTTCGGCATCTCGGAGGAAATGTTTTGATTGCCAAACATAAATAGGGGCCGGACGACATGTCCAGTTGTTGATCGTCATCCCTCACTCGACCGCGGCAATCAACAGGCCATCGTCAGCTTCCACCTGTAGTCAAGCCACTTCTCGTCACCATGAAGGTCAACGCCCTCGTCTCGGCCGCCCTCGGCGCGTCGGTCGCCTCCGCCGGCACCGCGGCGAGCGCCAGCAAGATGGAGGAGGTCATGGAGCTCAAGATCAAGCAGTGGGACGCGGCGCGCGCCCAGGGTCTTTTTGAAGGATCGCTCCTCTACCCCAAGATCAAGGCCGAGACGCCCTGCATCAAGGGCAAGGCGGGCGAGTACGGGTGCAACAAGGTCAACATGCACGGTTTCCTCAGCCATGAGGACCTGGGGTCCCAGACCAAGGCCGGTAACGACGTGTGGGGGTGGACGTCCAAGACGGGGCGCGAGTTCGGCATTGTCGGCCAGACGGACGGCGTCGGCTTCGTCGAGATCAACCGCGACGGCACGCTCGAGTACCTCGGCCGGCTCGACACCCAGACCACGGCGACCAGCTGGCGCGACATCAAGGTGATTGACCACCACGCCTACATCGGAGCCGAGAGCGAGAACCACGGCCTGCAGATTTTCGATCTCGAGAAGCTGCTGGACGTCAAGCCGTGGTGGAACCCCTGGTTCTGGAAGCCCAAGGTCTTCAGCAAGGACAAGGACCTGACGGCGCTGTTCACCGGCTTCGGCGCGTCGCACAACATCGTGGCGCACGAGAAGACCAAGATGATCTACGCCGTCGGCGGGCGGTCCGGCGCCAACGCGCGCAACACGACGTGCGCAGGCGGCATGTTCATGGTCGACGTGTCGAACCCGGCCAAGCCCGTGTCGCCGGGTTGCATCGCCCAGGACGGCTACGTGCACGACGCCCAGTGCGTCATCTACAAGGGCCCCTCAAAAAAGTACCGCAACCGCGAGGTGTGCTTCAACTTCAACGAGGACACGCTGACCATCATGGACGTGACCGACAAGAAGGCGCCCGTCGTCGTCTCGCGCACCGAGTACGTCGGCAACGCCTACTCGCACCAGGGCTGGCTGGTCGACGACAGCATGGAGTACCTGCTGCTGGATGACGAGCTCGATGAGCAGAACAAGCGGGGCCCGGCTGCTAACGGACATACGACCACTTACATCTTCAACGTGGCCGACCTCGAGGCGCCTGTCAACACTGGTTTCTACCAGAGCCCGGCCAAGTCGATCGACCACAACCAATACGGAAGTTTTTTTTTTGCTTGGAGTCAATCTCAGAGCAGGATATGCTAACGCAGTCAACAGGTTATCGACGGCCTCTCTTACCAGGCCAACTACGGCTCGGGCCTGCGTATTGTGGACGTGTCGGGCGTCAAGCGCGACCCGACGGGCGGCAACTTTGAGGAGGTTGGCTTCTTTGACTGCCACCCCGAGGACGACGCAGTCAACGGTGTGGTCGAGTTCCTCGGGACCTGGTCGGTGTACCCGTACTTCCGCTCGGGCTACATCCTGCTCAACTCGATCGAGCGGGGCATCTTTTCTCTCAAGTACACGGGGCGGAAGTCCAAGTTCTGAGGGTGTTGTTGTAATCAAGGATGGAATTGAAACCATAATAGATGCCGTAATGAGACGATCGGTGATTAGTAGGGCATCCCGTTTTCTGACCCATTCCTCCCTTGACATTATTGTCGCTTTCTCTCAAGGTGAGGACATGATCCTCGGCTCTGGTATTTATGCTGTGAAACTGTTAGAGGGGTCACGCCCTTTTAACAACCGCGAGTAGGGGGGAGGGCTCGCGGAGCAACATTCAACCCCATCTGATGCGGGGTAACAGGCGAGACATAAAAACATACCCCTTTCAACCGTTCCCATCAACATCGTGTCAAGCAAGGCATCCCTTTCTCTTTCTTTCTCTTTCTATCATTCACCACCAAAAAAATGTCGGAACCAACTCGGACCCTCACAGCCCAGTGCCACTGCAAAGCAGTGCACTTCTCCATCACCGTCCCCGTTTCGTCCCTTCCCCTCCGCACCCACCTCTGCCAGTGCTTCATCTGCCGCCGCGTCCACGGCACCTTCGCCTGCTTCCACGCCCCGCTGCCCGTGCCCATCGAGCCGGTCTTCATCGCGCCCTCGTCCCTGCAGGGAACCACAACAGGCTACACGCACTCGACCCTCGCCGCCGCGACGCGCTACTTCTGCTCAACCTGCGGCTGCCACATCGGCGACCGCGACCTCGACCCCGTCCCCGACTCCTCGGGGCAGGAACCATTCCGCGAATGGCGCATCACAACATCCATCTTCCCAGCAGAAGCCCAATCCACCGCCTTTCTTATTACCACCCACTTCTACGCCCACGCCGAACCAGGCCCCACTCTAGCAACCTGGCTCCCCCGTCTCGAATTTTCGTCCTCTCCCCCCAAAGAAATAAAACCCATCACGCCCGCCCCAAACGACCCCACCTTCCCGATCCCGCGTCCACCCCTCCCCGTCCCGGAACGCCACCGAGACGGCCACCCCCGCCTCCGCGCCGAATGCCACTGCGGCGGCGTCTCCTTCACCATTTGTCGGCCTGACCACCCCGTCCTCATCCCCTTTGGTGATTTAGTCTCGCGGTTTGCGAGCAAGACGGATGACAAAAAATGGCTCGCCACGCTGGACGCGTGCGACGACTGCCGGCTCGTCACCGGCGCGCATGTTATCGGCTGGACGTTTGTACCGTCGCGCGCGATCGAGCCGCGACCGGTCCTGCCTTCGTTTGAGGGGTTCGGGACGATGAGGACGTATTCTTCGTCGGAGGGCGTGACGAGGGGGTTTTGTGGGGTTTGTGGTGCCACGGCGGTTTATTTTTGTGAGGCGGCAGATCGGGTGGTGGGCGAGGGCGAGGGGAGGGAGTGGATTGTTGATGTTGCTGTTGGGTTGTTGCGGGACCCGGCAGGGCCGGCGGCTGAGGGGTGGGTTAGTTGGCGTACTGGGCGGGTTGCGTTTGCGGAGGATGGGAGGAGGTTTGATGAGGCGTTTATGAGGGGGTTGGAGGGGGGGCTGCGGGAGTGGGGGGTGCAGAAGGATGGGGAGGCGCTGGACTTTGAGATTCCGGATGATGGTTAGGGGTGGGCCAGAGCTAGGGGCCGGTGGTGTGTTGGTGGTTGCGTTGGTGACTTTGTTTCTTAACCAGATGCGGCGCTGCAGTAGCCTGGCGCGAGCTCGATTCTGGGATGGAGGTCGTCAGTTCGATATGTTATGCTGGAGTTTCAGTATCTTGAGCCTCCGGTTCCCTTTTGGCCGTTACCGGAATATCATAAATTGTTTTACGTTGCGGGTAAGTGAGGGGGGCTGCAAGTGCAAATCAAGTTAGGAGGACCTAAGGTCAACGCCTTGAGAAGATTTTAGTGGGCCAAGAGAAAGAATCCACAAGGAGGCTATCTAGGAGCAGGAAAGATATTTTGTGGTGGCTTGGATATCATATTGAGGACCTCATCATATTATACTTGACCGTTCAAGTGGTAGTTGTTTTGGAAATGGGGACCCAGATCTCAGCCTGATGTACATGTTACCAAGGACCACACCAGCTGTGCGAGTTCTTCACCGGAGCTATGGCTTCAAAATGGTTTTGCAATCGCGACCACACAGCAACCAACCCAGCAGACACAGGGCTTTCCATTTTCCATCCGACATCTTGTTTCTAGTGTCTGCCCCTTGTTTAATGACAGCTGTATCCTGAAAGTTGCGTTCATGTTCTCACAGTCTGTTGGTTTTGTACTTGCTGTGCGTGCCGGAGTAGCCGGGATTGGGAATATAAGACCCAGTCGTGTCCAAGAATTGGCAAAGAGAACTCTCATACCGTCGACAAACTTTCACGCGGTTGACGCAGACTTTTCTGGTCGGAAACTCGGCAAGCGATGTAAACACTCAACTGAGCTGCCACCACATTACGACACGATGCCCTCGAAGATCTCCAGGTGCGAGGAATGCTATATCGCTCGGGCGGACTGCGCTTGGTCGGGCAAGGAAAGTGAACCATGTAGCAGGTGTCGTCGAAAAGCCCTGCTCTGCAAAGCGCCAGACGACAGCATCCTGACAACCAAAAGATGCGGACCATGCCAGATGGGGATCGACGCCACAAATCCAAATGGCTATGTCTGCACAGTCAAGAAAGACAAAGCGAAGAAGACATGCGATCGATGTCTCGACTTGAACCTCGTCTGCAGCAACCCCGAACCTCTGCCGAAAATCAAACCCAACAATTGGATTGCCACAGGCAGGACACATCATCCCAGATTGAAGTGTCGCGAATGCCACAAGGGTAACAAAGCGTGCCTGTTGATTCCGGGCGATACAAAGTGTTACTACTGCGTCAAGAACGGCCTGGACTGCATCCCTCGCAATCAGGACGATCCCAAGCTTGTCAAGGTCTGCGGCCCTTGCCACGATATACCCCGAAGCAACCCGAAGAAAAAGAGTATCTGTGTACCTAGCGACAAGCCGAACGAGACGAGATGCGATCGATGTGAGAAAGCTGGGTTGAAATGCGACCCTCCTCCCATTCATAGGCCGGGCGATAGTTCCAAGTCCAAGGGCAGCCAGAAATCCAAGGGCAGCGATCCGGTAGAGTCACCTACTGACTGGAATCAATACGAGCAAGGCCCTGCTACGATTGTTTCCAGCTCAGGAGCACCTAGCGAGCCCTTCCGCTTCGATGACCCCTCCAACCAAACGTCCGCGGACGATCTGACGTTCCATTCCAACTTCGACTACGGTACCAACTTCGACTACGATACGTACGTTCAACCCGGTACCACGAGCGCCTACACAACCCAATACGCTCAACAACCCAGCAACTACGCGTACAGCCAGCAATCCAACTGCACAGGACAACCCTCTGTCCAGTACGCGCCGCAGGTAACCCAGGTGGCTGGCTGGGAACAGTGGCCGCAGCTGGCACCGATGATTTGCGTGTACTGCCAAAGGAACGAAGCGGTCACCCGCGACTGCTATTGTGAGGACTGTGAGGATCCTTCATCGCGCCGGTGGTAGGAGTGGCGCAGTCTCTCGAGTATGGGCGGAGGATAAGGGCGAGGTCCATGGCTGGAGATATCCACGGCTGAGAGGGAGGGAGGGTTCCCGGCTCCTGGTGAGCCATGAGGACGAAGGCATCTAAAGTGCACGCCCACATAAATTTTACTAGCTTCCTATCTACTTATGTTTTCTTTTAGGCATGGGATATAACCTGCAATAAACTTATTTATCATATCAAAAATTATTGTTCGTATAAGGGGTAGGTCATACCCGTAACAGCAGATTGAGTGGTTCTTGAGGCCATAGGTACGGAAGAGCTAAGGCACACTCAGAGAAGATCTATACCACCTATACGTAGAGGACATAGCGTTCGGCATTACCATCCAGCAGCAATATCAAGATAGCCTCAGCTGAAGAGACGTGACACAGAAAGCAATCTTTAGTGGGGGCCGTCGATCAATGAAGTGCCACACTCCTTTGCTTCTGAACTTGATGTCGCCCCCAATTCGATTCCAACGCCCCGAGTCCTAGGGCGCTTCTCTAAGGTAGGTGAGTTGCCTAAAGATGCAAGGCGGCTGTGCCGTACGGAAACCTCGTAGACACCATGAAGATACGATAGCGATTGGTTGCAAATGCTCCAGCAATTTATTATCGTTGCAGTTGGGTCCTATCTTCCTTGCACTAACAGAGAAACTGAGAGATGGAATGATCCATGTGAAATAGGCTGAAGTGAAACCACAGTAGTCGATACGGAACGTGCGACTTTCCGAGGCTACACAAATAATCACATGTCTCATGTTTGTAAATTGCATGCGCTTAATCCAAGCGAACACGACCTCATAAGCGTGGGGCAACCTGTTTTTTCAGGTGAGACATAAAGGTTTCCAGCTGCCGACAATACCTCTCTCCCAACAGGGGAGCACAGGCCGAGGGCCCCCAAAGCTTCTCTTTATTCATCATGGATACCATTAGGAGAATAGTTGCAAGACGACCAGGAGGACAGTGCGACATACCCAACTACAGGGCCTTTCCACTGCGAAGATTCTTTTTGGCGGTCCTATTTGTCTTCGTGTGCTCACTGTTTGCAACGTTGGAATATCTGCTGCGCAAACTCCCCAACGAGCACGACCGCTCCGAGATACCAAATGATTCGCCATACATGCCGGCCAATCCGGCTCGGAAGCGGCTAGACACGTACACGCTGAATGAGAACTTTTCCAGGGGCGGTGAGCAGTATGAAGCCACCACAGCAGTCGCTCGAGCACCGACAGCCAGTCCCGATCCCGATCCAAGTCCCCGGCTGCCGCCGCCAGACTACGCCAACACCAACCCAATCACGACTTACATAACACGAGCCGACCAGTGGTACGGTCCCGCCGATGATCCCTACGCGCGGACGCCCATTTTCCATGGCCAAGAGGTCCCCAACAAATGTGTCTACAGTTATCCCGGCGTCGTCATCACAACAAACAGCTCGGGCTGTCGGGCCATCGTTGGGGCCGATGAGGATGGGCCTCCACCGGCCGGCTGGACGCGCGCAACCTGGCTGTATCGCGACATCATGTTTCCCATTGGCGACAAATGCGACAACGACTACGACAGGTGGTACAGTGGCAGCGGCGGCGTGATGACCATGCGTCCTCCGAAGCAACGCGACTACCACCTTGACTGCTTCAATGATATGCCAGCACTTCTGGGCAAGTGCACCTGGCACGACGGGCGAGAGGAGAAGAGCACGTTGTATGGATTGAAGAGCACAGTGGCGGCGAGGTCCATTATCATGCTGTACACGATGTACACGACTCAGGTGTTGCTCGAGAACACTTGGTCTCTGGTCGGCGGGACGATGCAAAGCACACTTGCACCCGGAGTCACCACATCGTACCCACCCGAAGATCTTTTCACATGGAATGTTGGCCCCTACAAGGTCGAGTATCGTGTCATCGGCACTCAGATCATGGTTGGGGGCTACCGTGGCGCCAATGCTGTATTCAACGATTTTAACATACCCTTGCCGCTTCCCCCTTCGGCACCCGTCTCCGCAACTACGACGACGCAGCAGTCACCCACAATGCAGACGGCCACGGATACGCTAAATTCGGGAACCAAACAGCCCCCCTCCAGCGAGTTGCAGCCGACAGCCACACCGTCCCTAACAACCGCCACTCAAACCACACATATATCCGCCCTTACCACTCCCACCCCTTCGACCCCCAGCAATACCAATAACGCCAACACCAATAACGCCAACAAGAACGCGCCGCCGGGGACCATCTCCTACGTCAACATCCCCTTCACGCAGCAGGTCGAGACCACAACGCAATACACCTCCTCCGGACGGCTCACCACGTCCACCATAACCAACCGCATCACCACCTCCATGCTCATCGGCCTCCCCGCCGCCATGGTCCCCGCCTCGCTCAGCACCCAGACCGACCCGTCCGGCCACGCCACCGCCACCGTGACCAACATCCCCGGCGACCCCTGGCTCGTCCCAACGGTAATCACGCTCGCCAACCCAGCAAACGGCGCACCCACCGCAACCATCACCACCCTCGCCCCGGCCACGTCCTTCCTCACGACTTACACCAACTCCCTCGGCATCCCCATCTCCACCGCAACCCTCGTCCCCGCCTTCCCACACATCCCCGGCGCGACCCCATCCGGCCTCCTCATCGCCGACAAGCCAACAAGCTACTTCGTAGTCTACTTCCTCCCGGTCCTCCTCACCTTCTCCCTCCTCACCCCAATCCTCTGGCTCAACGCCGAGCTGAAACAGCTCCTCCCCTTCCGCGTACTTGCCCGTCAGGACAAAAACAAAGGCCACGCCGCCCTCGCCGCCCTCGCCCTCCCCACCAGCGGTTTCGGCGCGCACGTCGCCGGGTGGCGCCAGCTTTTCCGGTCCGGTGACCCCGTCTGGGCGCTGGGCGACGCGCTCGTCGCGGCCGCGGCGGTGCTGGTCGCGCTGTCGGGGGAGACGGTCGGGCTGAAGCTGCGGGGGTCGTGTCTGCGGTGGGATACGAGGGCGTGTCTGGTCACTGTGGCGGTGTTTCCTGCGCCGGCGAGGGCGGCCGAGGCGGTGCTGGGGGTTATGATGGTCTTGGTGGGAGGGCTGGCGTGGGCTCTGGAGGGGCGGCCGACGGGGACGGCGACGGGGCCGACGAGTGTGGCGGCTGTGTGTGCGCTGCTTCAGGTGCCTGGGACGCTGGAGACAATGAGAAAAAGGCTAAGGGTGGTGGATGGGAAGGGGGGGATGGGCGGGTTGGAGGGGGTGAGGCTGCGGTTGGGGTGGGCGGATGTTGGACCGCCGGCGGAGAAGTATGGTTTGGTGGTGGTGTGTGATGATGATACGGGGGGGAATGGTAATGGCTCTGGCTCTGGCTCGGAGAGGGACTACGGAATGAGAAGCGCAGGCATGGGGCTGCATGTGCCGGTGGGGAAGCGGGTGCTGCAGGGCGTGTTTTTGTTGTTTCTCTGCGGGCTGCTTACCGTCGTGCTGTACTATGAGAACACCGAGTATGCGGACCCGTCGCAGTCGTCGTTTGAGTGGTTCATGGACAGCCAGGGGTTTGGCGTGACGATGCTTTTTACCGTCCTGGGCGAGGTGGTGTCTTTTGTCTGGGACTATCTCTGCGCAGGCAAGTACATTTTTCTTGCCTCCTGTCTCTTTGCGGGGGAAATTGCCAACGTTACCTACTGACGCAATCTTAGACTTTGACAAAAGCACCATCTACCTCCGCATGCAGCGACAACCCCAGCCGGCTGAGCTCTCAGTTCTGGAACCGCTCCCTACAAATGCCCTGTCTAGCCTCTGGCGGGCTGTCCGCTGGAAAGACCCGCTAGCTATCAGCATTGCAGCTGCTGGCGTGCTGTCCAAGATCATACCGGCGTTGCTGTCCAGCGTGCCATTCGCCCCGGCGCAGACTTGGAAAACACACGAGATCTGTACCTGGACCACAATCGGCGTGCTCATCGCCTTGATCATCATCCTTGCCATCTACATGTGGCTCGTCAAGTGGCCGCGGATGCCCGTGGCTTCGGATTCCCTGGCGGCCAGAATCTATTATGTCTGCGACTCGAACATGGTCAGGGACTTTGAGCGTCTGTCCACGCTCACGACTGTCGAGAGAGACCGTCGCGTCAGGCGCATGGCGCGCATGTACCGCTTTGGTTGGACGATGGGCGTTTCGGGGCACAGGAGAGTTGCTATCGATTACGCTGAGGGCGAGCAAGGGTTTAAGATGCATAGTCTCGGTGCCTTTGGTTTTGGCATCGCTGGAAGAATGCGGCACCAGTGATAACCGTGGACAGTCTAACCCTTGAAGGATTGGATTGTTAGCCCGGATCTTTTCTAAGAACCCCAATGGCATCGTCGGGTAAAGTCTCTCGCTAACAATCTCTCAGGGGTTGGACTGTCATGGAATGGAAGTTGCAGCCGTCGAGATCTGCCATGCAGCCCACTTCCGTCTCTTCGCATTGCCCCATATCTTGTGGATTGCAGCGCTCCGACACTGCAGGCCATTTGTCTACATGATTCGATCAATAGCTGTCAAAGTCGATTCCCACCCATGAAATGTGGCAGTTGTGGCATGTTTATGGGCGGGGGGTGTGCTGAGGTGCATCGCGCGCCTCGACAAGTACATGTACTAATCAAACACTCGTCATATATGGCCAAAAGAAAAAAAAAAGGTAAGCACCACCCGCCCGGCCAAGCCGGTTAGATCGACTGTGTGTTGCTCCGTTCAGACCGACGGACTCTAGGTAACCGTTTGGGGAGTGGTGTACCTGGGGCTTTATCGCTGAGATTTTGTTCTTACAGGCGATTTATTACAAAGAAATAAGTCCTAAAACTTACTTAGGGATACGTAATAAAGAAGAATTGCATTGGTGAGGTGATGGAAGAGAAAGAAGTCGAGGCAAGAATCCTCGTCAGACCCCGCCTCATCAATGAGAACTTCCTTAACGGGGATGAGGAGCCAGCGCTTTGCTGGCGCCTGTAGGGCCAGGAAGGAGCACCCCCTCAGGATAGCAGGCACGTACGGACCACACGGCCTGTATTTTAGCCAGGGCCACAGGCCATCCTCTCTTCCACAGGACACACATCCTTCCCCTCAGTTCTTCACGCCCAAGTAACGAAACCCTCCCGAGTTGGAACCGAGCCACACTCTAGTTCGCAACGGCTCCCTGCCCTCCGCTTGTTACAGATGCTGGATGGGTCTTTGAGCAAGGCTCACATTCGCGATGGCTTCTGTAATTCCGCCCCTCCATCCATGACTACCTAGTCGCCAGTCACAAGTATTGCATTGCTGTCGCTAACTACTCATACGTGACCAGACCCGGTTGAGATTGTGACGCCTATTCTCCGTGCGGACAATGTTTGGACACGGACCATCGACGGGTTTTGGGCGGCGATGCATTCGGACTTCGAGTTTCGCCAAGACACCATGGCATTTGTGCGGATGGCGATGAAGTTTGGCCCCCAATACTTCATTGATATTGATGAGCTCGGCTGGCTTGGGACTGAGTTTGAGGTGGGGGGGGGGGGGAGGCTCTGCACCCCGATTTCCACCAGCATTGCTGGAATCCACGAAGGAGATAGGCGTTTTCTGGCAGCTGGATGCGCGAAATACCTTGGCTGGCTCCAATATCCCAGACCACTACCGAGATGCCCCGCCTAATCCTTCCAGGCGAGATCCCACGTCCTGGCACGGTTGACTTGTATGCACCGCTGCGGCGAGACCGGCAAACAATCAGGGTGACATCATAACATTTGACCAAAGTACAACAGACTTCCCAGCCAACTAAACGTCACGGGAATACTACCGTGCCGCCTCTCCTCCAAAACACAAATGTTGTCACCGCAAGAGGATAAAAGTAGGCAGATAGTCATTACTTCAAACTCAACCAGCCCAAAATCCCCCAACAATCTCGGTGTCACGGATATCCATTACATCAGGCCACATACTCCACATGCTAGACCCCGACAATTTTACACATGAACAAAAAACACCCAACTCCAAACATGGTAAAAGAAAAAAGGACCGGGATGTCCACCGACTTTATTTCCCCCCCTCGCCGAGCCGGGTGCTCATCCACACCAGCGTCCCCACCATCGTAACCAGCATCAGCGTCGTCAGGATGCCCGCACCGGCCCGGTCCGCCCCCGTTATGGGCTTAAACGTGGTATCCACATCCGGATCGCCGCCGCCGGCCGCATTGCCGATACTCGTGCCGCCGGTGAGGTTCGTCACGGGCGGGAGAACAGGCTCTTCGAGAACCAACAAACTCATGAGCGCGCCGAGCGCGTTCATCTGCTGGCCGGCGCCGGTGTTGCCGTCGTAGCTGCCCGTATTCCACCGGAACCCGCACGTGCCGTCGGGGTTGCACGCCTTGGCCATGCCCTCGGCCGACGACTTGAGCACCGGCATGACCGTGTCCTTGAGCTCGGGCGCCACCTTGAGCGTCTGGGCGAGGAAGCGGTGCAGGTAGCCCTTGAACGACAGCATGTCGGTCGTGCACTGGTTGATGCTCTCGAGCTCGCAGGCCACCTCGACGGCGACGCCATTCGGAAAAAAGACCTCGAGGGTGCGCTTCGTCAGGGCCGTCAGCCGCGAGTTCCACGGCTCCTTGCCGTCGGTCTGTTGCGAGGTTAGCTTGACAAACATATGATCAACGGTGCCACCTACGTAGTTATACATGAACCCGAGACCCTGGATGAAGACAGCGGCCGTGTACGAGAATTGCGCCTTGTTGATGTCGGTGCAGTTCTTCTCGACGTGGGCGCCGTCGTAGATGTTAAAGTCCCCATCGATGTACCCCACCGCGGCGGTCCAGTCCCAAGCCTTAGCGGCCCACTGCGCATATGTATCGTTGTTTGTATACCGAGCCAGTCGAGCGCCCATGTTAAACAGAATGCCGTTCGCGATGCTGTTCTTGTAGTTGTAGCCGTTGTTCGCGAGCGGAATCTGCCACCGCAACCCTCCGTTACAAAACTCAGTATCCCACCGGGCCGCCTGCGTATTGAACACGGCCTGCGCGAGTGCAAGCCATTGTGGTTTGTCCGGCGGCGGGTTCTGGAACGTAGTCTCGGCGGCCAGCATGGCCGACATGCCCCAGAAGCCTTGGTCGTCGTTTCCGAGCGACGCGGTCCAATTCGGCGGCATGTAGTTGTTCGCGGGCGCGTTCGACTGGAACAACATCGCATCTTCGGCCTTATTGTTATATGTGGTGTCGTTCGTGTAGTGCCAGTAGTCGATCATGGTGCCCCAGAGCGCGCCGCCCTCCCACCAGTAGTACGGACCTGCTGGTGGTGGTCCGGGGAGAATGCCCGGCGTCTGACCCGGCTCGTCGCCATGGTAGTAGGTAATGAGGTTCGCAGCGATCTGCTTCGCGATATTGTTGATGGACCCTGAGATGACAGAATTAGTGTCGCGCACCGAATGGTTGTGGTTTTGGTGGCGGATGACGCTGGGTTTGCCTACCGGGCGATGTCAGGTCGACATTGAGCGCGCCGCGGACGGGAGCGACGGCTAGCGCCATCAAGGCGCAAACGAAGCGAGTGTCAATCATGATTTCGGTCGTGCCTCGACGGCACCTTCAAACGAATGGATCCAGTGGAGATTCGAGAACAAATCTCTAGGCGACCTTGGCGATGGGTTTCATTCGGTCTTTGAGGTCAACCCAGTGGTGCAATCAAGCAATGCCAAGCGCGGTGCCTGGATCGAAAGGACTGGGCAGTGTGGGAGAGCGAGAGCCCCTTGGAAATTCCCTGCGGGCCCCAAACCGGGTTCGGGGCTGACACGGAGACTGCAGGGATGACGCAGCCACATCACCAATACTCATTTTGTCGGCTGGTTGGCCAATCATGTTGGGGCTGGATGGCTGAGCAACCGGTGCTGGAACGTTAATTGCGACTAATTGATACCGTTCGGGAAGCGGCCAAGCTTCATTGGGTAAAATAGTAGGGGGTGTTGCGGCGCTAGCCAGAATCATGCGCTGACAGAAAGGGGGCAATGCTGAAAGCTCGTACCCGCGGACACACTGTGTTCACTCTGGAACTGGAAACTGGAAACCAGAAACTGGAAGCCCCTCACCTGCGGGTGTTACATCATTCAGATGCGCTGTCAAAGACGGTGGGGTGCGTTTCTGTTCTTTATTTTCGTCTGCCGCTTTCTGGCCACACGCCGCACATCTGCGATGCGAGGTTGTCCAAGACTGTCGGTCGGTGCGCGCCGCGCTGGTGAAATGATCGCCCCACAGTTCCGCAACCCGGCGGGTAAGCGATCCATCTCTTGGCATTCCGCCAGGATCTCGTTATCGATTACGAAGGCGGAGTTTTCCGTCATGAGCGACCTCAAAACATCAACAGCGCCATCACGAACTCGACGATACCCCGCTGGATTTACGCCTTGTAGCGATGTAATTTTGTCTCCACGTCGCGGGCACCCTATATCAGTCCCCCACTGGTGACATTTCCGTGTCTTGCTTATGGGTACTGGGGATGCATGAGCAAGATTTTCCATGGACTGGCCAGGCTTGCCAGGCCAGCCCCGAAAACCGGAGTCGAGGCGAGCCCCGTCAGGCCAGTCTCATCAACTTTCCCCGAGACATCCTCAACCCGATGTCATCAAAGAGGCCATGTCGGTTGCATCCGATACTTCGCGACATATTTCTGCGCTTTCGGATCCGCTAGAACGGACAGAGCGGACGACCCGCCGCTCTCTGATTCGGGCTACGGTAGTACCCGGGACAATAGAGACCAACGCAGTGATGTCAGCGCCATCAGCGAAACTCGTCCATCAACCAGGCGCTAAGACCCAAGGAGAAACCGAGCTTCCCATACTTCACAAAAGAAGTGGGGTTTTGGGTTGGGTTGTGGCCCTTCCGATGCGATTTCCGCCTCCGTCCACCTCCGGACTGGAAACCGGCCACATTGAGGGGTTACGAACTGTGCCATTGTTGCCTTCATTGCGCTGTGCGGCCGCGCTCCATGCGCGGTGTTGCCAGCGGCAGGTGTCAGGCAGACCGCGAGGCTGCCGCTTTTTCTCCACGGAAACTCTCCATCAGGCAGCAAGGCATCCTTCCTCAGGTAGAAACCCCGCATGCACCTAGAATTCATGGCAAAACACTGGAATATTAAGGTCAACTGCAGTGCTGCCTGCCTCACGTCCGGCGCAAATCCTCTCGGCAACAATACGGACGAACATATCCTACCATCCGCTCTCTGGATCGCAAAGATTCTGCCCTACTTCGTAAAGCATAAGCAAGGCCGTTCCCGCAATCATGTCTGCAAACTCGCAGTTCGAATACCAACGGATCAACACAGCTGTGGACGAGATCCGCATCCTCAGTCTTCAACCTGGTACTTTTGATTGTCCCATTTCATGTACCATCAGCCATGAACCCCTTCAGGCCGTGGGCGATTACGAAGCTCTGTCATATTGCTGGGGAGATCCCGCCCTCTCTCAGGAAATTTGTATCGATTCTGCCAAGTTTTCCATCACCGAAAAGGCCGCATGTGCGCTTCGCCATCTCAGGACGACGGACAAAGTCCGGCGGATATGGATTGATGCAGTGTGCATCAATCAGTCTGATCTCGATGAACGACTACACCAAGTACGGCATATGAAAAATATCTACGAGAATGCCTCACGCGTTCTTGCATGGCTCGGCCCAGAAATGGATGGGAGCGGCGATGGCATAGCCCTCTTGAGGTTCTTGGCGCAAAAAGTCCAGGAGAGGAGGGCCGTGATTCCGACCCAGCCGTTTCATGAGCTCCCGACTAGTTCACTACGGTCTTTACTCGGCATACTACGCCGACAATATTGGTCTCGAACCTGGATCGTACAAGAAGTGGCTGTGCCACAAAAGGAGCCTCTCCTCGGGTGTGGGCGCCAGTGGGACACCTGGACAACTTGGAAAAATGGGCTGTATCAGTTATATGCCTACAAAGGCATGTACAGCGGTCCAAGGAAGGGAGATCTGCCGCCACCTCAGCAAGCGATAATTCCAGATTTGCCTTTGGTACACGGATTCTTGGACTTGGACCGTATCCGACGTTCGGTCCACCGCGAACTCTCCGCCGAGAACCCGACGAACCTCCTTGATATCCTCAAATATACCGATCGCAAGGAAGCCTCGGACCCTCGAGATCACATCTTCGCGGTACTGGGGCTCATCAAAACCGACGAAGGCGCAAACGCCGTAGATGTTATTACACCGGACTATGCTAAGACGGTGTGGCAAGTTTATTGCGAGATGGCGAAATTCGCAGTTGAATCCGACAGGAATTTGGAAATTTTATATTTTCGAAATCACATCCGGGGCCCAGGTCTCCCGTCTTGGCTCCCGGATTTCTCTAAAAGATCGGACCGGTTTCCACCCAATGCGCCCGACCATTGGCACAAGTGGAGTCCTACAAATTACCGACCAGGAATTTCCTATATCGATTCCGGCCATTTCCCGAGAGTGTCTGATGACTTGAAATCTCTTACCGCCCACGGAAGAATAGTCAGCAGAGTACATCGGATCCTGAATCTCACCGGCATCCGCGTTGACCCACTTGAAGTGTTCTCAAGAATTAGGTCCTTTGCTCTGCCTGGGAAGCTTCCAAGTTACTGGGGTTCCCCTGAGCTATTTTATTTCAAAGATGCACTCTGGAGGACCTTGTTGGGTAACAGGTCAGAAGAAAATACCATGCCTTGCCCGGGGAGCTACCGGAACACATTCGATCAACTCATGATGGATACAGTTGGCGACCAGAGCGAACCCTCAATCGAGGTTCAAATTTTTCTTAGAGCAGTGTGCAATGCGGTCTCGTTCTCCGAAACTGGGCCACATCGCTGCCTTTTTATGATGGCCGACAACAGGTTTGGATTAGGGACCCCTGAATGTAGGGAAGGAGACCTAATTTGTGTGGTCCACTGTTATAGTATGCCCATCATTCTACGACCAGTAGGAAATCACTTCGAGTACGTCGGTGATTGCTACGTTCATGATATAATGAATGGTCAAGAAGTCCCGGAATTCGCTTTGGGGGAAGGTTGGATGTCATTCACCATTTGTTAGAATTCGCTAATGACCACAATAAACGCCTACGGTGTGCCTCACGAGCATGTGATCAAGGTGTCTGAGTAGGGGTGCACCCTCCTTTCTGTAATGAGTGGGCGATGAGTGAGTTCTGGACTGGCGGCGCGGGGGCAGGGAGGATGTGGCGTCTTCACGAACTCCATTAACCCTCCACTTTCAAAAGATTCAGGAGATATCTATCGTTCATTATGAAAATATGCAGGTTTATCCCACTTTCCCACCATAACGCCGCCTAATGCAATGCAACCAGACATGCCCCAAGTACCTACATACATGTACGCCGTTCAAACTCCCGTCCTCATGCAGTCTGTAAGAGAGACACCCTCAAACCCACACCTGACATCCATGCCTCTCATACCATTATATACACCACATACATGTACCCAAAAGTCTCGCAGAACTAGTACGTCGGCGTCTCATACTTGCTATACCCCCGAATCTTCTTCCCATACTTGAAAAAGATCCACGGCACCGGCATCAGCGCGAGCGAGATGAACCCGAGCAGACTAGTCGCCCAGGCAATCCCCAGCTTCTCGTACACTGTCCACTCATTAGCCAACCACCCCCACCCTTTTTGGGGGGAAGAGAAAAACTTACTCTGCACAGCAAATAAAGGAAAAGCCCCGCCCAAGCCATACCGCGTCAGACTATTCGCGCTCGTCGCACTGGCCACAACAGATCCAGTATACGTATCAACCGTAAACTGCAGCGTACTAATAAACACGCAGAGATTCCCCCACGCGAACGGGATCAGCGCCACAGCCGGCGACGCCCACGATATTTCCTCGCGCGCCGTCCAGGCGAGCCAGAACAGCGCGACGGGGAGCCCGACGCTACCGAACATGGCCGGGTAGAGTCTATACTCCGGCGGAACCGAGTGGGGTGGGTGCAGCGGGATCTGGCGACGGTACAGGAAAATGTCGCACAAGATGATGGTCAATGTCCCTAAAACGCAGCCGATCACGACGCTGATAAAAACGAGGCCGGTTTGTTCCGTGGAGAAGTGGTAGACCGTCGAGAAGGTGTAGGGCACCCCGGCGAAGAAGGTGTACAGCGTGGCGAAGTTGAGCGACACGTACAGGCAGACTAGGCCGACTATCGGCTCGGTGAAGAGCATGTGCATCGGGCGGAGGACGGTGATGGTGGCGAAGGTGCGGATCTGCGTGGAGAGCGGGATGGATGGGGGGAGGGGGTGGTGCAGGGCGCGGGCGCGGCGGCGGCGGAGGATGGGATGGAAAGTTTCGGCGCCGAGGGGGATGATCAGCAGGAAGGAGAGGGCGCAGAAGAAGAGCATTGTGTATTGGGTCCAGCGCCAGCCTTTGCGTTGGGTTATGAAGGCGCCTAGGACGGGGCTTTGGATGGAGTTAGTATTTGGTTTGTTGACTGGGGGTTGTGAAGGGATGATGATGGGTGGGGAAGTAGGAGGATTTGGAAGCGGGAGGATGGGGAGGGATGGGGATGGGTGAATGCAGAGGAAAGAAGGGGGTAGGGATGAAAGGAGTAGGAGGACAAGTTGGGGATGGAAAAGGCAACGCCATGGAAAAGGGGAAAAACACATACGCAATGCCCGGTCCCAAGAACGGCATCAGCACAAAAAACGTAGACGGAATTCCCCTCTCAACAGGCTTGAACGTCTCATTGAGCGTGCCGGTGGAAATGGCCAGACTCGGCGCAAAGCAAAACCCCGCCAGAAACCGAAGAATATTCAGCCCAGCAAACGAGTGCGTCAGTCCCGCGCCGAGCGTGAACAGCGTGCCCCCGATCAGTCCCCCGAGGAAGACAGGATACCGGCCCACCGTCTCCGACAGCGGACCACCAAACACAGGACCCAGACCCAGCGCAAAGACATATAAAGACAGCGGAAGGAGCGATTGTGTTATCGTCACGCCGAATTCAGCTTGTAACTGCGTCGGGGCGGCGGAGAGGATCGATGTGCCCATGGATCTGTCACCTCCCTTCATATTAGCATCGGGTTGGTTGGTGGGGGAAAGAGACGAAAAAAGGGGGACATATACGCGACAAAGGCTATCGATGAGATGTTGACCACCTGCGCCACCTTTTTCCATTGCGGCCAGTTGTACGGGTTGTGTGGGTCTGCGTTCCAGTCCCATTCTGCGGCTTGCCGGGCGCGGTCCGAGTCGGTGCTGGCTTTGTCGGCGACGGTGTCGTCGGAGTCGGTGGTGTCGGCGGGGGAGGGGCCGTCGATTTGTTTCTCTTCGTCGATGGTGCGGTCCATGGTTGGTATTGGTGGGGTTGTCATTGTGTCTGGCTGCTGTGATGATGTCTGGTTGGAGGAAGTGGATTCAGGGGTTTGTCATGGACGTTGACGAGCTTCGGATGAGGTGTCTAACCGACGAGAACGGACAGCTCGATGATATCCAAGTCTCGATTCGGGTATATCGACGATGAAAACGGTGAACGAACTCGGGGATAGCTGTGAATCTCAAATACTTTACTCAAATAGGGGCACCCCAAAGTGATAGGTAAACAAGACTCAAACCCGGAACTTCTGCGACCTCAACAAACTCAAATATATCTCAACAGATCCACTTTCTTATGTGGAAACTGAATTATCCCTTCTTATATACGACATCTGTTGGTTTCTGTCTTCGGCACTGTTGGTTTGGCGTTGGGTCACCGACCTATCAGACGCCACCCTCGCATCCAAAAGTTGATCACTAAACACCAGCCAGCCTCGGGAGGGCCCATCGAGCTGCACCCACACCCAGTCATGTCCCGCGCCACCTGCGGCATTCACTCATTATTAATGTGTCGCGGGCCCCCGTCGCTTCCTTCGCTCTTCGGCAGCTTGGTAATTGTTCTATCGGTGAGTGTCGCGTTTTCGTTAATTCAGTAATACTTTTACTCCCAAGAAAAAAAGCTGAATAACTCTCGTCGGGTCCATGACTGGGACTCGATCTGTGCCGAGGATGCCAGGTTGTGTAACCACCCGCCGCCAGCCACTGTTGGTCGGTTGGACGGGTGAACTGCAGCATTGGCAAGCGAAGGGAAAGGGGAAGAGCGTATTATGTTCCCGGTCCGCTGCGGACTCGTTCCGCGTTAACCCCGTATCTCACATATACGGTCTTATCTAGATCTGCTCCGCACTTGGATACGGAATTACGCCATTCTAGATGACCACCAAGTACGTGCGAAAGGATATGCACGGACGGCTGGGCGGGACGCCGGGACCCGATGGGGTGGATTGGTGGTTGGGGAGAGTTTTGGATTTACTCATCACCCTCGGCATCCGACTGGATTCAGCCCCGGCAAATTAGAGTTGGTAATATGTCTCGGAAACAGATCGCAAGATAAAGTTATTAGCAAGATTGCATCTTGCTGTTGATTACTTATTGAAACTCAAGTCGATAAGTCCTGCTGCATTGCTCAGCTCTCACACCTAGGCTCCATTTATGTCTCTGTCCCGCGGATAATCGTCAATCAAAACTCCGCCTCGTCCATGTTCCTCACAAACAGCACAAACCACTTGACCGAGTTGATGTGGCTCTGCACGTTAACCCTCTCATCCACCGTGTGGATATTCCCCATCCACGACCCCTCCCCGGGCGCATACCCCGGCCCGAACCGAAAGATATGCCTCGTCAGCGACCAGTAATACCGTGTATCGGTATTCCCCGTCATGATGCCCGGCGAGACCACCACCTCCTCCCCGTAGAGAGCCCGCGTCGTGCCGGCAAGCACCTTGAACGGCCCGTCGACCGAGCCGTCGGTCGGCGTCACGGGCGCCACCTCGAGCGCGTCCCTTGTTTCGGTCAGGATCACCGACGACGGCTCCTCCTTGCCGTCAAACGCGTGCAGCGTCAGGTTGTATTTGTCGGCGATATGGCCGGCCAGCTTCGTCAGCCGGTCGTGCACGACCTTGGACGTCTCGCCGATGTTGATGCGGTGGTTGATCGTTACGGTAGCCCGCTCTGGCAGCGCATTCACTTTGATACCGCCCGAGATGACATCGACCGCCTGTGAGGTCTGCATGAGATACTTGACCTCGGGGCCCTGCTTGGCTGCCTCTATAGCGAGGTGGTCCGGCTTGGCCTTGCACGTGTTCTTGGATGACCTCCGCCTCGAGAGCAACTTCTTGAGTTTCTTGGGGAACTCGGGCGAGTAGGCGGCGCCGCACTGCAGCTGCTGGTAGTACGGATTCTCGTCGTCCAGGTAGATGCGGTACTGCTCCGCCTCGACGTGCGTGATCAGCTCGCTCAGCACACCGATGCTGGTGTGGTCCGAGGGGATGGACGAGTGGCCGCCCGGCATGCGGATAGTGATTTTGACGTCCGTGTATCCCTTCTCGCCCGTGCCTGGCTTGAAGAAGAGCGTTCCCCAGGACTCCTCGGAGCTCGAACCCTCGTCGACGATGACGGCAATTCCATCGTCGCCGTACCGATTGTGGATGTGCTCCGACAGCTTGGCCGCGCCCTGCTTTCCGGAGCACTCCTCGTCAAAGCCGTAGGACAGAAGAATGGTGCGCCTGGGCTCGAACTTGGCTTCAAGCAGCAGTTGAATCGTCTCGAGGGTGCCGATCAGCTGGTTCTTGCAGTCCGACGACCCGCGGCCCCAGACATACTTGCCGTCGTAGGCACCGCTCCAGGGGGGGTATGTCCAGGCGCCGATGGTCTCGGGCGGAACGGGCACCGTGTCCTGGTGGGCCATGAGCAGCGTGGGCTTGAGCGAGTCGTCGCTGCCCTTCCACGTGTACAGCAGGCCGTGCGTGTTGACCTTTTCGACCTGCAGCTTCTCGTGGATAAGGGGGAATGTATTTTCGAGATAAGCGTAGAAGTCGTAGAACACATCCCAGCGGGGATCCTCGCCGATAACGCCGAGGTCGTCAAACGACACGGACTTGACCTGGACGGCCCCGGACATGCGGGCGACGGTGGCATTGCGGAACGTGTCGCTTCCGATAAAGTCCTGCAGCTTGTCGAGGTCGTCGTTCTTGGACGGGAAGATGGGGTCCGGTTGCACGCATCCGGCCTTGAAGTGGTCCCGGTGGTGCCAGTGGCCGAGGTGCCGGTGCCGGAGGGTGCCGAAAATGCCGTGCGACAGCAGCAGGTAGCTGGTTCCGATAAGCGCGAGTACGCCGAGCGCGGACCTGCGCACTCGGGACTGCTTTGCTTGTTGGCTGGCCGCCAGCGGCAAGCTTGCGTCGATGGGTGATTTCTCCATGATGCGGTGTTTGGTGAAGGGAAGGTTAAAGATGTTGAATTGATCGGGCGGGGATCTTTTGAAGGCGGGAGCCATGGCTTGGCGTGCGCAATTGGCCACCTTCTGTTTTCGGGGCTGTGCGACGGTGAATGTGGGGACCGGAGGACGGGATTCACGGGAATTCGGCGGATATTCGAAGACGGCCTATTTACTCCGGACATGTAGGTTTTTCGCATTTTGTCGGACTATTAGACGTATATAGCAGGTACTGTAGATCATGCATCACTAGGCTTCTGGTACTGTAGACGGACGGGAGTCCTCAATGTGAGTTTGGTCTGGTCACGTGCCATGGCCTTCAGCGTCTGCTCCGGATTCTAGGAGAATGAGACAGATGATTGCTCGGTACGGCTAGATAAAGTTGAAAGTGAGGCGGGTGTTTCCTGTAATTAGTAAATAAACATGCATCAAACAAAAGGAGTCACATAGGTAGGTATGTATAAACAATGTTCAAAAGTCTGCCGTATTGTCTCCAGTCCTTCCCAAGACGCACGGTGCCCTATCGCTTTTATGCCGTTCCACTACAGTTCCAGTTTAAGGTAATGAATACATTTCTCGTCCTTAACCGTCATTCTACTTGTTATTCGTCCGCCCTCCAGTCCCGCTCCAGAAGCTCTTATTCACCTTATCCTCGCTCGCCGCCTGTCCACGCCCGTGCTTCTCCTCAAACTCGCGGTTATGCTTGTCCACCTCGGCTTTCTGCTCCTCCGTCATATCAGCCGTCCCGCCGTGGACCGATGCATTGTAGATCTTGGGCTTGGGCGGCGGCGCCACCGAGCTGTCGAGGGGCTCGCCGCCGCCTGTGCGTCCGCGCGCTTCACCCTCGGCCAGCCCGTCCGGTACTACACCTCCTGTCGGCGATGAGTCGTGTTTCTCAGCCGCGTCCTTGCTGCGGGAGCCGCCACTTTCGGCACTGGCGGCTTCGGCCGACTTGGGTGACGATGTGGTGCCGTAGCGGGCGAGTCCGTAGCGTGTCTGGCTCAGAGCTGCCCGGAGGGTCTGGGGGGTGCGTATGGCGGACCGCGAGAAAGAATTCATTTTGGGTATTTTGACTTGTCGTCAAATCTCTGAGATTTCACTTGTGTTCAAGGATGATGAAGTCGAAGTGAAAGCTGGTGGCATCGCCTCTGTTTTGATGTGACGCCAATCAAATGACATCATCAGTCCCGACATGACCTTGGCGCGTGCCGCTTTAACCCTAACCCTGAGCTTGTTTGCTGCTCGGGTGCCATATTAAAAAGACAGAACCGTCTTACAGCGAAAGAAGGTAGATATTTTCAACCGTCGGTGTTGACTCAATACCAACCCATTGACGCCCAACTACTGTCTTCTTCGAGAATGTTTCGAAGTTGCAGGCACCAGCATTCCGACCAGTCGTCGTGTGCCCCCTATCCCGGTCCCGCTATCCGTCCCCTGGTTGGCCAACCACAAGTGCCCCTGACAGGGTCGCGATGGGGCTGTGCCAATCCCCCTCGAGCCCCCACTTCGCGACTTCAGCTTGAGCCAAAATCATGGCGACCTCATCCAGAACTTTGCTTGTCGATCGCGACAGCTGACACATGAGCGCCCGTCAATCGCTTCCATCTCGCAACTGAGATCCAGCATGGCCGACGCGGGAATCGCGACATCGGCGCTGGGCACAGCCGGCCTCGAGGACTCGCCCACGAAACTCTCCCCGAGGTACACCGTCCCCCAGCGTCTGAAGTTCGCCGCCATCGCTTTCGTCGTCCAGAAACTCCTCCTCGCGCCCGTCTTCGCCATCCATCGTCTCCACGATTTCCTCGTACCCTCGCGCGCGCCCCGTCCAACCCTCATCAAGACGTACCCCGCCCGTCGCGGCCTTCACGTCCGGTACTTATCTCTTTCCTCCTCATCTTCTCTCATCAGTATCCTAACCAAACCCCAGAATATTCTTCCCCCCAGGCCACGCCAAAAACGACACGACCAATCGCCTACCCACCCTCCTCACAATCCACGGCGGCGGCTTCGTAGTAGGCACACCCCGTGACAACGACGAATGGAACGCCACCTTTGCGTCGCGACACAACTTCCTCGTCGTCGCGCTGAACTACGGCAAAGCGCCCGGCTCCCCCTTCCCTGCGCCCATCTACGACCTCGAGACGCTGATCGGGTGCGTACTCGCCGATGAGTCGTTACCTATTGATCCTTCGAAAGTTGCCCTCGCCGGCTGGTCCGCGGGCGGTAACCTGGCACTGGCCGTGTCGCAGCTCGAGGCCGTGAGGTCGCGCGTGCGCGCTGTGATCCCGTTGTATCCTGTTGTTGATTTTGTGACGGGAAGCGAGACGAAATTGCTCACTCGACGATACAAGCCCGGGCTGGGCGGGTTCCGCGCGCGCGAGTCGGATTATCTCATGTCCATGGCGGGTGTGTTTAATTGGGCGTATGTCGATGCCGGCGTGAGGTGTGATCATGCGCTGCTGAGTCCTTATTATGCGGACCGGGAGTCATTTCCGCCGGCCGTGTTTGTGATTGGGGCCGAGATGGATATGCTGGGTCAGGAGGCATGGCGGTTTGCGTGTAAACTGGCGGGACGCAAGGTGCCGGAGGTGGATGAGGCGATGGGACGAGAAGAGGTTGGGGCGGTCGGTGAGTTGGTGCTGGAGGGGGATGAACGGTTTGCGTTTGAGGAGCGGGATGAGGAGGGAGGGAGATTTTATCGATGGCTGTTGGTGCCGGATACGATTCATGGATTTGACCAGGAGCAGATCTCGAGGATGGTGAGGGATAAAGTGACGATGGAGGATGCGATGCTGAAGAGGGACAAGGTGGTGGGCCTGATTGGCGAGTGGCTGCTGAGCGGGCCGCTGCGCGATGGGAAGTAACAGTAACTGGAGGTCTTGTTTTCACTGCGTAGGATTGGGTGGCATTGTCTTCTGGTGGTAGCACTGCGGTCATTTGTTGTTGATTTGGCCGGATAGGCAGAGCAGCATAGCAGGCGCTCGGGTTCATTTGTGGTGAACAAGGTGTTGAGGACAACCCAGGTGTATCACCACCTCGAAACCGACAACAACCATTCCAAGAGTCACGTGATCATGTGTGGCTTTGATTCATCGAGACCTGCTGTCTTCCTCCGGTCCGGCTGCATGGCTGCCTAACTTGGCCCCTCATCGCGTTTGTCAAGAAAAGGCGCAACTCTCTACCTTTCAAACTCTTCCACTAGACACACAGCGGTCAATCCAGTCATCATCGCTTCTGCAGCAATCGTCTCTTTGGCCCTCTCATCACCAATCCGGCAAATGGATCCGATCTCGGCCTTTTCCCTGGCGGTCAATGTCATCACCGTGGTTGAGGTGGCCGTCAAAACGGGCAAGACACTCCATGAGCTGTACAAGTCAACTTCCGGCTTCACCAAGGAGACGCAGGAACTCATCCAGGCTACCGGCCAATTTGAAAAAGCGCTCGCTAGCCTGGATTCTGCACAGAACCAGCTTGCCGCTGCTCAGGATCCGGGAATCGCCGATGCGACGGCCACAGCTTCTAAGCAATGTGGTGAGGCGATGCAAGCTATCAAGGCCATTCTCAAGCAGTGCAGGTGTGGCAAGCCGTCCTCGACCCGGGACGCCTTGAAAACCTGGCTTAAAACCAACGTCAAACACAGGGCAAAGCTAGAGGAGCTACAGGCAAACCTGGAATCAGCAACACGTCAGCTGAAAATTTCACTAGCGATTGCAACGAGGTAAGCAGTGGACTTGGATTGGTATCTGTTCTTCCCAGTGTTCTGACCGGAAACTAGAATCGACATAGCACGAGTAACGCAGCTTCTGGATGCGTCGGACAAAACCCAGGCGCAGTTGGCGGCCCAGTTGCAAGCGATCGGTGAAGAGCTTCCCAAGCTCGGCGAAAACTCGACACTACTGGAAACGATCAAAGAAGCGGTCACGTTATCCGAAGATTCATTTAATGCCATGAATCACGCTGCCATTCTCCGCGCCCTGCGGCCAGTTACCGCCGACAAGCGATTCGAGGAGATCAACGATCCAGTCGCCAGCACATTTTCCTGGATCCTCGATGAGCCTGAGAGTTTTAGCGATGTGAACTCCGAGGCTTCCTCCACACCCGAAGATTCCCCCAAATCCAGGGTGTCATTGGAGTTGACAGACTGGCTGAAAGCGGGCTCAGGTGTTTTCCACATTGTAGGAAAACCCGGGTGCGGCAAGTCGACGCTGATGAAATATTTGGCTGCACACCGCTCGTCTCGCCACTTTCTGGAACAGTGGGCAAGCCAAAGTGGGAAGCAGCTCATTTGCTCGAGCTTTTTCTTCTGGAAACTGGGAACCGACGAGCAGAAGACGATGCGCGGCTTGCGGAGGGGGATCCTGTATGATGTCCTCAGGGGCAATCCCGACGTGGCAAGGCTGGTTTTCCCAGAGCATTGGGCGCCAAAACGACATGCATCACAACTCCGGGCAGTGCCGGAGCTCGACATCTCCGGCAGCCAAGTCACGGCCGCCTTTGATAGATTGCTGGGCTCCGCAGAAACAATTCCCCGCTTCAAGATCTGTCTGTTCATCGACGGGCTCGATGAGTTCGACGAGCCAGCCGAGTCCCTCTGGGCTTTTTCCAGTAAACTACAAACGTGGGCGGAATGCGACAATGTCAAGCTCTGCGTCTCGAGCCGCGAAGAGGCGCCGATACTCAAAGCATTTTCCTCTGCTCATCGCGTCATTCTCCACACGGTGACCAGCTCAGACGTCGAGGTGCTGGTGCGCAGCAGGCTCGAGTCGAACCCGCATTTCCAAATGCTAGCACGATCAGATCCCGCTGGCGGAGCCAGCTCATCAAGGTTTCAATCATCAATCGTCGAAAATGCCGAGGGGGTCTTCCTGTGGGTAGTACTTCTATTGAAGTGGGTGGAAGAAGAACTCGCCACGGGAACAGGGTCGTTCCAAGCGCTCCGACGGCTTGTTGAGACAGCACCACAGGAGCTGGATCAATTTTTCATGCGAATTTTGGACAGTATCCCCAAACACCATTCCCGAGGAGCTTATTTCATCTTCGCCATGATGTTGAGAACTCGGGGTTACTGCATTAGCCACGAGTGCTCCCAGGATATTCCCACTGTGGATGAAGGCTTCCGCGAACTGTCGATATTCGGTCTCTCTTACGTCTTCGACGCTTTTGAAAGAGCAAAAACCAGAGATGGGAACCGACACACTGCCTTTCCTACTACCCCCTGTGCTGACAGGAGCGAGTATCGTAACCGGGAACACCAGGCGGTTTCAAGACTACAGAGTTGGTGTAAAGGTCTCGCTGAAGTCAAAGAAAGCAATTGTGTGCGAATCGCAATGTTTACACATCGCTCAGTGCCCGATTTTCTTTCCAGCGCATTGCAGGACATTGCACGGAAGTGGAGTATAGACGACAACTGGATTGCAGAAGGAATCCTCACAACTTGCTTGGCTGAGTCAAAAGCCCAGCATATCACTGACCGTCCCAGCGAAGACATGATAACGCTCCGGCTTAGTTTGGCAATGCAAACCATTGCGAGAACTGGATATCCTGTGCTTGGTCCATCGGCATCACGGATCTTCACCTTGCTCGATGAGATTGACACCACGAGGCAGGGTTTAAGACACGGGGCACCTGGGGGCATTGGTAATGTCAGCCTGCCAAGTTTTTACGTCAGCCATGGGGGACAGGACTGCTACCTGATACACGGAACTCTTTGCCCTTTGTTCGCAATCGCAACTTCTGCAGCGGTCCCACTAATCGGCTACATCATGTGGAAGCTACAGGATCCTCAAATCCTAGCCGATCCTATCAACCAATTGACCATGCTCGCGGCTTTTCTCCAAGGCGCCTTCAGCCGGCATCTCCAAGGCGCCTTCAGCCGGCATCTCGAATGCAAGTTTCCGGACGTCTCGGGAATTCTGCGGGCTATTCTGGCAAGCGGTTTATCTCCAAATCTCAAATACCCCCAATGTCAGCAAAGGGAGGACGGGAAATTTACGTTCACCAAATGGCTCGAATATCTGGCTTCCGAGCAAAAAGACCGTGTGATTTATAACAAGGAATCGCGTTGGAGGAGGTCGCCTTGGAGGGACACGCTTGCTATGTTGCTTTCGGTTATCGCATTTTCCGACAAAGGCACGGTCTCCGACTCAGTATGGAACGAACTGCAAGTCTGGCTCCAGTACGGGGCGGAGGTACCTGCCGATATCCTTGTAATAACAATAGACGATTCGACTGCTGGAGTCGGGTTCCGATTCCCGCCAGAGAAGGCAGAAGTGGCTTCCTGTTTCACTTTCCACCCGGCGGTCTACGAGAACTTCCGAAAAGCAGCGGGCATGGAGTATTTTCAGACTTTCAAAAGCACTACCATGAGCAGCATGATCATGCAGCACAATCCTCCAAATTGGGAAACCCTCCTGAAGTACACGGACCCGGCCATTTCCTTGGCCGAAGATCCGCAGGAGTGGAAGCCACCGGCATTTGCTGGCCACAACTTTGCTGGTCCAAGATCTCGCCACAGGTTGCTTGGTTCTAACACTCATTGGGAACAATATCAACCTCGTCGCGGATTTTGGAAGCGGGATATTGTCTGGAGAGCGGATCTTCATGCATGGGTTCCTGAAAGTTACGAAAGCGAGGGAAGGTGTTCGCGTAGTTCGAACGAAGCCGAAGCTACCTAGGTAATAATGCTATTTGGCGGACCGAAGGCACTGCATTATCTCCTTACAAAGTCCCTTCGCGGGAGCAGGAGCTCGCTCCCTAGGAATAGTGTTGAAGGGACGAGCTGCTCGAGTATATAAACTGAGGCGCTACAGACCGCTCGGGCTGGTACCTCGTAGTTACTACCTACTATAGAGACAATGAAGATGTAGGGGGCCAAAGTCCATCAATAGGTATGTTGTGCTCAGCACCGTGAAAGAACGTACTGGGTATGGTGTTGATGTATTTGCGAGACACGCCAAGCAGCACTCATTCACTACTCGACATCAGCTACCTGCTCTCGGATGCTGATGCTGTCCCCGCATCCATAAGGAATTATTTCATACAGGTTTGAAACGGAACGACCGGGGCTTCAGTAGCCCGGCTTCCCTTGCCTAGATGTGCGGGAAACCGATGACCATCTGTAACAGCAAATGCTGCCTGTAGGGCCCCGAGATCGCCAGGGCCGCATACACGATAAAGACATCTGTATTGTTGTTTCCTTTATTTACCTCCCAGACATGAAGCCATCACAATCGAGAATTTAGATAGCCAGATCCAGATGAAGAAACCGACCTGAGTCAATCAACACAATCGACACCCGGATACATGCAGCCCTTGAACCGGCTCGCCTTCCCACAAGATGAAAGATCACATCTGGCTACGCCGAAGCCAAACAGATGCAAGGACACTACCTCATGTTGTATACATTGAGATCCTGTTGGACCCTAGGAGGAAGAGAAGGAACGGTCTTGTACTAACACTAGCGCCATGGAGCAATTAGGAGGTATATATAGGGAATTCTATACGTATTTGCCAAGGGTAACACAAACTTCAAGTGATCATTACCCAAGCCTGTCAATCAATACGACTCGGTATGCTCTGGCTTAGGGGCAACTAGGTACGCAGTCTCGAAGGGGAATTTAGGGTGCGGATTTGGGTGGGGGAGCAAAATACCTAGGTTGTAACCAGGTCTATTTCTTGACCAAGCCCCTCAGGCCTTTTTTCCACCCGCCACTCGACTAATATCCAAAATGATATCTAGTAATTCCGAAACGACCCCTTTCCAACACCGTGCCCAAACCATCCCGCAGAATGAAATACTCGTCTTTCGAACCCCACCCCCAAACCTACATCGTAAACAACAACTGATCCCTCACAGAAGAATGATGCATCAAAGCCCGCCAATGCTCATGATGCCTCGACTCCATAATAACCACATCCTCCGGCCCAGCCCCCTGCCCCGTCCCCCACGGGCCCAACTTAAGCCCCTCGGCATCCCACGTCACGAGCTTCGACCTAGACGCCATCCCCGACGACGACGACGACAACGACGACCCCCCGCCTCCCGCCGCGCCGCCGCCGGCGGGGGCATACTGAAAATCAACCCGCCTCAAATACAGCCCGGGCGAGTTCTGCTTCCGCTTCTGACACACCTCGAGCGGAATCGCAACCCTATGCTTCCCATCCTCATCCCTGACACCACACTCCAGCAGCGCCAGCGGCGTAGGCGACCTCGTCGCTGACAAAAAAAAACTAGCCTGCAGCCCCGAGTTGGTCATGATGAACGCGCCGGCGGGCTTATAGTCCCTAAACCCCCAGACGGTAACACCAGCGGAGTGTCGAAACGCCGCCGGCGTTTCTGCTAAAATTGTACGGGGATCAGACGTGGGCAGCGAGTAGTCCCACGCGAAGATGGAGTGGTCCGTCGTCTTGGCCATGATCTCGAGTTGTAGTCTGCGGAAGGCGTGCCGCAGGCCTTCGCCGTAGAGGATGGGCAGGTTGACGTCGAAGAGGCCCATGAGGCAGTAGGCTAGGTCCTCGGGGCGGGTGGTCGCGCGGGAGGCGGCCCAGGACATTTTTTTGGCGGTGCATTCGGATGCGAAGCCGTCTGGGGACTCGAGGACCGAGGGGGGGATGTGGGTGATGCTGGCGATGCGGGCGAGGAAACGCTGGTCGGCTGGGCTTTTTGCTGGTCCCGGTGGTTGCTTGGATGAGGATGGGGTGGTGGACGACGAGATCTTGCGCCCGATGTAGGTCCAGGTCTGGTCGTAGAAGAACACTTGGGTAGGCGCGAGGAGCTCCTGCAGGGTCCAGCCGCGCGTGAACCACTTGCTCTGCTCGAGCGCGTGGTCGTCGGGGAGGACGACGTCCTCTAGGTAGACGTAGCAGCGCGCGGCGCGCCGGTACCATGCGAACATGGAGTTGATGGCCTCGCTCAGCTCGGCGCTGCTGCGCTTGTCGATGCAGCACGTGTCGACCCAGACCCAGTCGAGCTTGTCGGAGACGGCCTGGCGGCAGGTCCCTTCGATCTTGGCCCAGCCTGCCTTTCTCGGGGGTGATTCGCTGATAGCTAGGGCCATGTCGTCAAAGGTGACCTCGGCGACGCCCCAGGTATGGGAGAGGACGGCATAATCGGGGATGCTGGTGCCTACGAACTCGCGCCGTTCAAAGGTCTTGGCGTTGATCAACCACATGGTCGAGATGTGAGGGGGTAATGATGTCGATGACTGGGTATTCGGCGAGAATCCAACAAGTAAAGTCAGTAGTGAATTGGCTGAGACGCAAAGAGGGCGAATACTTCCAATGTCGTCGACATCATCTGTTCGTTATCAACTCCCCGCAGCATCGTCCCACATCATTGGTCCCTTCGCAATGCAACAATGCGGCTCTTGGATGCGGGGGGCCTTGCCGCCTGATCATGGCATGCCTGCATACTGTCAAGAGGTGTGTGGTTATCTGCTGCGTGATAGGTCGCCTGGCTAACGCATGTACCCAGACTTTGCGTCAGCCCAAAGGCTGAACGGCTCTCAGAAAGAACATGTACGTAAATGACTCAGGTAGATACTGGAACATGGCGGCAACGTGTTCGGTCCTCATGCTAACTTCCCAGATAACCAAGCAGACAGAAAAGGAAACGATAGATATACAAACACACCGTCACCACTCACTCGACCATAGGAGAAACCAGCACATAGCCGTCTTCGTCCTTGACCTTCTCCGCTTCCTTCGGAGCTTCACCGTCAGCCCACACCTCTGACCCGGTGACCGACCCTGGAGCCCGCGGATCTGCCGCCCAGATCTCCATGATCGCGTTCATCAGCGATGCGCCGAGTCCCAGCGAATCCAACCTTTCCAGTCGCCTCTCGATCGGCTCGCCGTCCTGCGTCGTGAGCCACCACACGTGCTCCTTGAGCTGGTACCCCATCTCGCATCGGTACAGCATCTCATGCATGCGGGCGGACACGTCAACGACATCAAGCTGCAGGTCGCTGCCGAAGGATATCTCAAACGTGCCACCGCCAGACCAGCGATGCACGTCACCTAGATGGATGATGGTGCAGTGCTCCTCCCGCTTGACTTCGACCTGGAACTCACCACCAACGGCGGCCGCGACATTAGACGCGGTGTGTCCGACCAGCTTGACGGTCCAGTTGCGGAAGAACTTCGGGTCGCCGTTCCACCGCGGCCCGATTGTCAGCTTGCCTTGCTTTTGCGACCACGTTATCGGCGTGCGAACAAACGCGCTGAGCGGTGGCTGGACCGACAGTTCATCCTTGCCGTTCTCGGGCTCCTCAACCAGCTCAAAGTGGCCATCTGCACCGACAACAAGGAGAATCTCGATATCGGTCGGACGTGCCACTCCGTTTCCGAACTTCGTCTTCCCGTCCAGGACAACGATTGTACCTTCCTTGGCCAGCACGGGGATCTCAGCCAGCGGACGGTGAAGGTACATATAGCGGTCACCATCGTACACTAGGCCCGGGTGGAATAGGTCAACGTATTTTCCCTCTGGAAGCCATGTCTTGACTTCGGCGAGCAGGGTGGTGGGGCTATGTGGCGTAGTGATGGGCGCGGCAATCAGATCAGGACCCCAGTAGTACTGGTTCGGAACTGTATATGCCCTTTCGTCCGTGTGGTTCCAGTACATCGGCTGCATCAGCGGCTCGTCGTCATAAGCGGCGCGGATGTTCATGGTGTAGAGATACGGAATCAAGCGGTGGCGAAGGACGAGATACTTCTTCATCACCTCTTCCGTCTCGGGCTCGTACTTCCACGGCTCCTTGGAGTTCCACTGGCTCTTCTCCGAGTGCAGCCGCAGGATGGGAGAGAAGCAGCCGAACTGCACCCAGCGAGCCGTCAGCTCGTTGGATCGGGTACCGCCCCAGTGGCCTCCAATATCGTGACTCCACCATCCGTAGCCGATGTTGGATGCGGTAGCGGTAAACTCGGGCTGGAACTGCAACGACGCCCAGGTGATCAGAGTATCGCCCGAGAAACCGATAGGGTAGCGATGCGATCCGGCGCCAGCATATCTCGAGAAGGTGATGGGCTTATCGGTAATCTTGACGTTTCGCTGGCTGGTCAGGTAGTGATAATGGTTGAGCACCCACAGCGGGTCAACACCCGGAATCCTCGACCGCTCACCCTGTTGCCAGTCGATCCACCAGAAGTCGACGCCTTGCTTCTCTAGGTTGGCCTTGAGCACATCAAAGTAGGCATCGAGGAACCGTTGGTCACAACAGTCGAACCGGATCGGCGCCCCTTTCGAAGTGTCGTGATGCAAAAAATTGGCAACCTCTTCGTACTGGTCCTCGAAGGCCCGCACACCGTCAGCCGGGTGGTCGTTGAGCGCCACCTTGAGTCCCCTGCTCCGGAGCTCCTTCATCATACCATCTGGGTCCGGAAACAGTTCGCGGTTCCAGCTGTAGCCAGTCCAACCGGAGCCGTACTTCGGCGGGATGTTCACCCAGTGCCAGTCCATGTCGATCACACCGACCGTCAGGGGAACATCGTGATTCTTGAACCGGTCCATGAGATCGAGGTACTCCTCCTGGGAGTACGCATGGTACCGCGACCACCAGTTGCCCAGCGTCCAGCGCGGGAGTACCGGCTGCTTTCCTGACAACCGATAAAAGTCCTTGATGGCGGCCTTGTGGTCGCGGTCATACGCAAAAACGTATCCATCCTTTCGGCCGGGCCGACGGATGGCGATCCACCCGTTCTCGAACAACATCGACTCGCTGTCGTCAAGCACGGCGTACGCTTTATTCCGAGAAAGAACACCAGGGGCAATGCCAACTCGGCCGTCAGCGCCATCCAGGGTGCGAGTGGTGCCGCCAAGGTCGCCGTAGCTCTTTCCGTCGTACTTCCACACGTCCTTGCCGACCTTGACAGAGAGGCCTTCGGGAGAAAACTTCTTACGATCGTACGTGAGATGGAAGAAGTCCGTCTTGATCTCGACACTCTTGGTCGTCTCGATCAGGGTGAAGCTGGGGACCTCGAAGTTGCGCCAAAAGGCGACAGTAGACACGCGGTCTTCAAAGCCGCCATCTTCGGACCACTCATAGCGAACGAGACGGGGAGTGAGGACGGTGAAGCGATAGTAGCTGCCCTTGGCGCCGCCCTTGACGACGGCCTTGGGGTTGGCCACCGGATTCGACGGGAACGAGTATCGATTGGGCGCGGCCATCTTGACATCGACGTCTTGATGGATCTCTTGCGGTCCCGAGCCGGCGGGGTGAAGGAGGGCCATTTTGAGAGAAAAAGGGCGGTTGTCAACGGAGGAAAGAGCCGGTCTTGTGAGCGTCGGAGTTGAGAAGGGGACACCAAGCTCGCGGTCACACGGCAGCCGCTGGTTGGCTGGTCCTGGTCAGGCGGATGGAACAGCTGGGGAAGTGGGGAAACCCCGCATCGAACCGGAACCGACCCCTCAGCTTACCCCAACCTCGTTGTGTTTCACCGCCCAATGTGGTTTGGTCCTGCAGGAGCTGACTTGTCGCTTGGTTTCTCCATTGAGGCCAAAGTGGACGGCATCGCGGAGACTTGTACAACCGTAGGTTTGCCGATGATAGCCCGTGTTGCACGAATAGTGACAGACTACGGAGCCTGAGGGCGACGTCGTTGGAGCCTTGCAGCCTTGGAGGAGGGTTATCAACGTCATCCCTGTTCCACTGGCAGATGTGCCGCTTCTTGGCACTGTGACGGCCCGCCTGTCGCTAAGCTTCGCTTAGCAAATAACTATGCCAAAGCACGCTGCCAGCTGCCAGCTGTAAGCTTGATCCTGCCGTTAATTCGGATGTCAGCGACACAATTCGAGTCTCCGCGACGACAGGATATCAGATCTCTCATCGCCATGTGCTCTTTTTTCTCTGCCCTCTCGATGGGTATAAAGCTTGGACGGATTTTTCTGTCCTGATTCCCAGTTCCATGTGAACCCTCGGTCGGTTTCTTCTTCTTCTCTTGCACTTGCCGAACGGGATGAGGGCCAGGTCGGACCGAGCGCATTCCCTCACCGCGCCTTCGACCACCACATTCTGTCTAAAAGGGCGCGTCGATGTCAACTTCGGAACCACCTGGGCACTTGACTCCTGTTTTCGCATTGCTGCCGATGTTCGGATCCTATCTGTCCGTTCTCGCATCGTCTCCCTGGCGAACCCGGCCGTACCGTGACACTGGCGTCGGTATTCCGAGCATGGTGACAACAGTTCCTATTCCCGTCCCGGCTTCGGCGAGTAGCGTATCGTTATCCGCTGTCGATTTGCTCTGCGAGCTGTTTGCTGGCCGGTTGGGCATTTTAGGCCAGAGGCAGATAGGTTCGTTCGGCGCCGGTAAAGGGCTGCAAAGAATCCGACGGATCGCAATATAGGTTCTCTTCTCACCAATGCCATATCTCCGAGAGACCGGAGACGGAGCTGTCACGAAAAACTGCTTCCGTCCATATACATCGGCGCAAGTGATGTAAGCGGACCGCTCCGAGCCGTTTCGCTGCCGGGGAGGATGCGATAAAGATAGCGGCTGGTTGGTGGAATTTAGTCGCCGCTTCGGCACCGCTCGGGGGGCGAGTTGCGACCCAGATCCTGACGCGACCCACCGCAAACCCCGTCTCCCGGCCGATGTACGGCGACTGCACCTGCGCTTGGAGCCAGGTTGCTCCTGGGGGGTCTGTGGAGTGACGTTTTCACGACGACACCTCCGCGGTCCCTTTAAAAACTCGGCTTTTGCAGAGAATTCTGCAACCACGCCTCGCCACAAATGGGACGAAAATCGGCTGCAGGGACTCCTGGGTTGCGGAATCGACCATGACGGACGAACAACGGAATCCTAGTCAAACCAATTTGTCTCCCGACACCGAAAAGGGGTTTCCCTCGGCTTCACCTCAGGATGAAGGCCATGCAATCGATGAGGGCGGCGCCAACGAGCCACAACATGCCGGCGGCGTATTGGGCGAGTCTCAGCCCGGAAAGGCTCTTGACACCAGCGACGATGACTTACCGCCAATATACTCGATCTATAGCCTCTGGGAGAAACGGTTGATCGTGCTCGCCGCTTCGTTCAGCGCCTTCTTCTCCCCGTTGACCGCCCAGATCTACCTCCCAGCACTCAATGCGCTGGCCGAGGAATTCCGAGTGTCCAACGCCCAGATCAACCTCACAGTGACGACCTACATGATCTTCCAGGGCATCACGCCCATGTTCATCGGAGGCTTCGCTGACACGGCTGGCCGTCGACCCGCCTACGCCTTCTGCTTTATCGTATACATCGCCGCCAACATCGGCCTCGCGCTGAGCAAGAATTACGCCTCTCTCCTGGTCATCCGCTGTCTGCAGTCGGCGGGGTCCAGCACCACGGTCGCCCTGTGTCAAGCGGTAGTGGCCGACATTATCACCAGTGCCGACCGCGGTCAGTATATCGGCATCACCGCCATCCCCGTCATTCTTGCGCCGAGTGTGGGTCCGGTTCTGGGCGGTGTGCTCTCGCAGTATCTCGGGTGGCGTTGGATCTTTTGGTTCCTAACCATCGCAGCGTCGGTGAATTTCATCCTGATGCTGTTTTTCTATCCCGAGACGTGTCGACGGATCGTTGGTGATGGTTCGGTCCGCGCTCATCCGATATACCGCACGGTCTGGCAGATGATCAAGGATTCCTATCGCCGTCGGCAAAAGACCCGAGAAGCTCTGACCCGCACATCGTCGACGCGGTCGCAGAAGCCGCCGTCCCTGCACATCAAGGCGCCGAACCCGCTTGCGTCGCTCAAACTGCTGTTCCACAAGGAGCTCTCGGTCCTGCTGGGCTACAGCGCCGTTGTGTTTGCGGGGTTTTACGCCATCGTTACCGCCATGCCCTCGGAGCTCGCTGCGCTATACGGCTATGACAATCTCCAAATTGGCCTGATGTATCTCCCGTCGGCCGGCGGCAGTCTCGCTGCGGCTTTCATCGCGGGGCCGGCGATTAATGCGAATTACCGGCGACACGCGGCGCGACTCGGTATGCAGGTCGACAAGCAGCGGCAGGCCGACCTCAGCAAGTTTCCCATCGAGCGGGCACGACTCGAGGTCGGCATGCCGATGCTGGCATTATGTGTTGCGGTCGTGGTAGCGTGGGGATGGGCGATCCAGTTCGCCGCGCACGTGGCTGTCCTCTGCGTGCTGCAGTTCCTGCTGGGAATGAGCCTTGTCGGGTTCAACAATACCGTCAATGTCTTGATCGTCGACATCTATCCGGGCAAGGCGGGCGCCGCTGTAGCTGCGAATAATTTGACGCGTTGTCTTGTTGGGGCTGCGGCCACGGCCGTGATTGTGCCCATGACGAATGCGCTGGGAGCTGGTGGCGCGTACACGTTAATCGGAGGGTTATATGTTGTGTTCTTGCCAGGAATGTTTATCGTCATGCGACGGGGGATGCGGTGGCGGGCGGAGTTGAAGGCGAGGGAAGAGGAGAAGGAGCGGCGGAAGGCCGAACCATGAGACCTGCATTTGTTTGGTGTACCATGGAGCCGTGGTGCTTACACAAGATACCCGTGATTGCAAAGCCTCAAAAGCTACCTAGGTAAATACTTTCCTGGCCTTATTACCTAGACTAGCAGATGGTTGGCCGCCAGACAGGCGTGACTCATTGAGATGTGGAGCGGCGGCGTGGGAGGCAAGCGGGAGATAATTCCATGATTAAGAGGCACGTATTGAGGAAATCAACAAACTCACCTCAAGAATTCCGATGGCCAGGCGGCCAGATACACTTTGTTGGATTTCGTGAATCTGAGATGGAAGGTGTGGGTGAAGGTTGAGAAGCTGGGATAGGGTTCGAACTGGTGTCCTCACTCCCCCAACCCATGGCGTGGTCTGTGCGTTGTTAGCGTCCTCAGGCAGAGCTCCACGCTCAATCGTCCCACTTCACCTCCATCATCGTCATCTTCATCCTGCCATGGAGGCGTCCAAGAAGCAGCGCCGCCGAAAAATCCGCAAGAGGCTGGAACGTGACATTCCCAAGCCTGATACCCGGGAGGGTGAGCTGTGAGTGTTTTGCGTCTTCCAAAAACACACGAGCGGTGAGAGACTCGCTGACGCGATGGCCCCCCACCCCCGTCGAAAAAAGATGGATCAAAAACCGCCAGGAATCACCACTTCTGCGTCTGCCCGGCGAGATCCGGAACCAGATCTACAGCCTGGTGCTGAGCGTCGGCCACATCAATGTGCGCTTCAAGAAGTGGGAGTACTACCAGCGCAGTCGCAACGGCAAGGAGTTCTACACTCCGGTCAACCCGGGCGGCTTCTACTGTCGCGTGCTGGATGAGCGGCAAGATCCGTGGTTTGCCCTGGGTGAGCCATCGAATATCCAGCGCGGCATGGTGAGCCTTTTTTTTTTTCGTTTATTCCTTTCCAAGGAAGGACTGGTTCGTTGACTTTTTGCGCGACAAAGACACTCCTCTCTGGTGTCTGCCGCCAGCTGTACCAGGAGACTGCCGTGCTGCCATTCGCCCTGAATATCTGGTCGTTCGAGTCGCATGCCGTCATGGAGAGGCTGGTGATCAAGGAGGACCGCTTCTCCAAGGCGCAGTGCAGGGCTGTGCGGGCCATGTACGCCGAGACGCTGCTTCCCGTCGCGCTCGACAAGGCCTTTCTCAATATCGAGACGTTGATGCTCAGTGGGCGGACGCGGTTAATCCGGAAACCGCCCGAAGACACGGGAGAAAAGGATGGAGCTGCTACGTGTCCGCATGCTCCTAGATTTGGCCTGGCGAGCTGGGAGGTCAGAAGTCCGTGGTGGCCCGAGCAGAAGTAGTGAGTTCGTCTGTGGGCGGGTTTCGGCCATGTGGCTTGATCGTTCTGATCTTTCAGTCCAGGGTCTCTCCGTCGTGTTATCATACGTCCGTCTTCTACAACCATAGTGGTTAGGAAGAATCGTAGTCTTGGGTACCGAATTTTCTAGTTTCTTACACATGTCGGCAAGGCGTTAAGGAGAAAGCAGCTTTAAGCATCTTCGAATCATAGACACCATTCAGGTCTGGGAGCGCAACTCTACACAGTCATATTCTTGTTTTCTATCACGCTGGTACAGACCCACTCTATCATGCTCTATGCAATCTTGTTGAACGAAGTGTGGTGCACCTCGACAACGGTGGTAAACTTCTGCACCTCGCCAAACTTGTCGGCCATGGCCGCGTGCGCCGCCATCCGCTTCTCGACGCTCTCCCACCCCGTCACCGTCGCAAACACCTTGGCCCCGTTGACGTCCTCGAGCGCCCACCCGTTGGCGCCCACGACGTAGCCGTCGGGCGGGCTGTCGTACACCTGCGAGAGCACCTTGTTGAAGGCGGCCTCGAAGGCGGCCTTGTCGACGTCGGCGGGCAGGAAGAACGAGGACACCTGGACGACGGGCGCGGCGGCGACGACCTCGAAGGGCTTGCTGAGCGCCACGGCGTTGTGGTACGGCTTGACGGCCGGGTCGGACCGGTCGATCAGCTGGCCCATGAGCTTCTTGGCCTGGGTGTGGATGGGCGAGTCCTGCGACGTGATGTAGTTCGCCTCCGAGTCCCAGGCTTTTTTTATGTCCTGTTAGTCGTTTGTTGCGGTGAATGTGAGGAAGAGTGCATGCGGGCTTACAGTTGACGAACTCGCGCGACTGCGGCTTCTCGAGCGGCGCGCCGGACCAGGCGCCCTGCATGCCGGGCTGCGAGTACAGCTCCGGGCGGAGGTTCTTGAAGGCGACGGCAGCCTCAGAGCCATCGGCGTCGGCCTTGACGGGGAACCAGGCGAACTCGGTGATGTACGGCATGTTGAAGGTTTGCTGGTGAAGTTGTGATGTGGGATGGTGGTGTCGAGAAGCTTTCGGAACGGCGAGGTGTTGTCTATTTATCTGTGCTGCTGAGAACTGTATAAAAAGAACATCTGTCATCTGGACAGAGAAACCATTTTATGGATGGTGCCTTATGGATAAGACGCAGGTACCCCCGCGTCAGCTGTGTGTTCCTCTCGCGCGGCGTCTCCACATGGTGTTTGCTGTTTCATCCAAGATAAATTTGGACAAAGGCCCGGCATTGGGAACCGCGGCTGGGCCGATTGGTCGGGTCCATTCCGGCGGCACGGCGGCGGGGTCTGGCTCTGTCTGTCTGCTGGGGTTATTAACCTCGAGCATTATGCCGGGTGTGTGCTTCCGTCTCTCCATTTGTTCGTTTCATCCTTCCGTCCTCCGCTGGCGCCGGGGTGGGGGATCGGTAACGTTCACGGGTAAGAAGCTGGCGCAGTTTTGGGGAGGTAAGCTTGAGGGGTGTTTATTTGTTGTTAGCTTCGGTTTGGGGGCAAATGGGAGCGGGGAGTTCTGTCGCTTCGAGTCCCGATGGCCGAGGGCCGGTCCCGACGGCCGGGGACCGGTTCATGCGGGATAACGACCCCGGAGGGCCTCACTGCCACATAATTAAGATTGAGGATTCCAGAGGCTTTAAATCGTTTTACTATCTTAGTTTCCAACTACAGTCAAATGTATTTTCTCTTTCGCTCAGCAACTTCAAACCGAAACGGGGGCGCACCAGTCGCCGCGCACTTGAATATTGAATCCCCGTCGCTGGTATGCGTAACCAGGCAGAGAGACATCAATCAGCTGCTTCCCCATGTTCTGTGGGCTTGATGCAATCTAGGTATTATTCTGCAATCAAAATATAGCCAAGCAGAAAGCCCGAATGGTGCACATAGGTGAAATTCCACGCATGAAGGATCTAAATCTCGTTCCAATCATGGCATTTTGGGGAGCAGTCCAAAGCATGGAAAAACACACAAAGAGGAAAATTCCAGTTAGAATCACCAAGAACTACCACTACCGAGGGTCTTGCCACTACCTAACACATCCCAAAACCCGTGGCCTTGAAGAGATTCCATGCGCACCCGTTTGGGTATCAGAGGGATGACCCAGGCACTCCTGGCAAGCTCCTATTCCTCCTACCAGTCGTCGTCGTCCGGCTCTGACTCTGAATCCTCGAAATTAAACTTGTCCTCTTCGTGGTCCTCATCCGAATCACAGTCGGAGCCCTCGGAGGACTCGTCATCGCCCTCCAGAATCGTTTCTCTCAATTGTTGATTTTCGATCTGACCGCGCACAATCGCGTTCGCGCGCTCGATCATGTCGATGAGGTTCCCCAGGTCTAGGTACATGCCGTAAGCTTCGAAGTTGGCTCGCGCACTCATAGCTAATGAACAATGAAGTTAGCAACTCGGTCTGCAATGGATGAAACTGAAGAATGGTAGAGGATACGCGGTCCTCGGCGATGATCGCTGTGAGCGCCGAGCGGAGAGGAGAGACGCGCAGGACGTGGGTCGATGCCGGACAAGGAAACTTGAACGCGTAGGGGACGGGAATTGTTTCATTCAAGATGCGAAGTGAACGCGCACACTTGCAGATTGGACAAGGGGACCTCTGCCGTAATGACGATCGGAGTCCAAGTTTCATGGGCAAGGCAGATCGGCGTACATCAGGAACGAGGTCAGAAAGGAAGTACTTACCTCGATTGACTGTGGAAGACATGACATAGGGTTCCTCGTAGAGGAAGTAGTCTTCCTTTTCGCGGTCATCATAGACGACGTAGTCATCCTTATTGAGGTAATGATAGACGCCATATCCAGCATATGGGTCTATATAACCGGACTGGGAGGCTTCATGCTGCTCGGCGGGCTGGCCAGCGCTGGGCGGTGTGTCAGAGGAAGCTGGGGTAGTGGGAGCTTCGCTCTGATGGTCGGTGCTGTCGTTTGCCATGGTAGAAGTCCCGGTCATATCTTGTTCAGAGGGTTGATACGGACGAGAACCTGTGCTGAGGAAGAACAAGTTGGTGGGTTATGCGAAAGGGAAAGTGCAGCATATGGGCAGCAGACGGAGGAAGAATGTGTTGATGTGGGGCCGTTCAAAGTCAGCAAACTTTGACAATAGGTATGTTCCTATTTTCACTGATCGGACGAAATACCAAAATTCGTGGGAGGGGGGTGTGAGAACGACGAAATGGAAACCAGAGCCCTGGTGCGATACTCCACTAAGTTCCTCGAAGGCTGGCAGCTGCCAGTGACCCAATCCAAACGCCCTCATTTGGTGACCGGACGGCTTTCAGCACGTAAACAATATATAGAGCTAACAGGAACAAGTGAGTTAACTTTGTCGTTGATGATGGATTCGTCGTGTTTTCGAATGGGAGACGACAGTTATTTGCCAGGCATTCTTGCTGATGCAACGAAATGTCACAGTAGCCTGGATAGGTGGGTTTAGAATTAGGAACAATAGAATCAGTGTTAGCCCATGATCGGACGAGATGAAAGCCAGCCAGAGGGCGCATGCTTGCATCTGCGGGTTCTTTGAGAAGGAAGATTGTCAAGCGATAAGGCCATCATGGAAGCTGTAAAGCGGCCAAGCTTTCAAGTGTTGTCAAGCTGTCAATATACAGGCATCATGGTGGCAGATCTTGTATTGACAGGCGCGCAGTTCGACCTCAACAGCTTCGCACCTTATTTCAGGTATCTGCCAGTTATCGCCAAGGTGCACCACTTCAGTGGCAGCCGGTGCATTCCATGACGCGTGATCCATAATCTTAGTGAGCACACTCGCAATGTTGATTTCCAATATATTTCGGTTATCCTCCTCTTCTATCACCTCCCAGTCCATCCCTTCTGCTAACGAGCGAGTAATGTAAATATTCAGGCGGGCTGGAGAGAAGCACTTACGTTGCAGAAGCGGCCGCACCGTTGCCCCGGGGTCTCTGTCACCTTTCACACAGACCAGAGCTCCTGTATCGGGATGGCGGCATACCCATGTAAGCACGTCCTGGGTGTCGGATTCCCTTTAATCCTAAAAATTTCCCAGATCGGGCATCATCTTCAAATCTTTGGTTTGTACATTGAAGGGCTATCTACGTATAGGTAGACTTTCGGCGGTGCCATTTAGTAGTGCCTAAAGGCTCAAACCTTAGGCGGCAGTTCAATCTGCGAGTTTGAAGATTGTTCTATAGCTTCACGCTAAGCTAAACCACGCCTCCTTTTGCTATTTTCCACGTACCGAGCAGCCTTGTCAAGTATATCAGCCCTTATGAGGCTCTGCGAGTCTGAGGATTGTTCCATGGTTTCACGCCGAGCTTGACCACGTTTCCTTGTGCTTCTTTCGATATACCAAGCAGCCCTCTCCAGGTTAAGTGGGTCAGCCTCAGGCGGAAGTTCAATCTGCGAGTCTGAAGATTGTTCCATGGCTTCACGCCAAGCTTGACCACTCTGACTTTTGCTTCTTTCGATATACGAAGTAGCCTTCTCAAGTAGGTCTTTATACTTCCAATAGGCCAAGTCCCAAGATGGAGGTTCATTGGCAGTATCACTCTCTTCGCCGCTACTCTCCGCCTCGCCAACTTCTTCGAGATCCATCGTATCCAAGGGAGATTCGTTGATGTCCGATTCTTCATCACCCGGGGTATCATTCCAGCCGTCAACGGACATAGTGTCAAAGCCTCCATCGAATCTGACAGCCTTCTTGGACCTATGGCGGGGTGACGGATTGTTATCGTTGCGTGGATTGCGGCCCTTATCCTGGACAATGACAAGGGGAAATTTCCGCCACGATGGTTGGTCCTCTGGTTGTCGACTATCTATTCTTGTTGCTGTCCTAAAATCGTTAAAATCGTTAACGTTTGATGCAGTCCGGAGAGAGGGACCGAAGCCCTCGTCATCGTCATGGTGTGTGCGTCCATGGGACCCGGAGCTGTTATGGGTTGGAGACATCGGTCGTGAACGCTGCGTCTCGTCCTGGCTTTCGTCCGAGCAGTCTTCGACGTAGGGACTGCGGTAGTTCGAGAATATCTTTGGCGCTCTGGGTCGTGGTAGAGCGGTAGCCTCTGTCTGTTCTATATAGCTCCAAGATGCCGATGGCTCCGAGCTTGTCATAGCATTCGTAAGGTTAGGTGTATCGGAAGAGGCATGTTGGACCCTGCGGTACCACAGTCAGCTTGCTTCCGGACCTGCGACGGTATGACCTCAGACGGTCGACTTACACGGCGTCCATTGCCCATGGAGATGAATTTGTCTCTGGGGTGCTCCCCGGCTGGGTCCACGGGTGCTGACGTGCCTGGTCAACGGAAGGTCGCTCTTCTGGCTTCAAAACCATCAAACCCGCCACGAAGTCCTGTCCATGAACCGAGATGGCGTGTGCTTGTAGCCGCTCGGTGGGGAAAGATCGCCGACCAGAGCAATACCCCGAAAGCTCCTTCAGGTTCGGGAATGCGGCAGTGTTGGTCATCATCCTAAATGCCACCGCTCCGAGGGACCAGATATCGAGGGCAGTGGCATGAGTTGATCCCTGCTCGTCGTCTGAAACCCCGACAGCCTCAGGAGCGGCGAAGGCGAAGGTTCCCATTTGTGGTGTTTGTAGACTTGTTGTTAACTCATGCCTGCGTTTGCTTATCCCAAAGTCGGCAATCTTCACCCACCAGTTCGGGCCTTGCTCGACAACCATGATGTTCTAGGTTTACCAACAATCAGCTTGGACGCCAAGACTGTGCTAGAGAGGTGTTTCTTACCCCTGGCTTCAGGTCCCGATGGACGAACCGGTTGTCGTGCATGTGTTTGAGCCCTTCCAACACCTGGGAGGTGATCTCTCTCGCTTCCGCCTCTGGAAGAGGCCGTGTAAGGTATCTCTGCAGATCGCCATGTTCAAGGTATTCCATGGTTATGTAGACGGCATCCCCATAACCGTACCAGCCGTGGGACCGTACGAAACAGTGTGCATACTGTGTTGTGCCACCATCAGCAACAATTTGACGGCGCCCAGCTCCATCTTCCAGCGGACCAACTCACTCTGGGGTGCGAAAACTTGGCAATGGCCTCCAGTTCTCTGGTGTGATCAATCTCTTCGCCTCCCACGGCGCATTTCTTGATCTCCTTGACGGCGCGCACCCTCGAGGGCGAGGCGCCCTCGCATCTTTCTTTGTAGACGATGCCATAGGCGCCGGCGCCAAGGCACCCGTCGCGTACCCAGCGCTCCTCGATGCGAACGACTCGCTGCCTGGCAGACCGGCCGACTTTGTGAATGACTTGAATCGTATAGTTTTCGAATACCGTGGCCTCGATTTCGGAGTCGCGCACAAGGTCGGGGAGTGGCTGGGCCCTGCGTGGCATTCTCGACGGGGGAGCGCAATCGGGAGCGGGGTCGCTGTCCGACGCAGCCGCCCACTTTGGCGATGTCGGTCGGCTTCGCGAGGGACGGGGGCACACCAGACGTGGAGCGCTGTGACTGTCTTCACGAGCGGACGGCTGGAGCGAAGTTTCGAGACATTGTTGGTTCGATTGGCAACATCGCGCAACACAGAGGGGTCGACTCGAGTTTCGTCTTCATAGAAGAAGGGAACAAGTGCAACTTGAGGCAGCCTGGCCGTCAGCCCGTCGAGGCTTCCCGTCCGCCCCCACGACCCCGCGAATGTCAAGACCAGCTGCGCCACCCCTGCGCGTCAACGCAAAAAGTCCACGCTTCGCCTTGATGCTCTGCATATGTAAGGCAGCAAGCCCTCGTTAGTAATCAGTTCTCTTCAGAGCCTGATGCAATCCATCTTTTCCAGAGCCTGATGCGAAAACATAAGCAGGGCAGTCAGTCTCTCCTCCTGCCCGGAGATGCCCGCAGCTAGCTTCCTGTGACGGCGGATGAATCAAGGACTCTCAACCGGCGACTATGTCTGTCGAATTGGTCCTCGCAGCTGTCGCTGCAGCTGACCTTTGTCTAAGGTGATTACCTTCCTGCCCCTCGGCGACAAGTGAACGTCTTGGCTGACTTGACATTACCACATGAGGTACGGGAAGGAGCTAACCCAGGCGTATCAGGCTTTCAGAGATGCCGGCGATGAGATCAAGGATAAAATTCTCATTATTGAGGCTGTTTGGCACCGCAGCTCCATCCAAATCCAGTTTGCGCGGCGCATCTTCAGCACCGTTCCGGCCGAGTACTGTCGCGTACATCTCGATGCCTTTGAGACTCTCAAGGCCAAGCTCGCGACCGCCGTCAACAAGCTTGAATCCGTTGCAGCGCCATTCAGCAAAGACAGCCGGACGGGAATCGTCATCGGGAAATTAAAATACGCCATCATCCGCGATTCCCTCGACGCAGCTATTTCCGATCTCGAACGGTGGCAGCGGGTCTTCGATCCAACTTGGTTCCTTCTCCTCCGGATTGGAGATAAGCTCATAGACTCAGAGCTGACTCCTAAAGTCGTCCTGCCGTCGAATCCACCATCCCAGCCCCCAGCCACTCCTACGCCTCTGTTGACCGCTCGCAACCTCCGCGGTGCGCTGAGCAGCGGCTCTCCCGTCGAAGTTCATGTATCGCTGCCGGAAAATGGCCTGGACTGGGAAACGGCTGTTCCGATCCCCTATTCCAGCAGCACGAGGATTATTCAGCGCGCGGGGAGCACAAAATTCTTTGTGGTTGACACGATCGTCTGCGACTCCCATCTCAACATCGCCTCTGCTAGAACCGACGCGGAAAGTCTCGCCAAGAAACTCAGACATATCGACCCATCCGTCTTTGGTCTCCTCGCGTGCCACGGCATCATCAAACGGAAGGACAAATCTTCGGGGCGCCTCAGCTTCATCGATCTCATCTTCCGACCCCCCGCAGGCCCAGCTGAAACGAAACTATACCGGGCCTACACCCTTCGAGAACGACTCATGCAACCCCGAGGTCTAATCAGCCTCACCCAGGTTCTCGATATCGCGCGGAAACTAGCCAGCGCCGTCAGTTTCATACACACGTGCGAGTTCGTGCACAAAAACATACGACCAGAGGCCATTGTCTTCTTTGGAAATCCGGACGATGAGTGTGGAGATCTGGGCTCCGCTTACATTCTAGGTTTCGACTCATTTCGCAACATCAACTTCCAGACCATGCGGAAGGGGGATGTCGCCTGGCATCGCAACCTCTATCGACATCCCCAGCGGCAAGGCGTGAGAGCTAATGAGGCATACGTAATGCAGCATGATGTATATAGTCTAGGTGTTTGTCTCTTGGAGCTAGGATTGTGGGAATCGTTTGTATCGTATCGAAAGGAGGGTATGGAAGGACAGACAGTTGTCCCGAACGAGTCTATGACACAATTGTTAGGGGACGTCGTATCCGGTGATGGCGGCGAGGTAGAAAGCGCGCTGCCGCCGCCGTCTGGTGTCCGCGCCAAGGAGAGACTTGTTCATTTGGCGAGGACGCGGCTTCCTGTCAAGATGGGCGATCGGTATACGGCGGTTGTGGTCACTTGTCTTACTTGCTTGGATGAGGACAATGTGGACTTCTTTGGGGATGCCGGAGAGGATACCATGCAGGATAAAGATGGTGTTTTGGTTGGGGCTAGGTTTATAGAGAAGGTTCTGTTTCGACTAGATGAGATTTGCGTCTGAGCCGGACATGGAGCTGGCTGTCGGTGGTGGGTGGCAACTCTATGGACCCCGAGCCAGAACAGTCCCTGGACCGAATGGTTAATATCATTCTTGTGTATATTCCGTAGGAGGACCAACCTGAGATAGGTTATTCCTCTTTCAGATATCCTCGCGTGTGATACCTACTTCTAGGTGCTGCGCTACTGCCTCCTTTCTCGGAATCCCCAGGAGCTACCCGAGGGCGGTGGTTGCAATAACGACCTTGAACCACGCTCTTTCAGTGTCTCGCTCTTCTTCTCTAGGCGTTTGCAAGGCGCTACCAGAGCGGCGTGACGATGTCGTCTTTGGGCAATGCAGTACTCGACATTTTGAGAACTGGCTGTCTGTCAGTCTGACGGCTTTTGTCTCCGATAACGGCCGAGGGATTCTGGTCCAACATATGGCGAGATCTATACCGAAGACTTCGAAGGTAAATGAATAGATCAAAGGCTAGCATAAAGGGGAATTCTTGTTCAGCGTGTAGCCCTATCTGTTCATACTAGCTACAGAGGAAGAAGGCATCGGAAGTGGGTGATTCCCAGTCAACGAGGGGTTCCAACGCGACCATCGAACTCTGGACATACAAACTTCAGGTCACCATGCTCGTGGTGCGGAGACTAGGTAGCCTGCCCTTTATCCGCATTGCTGTATGTTCTAGAGTCTAGTTTTCCTCATCGGAAGTAGGAGGCGAATCCTCGGCCTCGACCTCGTCCTCCTCACCTGAAGATTCATCTTCATCAGCCTCCCCGTCATCCCGTTCTTGATCCGCACCATCACCCCTGCCATTCGCATTTTGGGCGAGCTCCTCTCGGTAGGCTTGCCAGAAGGCATTGGACCGGGCCACTCTGTCGATGGCCTCCTCGAGCGTGATATAAATGCCGAATTGGGCAACCATGTACTGTTTATCATACGCTGGAAATGTGTCAGCAACCATGAAATGAGAATATCCGATGAATGTGACACATGTGCGCTCCATGGCGAGATAAAGTCAGACTTGGGAGATGGAAATGCTTGGGGGGGAAAGGAGACTGCAACGGGACTATTGCCGGATTTTGTATGGACAATGCCAGACGTCGTAACAAGGCTTCGATAGACTCCGGCAACCCGTCGTCTAGCCTACGGCCAAGTGTAATTGTCTACTTGTCGTCGATAAAGCGGACAATAGAGTGACGGATGGGTTGACATTCTTAACGCGGCGGCTTCGATGGGAAGGTATCGAGGTACGCCATGAGTGATTTGGGAGACACTGTGATGCATTCGTGGCAAATAAAGTCGGATAGATAAACGAAGAAACTAAAAATAACGTACCTAGTTCCAGGAGAGTAGCGTTGAGACCGATTGACTCGGAGGCTTCCCAAGATGCCATCGGGCCGGCACCGGCCGTACTATTGTCATTGTTACTGCTTGACGAGGTACCAGTTTCGGCAGCGATACTGCTGGCGGTGGTGCTGGCTTCGTCATGGGCGCTATTGACGGCGCCGCTCACACCATGGCTTCCTGTGGTGTGGTCATTTGGGGTGGTACCGCTCATTGGGTTATCGACTGCGGCGTCGTCCATGGCGGAGCTGTCCGCTGAACCAGTTCCAGTGTTACTAGACATGCTGGATTGATGACGATGTTGGCGAAATGCGTCTCTGTTCTTTGAGGCAGCGGAGGTTTAGGTAGCTTTCTTTCGGATTGCTAGCCAAGACTAGGATCGCCAGCGCGGGCTGACTGTGGGAATCAAGGGTATCTGGAAGAGTGCTACCGACAGAGCGCATCGATGCATTGTGTTTATTTTGAACAAGGGGAAGAAAGAAACAGCGACTTACATAGCGAGATTGCATGAGATTTGTTTTTGTGGATTGATCGGATCACTGTTGCAGATAAGGGTGAGCCTGGCTGGAACCAGGGTTGGGAGAAGAAAATTGGAAGAGTTGTGCGATGCGTAATTTCGAAGAAAAGCGACGTGGGAGTGAGGAAAACAGAGAAGAATGAGACTCTAAGAGCGCAGTATTGTGTGCCTGGCATTCTTGACTGGCAGACACATCGGACGGAAGGTGGGGCCACAACAAGGCTTGATGCTGTGGGAATATGGGTTCTCTGCAGGGAATAGACTGTGCGTCAATTGGTGGTACTGGTAGCCGGAGCTGGGCTAGGTCATCTATTTATCTATTCTGTTTCCTTTGTTCTGAATGCCTTCATCTTCATGACTCAGTTGCCTTTGACTTAGTTGCCCTACAAGTAAACAAAGAGTCTAAGATGTCTTGCATATGCATCACTGGCGGTCTTTGCCCATCAGGGTGCCTGAATCTTCATAGATACAAGCCAAATAATACAGAAACGTGTGCTCGAGACACGCGCAAACTTGATTGCATGTCAAGGTTTGCGGAGCCATCCCAATCTAGTTGTCTGTGTCGCATGGCAGAACAGGTTCTGTAAGGGTCATGTTGCACACCGAGGAACCCTTCTCCAGCGTTTGCAGTGTTGCGCGCAGGAAAGGGGAAATGACGACGTTGTCATTTTGTCATCTTGTTGCTTCTAGATACGATTGACACGATCGTTCTGTCTTGTTGTTCGTACACTATGACTTTTGAGCTGAGTCTGCGCTCAGCCTCGTAGCCTTGTGACGTTTCCCGACTCGCTTTATCGCCATGTCTTTATCATTGCGTCGTTAACATAAGCTTCCGAGAACATACCTTAATAAGCCGGCTGTCCACTAGTACCTTTGGCTTTGTAAGTAGCTGCATTCAACCATCAAATGTCTGTCCCCCTTTTTTGCCCCCTTTCTCGCGTGCAGCTAGCAAACTCGCAGAGGCCTGCATACCTTAGCTAGTCATCCCAAATCGTCCGGTCCTTAACCTCCCCCATTACCTTATCACCAACGTATGCATTCTAGCACTGGACTATGAACTAGAGATGCTACCCGCTACAAAGTCAGGCTTTTAGTATGTTGTCCAATGCTAACCGGTTTCCTTGGACCACGTTCATCCTATCGAGTACTCCTCCTCAATCCGGAGATAACTCCTGAAATAGGAAGACCCTGGATGACTAGGCAGTAAGAGAATGACAGTCTGCAACTCAAAGCTTATCTGCCTGGAACTCTGGAGCTTGCAAGAAAGAAAACCGTCTTGAATAGAAAACAACCCCCCCCCCCCCGGATACTACATTAGAGGTACATTACAATTACATTAATTTACATTAAATTGGGTTATTACATCGACGCCTTCCCTCCTTACAACCCATAATGTCAAGGATGCTAGTAGTGCATCAAACTACCGTGGCATCGGGGGCGGTGGGGTCTGCACGGCAGCATACTTGGCCAGGATGGTAGCGCACTGCAGGAACCGGACAGCCATCCGCGGACTGGACAGCAAATCATGCGGATCGCGGATGCCCAGCTGTGCGAGATGGAAAGGGGTGAGGGCGCGGTGGTTTGTAGCATTGACATCGGCATCGTGAGCGCAGAGCAGCTCGACGACGTTGGGGAGGCCGAGCCTGACCGCGTAGTGCAGCGCCGTCTCGCCCTTATGATCACGGAGGTCGAGCCTCGCTCCCTTGTAGATGAGCCTGGCTAGTGCCAGCTCTACCTTCCCGCAGATCTGCTGACCTGGCTGGAGACGTGCTAGCACCATCATCAACGGCGTGCGGCCGGTCCTCGAGGCTTGGTGGTTGACGTGGAGGTCGTAGTGGATGAGACAGTCTAGCAAGTCATCACCCGGCTCGGCAGCATCCTGTGGGGACAGTGAACGCTGCGGCGGAGAAAGAGAGGGAGAACGAGGGTGGCTGTCGAGCCCACTCCCCAGGGCGAGGCCGCCCGCGCAGATCTGGCGAGCCAGATTGGTTTCAGCGTCGTCGTCGTCCTGAGGAACAGCAAACTTCTGGTCGTTGAGCCGGCGGCAGATGGCGTGGTGTAGCTGCTCGCCCCGCCGTGACCTGTGCTCCAAGAAGAACTTTCCCATGCCGGCCGGCAGCTCGGCAAAGGAGGAGAGGGCGCCGAGCGGAAAGGAAGGGCGGGTCACCAGCCGGCTGAGGCATGTTCGCCCTTGCGCGTCCAGCTGGTGGAACTTGAAGCCACGCTTGTATAGGTAAGAGACCAGCTCGTGAAATGTTGCCGCTGTTGTGGTGAAGGGGCAGGGCTCGAAGACGTGGAGGAAGGTCTCGAGGTTGTTGTTGATGGTTGATACATTGTCGGAGCGCTCGAGGATGTCGACCAGGACGGGGATGGGCGCGCCCCAGGCGGCTGCGACATGCACCAAGGTATTTCCGAGGGCGTCGGGCGTGTTGACTTCGCGCTTCGAGACCACAAAGGGGGGCACGACGGCCCGCCTTGACTCCTGCCCGCCCGGCAGCACAGATCCGATGACCTGTAGAAGACGCCGATGGGCGCATAGGCGAGCTCCGTCGCCGGCAGCGCAGCACTTGGCGACAATGGCCTTGTTGGAAAGAAAAGTGGCTACCTGCGCCGCGGTGTCGGGCTTCTGCTCCGAGTCCGACCGGAAACGGGGCGGGGGGCTGTCTTGGGACAAGCGAGGCCAGGGTTCTGACGGTTCAGGCGTCGTCTTATTACTGCTGGAAGCGTCTGAAATGCGCTTGGTCGAGGTGCTTGTGGCCGATGATCTTTGAGTGGCCGTACTTGACGATCTGGTTAGGCCGCTGAGCAGGCTAGCTACGTCGGCGAGCCATGACAACGTCCGCGACTGGCGAGCGACTTGGAAGACCAGCTGGCAGGTAGCAGTGGAATGGCGTTTCAGGAAGCTTGCCCGTGCTGGCCTGTCGGGGGGCGACGCAGCAGCAGGAGCGGCGGCGGCAGCGACAGGAACATAGAACTGGCTCCCACCTGGACAAGGGTAGTCGTAGCCTGACCACAGTGTCGCAGATTCAGCGCCATTTACCAGCTGCGGGTTTCTGGTGCCGTGCGGTTGACTCGGTTCCGGGGCGGCGGTCTCGGCGGCGGTGGTGGTGGTGGTGTTGGTGGTGGTGGTGGCGCGCCTCCGTCCAATGGCCTTGGTGCGTGCGTTTCTCAGCACGTGCATACGCGTCCGCATGGCTGCCCTGTCATTCGGGCGCAAGACAGCAGCAGGCATGTCTTCGAGTACCGAAAGAAGGGAATTCAGCTGTTCGTATGTGGCCGTCTCTTTGGGTCGGAAATCGTCTTCTTCGAGAAGTCCACATATCTGCGTCATATTGAGGCCATGCGCACAGAGCCAGAGTCTGAGCAGCCGTCGCTGGCGGGTCGGAGTCCAGTGTGTCGAGGGCCTCCCTGGCTGCCGGGTGCCCCGTCGAAGACGAGTCCTCGCCCTGTGGCTCACGCGTCCGGCTGTTGGAACCCGCGGGGCACCTGTTGCGCGTCGGAAAGCCATGTCGATGCGTTCGGGCGAGAGACGAGAATCGGCTGGCAGCATTGTCAACAAAGTTGCGGGGATGGCAGCTTCGTTTGTTCGTGATGTTGACGTGTAGAGTAGAGCTGGGCAGAGTCTGGCCCCAGCATTTATCGGGTGCAAGGCATCAGCCAGCTCCACCCAGCGGTGTGGTCGGGACGACGCATGTCATCAGTGCTGAGAAACCGGGCAACGGGTCGCCCCTTGTTTTTCGAAGACGCTACTAATCTGGCCTGTGCGGATCTGGCGCAAGCCCCTGTCGTTACCACCCCGGCGGGTCGTATTCACCCTCCACACCAGGATGATTTTGTTTCAGCCTTTCTGGTTTCCGAAGACGCTAAAATTTGTTATCTGATGCAATCTGAGCCTTGTGAGTGAGCCAGCTTCTCGCACCTGTAGTGCGAAATTACCTACCTGGCTTTGCTGTTGTGTTACACGAGTCAGTCCCCGTGATTCCCGACCCTGGCACCGACAGTCCCAGCGCAGCGCACCCTTTCATTGTCATGCACCCCACGCGCCATCCCAGCGCGCGCGCTGCCGTCGGATCAAGTGCGACCCAATCACTCGGTAAGGCTGCTGAATACGCCAAGGGCTTACTAAGGTAAACAAATAATGCAACTCATTTCACCAGTTTTTTTGCCAAGATCCCAACAATGCGTGGGATAGTTGGGAAGGGCGTCAGCCTGCCCTGTGTTTGTGTGTGTGTGTGTGTTGATGAAAAGGTTGATGGAAAGCTGCTGTGGCACACTCATACCATAGACACGGGACACACTGGGAAGTATTGCAGCGGCGGAGTAAAAGTGTCGATGCCGACCCGCTAGACGATCGCAGTAGATCTAATAACTACCGGTTGCCCCGCTGCGACGGTCTAGCTCCGACCAGGTTTACCTGTCCCCGCAAGTCCTCGAGGTCAGTGCAAAAATATGGGTCTCGGAAACCTCCCAACAGCGGGTACATCCGTTTCTGCGAACACAATGCTTGGTCGCTCGTACAGGATCCCCGGCGGGCTTGAGCTTGGTATCTTGAGCAAGCATTAGCTTCAGCCTCTAGGATGCGGCTCAAGATCGGTCTGGCAGCCCATCTTATGTATCAATACATATATATCGGTGCCTCTCTGCTCCTCAACCTGACAGCATGACTTGTTCATCTCCATTTGATACGACGTTCGTTGATGTCCCTGCCCTGGCGCTACTACACGTATATCCATCCAAACGAATCTGTCGTCATTCTCACCCATCAAGCAACCAGCTTGACGATGTCTTCACCAAAACCCCAGGATGCAGACCTAGGGTACGTAACCCACTGGACGGAATATGGGATGATTCTATGTAAGGTACTAACAACTTGCCCACGGATTCAGGTCAGCAAGCAAACAATCAACTTCGTCCAAGACTTTCAGCTGCCATCCCTTAAATCCGCGTTCTCTTGCCGGTCGTCGAGTCTCCAGATATCTCGACGAGCCCTCGGTACATGGGAATACCTTGATCACCATCTCAAACAGCACATCGGGCACTTCTACGGCCGAGACACCCCACCAGAAGTGGGTGTCGGAGGAGCTTGCAAAGCTGGAAGGCAAGCTACCGCCAAAGGCCTGACGACTTTATTCTTTTCACTACCGTCCCGCCATCTCTCAATGGCCAGTTTGGAGTGTCATTCTCCATTCTCATCTCCCCCGCACTAGGTACTGGTTTCGATGTTGATGTTGTTGTTGTTGTTGTTACCATTTTGCGCAAAAGGGGGGGGGGGGGGGCCTCAGGGGCCCTCCGCAGAGTTTAGATGTTGAGATATCTGGTTTGTATTAGGAGGGTGCGGGCAAAAGGAGTATAGCGCTGGTTACCTTATGTAATGTGTGGAATGAGCTAGGAGACTTCGGAAGTCTGTTTTGGTCTAGATACATATAGGGGGCTATGGGTGGGAGTAGGCAAGTTGGGACTATGGGGCACCGCGCATGTGTTATAGTAGGAAGTACGGGGTACTGCGTGGCACCTTGCATCTAATTTGACCTACGCTCTATATCTCAACTGGAAAGTGACGGTGGGAACACGTGCAATTCCTGTATCCCCACTACATCCCAGGAACTGCCTCCAACCTGACGCACTTTCATCAATTATTCTCGCGCTTTTTGCTCGAGAATATAATCGAGCACCACTCACCAGCTCACCCAGTTCCTCATAGGCTCACCCCTTGACTTACCCTGATGAGTGGGGCGGCAAGCTCAGCAAGCTCGGAACATAAATGTACCGGATGGCAGGACCGCGTTGGTTCTTGTTCAAGTAAATGAGGTAGACGAAGCAGCGGGTCCTATCAACAGTGCTGTGCTGAGGGGTTTAATACCAGAAGTGACTCCAGGGAAACTAGGCCAGTCTTTCGGTTGTCTCGAAGTCACGGGGGGGTGAACAGTACTAGGGGACATCAAACAAGCTTGTTGGGTAGGGTATGTCACAAGGATAGCGATACGGTGCAGCTGGAAAAGTAACAGGAGCAACCATCATGAACTCGCCTGGCCTCGAATGTCGGAATGCGCTGAATGCTGGGTTTTCTCAAGGTGTGGCTGTACGCATCTAACAGGACCCCTAAGCCTTGCAGATATGGAAGAGCCGCTAAGGCTTATCGGACCGCCCCTGTAAGTGCCCTGTAATTCACTGTAACAATGCCCTGTGACTCGGGGCCACCCACTAAAAATCACTAATCCTACCTGGTATTTACAGCGCTAGCCTGCACCACCACAGGGGACCTAGTCTACAACCCATCAGCAACCTACCTACCTGACCGCGCACACCCGCCAACCTACCAGTATTAGATCCTAGCAATTAAGATCCTGACGGTAGTTCTAGTCCTAGCAATGATGTTTATCGGACTCTAATGTCTGAAGTTTGAAGCATGTAGAGGGGGCATCCGAGTGAAGCTGCCGCAACAAAGACTGGACTTGTTTTGCGATTGACATAAAACCTCCAGGTTGCATGCTTTTGTCACCCACAACCACGGGCTTGAGTCTAATGACTTGCATGACTTCCTCTGTCACGTTTCAGATACGGAAACAGGGTGATGAAGCCGGAACGTGCGAATTACCAACTACAAACCAAACTCTCCTGGGTATCTAGTACAGGAATTAGCTCGAAAGCGCCGCCGAACAAGACGGTGACTCTTGCGGGGAAACAAATCCTCCAGCTTTCTCAGGGGAAGTCGCGGCGTGCCCTGTTTTAGCGCGGGCGTCCACGATTCCCCACAACTCGCACGGCCTGCCACTAAATCTAGGTAGGCAGAACTCCAAAAATCCGTGCAAACATCCAAAAGATTCCTCGTTACTTCGTGCCCGACGACTGCTGAACAGCCATCATCAACCGCACCAACCTCTCGACCAATGGCGGCCTCGGCGTCCCCTCATGATTCCCACACAAAATCCCAACCACAACCTCCATGACCTTATCCGGCCGCGACAGCGGGATATCCATATCGACCGCCCGACCCTGCGACGTATCGACGCCCTTGATGTGCGGCATCCCCGTCCCGAACTGCACGAACCGCTGCGTCGCCAACGTCTCGACATCTTCCAGCCCGACCGGCGGCAGTCCCCCACCACCCGCCCCGTTCGCCCACCGCTCGCCGAGCCGGCCGTCGTCCGAGAGCAGGCCGTACACCCACAGCGCCAGACCGGCGTGGTAAACCATCACGGCCGACGCTTCCTGAATCGTCTTCTTAGGCATCGCCCTCGCCAGACGCAGCACCTGGCCGGCGTGCCAGATGGCGCGGCGCGCCATCTCGGTATCCGTCCACGCCGCGATGATGGGCCGGATCGCGCGGGCGGCGTCCGGCCCCTCCATGCCGGCGAAGACGTGGATGTCCTCGAGGGAGGTGTGCAGGTGCAGGAGGATGTGCTCGAGCCGCAGCGCGAGGCCGCCGTGCTGCAGCGCCGGCTGCGGACCCATGCAAATGCGGAAGTGGTTTAGCAGCCGGAGGAGCTCGTCGCGGCGCGAGGCGAGGAGCAGGCCGTTCCAGCGGCGCGCGCTGGCTCTCTGCAGAGACTCGAGCTGGCTGTGTTCCCAGCAGAGCGTCCAGGCGCAGGATAGGAAGGCCGAGCGCGCGACGGCCATGTCCAGCACCGGCGCGTGCGCGAGGAAGCCCTCTGGGTCGTCGAGGTAGTCGACCAGCGCGAGCTTGCGCGGGTTGCAGCCCGAGGGGAACATGGAGCGCCAGGTGCGCGCGTCGATGGCGGACCACAGGGCTGCGGAGGACGGGAAGGGGAGCGTGAGCTCGGCTGGTGGAATGCAAGGTTTTCCGAGCAGGGTGAGGGACGAGAAGGAGTCGTGCTGGACGACGCGGTAGACGAGCCGCTTGAAGGACTCGTGGTAGATCCACGTCTGCCAGGCGTTTTCTAGATCCTCGGATGCGTCGGCCGACGGGAGTACAGTGTCGGGATACCCCGAGGCCTTCATCTTTCCGTCGCGCCGCAGCATCGTCACCAGGCACATGAGGATGCTCTCGGCGATCTCGACCTTGCGGCTCTGTCCGCTCCAAACGCCGATTTCGAGCGTGATCAGGAATGTCTGGAGGAGCTGGAGGTCTCGGATCGTGCTGTTGTCGCTCTCCCACTGCGTCGGTTATTAGAAAGCGCACTCCGCGAAATGCTTCCGACAAAAAACTCACCAGTCTCGGCAGCGCTACTCGGACACACTCCTGGATCGCGTATCCCAGCTTCGACAGCGTCGGATCGCCCGTCAGAATCGCGCCGGCAGCCGCCATGGCCGCCAACAACTCGGGCCGCTTCTCGTTGGGATCGAAGGTCGCGGCGTGGATGAACGAGTCTGTCTGCGCAATGGGCGACGTCAGATAGAACTGGACGAGTATATCCAGCAGCTCGACTGTCGGGAACGACTCGATCGCCAGCGGCAGGTTCTCCGGCCTGCAGTGCGTCACCACGACCGTCACGATCTTGTCGCGCGCCGCCACCAGCAGCTTCGCGCGCGTCGCCCGCTTCTCCAGCGGGATGCGCGTCTCGGGCGATCCGATCTGCGACGAGCTCGAGGGGAGGGATAGGTTGATTTCCTCGGCGGCGCCGTGGTCGTCCGAGCTCGGCCGGAATCGCCAGTACGCCTGGCGTATCGTCTCGGCGCACAGTGATGCTCTCTCGCTTGCGTCGCTTCCACCGCCGCCGGCGCCGTGGTCGCCTGCTATTCGGTCCGGCGCGTGGGTGTACTCTAACCGTTGGTGTTGTTGGCCTGCTGCTTCCCAGACGAACGGGACGTGCTGGTTGTATTGTTCAAGGAACTGGAGGTCCATGTCGTTGAGGTCTAGCGAAGTCGAGAGGTCAAAGTCCTGCGACCCGAACCACGACCAGTGGCCCGGCATCAACGCGGCGTCCGAGTGCAGGGGGAACAGTTGGTGGTTCGCATCAGCAGCATGGAGCCCTGTCTCACCGTCAGTTGTTACCCCATCGACCTCAGAAGGAGAGGTAAGTACGATACCCTGCATGGCCTGCAAAGGAATGTTCATGTCACCCGGCATGGCGCCGATGCCATTCGGCCGCCCGACATCTGGACGAACAAAGCTTGGCTGCTGCGGGATCCCCGGCGCGCTGCTCGTCCCATGGTGGACACCGCCAGGACTACGGTCGATACCACCCTGGACCGGGGTCTCCGGGGAATGCTCCGAGACGATGCGCAGCTTGGACGGCGTCCAGATGCAGTCGATGGCCCGTTCGACGCAGCGCTGGCACGGCTTCTTCTCGGTGCAGCGCAGGTGGTTTGCCGCACACGCCCGGCATGCCTGCGAGACGCGGTCGGGCGCATCCCGGAGGACCCGGGAGTGGTGCTGGCCCGACTGCTGCGCGTTGGTCGACAGGCCATGCGCGACGAGGTGGCGCCGGAGGAGGTCCCTAGTCCCGGTGGTCCCGCGTCAGAAAGCAGATACACTTGACGAAAGTCAACAAAACTTACGTGCGTCCAAAGGACTTGGTACAAATGTGACATTGGTACGGCTTGGACTGCGTATCTATCAGGGGGAATGGCACGTTAGCCATACCGACCGTCGGGAGCACGCCGGAAGGGGGAGGTCGATAAGGGGACAGGAGTGCTCACGGGAACGGACGTGTCGGGATAAATGATCCAGTCGGGAGTAGTGGTTCTTGCAGAGTCCGCACTGGAACATACCCGACCGACTCGAGCTGCCGCTGCCGCCGCCGGGGGCCGTCTTGTGCTGCGTCGAAGCCATGGGGTCGGATATGCCGGTCAGCCCGCGTCGCGCTGTGCCCTCCCTCTCTGCCTGCCTGCCTGAGCCTGCTTGGCACAGCTGCTGTGTGTCTTCGGGAGATGTGGAGGCTGCTGGGGGACACAACCTTAGTAGTGTACCTTGGGGTAGGGAAGGTGGAGGAGACAAACGAGACGCGAGCGGTCCCGGTGCTTGCTTGCTTGCGGCGGCCGGGAGCGGAAAGTAAAACAACGTTTTTTTGTGCAACGCCAAGACCGACTTCAGGCGCGACGAGTTGCCCTGTTTGCGCCTGCAAAATGGAATGGGACCGGAAGATGCCGCCGCCAGCAGCCGGGCAAAGGAACCAAGTCCTGATCTGGACAGGTAACCACTCCAGTCTTGTCTCTCTCGCGACCATGCACCCCGCAAAAAGAGGTTCGGCTGGGTAAGGATGGGGGTGGTTAACCGACTCGAAAAAAGCCAATTTGATCGGCTCCTCCACCACCCGGCAGAATGTAGACGAAACACCAATGAAAGGGCGCCGTGTTGATTATGTTCCCCTCCACCTCCCGGGGGTTGTTATTGTTGCAAGTCCACGGCAGCGGACATTTTTGCGATTCGGAGCGGATCAAGGTTTTATGGGGAATTGTTGTAAAACGCTACCAAGTTTTGCCTCCAGGTAAATGGTAAAAAGAGTCGCCCGTTCTGGTTCTCAGGGGTAAGGTAGTGGACATGTAACCAATCGACGCCACGGTCCGATGTTGGGGGGCGGCGAAGCATTACTTGTGGCGCTGTTGGGCGTGTTTCGAACCATTAAATTGTACTTTGGGGCTTTGCCGTTTTCTTGCGCGGAAGTTATAACTTTCTCTGGGACGACGTGGGGAAAAAGGTTCTGTAGGAAAAAAAAAAAATTCTATGCATAAGTCCTGAAACGCCGCACCGACTGCCAGGGCCCGGGCGGGCGGATGAAGGATAATGTTCCAGAATGACGGGCAGCATCACGCAAAGAGACGGGAATTACTTTTATTTTTAGATGCAAAGAAAGGGAGGATCTTAAATGCCTATAATATCCCGCAATCTCTTTACAAGTCCCGGGTTCATTTGGGACAGACGTCATGGAAGATTGTTACAGGTGCTTCGACTGCTTTGACAGCACGTCTGACGGCTCTGACGGGAGATAGCCTGAGCGCCGTGCAGCAGCTTGCAGCGTCTGATGTATGGAGGTATGGGGAAAGGGAATTTAACCACCACACACGTCACAGTGGATACATTGGATATATAGGTGATATGTTTTGGTTTGAGGGGTAAACATGGCTGTGGGGGCATAATTCGCCCTGATGATGGTGCGGGAAGATGAAAGCATGTTGTGACTGTTGGAGTTTGTCAGACGCCACAGGAACAGCTCGGTGGACGGTGGATCATTTACACCGAGACGGGCGAGTTGTCTCCGGAGATCGATGGAAGTAGATGTGGTGCAGATCGGGATCGAAGACGGCATGTGGACGGGTGGATGTTCGGTGGTCGGACTGGAGTCTGCGCTCCATGGAAGGTATCGTTATGGATAGGTCGGGGGACGATGGGAAATCTGGGTGGAACCTCTTGTCTCTTCGAAGTGATCCTTACCTTACCTTATAGACTTCCTCATCTTGTGGGGATATTTATCTAGACAGCTCGGGGTTAGATGCGCATCGCGCGGAAGACAAGTCCATGTAAGACCTGTAAACAACAGGTCGATAGGAGACTTCGCACTACCTTTCGCCCCACCGTTTGTTCGGTCTCGATATCGACTTTCGGGATCCCCGATCGGGTTCGCCAGGAGGATTCTGCGCGATCAACCCGATGGCGCGGATGAACGCGTCGATCATGGGGCTTCCGACCCCCCCTGAAACCAGGTCTTGGCAGTCATGATCTCCGCCCCTTGAGGGTGCACCAACACTGCGTCGAGAGATATACGTAAGCGCTTTTTTTGTTGCGCAATGGGCGGACGGTATTTTGGCTGGGCCACGACGCAGTGGTTACCAGGTCGGGTTGGGTTATACCTCGGTGAAGTTGCTGGCGTGAGTTTCGTCGCGAGGTCCACTCCGCTGTGTCGGAGTGTTAGACCACGAATGGGTATTGTTGCATTTTTGAATAGAAGAGGGCGCTGTGGAATATATCGAGATATGGAAATGGAATCGCTTTCAGGAGGAGGAAAGATGTAGGGGTGGTGGCGAACGTGGTATCGAATCGGTGGGAGCGGAACGGCGTCATGGCCCCGGTACGGAGGATTCTACTTCGCAGCGTCACTTGATACTGGGTATGAGGAGGGCAGACGGGTTTGCTCGCCATCAAATTGCAGGCCTCTCGATGATGGATTCGGAATTCCGAGCCGACGACGGTACTGTCTAGCATGTCAGTTCGTTAGATGAGACTGTCGGGGCGGGATGGAGTAGTTGTGATAGGTTACATCCTTTTAGGTCTCCTCGGATCGATGGAGGAAGAGTTGGCTGGCTCGCGGGATCTCTGTGACCAGAGTGAAGGGATGCAGCAAATTTTCGACGAGTGGTTGAGAATTACGATTAAGGATCGCGGAATGTGCGGCGTAATCAGTACCTACCTAGTTTCATTAGGTGCAGTGAGGACATGTCTGCTAATGAATGCACCTGCTTCATGACCCATTTACTGCCGAGTGGGTGAGATTTGGGATCAGGTGCCCCGGCTCATATTGGCTTCATGATCTTTCACGTAGTCCGTAGTCTTCAAAGCTAATTTCCACCGGTTGTCACGACGATATGTTCTCCTAAACCCCAAACTCAAAGCGGAAAATATAAACATAACCGATAAGTGCGGGAAGATGTTGATCGCGAGCAGCTAGACCAGCTCGAACCACCAATAGCATGCTCCTGATCATATTACTTGTCATGCTCGCCGTGTGCGCTGTCAAACACGTACACCCGTCCCCCGGGAATCCAAGCAGAAGTCCACGTCTCAGCATCGAGCCATCCTGAGCACAAGGCTGAAGAACACTCCCTCAGGGGACCCATCACGCCTCGAACATGAAGTTAAAGAGACCTGCGCACAACCCCTGACCCCTGCGTTATGCAGCAATGGAAGAAAACGTATCTTGACCTCCAGATCCTACATGATGCCGTGGTTTTGTATTGGTCCCAGCGATAAGCTACGGGCGGTTGGCTCTCGAGACTGACAAACAGGTGTTGCTTCGGGCAGTCAACCCTGCACAGAAGAACATGGTTGTATGGGAATACTCTCCATGCAAGAAGAATTTTCAGGTAACCGAGCAAGAACGAGGCTTATACCTGGAATATTCCTGAAAACATTTCCTTGGTCACCACCACATTCTTCCACGGGGGTGGGGGTTAGGGGTCCCGGCTGTTTTACTGCCTTTACTTTTCGGGTAACGAAACGGAGGTGGAGGGTACGCGAAACTTTTCGGCGACGGCAACGACCGTGCGAAGCGCTGGACGATTTTTTTTGGCATGACTAATCAAGGAATCCAGGTAGAGGTGACGTAAAAAAAGCTGAGGTGGAGGGTACGCAGAAAAGGAAGAGTGTACGTGAAAAGGTAAGGATGTGGAGGGTACGGCCAAGTGCAATGTTTCCAGCACAGACAACCGTTTGATAGCTCGTACCAGCAATTTGGGACCCTCCCTCCATAAGAATAAAAACCTGCCAGAGACATGATTCCCTGGCGGACCGGCATGGGTGACAGAATGGCTTGTTTGTGAACTGAGCTTCAAGGGCCCCAGCCTTTATCAAGGCATCTAAGGCCAAGACATAATCCGTTCGAACCAGTAGACAGCCCCTTCCTCAGGAAAGGTAATCACATGGTTCTGGCAAACAATATGCGCTGGCCCTGCATGGTGGCGGCTGTTGGTTTTGGCTGAGGAGGTGTTGTGGGTTGGGTGCCTTAGCCCCTACACCGCATATCTTCCATCTTGGACCTTCCAGCCTTTTCCACCTTCCCGCACATCACATCACTAGGTACCATAGACCAGATGGTCTAGAGATCGGTTCACCCACATACGCCCATCAGGAGGTCTTGGATCGCCATGAGTAGCTAATGATGGTAGCATATCTGCGCATGGGTGTCTGTGTTCAAGTTTGTTTCGCCGACAGGTTGCTGATGTTGAAGCAAAGCAGACATTTGAGACAACCACCAAGGGCTGCATTTTTTAAGGTTTGCCTTGCGGACTAATTCCTGCAATGCGCTATGGTTACGTCATCACACACAGATAGCACCGTGCTTAGCACTGCCATGTCCCGAGCTGGTAATATAAGGAACCTAGTCGACCATCCAGGGGACTGCCATTTCAGATACCTTAGTTGGAAGCACAAACACGCTTCAGCGTCTTAAGACTAGGCCAGCCGGTGTTTTGTTGACATATCTGCGCTGAGAGATGAATCATCGACTTGGCAAAGGCCAATTTTCAGATTTGCCGGAGTCTAAAATCTTGTCTTGCTATTATCTGGCAAGCTAAACATTGGATCGGATAAAAATAGGTAAACTGGTCATAGCGCAATGAGCGAACATGCGGGACGACAACGTGTGTGTGTGTCCAAGGAAGGTAATGGTTTGAACCGGCATCAATTCTGCACGATAGCTCCAATCCTAGGTCACGGTTCGAGGCAAGCAGTCACCCTAGAAAAAAATCATGTGAAAAGTGACTGCGGTGCTCGGCCGGGAGTCCGTCCCGCGTCCAACCCCGCTGTACGAACCGAAGCTAGTATCTTGAAAGCTTCGGCCCGAAGTTTTTCGCGAGAACCGATTCGCACGAGAATGAGTTTGTCGTGATGAGGCAACTGGCCAAACCTGCAAATGAAAAAGCCTTAATAAATTAGTCGAAGAATATAAGCAGCTAGAAAAAGCTAAGAGTTGTCGGTAGGTCCTAACAAATATTGGCCATGACGATGCAGATGAACTGGCATTTCCCAGGCGCTTTCTCGCTCACCGTTCTGTTTTTAAGTTGCTTGAAGGCTACCGCCGTAGATGCCAGCTATAAAAAAGGTGAACACATACCTGCCCCCTTCGACTCCAACCGACAAAGCCGTTGCTGCTTAGTTCTAAAGTCTCGAAGCCACACAGGCATCGACCGATCTCTCTCAAGTTTCTCTCGCGAAGGGTCTGCAACCTACTAAACTCGGCTAGTAAAGGGGGAGTTGCTTTGTTGCATATGGGAATTTGCGCGCCATGTGAACCGGGAGCCGGAACCGGAGCCGAAGTCGGAGTCGGAGTCGGACTCAGAGGGGAGACGGGAGAGGGGAAGGGAGGCGGACTGTTAGATCTCTTTTTCACTCATCAGACAGTTTCATGCTCTCACATGCTGTTGGTTCCAAAAATAAAGAGGATGTCTCGCCTCACTGTAGGATTTGTCTTTGCTCACTGTAATTTCAAAAAATCCCCATACACAACCCTAACCCCGACAAAAACACACCCCAAAAGGTACATTCACTCAATCGCCCACCAAAAATTCTGCCGCCCTGCCCACCGACCATTACAACAGCAACAACCTTTCAACTACGCGCACCCACACGAAGCCATCGCGACCCTCGCAGCTGCTGCGCTGCTATCGCAAAGGTAAGGGCAATTAAATCATACTACATTTGCCGTAATTAACCGCCTGACAAAGAACTTGTCGCTTCGGGTTTCGAGTGAGACTGAGTGAAACTCAGGCCGCGCTGACGCGCCGAACGACGCGACGGGGGTAGCATGGGCTCTTCGAGTCGCAAATGAGGCCAAAACCATGGATTCGGTTTGTAAGAAGTGAAATACTTCTGGGCTCATTTTGGCAAAAGGGCACAACAGCTCTGCGGCAAGGCCGCCATATCCTCCGAGAGACCGAGACCAACACCTCAGTGGGACGGTCCGGTCTGGCCTTACTCCGCCACGCCGAGGACAACGTGTTGTCGTGCGAGTGGCGTTTTTTCTCAGCTTGAGATGTAAGTCCGGATTATTGTATCGATACGAAACAAGTACCCGACCACACTCGTGACCCGTTTTTGGTTCTCCCACCGGCATGAACACTGCGTGAGCTAGAGTTCAAGGAATGAGTTTTGGCCGCCGGAAACGTGTCGGGGTATGTCAGTATGCTTCATCTGCAGTGAGGCATGGCTACGGGGTTGGGCGCCGTTTTGATCAACCCAGTGAAAACCACGCGACCGGCCTTAGCTTCTGGTTCAGACAAACAGCCACCCGGGATCCAACCTGTCCACTACATCAACGGTCGTCAGCACTGCAGGTGGATCGCGTGTGAACTGAATACTTATGAACTAGTGAGGGCGAAGCGGTTCCGCCCTCCCCTTGGTTGCGGCCGACAAAATACCTACAGTACAATCCAGGTCAGAGACCTTGCCAGAGCCCTTGTACTGGCGTTTTCCAGCTGAATCAATTGGTGTAAAACCCCTGCCTTATCCCTGTCTGAATACCACGCTAACAATCATTCAGGGTTGGTATTGTAAAATGCTCTGGGCGGGAGCGTCCTCTTTTTCTCAACCATCCAACCAAGCAATCCCAATGTTTACCGCCAAAGTCTCCGAATGACACCCGCGGTAAGAATTATTTTGATAATACTCCGTCGAAGTGTGTCATTAGCAGTTGTCATCTGACCCATGATCCGAATTCGGGCCGGACAGCGAAAGATCTGATAATCCTGTGGTCGGAGGTCTTTTGTCATCGTCCTGAACCCCCCATCCTGACCCACGGGGAGATACTTTCAGCGCCAGGGGCTCCAGCCCGCCAGGGAAGTCGCAGAGGATCAGCGACCCGGAGAATCGGGAACGACGTCGAAGATTTCGAAAACGAGGTACCGATCACAGAATGCGACCTAGTCAGCGCAAAAATCCAGGAGTTCTTGGCCCTTACTTTCCGGCATTCCTCCCTATATCTTAGGCCTATGTCCATAACCGACAAACTGGCGGGGAACGCATCGGCAATGATCGTCGCCATAGCGGCAAATTTCCGGGGCAGCTAAGGCTTAGATGTCTATCGCCTGGCCTCCCATTCGCAATCGCGCAAACTGTTGCAAAGGCTATTGCGAAGACCATTATAATTAGCGTCGCAAGGACGATGGCCGGTGGTTGCAGTGGCCAGTGGTTGCAATGTATGTTGGTGCCGCGCGACAATACGTGGTGATTCAAGGGTTCCCTATTCCAGAACGTCCCGTAAATGGGAAAAGGCTGCGGTAGTCTGTTACGGCGGGGGGGGGGTACTGAGATATCGCGCACTCACCTCCCACCCCTCTCCTCTCATCCGTCTCCTCCCATCCGTTTCCTCCCATCCGTTTCCTCACACGGCCCTTCGTCCGCGTCCATCCACAACGAGTCCTATGGCAAGAGCTGACACACAGGAGCACACGAGTACACGTCGGTTACCGTCCATAACCGCGAATCCACCTCACAATCGAAGCCGATAATCGATCTACCCGTCCCGACTACACCGCGAGACACAGCAAGAAAAGAAAGGGAAAGGGAGAGCAAGTGACGACGCCGTAGGGTCCACAAAATCCACGGCAAGAACAAGGGGTATCGGACAAAACAAACTCGCCAGAAAAGGCTAGGATTGTGATCCGGAGCTTCATGGCTAGCTGGTTCATATCTGGTTCCCACCGTGCTTCGGCGGCGGCTACTAGTATCGAGTCAACCGCGTCGTGTCAGGGAGAGGGAATGGTGGAAACATAGTTCGACTTTTCGGCGATAGCAGAGGGGGAGGCATACGGCTGTGATAGAGGTCATCGGACCTTCCAACCCTCAGGACGGAGACTACGAACAGGGCACTAATGTTTGATCATGATCTCTCACGCATTACACAGATACAGCAGTAGATCATATGCGTACCCACGTCGCCGTGAACCTCTCTATGTGGTGAGTTACATTCAGCAAGGGGGGAAGTGAATCCCTCGGTTTGCTTTCGGTCCTGCCCACGATAGCTTGAATCAAGGAGACACAAGGGGCGCGGACTTCGGTGACGCCTTGACCGGCGGTGCGGCAGCAGCGGTCGGGGTAGGTGGCGCCGCGACGGATGGGCCCCGTCTCCCAGCTTCTGCCACATTCACCACCATTAATCCCAGTGCCATGGATTCTTCCCTGTTGTTTTCCTCCTCCGTGGAACCTCCTTCGTGACCGGCCCTGCGTTTACTCGCTGCGTGAGCCAGGCCCGCACTTGGGCACAAATCCTGTCCTTTGGAGCTGGAAGCTCTGCACACCTATCCGATAACCCTTCTGTAACCCCGCTCCGTGGCAACGTCGATCAACACTCTGATGACCTGGATCCAGTCGCCTGGATCTTGCGTCCCCGGCCTGGGCCGACTGGCCGGCCTGACACGACCACTCTACCCTCTTTTCCGCTGGCAGTTGTACTGTCCTAGTCTCTGTACTCTGCCACCTTTGACCCCTTTTACTCTTTCTACTGATCTTCCATTCTAGAGCTACTATTACAGTCGGCAGACAACATCATATCACCTGTATTATGACATGCTGGTGCCACCTTCATGCTACATTTACGCATCCCATCGACCCGAACAGTCTCCCCGACAGTCCCACGTTTTCCAAGCAGTTATATGGGGTACCAGCCAGCCATATCCCCCGTCCTGAGTCTTCCGCCATATCCTCCATGGTAAGTCTTCCTCCCTGTTTCTTTCACCCCAATCTGCGGGAATATCTTGTCGATATTTTCCCCCGTCTTGGCGGAAACTTCAAGAAACGGACAGTCAGCCGTCGGCTGCTGGCCGTTCGGACCATCACCGTCTTCCAGACCACGATCGACCCCGAATCATGGCAGCCGTCTTTTCTCCTTACGACTTCGACCTGTGAGTATCCCCTCGTTATCTAACCTCGTCCTACACACTTGAATCTCACGACTACGATCTCCCCTTCTGTAAGTATATTATTTTGGTTTCTCAGATCCCCCTTCCTCCCTCACTCCTCCGTTCAGGAGATACTCTTGGACGCCTCGTCTGACCTTGCCGTTATCTGATGTGGAGATCGCTAACGGAGGCCAGCAGGATAGTCATGGACTCCACTGGAACAGCAGGCGGGCTTCGACCACAGCAGGCCCCGATGAGGACACGAATCCTGCATGGCTACCTACTCACGCCACGTCATATCACTCGCAGTCACGGCCCACAGGCTCCGTGCCCCCTTTCCTCCGCTCTTCGACTACATAAGGGCCGGATGAGTGCGGAAACGTTGGCCGCCTTGGCCGTGGGGGCCGACGTCTTCACAGTCAGAACGGGTAAGTTGTGACGCTTCAGGGCGGCAATAGAGAAACTAATATCAAAATAGAGATTTTAGTGTATTCCAACATACCTGAGCTTGCCACAGGTCTAGTCACCCGCACCAAAGTCACTAGAGAAACCACAGGAACGTCGCAGTCTGTACTAAAGGGCATCGGCAGCGCAGCTTGCTTAGCATTCCAGCACTTGGGTCTCACCGAGGAGTCATGAAGAGAAGCTAATGATAATCTTTCTAGCGGCCATCAAGACGGCCTGGGCGGCACTGTGACTTGCAAGCGAACCTTCCAGATGCGCTTCTTTTCCGGGTTTTGTTCTCTTCTTTTTATTCTTTTTTTTTCCTTTTTTTTCTTGTGCAGGTCCACCCATTCTAAGGCCCTCAAGGTGTCGAGGGCAAACAGGCACCCTATTGATGTATCCATACGCACTTAATAGCTTCATCAATTTGAATCAGTTGCCAGCAAGTAAACAAAGAAATGTGAAGTGGTGACATCAGTTGGCGCGCACTAGCAGCGCTGGTGACCACTAGCCGTCCATCGTGATCACTGACTCGCCACACGTTTATTACAAGTCCACGATCTTGTAGCCTTGCTGCTAGTCCTACGGCGCCATCTCGCCGTGGATGCCTGTGACATGTCCGGTCTACTAGATCTTATCTACATCGTATGACCTACACAGCAACTCACGCGCTGTGCGCCTCGCCTGGCAAGTGCCCGCGGCTGGTTAGCGGCGAACGCTACCTCCGCCGCTTTCCCCTCGGCGCTGCCGGGGCGTGCACCGTGACGTCCGCCTCTAAAGCTGCCATCGCTGAGTCCCACGGCTAGAATAAAGCTTAGGTACGCGGGCCGTTTAGTGAGGGAGGACACACGCTCACACCTTGGAGCGGCATTTGTAATTTGCTGTGGGAGAGTTAAGCCAGAGAGATCATGTCTTGCCTGTGTGCGAGATGATTTTGGTTCCATGTATTAGACTTTTAGCTACCCGACAGAAAGCCATCAGCTGATATGCGTTAGAGATCTCAACGGAGGAGGAGATAGGGGGAGGTGAAGTCAATACAAGCTTTGCCAGCAGCACGCGTGCCATGGTTCAAGTCCGTGAGCTTAGTGCACCCAAAAAAAAAGTCCCGGAGGGCCTAGTAGGTATGGAAACCAAATCAGGCATGCCCGAAGACAACCACGTCGACGGTCTAAAGCAAGCGAGACTAAACTAGCCTAAAGCTAAGAGCATCGTGCAAAACAATCTCAATAATGTAACAAAGTGCTTGTGAATGCTCTCAGAAGCTTGTATTTAAAGACGGTCTACCCAGGTATTGTCCCCATTCCCTCAACCCTCCTCATCACATCAAGCCATCTCTTCTCTCACCGATCGCCTCCGGATATTGGCCTTACAAATTCGGACCTCTTTTTCCACACACACAATATCCTCCCAACCAACGTGCCCTTTCTCGAGCGTATTTCGCAATGCAACTCCTCGACAGGTACCAGGAGATCTTTCATGTCCTCCTTCAACGGTACCTGGCGGTCTTGGTTGAGACAGCTACCTCTGTCGGTCATTTTCCTGATATGCGCGACCTCACGGAGTCACAAGAGAGGTCCAGATTCCTCAGTAGATTGTCCAGGTAGCAACCACTCTCCCATGCTAGGGTACCGAGCTTTTTGCTAACCAATATTCTGTCAACGTAGACTCAATAAGGCATATCACAAGAAGCTCTTACGTTTCCTGTACCGCTGCCCGTGTCCTGCATTCCCCGGAAAGGACACATACCCGGCGCTCGCAAGGTCCTTGATTAAAAACCCCCACCTGCGGCAGTATGTCCGAGTTCTGGTATTCTGGGATCAGGGACTATTCAATGACAGTTCCACCTTCCGCCAAAATTTCGGGGACTTTCCGGGCTCCGGTATTAGCTTCCCCTCCTTCATTAGGCTACTCCACAATCTCGGAGAAATCCGCTTTTTGGCCTACAACCAGGACGCGGAATACTACATACCCCAGTTCGCCCTAGGACTTCCTCCGAACAGCCTTCCCAAGCTCGAGACATTCTGGATCGACGACGGTGCGGGCTTCTCGAGTTCCTTCTTTTGGCTCTGCTTGCTCAGAGCCGCGCCGAACCTCAAGCGGCTCAAGGCCTCCCCCTTGGATGACGAAGCCGAGACGCTGCCCAGCCCCGCCTGGGAAGAGGAGGTTGTTTGTGGTATTAACGAACTCCCTTTGCTGGAGCTCGAGGTGCTGATGCTACCTGGGACCTGTGCGTCCAAACGCGTCATCCAGGCAATCCGAAAGAAGTGCCCTCGGATGCGAAAGCTTTACGTCGACGATAAACCGATCTTCGACGCGACGAAGCCTGTCTATCCCAGCTACTTGGTAGAGCGAGAAGACGACGGAGATCACGATGAAGAGACGGGAGTCGGAGACAAGTCCGACGTGCCATCAACAAGAGTCACCCAGAGCGGCGGCGTTCATCTGTTCGATCAGGAACAGCGTAGCGAGCCGAAGGTAGGTACGGGACGTTTGAACCCACCTGCAGCAATTCTGATCCGTGATGACCGTGATGGCCGTGGTGGCCGTGATGGTGGTGATGGTGGCGATAGCCATGGTGGTACCAGCCCCATGAGGCTCGCCGGCGGTTTCACGCAGGATTCGGCTCAGGAGGCGGTGGACACTGGTGGTGCGGCCAACAACCCCACTGCCGGAACCGTCACGTTTGCCCGCGCTGAAAATGTGGCAAAGGAGGAGAAGCGAGACTTGGATTCTTCCAGGCCGCTGAAGACCGAAAAGCTGACATGTTCACCTCACCTGCATCAGTCGGGTGCCGAAAGAGTTTCACCTGGAGAGATTCCAACTGGTGTGGACCACCACGCCGCCGTCAAGAAATCCGATGTACAGCCAGCAACGCCAAGCAAGAATACTCGGCGCTGCGGCGGCTTCGTTCGCGAAGGGCCTCGAAGCGTTATGTCGGCTAAGGAATGTCAGTCGAGTGAGGCCGTACCCTCCACCTTCTCTGCGTACCCTCTACCTGGCCCCGATGCTGGAAACAGCTCCCACCGGCCGTACAGGGCGGCCGCGGGGAAGGGAAAGCTGAAACAGGCGTCAAGACAGCCTGTGGTAGCGAAGTCCAGCAAAACCCGGGGCATGTTAGGCCCGGAAACAGAGACTCAGGGCAATGTATTGAGCCAGCCAGAGGGCTCACCCCCCATGGGGCCAGGATGTGACGGACAAGCTCGTGCCCGGCGGTCTGGTCAGGAAGATGATCAACCTGCAGACCACCAAGATAGACGACAGGTGCCCCCGGCAGCAAGTGGAAAGAGACTTAGCAGCAGAGCAAGCACCACAAGCAGCAGCAAAGGAAAAAAAGCCAGCAAAGGGAAAAAAGCCAGCCACAGCAACAACAACAACACCAACAACACCAACAACACCAACAACGACACCGACACCAACAACAACAACAGCAACAACAACAACAACAACAACAACAACAACAACAACAACAACAACAACAACGACAGAGAAGAAGACAGTGTTGACGATCCCGACAACCTCATTCAAGTGTCCACTCCGGGTGCTAGAAAGGGCACGGGCTCGGGCGGAAAAACCAAGCGTCGGAATACCCGCGCGCTCCGTGGCGTTAGGTTTCGTTGAGCCTGCAATGTCTTCAGAAAACCGGATGGGACGAGAAATACCGCAACCGGAGCGCAAGATCGAGGACGAACAGTACATGTATAGAGCGCTGGAATCAGTTGAGTCGTCGGCTTAATTGGTTTGTACCTTAGAAAGAAAAAAAAAGGAAAAAAAAGAGAGAGAGAGAGAGAAAACACTGAAGCAACGAAAAGCAACATGACACAGACGCAGACGGTTTGATCAGGTGGTTACTCTGTACTTGGACAGTGTATATGCCAGGGAGAAATGAGATCAATTATGGATTGATCGTCACGGAGATGGTGAAGACAGCTCCAGGGGCAGGGGCAGGGGCGTGGTGCGGGTAGAGCCGACCAAAATCGGACCAACCGAACGGAGGCATGGATCAAGGGGACGTTAAGGAACGGGGCAAGGGGACGCGGTAACAACGATTGAGGATCAGAGCGAGGTTCATCTTCTAGGTAGACTTTTCACTACCAGCAATGATACGGTGATATCCCGGGGGGGGGGTTTGTTTTCTAACTCTGAGCCAGCCTTTCTCGGTGACTTGTGATTGCTCATGCCATCTAAAACTAGGGGGTCGAAGAGCCGTTAACTGAATGGCCAAAAGGTTTGAACACCTGGGGTCATGTGAACTTGCACTTCGCAGAGCCTCTGCGACACAAATACCGGCCAAGAGCTCAGGGTAGGGTCTTTGATGGTGCGTCGGCGCTCGAGGTCGAGCCATATATTTTCTCCCGGAGATAGCAAACGATGAATATTCTCCTCTCTACCATGGAGCCGATGAACGTGGCGCTAGATGCGCTATCCCCCTGCTCCGGCCCATCAATACACATAAGCTGTCATTGAACAAGTGTTCAATATCATGATAGCAAAGCAGCGCAAGAAATGTAGGTAAGGAGGTACCTTGTGCAAAACATCGAGATCTCTTCCTCTAGAACAGAGTACCGCCATCTACCCAAGCCACAACTCCTCAAATCAGAACATCCACCAAGGTCTAAATCTACCGAGCCTCTATCTCTATCCGTCCTCGGCAATGCAATTCTCTCCCTTTTAATCAGATCTCTCCTCCGGCCACAGGTCATAGCCAAACGTGTCCTTCATATTTACGAACCGGACGTGCCTCCCCTTAGCAACCTCCTGAATCGCCTCGAAGTCTTGGTCAGACAAATCCGGAATAACAAAATTGCTCTCGATCCTCGCCGGCGTCGAACTCTTCGGAAGCACAACATACCCCCTCTTCAGGCCCCAAGCCAACAACACCTGCGCCAGACCATGCCCACTGCGCTTTGCGACCTCATTGAGCGCCTTATTCTCCCGCACCGTCTCGCCCGTCGAGGGCACCTGGTTCTGCGAGCCGAGCGGCGAATACGCCGCAGGCAGAATGCCGTTCGCAAAGCAAAACTCGACGAGCTCCGTGTTGGGCAGGAACGGGTGAATCTCGACCTGGTTGACAGCAGGCGGGATGCGCGCGTACGCCAACAGCTCCTTCAGCCCGGCCACAGTCCAGTTCGACACGCCAATGGCACGGGCAAGTCCGGCGTCCACCAATCCCTCCATCGCACGCCATGTCGGCTCCGGGTTCTCCGTCAGCGCCGTGTTGATGACATATTTCCCGTCCGGCCCGAAACGCGGCGTGTAGTCCGCGTTCCGCTCCGCAGCGACGGGCCAGTGCACCAGGAACAGATCAACATAGTCGACGCGCAGCCGGCGGCACGAGTCCTCCAGGCTCCAGCGGACGTCCTCGGGCGCGTGCAGGTGATTCCACACCTTTGTGCAGATGAAAATGTCGCTCCGCGAGACGGACGGGTTTGACGCGAGGAAATCGTGCAGCGCGTCGCCGACCTCGTCCTCGTTGGCGTAGAACCAGGCGCAGTCGAGATGGCGATAGCCGACCTGCAGCGCCTTGGTCACGGCCCGGTACGTCTCGCCCTTGGCGCCCTCGTTGGCGAAGGTGCCGAAGCCGACGGCGGGGATTTCGACCCCGTTGTTGAGCGTGTATTTCCGGGACGAGAGGCTCATTTTTTTTATGGTCTGTCTTTTTGTCTTGGGTGTGGAGGGTTTGCTGACCAGACAGCCCGACAAGGAAGAAGAATTGTGGGAATAAGATGGAAAAGAAATGCCGCAGCTTCAGGGTTCTTTTTGCTTTGTTGGAGATGTTTCGAACCTCTCCCGGCGCAACTTAAATCGTTCGGTTTCAAGGCGCAGGAACCATAAAAGACCCGCCACGTGTATCGCCCCCGCTGTTCTGCTTGTTTTTTACTCTGTCTCTCAAGTTTTTGGTTTCGCCGCAGCGTTGTATTTCTCAGGGTCCGATGGCCCCCTATGGCCGCAGATGGGTCTCGTGGGTCGTTCAGGGGTCCACGAAGAATGGCACTGCAGAATAGGGAGCTGCAGGGGGAAGCTACACCAATGCAGGCCAAGCATGTTCCACGTCGATGACGTACCGACTCCCCACGTGGTGGAGTGGTGGTGACAGGATATGCCGCTGAACAGTGACACAGCCCTGACGGGCACCGGCATTTGTGTGGCATCCCTTTTGCCTCTTTGTCAAAGGTTAATCGGACGGCACGGCATGGGACACGGCACCGCGGCAATCTCAGCTCGCATGACACGGGTCGAACGGAGACGACCGACGCGAGCCGGACCCGATTTTCTGGGTTTTTGTGAATAAAGATGAAACGATTCGACCAGACCCGAGTTTCCGGAGGCCGCGAGACCCTGGGAACATCTCTGACTCGCCACCACCCGCACCACAAAAGCTATGACGCCAGAAACACGCATCTCGGTGAGGGCTGAGATGAACAAAAGGTGTACATCAGTGGTAGGGCTGGTGGCACAAACCCAACACGCCGTAGAACTGACTTCCTCTCGCCCGCCGACCCGTTTTCCGTATCCACTGCCTCAGCCCGGCCGCAGCGTCATCCCAACTCACCGCCGCCACAGTGGAAAGCAGACCCTGATTTTGCCTCGCCTGGTTTGCCTCTTGGCGGTCGACCCATACCGACGGCGGGGCCGTTTTGTCTTCTTCTCGCAGGGTAAACTCGGGAACTTCGACGCTGTCCTCCGTCATTGCGGGCACCCGAGGATAGCGATCGACACGATGGGGCAGTGGAGGATGGAGACGCCGTGCCGGTTCTGCGGACACGGCGCAGACCGAACCACGAAGACCGAGTCCACCGGGGATGCGTATAAAAAGTCGCCGGAATCGACGGATGCCAGTGTCAGGGTCGTCATCATCACGTCCTGCTGGCAGTCTCAACATCCTGTTTCCAGTTGAACATTTCCCAGGTGGAAATTCACAAACACCAAAATGTCCGGCCGCTCCTTTGCAGATGCCAGCCACGGCGCTGCGCAGCAAGCCCTCTCAACACCGCCAGACTCGCCCACCCACAGCCATGCGCCCAAGATGAGCTTCGGCGTGCCCAGCCACAGAAAGAATGACAGCTACGGCAGCATCAACAACATCCTCGAGCATGGCATCGCCATCCCATCGTCCCCGACCAGCCCCCACGGGACCGCCATCGAGGTGCCGGCAACTCGGTCTCCGGAAGCCCACGCCAATCAATACATGAACGCGCTCTCCGCATCACCATCCACCAGAGAACGCCGCCTCTCGCGCAACTCCTTCGGCGCCTCCCTGCCCATCCCACGCTCCAAACGACAGTCCCGACTCAGCAGCGTCACCTACGCTGACGTCCAAGATGCTCTCTCCTCCGACAAATCCCGCCCGGGCATGCCGCCCGTCCAACCGACGCGCGAGATCCTCGCGTCGCGCGTGCAGGACGTATTCTCCGAGAAAGTCGCCGCCGCAAAGAACATGGCCTTCGTCTTCGACATCGACGGCGTCCTGGTGCACGGCGACCGGCTGATCCCCGAGGGCCAGAGGGTGCTCGACATGCTCAACGGGAACAACCAGCTCGGCATCAAGATCCCGCACATCTTTCTGACCAACGGCTCCGGGAAGCCCGAGGCCGCGCGGACGCAGCAGCTCGCGCGCATCCTCAAAAATCCCGTGTCGACGGAGCAGTTCATCCAGTCGCACACGCCGATGCGCGCGCTGGCCGAGTATTACAAGACGGTCCTGGTAGTCGGCGGCGAGGGGTACCGGTGTCGCGAGGTGGCCGAGGAGTACGGGTTCCAGGACATCGTGGTGCCGAACGACATCGTCGCGTGGGACCCGTCGATCGCGCCGTACCGCGTTTTCACCGAGGAAGAGAAAGCGTCGTCGCGGCCGCGCGATTTCACCCAGGTCGAGATCGAGGCCATCATGGTGTTCTCCGACTCGCGGGACTACGCGACCGACATGCAGATCATCATGGACCTGCTGCGCAGCCGGCGCGGGCGGCTGGGGACCGTGGCGGACGACCCCGTCTCGGAGCGGATCCCGATCTACTTCTCGCAGGGCGATATGCTCTGCCCCACGGAGCATCCGATCCCGCGCATGAGCCAGGGCGCGTTCCGGATTGGGCTCGAGGCGATGTACAAGGCGCTCACGGGGGTGGATCTGGAGCGGGTGGTCTACGGGAAGCCCGAGCTGGCGACGTACAAGTATGCCGACGAGGTGCTCGCGTCGTGGATGGACGCGCTGCATGGCGAGGAGCGCATCCCGCAGAATGTGTACATGGTCGGGGACAATCCGGCGTCGGATATCGTGGGCGGGAATATGTACGGGTGGAATACGTGTCTGGTGCGCACCGGGGTGTTTCAGGGGGGCGAGAATGACGAGGAGAATCCGGCCAACTTTGGCGTGTTTGCGAATGTGTGGGAGGCGGTTACGACGGCGTGCAAAAAGCAGCTGGGCGAGGATTTCCTGTTTGAGTGGGATGATCGGGTGAATCCGGTGTTGCATGGGAGGGCGTCTGCTATTGAGTGATTTGCGGTGTTCTTTTCCTTGGTGTCTCTTTCTTTTTATCTTGGACATAGATATACCAGAGCGATGCGCGTTGCTGCGATCGCAACTTTCACTTGTACTTTTTAGAACAACTACTCCATACCTGATTGCAGTCATTTGAGACTTATGTTTCCAGAATTTAAGGGGTTAAAACTCATCTTAATTCCGCCCCTGTCAGGTCAGTTTTTCATTGAGGAAAAACCCCTAATTTACAGTGAGTTCTTCCATCTTCCAAAGCGTTGTTTCTGCAAAGGTCCAGAACCGGATCCATTCCAACATATCTATGGTATCTTGTTGAAGCCCTCGACCGAGCCTCTTGAATGCTGCAGACACAACGACACTATTTTATTTTGCTTCCAACCGGTTGGAGGCTTGACGGGGTTGCCCCTTTTCTGCCCCTTTACGTGGATTCTCCCCCTTACTCCGTATTGTTGGCCTTTTCTTTTCTCATTTCTTTTCTTTTCGCCTTCCTCTTCCTGTAAGTTCCACTTACATGCATGTCATTGTGCGTTTGTCTCTGGCACCCTTCATAAACGACAGATAAATGTTCAGTCTCAATTACACCCTGAGCGGCAGCTGGTGCCAACTGCCGAATGTCCCGATTACCCCTGAAGCTTAACACAAGCAATAACAAACGCCACCGGAACCTTCCGAATACGACCTTCCGAAACTCCCCGTCCCGTGCCGCACGACGCGGAACTCAACGTCAGTCAGCCGTGCCGTAGTTTTTGCATCCAGATATCCGTTTACCGGAATCTTCTTCACACTCAACGACCCTCTCCCCCCAAGGAAGCCAAGATGTCAGACACCCGCCCCATAGGCGTCCTCCTCGCCCTCTGCTCCTCCCTCGCCATCGGCTCTTCCTACGTCGCCATCAAACTCGGCCTCCAAGACGCCGCCGCCCGCCACGGCTTCCGCGGCTCCGGCCACGAGTACCTGCGCAGCCCGACCTGGTGGACGGGCATGTGTCTGCACGGCCTCGGCGAGCTCTTCAACTTTGCCGCCTACACCTTTGCACCCGCCGTGCTGGTGACCCCGCTCGGCGCGCTGAGCGTGCTGACCGGGACGGTGCTGGGCGCGTACTTCCTCGGCGAGAAACTCAATGTCGCCGGCAAGCTGGGGTGCGCGCTGTGTCTGGTCGGGTCGGTGCTGATTGTTGCGAATGCGCCGGCCGATCGCGAGGTCGCGTCGGTCGATGAGATGCTGAGTCTCGCTGCGCGTCCGGGGTTCTTGTTGTTTTGTCTGGGCACCGTGGTGTATTGTCTCGCCATGATTTATCTGGTCTGTCCGCGGTTCGGCGGCGCGAATCCGATTTATTATCTGAGCGTGTGTGCGGGGACCGGCGCAGTCTCGGTGATGGCGCTGAAGGCGTTCGGCATCGCCATCAAGTTGACTTTGGCCGGGTCGAACCAGTTCGTGCACGTGTCGACGTACCTGTTTGCGCTGGTTGCCGGGGGCTGTATCGTTGTGCAGATGAACTACTTCAACAAGGCGTTGAGTGCGTTTCCGCAATCCATGTAAGTTTCTCCCCCATTCCATACCGGTGTTTTTCTGTGATGGAATTAATGTCTGGGTCAGTGTCAGCCCGATCTACTACGTTACCTTCACCAGCGCCGTCCTCGCTGCGTCGTTCATCCTCTTCCAGGGTTTGAACATGACCGACGAGGTCAAATCCATGTCACTGCTCTGTGGCTTTCTGACCATTTTCACCGGCGTCTACCTGCTCAACTTCAACGGCAGCGATCTGGGTTCTGGCGGTGCATCGTCGGAATACGAACTCGCCGGTGGACCAGCTTCGCTGCGCTCGACTAGCTTGCAGAATACTCAGTCGACACGTTCGAGTAGTGATGTCATGTCCGCAAGAAGCGGCAGCGGGTCGCTAGACCACGGGGCGGGGAGGAGACATGTCCCTGATGTTCGGCAATCAGTGGAAGTCTATTGAGCGGCGGGAACCTATTTTTTACCATCGAGACTGAGAAGCTGGCGACCTACAAGCATGTTAGGCCAGGCCCCTGGCTGAAACTCTTCATGACTCATACCTATCAACCCCAGAGATCCAAAACCCGGTGCCCTAGACGATCCGTATGGTCAGCGTCTCCCCCCTTTCGGTAAAGAATTCTGTGTAATTATCACGCCCATGGTTTAGCTGGGACCAAAAGCCAATGCGCCGGAAGAGTGTCAAGTTGGGGGTCCTGAAAGGTCGAAGAATCAAACCATCATGGACGGTGGAATATGTCTGACCATCGGGTCCATCGTCATGGCAGGTGCCAACGAAAAGACAGAAGAGAAATCCGCAGGTAGTGCTGTTCGGCCCGTGAACTTCGGCCTTATCAGATTCGTCGTCAAACTTAAGGGATAGATTGGCGAAAGAGTTCTTCGGAGCTTGGGCTGCAAGTGGAGGAAGCCAATGCGGCCAGGGTCTCGGTTCGTCATGGACGGAGATGGCGCACAGAATTCCGGAAACGACAATCAGACCGCCTGACACCGCGCCGTATATCGAGTTTTGGTTTCCTTGGACCGAGGCGCTGATGATTGAGAATCGGTGGTCACATCTGTGGACATTCCCCACATGTTTAGAAATACAAGGGTACCAACGGAATGTTAGCCAACTGCCCCGTAATGATGCCCAAGACCAAGAGGGAGGTCCGTGTGGGAGTCGAAGCCGGGTCCCCGGAGATTTCAAGTACCAAAGGAGATCTATCGCTAGTGTATCTCGCCAGAGGCCTGCCAAGTACATGTGATCGGCGTGTTCTGGCAGGTGCTGAGCAAATCTTGCGGCCAGTCCTGCTAGCGCCGGGAGTCTGTCAGCCTCATAGGTGAGAGACAGTTTGTAATATCGCTCGACAATCATCCGCCAGATACTGTGCGGCTCCAGCGGGTCTTTGCGAGATAGGGACGAGAGGTTGGTGATGAAGTGCTTGAAAATCCTAAGATGCGTTACCATATCGAGATAACCGCATTCACAGAAACCTTTCTCGGCGCACTCCCACACCATTTCGTTGGCATGAAAATGAACGGTGCGAGGCGAGAGCATCTTCTCCTGATACACCCAAGCCCTTTGGCAGAGTGGAGCCACCGCTTGTGACGCCTCAGAAAAGCGCTTATCTGTAATTTGGTGTGAAAGTCTGAACGGCTTTCGTACCTTTAGGGAACTTGGATAGCGCGGGCCGTCTGCTGAGACACCAGGCACGACAGGGAATGACTGCACTTGGTGTTTCAATGGCCAGCCCGGGCGGTCTTCAATTTTATCGTGTAAGTTCCACCTGGCGTCCAGAAAGCTTTCGTGTCCACTGGATGACCGGGTGGCAGATATGTTGAGATACGACCCGGAATATATGTCGGCCATCACGGCTGATTGTTGCTCCCAGTCCTGTACGCTATCTTGGATGATACAGAGAGCATCGATCCATAGGTAGCGAATTCCGAGGGCGCGAGTAATTTGAACCGCATCCTGAAACACATGTGTCAATTCATTTTGGTTTATTCCTCGCATCCGGTCGCCGAGATTCGCGTGGTTCGTTATGCATGGGCGGTCTGTTCTCCAGCAATGGCTGAGTGCCACATATGGCGCTGCCTTGTCCTGGCCGTCGACAAGAACAATTTGATCGCATGAAAGGTCGAGAACCCGTCTTGGCAATCGAGCTGACTCCGTCCTACAGGCCACATGTGTAGCCTGGCACTTTGCTATCCACCCTTCAATCTTTTTAGCGTACTCCCGGGCCGTCAGACGAGCCTCGACCTCGTGTCCGAGTCGAAGTCGTGGGTATCGGGACGCTGTATCGTGCTCGGTTTCGTCGGTATAATATATCTCGACCTCGACCATATTTGAGTTTTCGTATCTCCCAGAGACGTGCCGCCTGGATGAACGGCGGCCAGGGCCCGGGTTCCAGTGTACCACCAGTTTGAGAGTTCCCTCTCCCCTTGCCCCGGGACCCGGATAGCTCATTTCTGCCAGAAAGATCGCATAGTCGGAATTTCTCTCGTATTCAGGCCAGCAATTCGAGAGCAGGGTCTCTGTCGCATCTCGAATCAGGGCACATACGTGGCATCCTTGGGGCCCCTGCGCCGATGATCGGATGGCATGGGCATCAACCCACACTCCCCAACCAATGACATCCCACCCCGGTATATATGTAGACTTCTGCTTTCGGCGATTTGGCTGTTTCATATCAAGACAGACGGGACAGCGTGCCACGACCGACTCTTCTTCATCAGATGAATCGAAGTGATCTTCCTCATCAAACTCAGATGAATCCCGGGCTCCTTCATCAGATGACTCGAAAACCTCTTCTCCATCGTCTGTCGAGATAACTTGGGGGCCGGTGTGATCGCTCATGATGGTCCGCCACGAAGACGCCGGTAATCAAGATTGCTTTTCCTGACATCTGAAGGGTGGAAGTCAGTCAAGGATTGTCACCTCGTCTTTGACCCAGTTTCCTCTTGAACTTGCCTGCGGACCAAGTGCCATTCGTTTGCTCACGTCTTGCGTTTCCGCTTCAATCTCGAATATTCCACGGAATAATCGTCCGGTCCTCTTGACTGAAGTCTAGAAGCCTGCAGCATAGCGCGTCGTCATTCCGGCCTGACGATCGAATTTCAGCCAACACAATGCACGAGTGATCGAGAAATCTGGGGCTGTCGGGCGATGAGTTGTGTGTCGGGCATCCTGAGGAAAACAGAAGGTTTGCGGCCCCGATTGTCCACTCGCATTGGGTGGGCAGGGTATTGTAAATGACGGATCTTGAGAATTGAGGACTTATGAGTCTTGGGGGAGTCCAACCAAGCAGTTATCGGTACGTGCGTATCATGCTTTTTGCCCGATGGGTGCCTGGTTGCACTGCGCCTTCCTCAACAAGTCGATCACATCACCAGCATCTTTCATTGGACGGTCAAATCGCTCGAGGATTACAGAGCTTCACAAAGTTTTCGTTGTGCATATTAAATTACGTGTCGGTCGGGCGTGTAGCCAAGCGTCCGCGGGTTGCTAGAACGACTGGGATCCCAGCCGTATCTCCGTATATTTATCCATCCACGCGGACCCGAACGCGGCACAACTCCAGGAATGTCCGGGGAACTAAATCGATGGCTCTATGGACACAAGAGTCGTGAAGTGACTTTGCGACTTCAAGGAACTAGAACATTTTTGATGATGGGGATGTGCTGTGACAACTACATTTCTGCTTTGTCAGGTAACGTCGACAGCTACTCAGCCATACGTGCAACAAAATAGGGCGTCTAATGTCAAATCTTCCATGTTACATTTAGGGCCGATTTCAAGGACATGTCGAAGGAGGAGAAGCCGTGGAACGGAGGATACTGATACGGACGTATTCGAGGACTTGGTTGCACCACACCTTACACTGCTCAACGGACACCTACATCAGCCACCTCTTTGGCTGTTCATATCACACAATAGTCGCCGTATCTACGTTCATTGGCCTCTGCACGTCGGATCAATCACACATCTGGTGTGTGATAATTCCAGTTGCCTCGAATGAAGCGTGGCACAGGTTCCTAAGCCGCGGGCTGTCCGTAACTTAACAGAACAGAATGACTATGAAGGCTCCCAAGGCTTATAATTCCGTTTCCGAGACCCTTCTTGCAGATTTAAGATCCATAAATACACCTCGGGCTGACGCAATGAATTTCATGACCCATGATGTCACATAAACGACATGACCTTTTATCCCGGGCTCGATTCGATCCTGACAGCTCCGAAACTCTCACTCGTCCACTCCAATTTCAAGAGAAACACAAAAGATACGCAAATTTGCTTCCTAAGATGGACTTCACCGATGCACAGCAGCGCAACATCGCGCAGTCCGAGATCGACGAGGCAGCCCGGCACTCTGGCAAGAACATAAAGGGATACCGACCGGGTGTGTTCGTTCCTTGCTGTCAAGTTCACGAACATATATTCCGGTGCTAATTCATCCGACAGAGGACCAATTCAACGCCATCAACGAGATGCGAACAGAAGAGGTGCGGGACGTCTCGTCCAGAATGTGTCATCGTGAGGAAGAGACTGACGTCGTACCTCAGGCCCAGAAGGGACAAGCCGAAGCAATCAAGAAAGACCCAACTCTGGCGGTATGATCTTCGTCGGTACGACGCGAGACATTGGGCAAGCGCTAACAGAACGATGAACTACAGGCCACGTTTCACGGGAACCAGCCGCATCCTGGTGCTAGAATCGACAAGGAACTTCAGGAGGAGGACGAAGCTACCGTGAAGAAGAAGGATGAGCGCAAGCAAAGGAGCTGAATTGAATGGTAGATACCGCGAAAATCTACCGAAAAGTACATAATTCTCCGCAATGAAGTTGAGGCCATAACGTTGTCCATCTGTTCAGACACCGAAGTGGACGCACGTGATTTGGCTGACAGAAGGAATTTGTCGCAAGTGAGGCCGGAAGCGCCCTGGAGCGTTAGCGTATGGCCTGGCTGGCTTGCTGAATGAAGCGATCTCGTTGACGGCTGGTATCAAAGTCAGCGGAGGCCGGGAAATGAGGTCGCAAGTCGATGTCAAAACATCCGAATCCGGCAAGTATGTCGTTGCGGTGTCAAGACATTCGCTGTTGCCAAGACACACCAAGCCAAGACCTAACCTAATGGGGCTGACAACGGGGAGATGTGTCACTCCCTCGAAATGATTGGCCAAAACGCCCAAAAATCTTCGCGATGCATGCCAAGCTCTCCCTCGCTTAGCTGCATAATCCCTCCCCTAAGATGCACGACAACGCCACAACCGCCACCTGTTCCCCCGTTTAATCGCCGACTGGAGGCAATAACATACACACGCCATCAGCTCAAACCATCTCCCTGGTGTATATAACATGAACATGTCCTGACGGTACCTTCCCTCAACCTCACACCCCTCAACAAAGCCAAACCAAGAATCCACGATGAACAACCCAGAACCAAAACCCGACATCGCCCCGCCACCAACAGCCCACAGCTCGCCGCTCACTTTGTCCCTCGACGACGCCGAGAAGCAAAAAGCACAGGAGCCCCGCCACCAGCCGGCGAAAAAGACGTCCGCCTTCAAGTCGCTGGGATGGCTCGATCGGTTCCTGGCCGTCTGGATTCTGCTGGCCATGGTCCTCGGCGTGCTGCTGGGCAACTTTGTCCCCGGGACGGGGCCGGCGCTGCAGAAGGGCAAGTTTGCCGAGGTTTCTGTTCCGATTGGTATGTCCTTCCGCTCTTGTGAACTTGTTTGGATGGAGTGGTGGGTTGCTAACGACGTTGGGGACTGTACTGTAGCGGTCGGGCTGCTGGTCATGATGTACCCTATTCTGTGTAAAGTGCAGTATGAGACGCTGCATGATGTGTTTTCGCATCGGGGCGTGTGGAAGCAGGTTGGGTTTAGCGTTTTTGTGAATTGGATCGTTGCTCCGTTCTTCATGGTATGTATCCAGTCCTCGTGTGGACGAACAGTGAACTTCGGGCGTAGAGGCTGACACACAAAAGCTGGCGCTTGCGTGGGCATTCCTGCCGGACAAGGGCGAGCTCCGCGTGGGCTTGATTCTCGTTGGGTTGGGAAGGTGCATCGCCATGGTAAGTCATCCGCGCCTCATGATCAATCTGTTGCTGATATCCCAGGTCCTGATCTGGACGAGCCTGGCCGGCGGCGACTCGGAGTACTGCGCCATCCTGGTCGCCATCAACTCTCTGCTGCAGATCGTCCTCTTCGCGCCCATGGCCATCTTCTTCATCCGCATCATCAGCCACGAGTCGGGCGCGCTCGACGTGTCGTACTCCGTCGTTGCCACCAGCGTCGCTGTCTTCCTCGGCATCCCGCTCGGCGCCGCAATGGTGACCCGGTTCGGCCTCCGCGCCATCGCCGGACCGGCGTGGTTCAACAAGGTCTTCCTGAAATATGTAGCGCCGTGGTCACTTATCGGGCTGCTCTACACCATCATCGTCCTGTTTGCTTCCCAGGGTCGCCAGGTCGTTCACCAAATCGTCTCGGTTGTTCGGGTGGCTGCACCATTGGTGGTGTATTTCTTTGTCATCTTCTTCCTCACGTTGTTGGCGTCCCGGCGGGCTGGGTTTGGATACAAGCTCAGTGCTACGCAGAGTTTCACTGCGGCTAGCAACAACTTTGAACTCGCTATCGCCGTTGCGGTGGCTACCTACGGACCACAGAGTGATCAGGCGTTGGCGGCAACGGTTGGGCCATTGATCGAGGTCCCGGTACTGATCGCGCTGGTTTATGTGGTCAAGTGGATGGGAAACAGATGGGCGTGGCAAGACTAGACCTAGGCAGCGATGCCAGGGGGACGACAGAGTAGATAGGGTACTCAAAGTTCGCTTCACGTTCAGACTATCGCCGCCATCACTCAATGGAGCGAGAGTCTTATCCAACCACCACGTCTTCAACCTGAAGACCACCACGAAAAGCCTGGCCGTCCATGAAGTTGTCAACATAACACTCCCCAACCAGACTGTAAAACTCTTCTGCAGGATTCCGCCTCAGCACAACCGGCACACTGCATCCCTGCAGCACCCATACCTCATCACCCTTCCTCGCATCGGCAGGAATCAGACCAAGGTGTCCCGTCTCGAGAGTAGCAAGCACTTTGCCATCCGACTCGGTCTTCAGCCCAATAGTCTCCTGCATTCGCTCAGGGAGTTGCATCATGTCGCCGATCTGCTCCCACGGGGGTTCATGAATAACCTCACAAATATCTAGTAGCGTCCGCCCCCGGATAAGAAATTCCCTGTTATGTACGATCCATCGGATGGCAGCCGTCGACGCAGGTACAGCTTTGGGTCGGAAATGCTCCGACGTGTTTCGCGCCACGAGCTGTGCCATGTCCCCGCGCCAGGGGCCCAAAGGAGCGGGCCTTTCTAGATACCGGTCGTACCGATCGATGGCCAATGTCCGGACGAGGCTGTCTTCAATCTCGCGGGTGCTTCTCGTTGCGCTGTCGGTAATGGTGTTGAGAAGGGATGTGGACTGAACAAATACATAGTCCTCGTATTCGTTCCCCTCGTCGTCTTCCGCGATCAGACTCGTCGCCATGCCATCGACCACCCCTATCCGGATTCCCCTACACGTGAGCGTGCGAGCGGTGAGGTTGAAGTGGATGTGCGGTTTGGTAGACCACCCGGCGGAATACGAAGGCACATTCCCTGCTTCTGGCCAGGGAAGAGGCCTGAAGCAGCTGATGTGGTCCCGGCCGGGTTGGCTGACCATCAGCGGCACCGTCTTGGGGATGATTTGAACTCGCCAGTCAGGTACCCAGGACGGCCAGCTGGTATTGCGAGGGGTATCTGCAGGTTTGTGGGATCTGAATAGAGGTGCAAAGCAGATTATGTCGAGGCTGCCCATGACCCTCGCAAATTCAATGACAAAGCCTGTGTACACCGCTTCGACCGTGTTCTTGTGGTTGTAATCTGGAGGACCCACAATCGCGCAGTCCTGTTCCGTGACGAGGCCGAGGAGCGAGTAGATCCTGTCTCTTGGATCGTGGCACTGGTAGTTGCCGGTGGAAGCCAAGAGCGCCGTCAAGCTCAGCTTTTTCCTGGTATGGGGGACATGGAAAAGCTGACGGACGCGCCTTCGTCCCCAGGCCGTACCCCAGACGCGGGCGTCGCCTAGGCCATGGACGTGATAACACCAATACAGCTCCTGCATGGCATTGTGAAACATCGTGTGTCCGATGCTCCTCTCCCCACAGTGAAGGATGAGCTTCGAAGGAAGGACGAATTCCTGGAGTGTCCAGACTCGTCTCCACCAATCCAAGCCAAAGAAATACCGGACAGCCTCCCAATTGCTCGGATTCCGGAGTTTGTCAACGTCCCGCACCGCACAATTCGCAAGTTCACAGAGAAAGTCGACAGCCCTGTCGCTTCGCTCATCGCTCTGGCCAAGCCAAACGACAGTCCTGAGGGACTCCTGGTAGATGCGCCCCATGAGCTGCACCTGCTGCGCGCGCTCGTGCTCGTCCTTCTGGTTGATGCAAATCGAGTCGATCCAGACCCAGTGGTAGTCGGGAATGCGAAAGCAGGCCGAGTCGCAAATCGCCTGGAGCAGCGGATACAAATTGTCCAGGACTGGAAATGGGGCCTCATCGATCCAGATCGAATGTGTGTAGTTGGAAGGGCCCCATACGTATGAGAAGGTGACGAAGTTTGGGCGTGTTGGATCGTCGAGATTGAAGTTGTGCAGTATGCCGCGAATCCTGCCGTCCCTGCCTCTTTTTAGATTGAGAAGCCGGATAGGGGCGAACTTTTTGTAGATGTAGCTAGTAGCCGGCGCTTCATCCATGCTGGATCGTGGGAGGGTGGAAAGTGGACCTGACGAGATTTGGGGACCAAGGATAAAGTTGCCGAACTGCGACTGTGCCAGCTGGTTGAGGGGTTGAAGCTCAGCTGTGGCTTGGCAACCCAACCCATCCCGACCTTTGCTTGTTGCCTTGAGTGCGGATTTTTTGAACCAATCATCGTTAGCTGTTTCGGATCGTGGGCAAGAGATGAACATCAAGCCACATTTCAAGTAAGTGGTGAAAACAGATTCTTTGTAGGTCATCATTGAGTTATCGCTACGCTGGTTGGGAGGACAGAAGCAAGAGTTCTTTCTTCATCCGGCGACAATGATAAACAATGTCGAAAAGGGGCTCCAGGCAACACGTCACAGGAGGCGCGTCAAGTCTGCAAAAAAAGAATTAGCAAAAAAGTCGCTTCTACCGATAATAAAAACACTAAGGTGACTGGGTACATATGAGCTTTCCCGCGGCCAAACTCGTTTTTCCGAGGGACATCATGGAGTCGACCGATATAATGCTCATGACATTTGGGTGGAGAGCGAGACAGAAAAGGCAAAAAATGGACATACCGCGGATTGAACGCGGGACCGTCTGTAGCTGCAGAGCATGCCACATGAATGACAAGTCATTGCAAAACAGAAATCATACCACTAGACCATATGCCCTTGGAACGGTTGTTTATCTTCTGTAGACAATCCATCTATGTTCCCTGGACTGCAAACCAAACCGCACGCGCCAATTTGCGTGGAATCCTGTCACCTGTGCACACTTCTGACTACACCATTCACATAACGTCATGACAGACAATTCGATGCGACTTTCACTAATGGACAGGAAGTTTTCGGACAAAAATGTAACCCATATTGTTAGTATCCTGCCACCCGATCTATTTTTTTTATGCCTGTCCCTTGTGCAGCTTAGGCCCTAGTGCACCTTATCACACTAAAAAGCTGCACCAACACGTCTTCCTCGACACCTTCATCCATGTCACCCCTTGGTCCCACAAAAATGCATTCCAACCAGCACTTGGACCCCTACTCACCCGCTATTGAACGCGCTGTAACCAACACCATCGTAGTCGTCCTCACAAGCGAACCACTATCTTGATGCGGATCCGTCGTGGTCGGACCGTCCTTGACCGTAATCGTCTGCGCCACGTTGACATCCGTGTATCCCGTCCTCACAATAGTAGTTGGATACGCCGGGTCCACCGTCTCGACGACGGTCTCGCGGATGGTGGTCAGGAGGTTGTAGAACATAACTGCCCATGCGCCATATAGGGCAACGATGGAGTGCTGGTAGTCGGTGTAGGATGCCGTGAGCGCTGTCCGGGCGGTTTGTGGTGGGGTGGTGGCAGACGGGCTGTCATTCTCTCTGGTAGTCCACACTAGCTCGGTTGTTTCGGACCATGTGGACGCAGAGCCGTTTTGTTGAGCTGCGGAGAAGTGGGATATGGCTGTCCCAGTTGTGAGGGAGGCCGATCTGTTGGAAGGGGCGTGATAGCCCACATCGCGGGGCATGATGAGAGTGACGACAACGGTGGCGATGGCCGGATATGGGTTGTTCTGGGCGACTGTGGTTGTGTAGACTGCTGTGTGCGGCAATGCCGGTTGTGCCGGTTCGACTGGGCCGCTAATGAACTGTCCTGCAACCACCGCTATGAAGGAGGCGGCGGTGTGGAGGACCAGTGCGAGATGTCTTCTTTCCATCCCTGCGTTCTGCTCCTGGCGCACTTCTTCATGCGAGAGTGATCCTTAAATCCGGCACTGGAAGTCCACGTTGTTTTTGGGAGCCGTTAGCCTGCTGATGGGCTAATTATACTTTTCTGTCTCCTGGCTTTTCCCGTAGTCATCCTTGCAAATTGCAGGCGGCCGCTTGCAGGTCGTACAGCACTGAAAGTCCAACGAGACATGGGTGAACCTCTTTCTCCCCGCCGGGTAAATCGGTCAGCTGGTATACGCGCCTAATTTCACCCTCTAATGTCAGCAAAAAAACTCCAAAACAGATGCTGCCAAATCCTTCGGCCCCTGGTTTTCGTCCGGTACCGAAGCGGCCCGGTATAGACATAAACTCAGATGGGAACCAAGGAGAAAGTTCGTAGAAAACAAAATCCAGAGCCACGAAACCTGCCAACGGAATATCATGTGTCATTCCTGATATGGCAATCCTTCCGGCTATTGCGGTGTATCTGTTATTATGAATAATGAAGCTGGTTCCTGTGAACACGCCTTCTGTCAAAGATCACTTGCGGAGATTCTAGAGGTGTTTATGGTTGTATAATAGTCTCCCTAAGGACTTCTACGACTAGATGCGTTCCTGTAACACGGATAAAAGTTGATACCAGTTACTAACTTGACGTCAAGAGCAACGTAGAACATTTCGACCAAGTCATGGAACGCTTGAGACCTTTGACTAGGTACATATCGCGGTACTACCGCATTTCTCATGTTACAGCTAAACGGAAGCACATGCCAAAGTCTCTTGGCCGCTCTTTGAAGCTAATAAAATTGCTGTCGTCGCTTCGTTGAGTTGTGGCGCGCCTCTACGCTAAGGCTACGGGGCGCTTCCTGGCCTCGCTTTCTCTCCTGGCAACTCTTCCTGTCTGTTCAGACAATTTCGCGCACAAGTAGGTTAAATCCGCTTTCTAGGTCCGGAAACTAATGAACAAAGCAATGGCGTTAGGGTAAAAGGGATGATATCACCGTACGCATCGTCGGGTGTCTTTCCACATGATGTGTGGTGACTGGAACTCAGCAACAGCTGGGAGTATATTGTAAGATGATGACGGGTTGAAGTGCAGGCACGCAGCAGCGGCGTACCCGAACAGCTAGGTACCTACATGTGCCAACGGCCGGTGCGTGGGCTGCTGCGCAACCCAGCAAACCATGAAGATTCGATGCAGATTCCGTGCAGATTCCGTGCAGATTCCGTGCAGATTATCCGTAACAAATAGAATCCCAACTAGAAGTCAAACCTATAAATGACAATACTGCATGTGCGGTTTGCACGGCCTTACAGCTGTTCAGGTGCGCTGCCGCTGCGCGTACCTGCTTCCATCTACAATCAGTCTTTGATGGGGGTGTGTGGGTGAACTGGTCCATAGATCTATGCGGTCCATGGTGGTGAAAGTGGAAAAGGCTGGAGATGGAAGATATGGTGGCGTAGAGCCTAAGGCACCCACTTCACAACAGTCTATCACTTATGTGACGACACCACGTTGCCTGCAGTCCGGAGAGACTTTTCATCCTGACTCACCCTCACAGCAAAACTATCTTTATGTCTGTTAAGTCGCTAGCTTCGAGGCAGTCAAACATGCCAATGTCCCTGGCTTGTTCACTGTCCCAGGGCTCAACGAACACTTTAGTTCGAGTGTAATTATATGAGAGTCTCAGCTGTTGATGGCACCAACATGGCAGATGGGTGCCTCTTTTTGGATGACACGCCTGCCGGCTGCTGATGTACCCACTACCGCGCGTCATCACGACGTCATAAAGCCACTAGAGCATCCGCAACACGATCTAAGGAGTGTTTCAAGAACCACCATAGCTGACCCCTACGCTGTTATTTGAAGCACGTGAACAACCGCCTGTTTGCAACCGGATACACTCTTGGGCTAGTGCCCGTCATGTTCCACGCTCCACCCACCATCCATCTTGATCATACTACCACACCTTTCCCCTTCACCTGCACCACAGTCCGTTTTCAGGCCTGGTATCTAGGCCAGAATGAAGGGGTGGTACCAATGCAATCCATGCTCACAGCCAGGGTAAAAACGCAGTTGGAGGTAGGTGGACGTTACAGCATTGAACTCCGGCCTACCTACTCAAGATACAGCGCTTTTCCCTCCGTCTTTATTCTTGTTTCTCTCCACCCTTTCTGCGACCGGCCCTGCTTTTACTCGCCTATCTAATAACCCTCTTGTCACCCTGCTCCGTTCGCCACGTCGGTCAACCCCCCAATAGCCCTGATCCAGTCGCTTGGATCTTGTATCACCGGACTGGACCATTTGGCCAACCTGATACCCGTGAGTTATGTCGCCCTTCCACCCCCATCCACCCCCCCAGTTTCCGACTCTTGAACCTCGTGAATTTTCTGTTTGTTCGAGGGTTCGGAGGGGTCGATCCCCTGTACTCGCAAAGAGTGGCAGACGGGGCACGGATTCAGTTGTACCAAAGCGTATTCAGCCGCATTTCGGTGGCACCAGCCGCATCCCCAATTATTGCACGGTTCGAATTCCCTGAAATCTTCGAACGGGTGACCGTTTGAGCACCGTATAGGATATATGTGGAGAATGCACATATTTCTGGGGGTAAAAAGAAATGTACGGTGTGGTTCGAGTTTCGATGATTGAGGGTATAGTAGGTAGTCGAGGTTTTATCGGTGTGAGCTCTGTCGACTAGGTATGTTAATTTCTCGATATTGTTGGCGGGATAAACGTCACTTGCCCAGGACGAAAATTTGCTGGACCTTCTTACCTAGACGGGGATCGAGTTTTCTTGGATGGGGATCGAGTCTTCTTGGACGGGGATGGAGTCTTTTCACTTCGAGGCTTACTGGTAGGAGCGATCTTGGAAGACCTTTATACTCTGGAGATGTTCATCTACCTGGTCACGGGTTCACGTGTCGTGTTAAATTTACCATACCACAACCCGTGCGGACACGCGCGCACAGGTTTCCCAGCCCGCAGCGTGGCGCGTCCGATGCTCGGGCATATACCTACTTTAACTCACGTTAGTTCACTTCTTCGCCCGGGAGTTTTTCAGTCCAACAACGACCCCTCTCTTACTAAAGAGCGAGCCTTTGGCTCGCTCGCCACCGTTTGTGCCCTCCTGATCGTAGAAGCGGTTTTGATGCATGCACCCTGTGCTTCCACTCTGCTTCCTCACCCGGCAGTTCGGGTACCGAATCGTGGCCTATGCATCACTCAAAGAAGACGGTTTGCCAGGACTCATGCGCACCGAGGATTAGATAGCGGGCACTCCTGTGCTATAACCACATAGAAGAGGGACCGCTTACCCCCTTAGACCTAAGGGGTGGAAGCCTTTGGCTTCTTGCGGCTTCAGACAAATAACAAGAGAAATTTGCCAGGGTTCAAACACAAGTCGAAAAGGCAACAGCAGTTCATGAACTGCGTCGTACCACACAGGCCCTTTCAGTATGCGGTCTCTGATGAATTCATCTGATTTCTGTCCCCGAAGCTGAAGCGAGAAATGGATAGCGACTGACAACTGGAAGCAACAGTCCACTGTCACCGTCGAGGCCGGCTAGGGTTAGGAGTCCGGCTCAGATATAGGTGGTACCTAGGTACCATAGCGGGAAAAGGTGAAAACACATAAGACAAATGGGCTTCAGCCTTGCCAGGGGACCATAAGCCGTGTCCTTATGGGCCCTGGATGTAACCCTCTATACAAATTTGCAGCGTGGGAATAGTTGCAAAAACGGAAGGAACGAACGTCGACCACAACCACCCACGCACACACGCACACAAGCCTTAAAAATTTTCCAAGTCCGATTGCTTTGCTCTTTTCCACACCCAACCAAGGCCATTGCCAGGACCAGGACCACCCGAGGACCAGGACCATCGCCAGGACCAGGACCACCACCAGGACTATCGCCACGGCCATCACGCATCGCCAGGATCCGGATTGCCAGGATCCGGATTGCCAGGACCCATTACAGTTAGGCAGGCAAGCGGTTGACAAAAAAACAGGGCCACATTACCTATCCAGTACATCGGCCACCATAGAAATTACAGGCAAAACAGAGGTATTTTTTATGTACTAGCAGCCGGTCATCTGACCGTTCCCTGCTATTAGATGGGCCATTCCTCTTTACCATGGAATCTAGTCACCTGTCAGGCCTCCTGACGAACATAAACACCAACCCTACGCCGGTTGCAGAGGTTATGTTACCACCTACTTCGAGTGGGCTGATGGAAGATGGTGGAACTGTTAGGGGTTGTGTTAGCCAGGAACTGCCAGAGCCAGTTTGTGTGGCCCTGTTTTTTTGGCAACCGCTTGGCAGGTTGCAGGTACCGTATCAACTCATCAGATCCGGTTTTTAGAAAAAGTGGGGAGGAGACTTTTTGCCCTCCTCTCGCTTATCCAAACGGCTTCTATTTTGCGAGCCGATTAGATCGACTGTGTCCCGTATTAGATCGACGGTCTCTAACCTGTTTGGGAGAGACCTACCAGGGGCACTTACCACCAAAATTTTGCTGATAACAGCCCGCGCCATGCCACCATTATGGAACCACTCCGTGTTATGGTAAGGATACCTCCCCAGCCTGCAGTCAAAGCTAACAGCCGGTTGTAGTAATACCACGATATAGCTGTAGCCGACGATATGGATAACTGGCGTAGGGCCAGCGATATCGAGTCTTACAACCTGGAGGGTCCCTGGAAACCTACGCAGCCAGAATTCCAGAAGGATACCGAGGATATAGCCCCGAAGACCGTGTGTGCGCGCCTGCTGAGTTAATTGAAGGACTTGTACCGAAGATTGTATGTGGTCGCTAGCCGGCTGGTAACTGGGGAGTATGTGATGTGTTTTAATTAGTTTTTATTAGATTAGAATTGATTTTATTGCCTAAGACTGTGTTTTTGAGCGTTTGAGCCTGTGGTGATGGCTTTAGTGGGGTGTTGCAGTTGAAGTCAGAGGGGTTTGGCACTAGAAGGTCAGCGTGGGCTGTTGTTAGCAAAATTTTGGTGGTGAGTGCCCCTGGTGGGTCTCTCCCAAATAGGTTAGAGACCGTCGATCTAATACGGGATACAGTCGATCTAATCGGCTCGCAGCAGAAGCTCTCATCAGGCCGTATTCGCTCTAGTTAAAAACCGGATCTCGTGAGTGGATACGGTAGGTTTGCAGGTCCATACGATCAGGTAGCTAAGGTAGGTTGCAGACGCCCCCGGCATGACTTATTATTAGGTTGCCCCGGACACCCCCGCCAAGGTAACGGATGACATTGACGGTTCATGACGCGCGTAGATAGTTACCTACACATGTAACGCATTGGGAAAAAATCTCCATTGACATCAAATTCTTCCTGAACTACTCTCACGACGTGCAAGGGTCCCACGCCGGGCGAAAGTTAATCTTCAACGCCTTGGTCAAGTCGGTATTATCCCCGCCCAACACACCCTTGGACACGCTCCCGTCCGCACTCTTGGTCCCCACCAGCCCAACCGTTGTCTTGACCGTAAGATGGGGCACATCGCCTGAGGACGGCACGCATGCCGACCAGATAGTCGTCGGTTCTGTGTCGAGCTCGACCTCGAACACGCCCGACTTGAGATCGCTCGCGCCGATGGTGAGTGTCTTTTTCTGTATTTTTGTCACGAATCATCAGTCTTCAGCTTTCTTGTCTTGAAAGAGAAGCAAGCAACATACCCCGCCCACGACATCCCCCATCTTGGTTTCGACCGACAGAGAGATCTTAGTCCCGCTATCAAGCTGTGCCCAGCCGCTGACTGTAACAGCCGCGATCCGCAACCTCATGCCGACCGGCCCGTTGCCGAGCCAGATCTCCTCATTGCACCACTTGGACGCAGCATCCGCGGTTCCCACACCAGTATCAGTGTTAGGCAGTGACAGTCCCCACTCACGGAAGGCGAAAACCGGCGTGCCACCATGTGAGACCTGGCTAATGCCGCCTGCGCCGATGGGACAGCCTGTGCCGAACATGGTCATGTTGTTCACCGTGGGCGCAGGGATGCTGCCCTCGCCTTGCGGACGGGGGACACAAAGCGCAAAAGGGGCCACGGCGAGCAGCCCCAGGAGGAGAGTTGATACCATCGTGGCGGACTTGATACAGAACTGTATCAGCTAAGATATGGGCTGGTAAAGAGAACAACGAATAGAGAAGCTCCCGTCCAACGCCGTCCTCACGCAACCCAAGGCCATGCTCTTATTATATCCCTTCCTCTTCCCTCCCTGTAAACCGGGCTGTCGGATCAAACCACCCCAGCAGCCCGGACGTCCCCAGGCACCATATCCCATACAAAGCCCAGGCGGCCGATCCAGACCCAGGACAAAATCTCCGCAAACTGGGAAATTTACTGCATCCCAGCCGCCATCTACACCATTCAACGTGATAGGACACCCGGTTCCTGGGAATATAGTATCCATTGACCGGCTAATATCCCCTTTCTCCCAAAAACTCAATTTGGGGCAGAGCAGCCGTGGCCAAAATTCCGGTACCCTCGCCAAGGCCTGATAAATACCCTGTCCCTTTCGACTGGGCCGCTTCTCCTGGGTGTGTCGTTCACTACGCACCCCGCGCGCACATCTCGTTTCTCTTCCCGGCTCGGCCCACCCACCACGCCACATAAACTATTTTCGCTTCATCGCGCCGCCGAAAGGTGCGTACAGTAGGGTGGGCGCCTGGAAACGATACGCGGGATCTAGTCGCGGACGGATCGGCCGGACCAGAACCAGACCCGCGCGGACTGCGACGTCGTAGCACCCCCCGATCGATTGTCCGAGGCGGATGCGCGATCCGTCGCCGGAGGGAACGTCATCTTTCTGGGCGAGGTGGGCCAAAGACGGAACGGGGACTTGTTACCTTGAGAGACACTCGGGGATTGAACATGTAAGCTGTGATGATGGCTTCATTGAGGATACATTTTCTACCCACTAGGTAGTTATTGCTGCAAGTATCCTCCCTGTCCGCAGCACGACGTCATGTCTTGGCGTCGATATCCTCTTGGCAGCGCAGCCCCTGAGTCGGGGAGTTTCAGCGACAGTCGTGAAACGCCAAGACTGAGCGATCGCCACCTTCAACTCGACTTCAAAATGTCTTCAGACGCAAGTGGTCGGTGGCTAATTCTTCGTAAAGTAAATACAAAAAATGCGGATATCATCCCTCTGTCTGGCGGCGTGCGCCGGCGTCGCCGTCCAGTCCCTCGGCTCGACAGATTCCTGCCACTCGCGACCCGCGCCTCCATGTCTCGCCTGCGGTGTCGACGATGTCGACGGGACGCAGCTGCCGCTCAAATGCCGAGATCTCACAAATAACGAGACGGTCCCATCGCGGTGGGAAGGTCCAGGACGATGCGCGGGCAGATACTGCATATACTCCAACCGCGGCTTCGCCAATGGCCGCGGTATCGTAGCCATCACGACTGCTGCCAGCTTTGCCATTCTGAGAACACTCAAAGAGACCAGCACAGACCAAACAGACCCGGCACCACCATACTACCTCGCCCCAGTCCCCGGCAAAGGCCTCGGCCTCATCGCCAACCGCACCCTCCACCGCGGCGATGCCCTCATGATCGAACCACCCGCAGTCCTAGTCCACCGCGGCCTCCTCGAAACAGTCCCCCCAGCAACCCAACACCCCCTCCTCGACGAGGCCATCACCAACCTCCCCGCCGCACGCAGGGAAACCTTCCTAGCACAGATGGGCCACTTCCAAGGCCACCGCGTCGCCTCGATCCTCGCGACCAACACCTTCCAGATGGACATAGGCGGACCCGACGGCCACCACTTTGGCAGTTTCCCCGAGGTATCCCGCCTAAACCACGACTGCAGACCGAACGTGGCGTTCCGGCTAGACTACAAGACGCTAACGCACCGGACGACCGTCGTGCGCGACGTCCGGCCGGGCGAGGAGTTGTCTATTACTTATCTCGACTCGGCCGAGCCGCGGGCGCGGAGGATGCATCGCGCGCGGCAGGCGTGGGGATTCACGTGCGGGTGTTCGCAGTGTCGGCTGGCGGATGCGGCGGCGGCGAAGTCGGACCGGCGGCTGGAGGAGATGAAGGCGATTGAGGCGCGGCTGGCGGATTTTGGGGACGACGGGGTGAATGCCGGGTTGCTGAGGAGGCTGGTGAGGCTTTACAAGGACGAGAGGATGGAGGTCGAGATGGGGGGCGCGTATACGCTGGTGGCTTTGAACTATAATATGCTGGGGGATGCGAAGAATGCTGTCAAGTATGCGAGGCTGGCGAGGGAGGCGGTGGTTATTGAGGGTGGCGAGGAGGCGGGTGACGCGGAAGCTATGAGTATGTTGGCTGAGGCGCCTAAGGAACATTTTACGTGGAGGGCGAGGGTGAGATAGGCCCGCACTTTTTCACTTTGTTTTTCAAGATACTTGATCAGCGTTCTCCTTCTATCTCCAATATACTCACAAAGTCTGTGCGTTTCATAACTTTCGGAGTCCTAGTTGCTAACGTAGTTTCATTGTACGTACCTCCGGGAGAACGGACCATTCGTGTTTGTGGTCAAAAGTACGAAGTGGACAAATATCCATAGGCGTTGAACCGGTCAACGTTTCTGCAACAGGCAAAACATACAGAGCCTCCCCCCCCCCCCCCAAAAAAAAGAAGAAAAGAGAAGCAAATCCCCAATTGACCATAAAAACGATGTAAGACAAGAATACTCTTTCAGCAAATCACAACCTCACGAGCTTCGGCACCACACTCGAGCAAACACTTGAGCAATCGCTCCGGCCCATGGAAGACACCGATCCTAGCATAAACACCCAGTCCCCCCTCGACGCTTCGTAGTACGAGCCCCCGCACTCCACCCTCGACATGGTACATGTTAGACTGTAGCTGGAAGTAGTGCAAATCGGTTTCATCCGAGACGAGGGGGAGAAGGTAGACAGTGTCCCCTGAAAGCACCGGCTCCGGCTCGTCGTCCAAGACAAAATCCTTGTGCATAGATACCAGTTGGTTTCCCACCACAACCTTGGCGTCCTGGCGTCTGAACCGCTGCGCATGCGTAAATATGTGGGGCACAAAATTGTAGCGTATCGTAGCCCGAAATAACCCGCCCTTGATCGTGGCAACCCCCTTCTCCACCCGCCCATACTCAGACTTCTTCGTCAGGTGCAGCTCTCCCGCCTTGAGTTCGGCAATCGCCCGCTGGAAGACGGTCGTGCGAGGCCGCGCATACAGCCACGACCCTCTGACCTTGGCCCACGACCACGACGGCGAAACCGGCGGGTCGTCGACCGAGTACGGCTGCGGAAGGAGATCGTCGTTTTCTCCCTCCGGTGGTATGTCGATGTACCAGAGCAACATGTGCACGAACCAGCACGCCCACAGGCCGGCGTAGTACTGGCCGTAGGCACCCGTGCTCCCAAAGGTGCCGGCGATCCCGGTGAGGGCAGTTACGCGGTCGCTCAGCCGTGTGATCTTGCGGCGGCAGTAGCAGTGCAGTAGCTCGTCCCAGAGCGCCAGGCTCTTCGCCGAGACGTGGAATGGAATTTTGGGAGCGAGATCCCACCGTCCCGTGGGGGGTTCTCGGAGACGAGCCAGGTGGCTGAGGCGATAACTTATCATCTCCAGTACTGTGTCCTGGAATCGGTGACGAAGGGTGTCGTACGTCTGCATCTTGGTGGTCCTCAGGCCATGCCTCTGGATCCAGTTTGGCGGTGAGGGCGAGGACGTGTCGATATCGGAGCATTGGCAGCGGGTGTCGTTGGAGCATTCCATGACGACCTCTTGGCCGCAGAAGTAGAGAACCCGTTGGGATAACAGACGCTCTTGAAACACCCAGGCACGGTTGGTGAGCGGGGCGGGGCTGTCGTTTGTCGTCAGGACATCCCTGATACAGTTGACGGGTCCATCTCTGGCTATGTCGTCGACGTCAGGAAATAGCCCATGCCGTGAATCTTTCCCCAGCGCTGCTCCGATGGTCAAGTAGCTCTTGCTGTAGATCTGATGCATTGAGTCTGACTCTTTGTCCCAGTCCTCTTTATCGTCCTGCACAATGCAGAGGGAGTCAATCCACAAGTATTGGATTCCCATATTGTGCGTGACGACTACCGCGTCCTGGAAGGTCCGAGGCAGCTCGTCCCATTTAATGTCCAGCAGGTGGTCGGGTAGATTTTTCTTGGTTGTTGTGATGGGCTGGTGTTTTCCCCAGCAGTGACTCAGTGTGACGTACCAGGCCTCCTGGTCGCCACCCAGGTGTAGCTGTACGCGAAATGAGTTTTCGTGGGCTGTTATCTTCAGGACTCGGGTTGGCAAAGGCGGCGGGTCCGAGTGAAGCATTGGGCATGGTCCATGCCGGCTACCACATTCGGCGACCCACTCCTTGATTTGGTTGAAGAAGGCAGTCGACGGGGGAAGAGGGATACCACCATGTTCTGCGCCAGCCTCGTGGTTGTCGATCGTAGGACCAGGCTCCATGGGTTGTGTATGTCGAAATGGTCCCGGCTGGACGATGCGGGATTTGATCTTGCGAAATAGCCGGTGAGGATTCAACCATTTAATCCTCAGGAGCTTCATTTCCACGAAGAATGCCAGGAACTAGATGAAGATGAGAGAGAGCATGAGATGGAAGAGGAAAAGGGGCTTGGCAGGTGTCTTCTGCCTTCAGCTGGTGACGCTAGACCGGAAACGGTCGCCTGAAACCCATAAAGGCCGTGCATCTTCACAGCCATTGCGCGGTTATCGGAATTTGCCGTGTTGAAGTCGATTCGCTGACTCTTTGGCGCCGGTTGGTTTCGAAGTCGGGAGTATCGTTGGGCGGTGTGCGTTTATCGTTCGGCCATTGACATCATCGGTGAGTGGAGGGGTAGAGAGAGAACAGAGGCGGACGGACACAGAAAATAGCCTGGTTGTTTGCGACAAATCTGGGCACACGAAATGTGTATTTTTTACCAAGATACATAGACTATTTTGTTGAATTTGACTTTTGCTCGAGATGTTGAAGAATTTGGTGGTAATCCTGGCGGTGAGTTTATGATAAGTTTTTTACTTTTTGTGGGTAACCATTCCTGATTCCTTCGATATTGAGGTTACGACTAGTTTCACCAAGTAACGTTAGGGATAGGGACTTAGTCTACCAGCAGAAAATTATGGAGCTTTTGACTCTGGTTTCTCGCACCTAGGTAGGTAGGGCTTGCAACATGTAGATGGACCGGCTTGGCTACTGCCAGCACCTCGCCAATCTCACCGCACAGAAGTGTTACATCAGAATCCACGGTTCACATCAGCATGGCCGAACGACAGAAGAGAGCATAGTGACAAAGGAGCTCCAGGTACAGCTGGGAGGCAGAGATGACAAGACCGGAAGAGGCAGCCATAGGCCTCTTCCACGCGGCCGTCTCCCTTAAGCATCCGCCTCGCTCCAACTATCTCTGCCAAACCGCCCGGTGAACCAAACCGGGGATCCCACAACCGTGGCCTTTCCTAAGGCATCTGGAAACAAAAACATCCCCCATTGTTACTAGCCGTCACAAGAGAGTCTTGAGCTTGACGAACTGATATCAACAGCCCACTCCATGTTTCCCCTCGTTGTCTGGCATTCTGGTTTACTTAGATTCTAAACAAGATCCAATCCCATTGACTCATTTCCATTGTAAAGACATATGAGGACTTTGGACGAAGAGGATAAAACTGCGGTTCTATTGGCTTCTATTGGCTGACTCTGAGGATCAGAACCTCTTTATCTTAAACTAGGTATCTTGCAACCACATGCCAGACACTTGCTTCCGAGTCGGTACGTAATCGAGGTCGGATATATTCGGATTCCACCGAATCCTGCGTTAGGACCCTGCGGCACTGTTATGCTGTTTTTAGAGTGGTTGGTTCCGCACGTAACAGACCGGAGATCCAACACCTTGCTGGCCAACTGGGTCGCACCATTCCCGAGATCGGCGCTGGCTAGAGGTGTAGAGGGTAGATCGGTTCTTGCTTTGCTAGCGTGCAGTCATTCGCTGAGAATATGGGCCCCGTCCCCTTCCTGCACTTCACCGAGAATAGTTCTCGCAGTAGCATCATTCAGCACTACCTTCAGCACCATTCAGTTCTATTATTACTGCATTCCACTCAGTGATTCTAGCGTTATGCATCTTCGCCAGTAAGTGGCAAATGCTGCACCTTCAGCGACTCACTGCGTCAGCACCCTCGGATGCTTGAGAGGGCACCTGGTGCCCAAAAGCGCTAGCCACGTAGTGCCAGCAAGACGTGTGGCCTGCTTGCTAAGCCCAGAAGCGAAACGGGCGCGTGGCAGTGGTAGGTGGATGGAATCTCTGCTTTGTAGGGAACCCGGGTGAGCTGGGTACATGTAACCCACATGAGTTGGCGTAAATTCTGAACCGAGCTCGAGTGCAAATCTCCATAAACAGACATTTCCGCACATGTCTATTTTTATCCTCGTGCTTGACCTTGGAGAAACACATGATAGGTGCGTTCTTGGCCACAGAAAGAACCACATCCACATGGAAGGAACAAGGCTTCGTCCAGAAACGAAACCAAAATAGTGGCAATACACCAACAGGTTCAAGCTTCAAACCAATGTTCGATCATGACAAAGATGCGTTTTGCGCACCAGGCTTTGCATTGTGACTCGTGCAACCTAAAAAGCTGAACTCGCCGAGCATGCCCGCACATTTTAGTATAAATACAAAAAATAATTGCCCACCCCAGTTCCTTCCCCCTCAGCTGTTCGCTTTATCATCACTGGTCCGAAGACCTCAGAAAGTCATAACAAGGTATTGTAATAATACTCAGCATTGGGGGAAATATAAATATGTCGCCTGTCCCAAAAAATATTTATACTGGCCCACCCCAGACCCTCCCCTCTCAGCTTCGTCGCTATTATCATCACTAGTCCGAAGACCTCAGAAAGTCGTAGAATACTTCAGCATTTTTGGGGGGATACCCTAACCGCTACACCATGAACTACTTGGGCATTGATGATGGAAGCAAGCCGCTCCAGACGAGTTCAAGTAGGTGCCTCCTCAGAGATCCTGGGAAGGTGTCGGGTGGTGCGGTCTGTATCGGGGTCTGGGGGAAGTTGCGAGCCATCTGGGGGTTGTAAGGGAATTCGGGGGAGTTGCGAGGGATCTGGGGGAGTTACTCGCGACGTCCTGAAATGGCGTCGTATCGGAAACGATGATGACAGAATAATTTGGGCCGCAGTCTGATTCTCCTGCCTGCAGGGACAGAAAGCAGCTCGGCTAAACTGAGTTTCTGAGTTTTCTGAGACACTTTTCGTTTCCTGATTTTGCGGTTCCTGCGCACTTTCGTATCCTGGGCACATTCATTTCCTCTATCTACCCGTTTATTTTCCTCTTGTCCTCGGTACCATAACAGGCTTCTCAGGAATCTGGTCAAAGATCGTTGTCATACACAGTTCAAGTGGATTAGGGTGCGAGGTTCAGCCAGATATCAACACATCTAGACCACAAATCGGGACCGTCCGTCCAGCCAAGCGTGCCGGAAGTGCCTCGATGCGCCACGGTATTGTCCCAACTCGTGCCCAGGGTTGCGACTCCAGTCGTCGAAAACGACATCGCGACCGGGAGAAATTTGCTTGTGCAGGCATGCGTTGATACCGTCCGTCACCGGCGCGCTGACTCTCACGGTGACGGGCGGTCTCGCCAGCCGGTTCGGCTGTCCTCGTGTGTTTGCTTTCGCGGCCGCTGTCCAAGGCGCTGGCGTCCAAGTGGTGGGCCATTGTCTTGTACAATCGCACGGCCCTGTATCACAGAAAAAAAAAATCGTTGTTAAGAACAGTCTCACCACACACACGCAGCGTTAGTAATCCCCATATACGTACGAGCCATGCGCCGCAATACGCGAGAGTGATAATGTTCTTGACATTGTCGCGGTGATGACCTCTTCCCACTCATAACGTAGGTACGCACGAAACACGGGAACATTCTGTCATTACGTTCATCAGGATATCTCTTCATCAATCTCGGGTTGGGGCCAGGGAGCCAAGAACATATAAGTAGCCATCGCTGACGTCCAACGCTTATAAACAACCCAAGTAATGCTAGTTGGAGAGTCTAGCTACCGATCAAGCACGAACCATAGGTACGTAGTCAAGACACGGTTGACTTGAACATATATCTGCCAACTCCGAAGCAAGCCCCTTCCACATCCACGCCGCATCAAACACATACTCCCCCCTCTCATTCCCGCCCTTCTCCCGCGGCCAGGGTACATGATACGTCGGCACCACCTTCCACGTTGCATACCCCATCCGCCCGTACCAGTCCTCATTCCCTGTCCCCTTGGCAGGATACTCGATTCCCTCGCCCATGGCCACATACGGCCCCTCGGCAACAGCCCGCAACTCGTCCTCCTCGACGTACTTGCGCGCAAACGTGTTGAGCGTCATGGCCCTGCACCCACGCCAGCCGTAGGGCTCGACCGTCGCGAGCCGCTCCATCTCCGCCACGGCGCGACGGCCGAGACCGAGACGGCGGAATTCCGGGAGGATGAAGAAGGTGTTGAGGTCCATTGCTTCGACTGGGTCGTTCTCGCCACCGGGCGGAGCGAAGGGGAGGGATGGGGATTCGGGGGCGTAGGTGATGCGTTCCATGGCGATGTGGCCTACCCTTCTGTCTGCTGGTGGTTGCATGGTGTCGGTGTTGGGGGGCAGGAGGATCCAGAATATGGCTAGCGTTCCGGCGTCGACGGCGGCGCGCCAGGCGAGAAGGTATTTGTCCTGGTGCTTCCAGCCGCAGAGGATGCGGTGGCGTTGGAGCTCGGCGAACTGGGCGGGGTCGTGGAGGTTTATGGGCTCGAGCAGGTTTGATGGCTTGTCGGAGAGCGTTGGACCCATCGTTTGAAGCTGGGCTATTGCCGAGCTAAAACCCGCGTCGCCCATTGTGTTGTTGACTCGTTCTCGTGGCCGAAGGTCGAGGAAAAGTGAAGTTGACGGTCGTTGTGAAGCGGTTGCTTCTGATTGACGCGACGAGCGCCTGCCGCTTCGCGCTATGGCTTCTCGCCTTCGACTGAGCCGCACCTGCGCAGGTTTCTTCCTTTTCGGCCGTCGAAGAAGTTGAACGCTTCTTCCCCTCCGTCAGTTGACCTTCCCCCTTATACCGCCTGAAAACCACGAAAAAAAAACGTAAGACCGGCGCTATGTTCACCCGAGGTAAGAAGCAAGTGGTTAGAAATATCCGTCGACGTATCGCCTTCGATGCCGAGGTCCTGCGGGTTTTTGGTGTTCCTGGCCCGCCAGCTTGGCAAGCACCAACGTTCTGCTCCGACGAATCTCCGGTCGGCGACATTCCTATTCGGGGCTAGTTGGCGAGCCCCAATGGTGGCGAGACAGGGAACTTTACAAAACTGGGGGGATTATCGGTGGAAAAAAATGAACCCAGCCGCGTACGGGTTGTTGAATACGCTATGTGCTGGATGATTATCTCCACCTAACCCTCCTCCCCGCTGACTAGATGTTGTCTGACGTCCGATCATTAATATTGTCCTCGTAAGCAGCACCGACTTAGACGAATGGCCTAGGCTTGCTCTCCGTTTTCGGACTGGAGTGGAGATAAAGCAGCAGACTGCCCCATAGCTCTGATATGCAGTAGAAGGAGTAAGTTATCCTACAGAGTCGGATAGTCCCTCTGAGTTGGTGCAATCGACTTTATGATCTGCTTAGATGCTACAAATAGGAACCTCATCGGCCATCGTACTTCGCCCTATAGTCGAGACGAACGCTGGTCAAGCACTGACACACAACCTTACAAAATAACCGCATAGCCTGTCTCGCTCGGAGGGAGGAACTGGGGAGTTTCTTCCCTGATTATGGATCTATCGATGTATTATGAGATACTCGGGAGCTGCCAAATGCGACATGCGACATGCTCAATTCAACAACAATGACAATCCTCTCCCCTTCTAAACCCAAACTCAAGAACGATATCACTTCTACCATATTACGTCGTTCTCGACAATGACAAGCTTCATGTAAACTTACCTAATCATTGGTTAACAAGTACGGCAAACACCAAAAGCAGTCAGCGTCGCTTTCAACATCTACCGGGCCTTCCCGCATCCCCTCACTGGCCATTTTCACCCGCTATTGATGTAAGCTGCAGCGGGTTGCCAGGTTGCAACGCCCGGAATGGCCAGAAAAGCTAAACGCGGCACAGCATCACAGGCAATAGTCCGAGGCCGCATTTGCCTGCCGAAACCCGCTCATCTGCTGTACCGAAGTAAATGTCTTCCCGTATCCTACTGTTCCTATAAATCTCTGGGTTTCACTTTTGAGCTTACCTACACCAGGACAGTCAGGTATTGCTCCTGCGAGTAATCTTGTCGATAGTTAACCCCTTTGACGGCAACTTGCGTTTGGCTCAACCAGACTCGCAAAAGGACCGAGCAACACCTACCATGCATCTTGTGCCACTTCTCTACGCCGCACCATTGCTGGTGCGCAGCGTTAGCGCGGGGGTTCTACCTCGGAGCGAAGTCGCCGTCAGCACGAATGACGCCCGTGGGTTCTCGGGTGACAGCTGCCCGCCGTTCACCAAGGGCACGTTTGACATTGACGCCTACCAGCTGTACCCGGAGAACATGGACTGGGATGGCAAACTCTGCCAGGTGTACATCGGGTACTTCCCAGCCTCTCCACACCACAGACCCGTCCTAACCTCGCTAGGATCTTGTTCAACGCGAGTTTCGGCATATACGACCCATACAAGGATAAACTCCAGGTCCTCACCTTCCCCGGCGTCTCGCACATCAAACAGTTTCACGTAGGCGGCGTAGCCTGGGACAAACACACCGGCCTCGTCTCGGTAATCATCGGCCAAGGCAACGCCTTCGAAACCGGCGGCGCCACCATAAGCGGTGACAACTTCATCACCAAGTACGACCCGGTCGCCCAAAAGTTCCTGTGGCAGCTCAACGCCACGGCCGTCACGCAGGGCCGCTACGGCGGCTTCAACGACATCGCCCACGACCCGGCCGGCAACACCTTCGTCTGCGGGACCTTCCCCTCGTCCATCCTCAAAATCGACCCCCGCGGCGCAGCCGTGACCCCGTGGTACCTCCCGCCCGAGCCGCTCAACCACACGGTCAGGGGATACTCGGGCATCGCGGCGGCGCAGGGGACCACGCTGATCGCGCTCGACAGCCTGGCGGGCCAGCTCTTCCGGTTCGACGCGACCGCCGAGAGGGGAACACCCGTCGCGGTGCCGCATTTCCCGAATGCGTCGATCGAGAACGGGGACGCAATCAGGTTACCCCTAAAATTCGGCGGGAAGGTGTTGCTCGTCGCCGAGAACCTGCGCGGGGTCTCGGTGCTGCGGTCAAGGGACGGGAGCTGGACCGAGGCCGAGTATCTCGGGCTCATACCGCAGGACAGGAGTCTGCCGGAAGGACAGCTGACTACGTCGATGGTGCAGATTGGAGATAAGATCTTCATGGTTACCGACTGGTTTGCTGATCCGGTCGTGCCTGGGACCACGGCGGGGAATAGGACGAGCTTTCCGATGGTGGATATCACGGGGGATATTGATGCGCTGCTGCACGCGGGCAAGGGGTGGTGATGACGAGGGTGGTGCTGATGTGTGTGTGTGTGTGTGTGAAAAAGTCTAGAACGATTCTCGGAGTTTTGTGGTCGTAATGGGATCGAGTCGAAACTCGCCGACTGCACGTGGGCCTGGTTGGGAAAACTGTTACCTGCCGCATGTGGTCGGGTTTACCAGATTCGAACTGGGCGTGGGATCGCGCTGGAAGGATGGATGCGAGCGTGGCCATGCTGCTGATGCGTGAAACATTTCCTACCGGATCACCTCAGTTGCTGGTCCGAGATGCATATCCGCGGCGGGAGTTGGTCACCACGCATGTGGCTATCACGTTTCCGGGTTAGCAGCTTGAAACAAAACGCCTTGTGGGCTTTTTCTCATCGGTCTGATCCTGGTGTCCAGTCCCCAAAGGTTACCTACCTATGAACGTAGTATCTAACCTCAATCCGATGTGAACACGCAACGCAACTCTACTACTCCAGAACATCACCATCCTTCCCCTCCGTCCCATCACACGGCCCCATGTACATGATATCGTGCAAAATCTGCACCCACTCCTTGCCCTCCCTGCGCCACCAGTACTGCACCTTGACCAGCAGCCCTTCGTCGCCCGGCCACCATAGGTCCACGCGCATGCCGACCCATTCCTCGGCGATTGCCCTCTGCCGCAGCATCGACGAAGTCATCCCCGTCGGGGCAACGACTTCATCCGTTTCAAAGGTTGTTTCGTCTTGGCGAAGGGGACGGATGGTGTAGAGCCCCTTGGAGGCGGCGACGGCGTCCATGTCCTTGGCTGCCTCGTGCAGGTAGCGGACTATGGTGTTGCGGTTGGTGGCTGCGTAGGACGGGTTCGGCTTGCAGATCTGCATGCATTCTGGCGAGAAGAAGACCGCGCGATCATCGATGGGGCCGGTGTTTCTGTACTGGGAGTACAGGTTCTTGAGGTGGTCGGTGACTGCGGCGGGGGCGTTGGCGGTCATGCTGATGGCTGAGAGGAGACTTTGCAAGTTTCGGCTTGGTGTGATGAATCGGATTGCGGAGTCCTAATCTTCTGTCCTACTGTGTAGAGTGTGTTGGGTGCTGGTTGTGGATTTACAGCTTTTCTTGCAGCCCCTTTTATACCTGACTTCACGGTCGAGGAACAGTCGTCGGCAGTCGCTTGGGAAGACGAATAAAACACGCGCCAGGTATTAACGCCAGTATGCCGGGCACTGGAGATCACGGAATTATCAACAATCAACAAGAGAAGCCGTAGTTTACACAGATGTCGATGTCGAATCGTTACCTGAGCTAGTTGTCGCTGACAAAGCGCAGCAGCAGCCAAGGTCTCATGGGGCCGTCGTAGCGATAGCCCGGAGATCACGGAATTATTGCCAACAACAGTATAGGTCGCTTCGTCGAAGTAAAAACACGCTAACCTACTAAGGAGAATGTACCTACCTACCTTATCTACTACAAATGTTTTGCGTGCGATGTTTACTAAACGAAACAGACTTGCGTCTGTATGGAACAAGCTTCATGACATCTCCAATCCCTCGCAGCGCCCAGACAGAGAGGCGTGGCCAGGCTATGTGCCGCAATGCATGATGCGCACGACCAGTAAGGAACAGTTGTTGCTTCCCCGGACGGAAGGGTGAGGGGGTCGGAGGCAGGGCAGGGCAGGATGGAAGGGCACACACACCTATCGATGCATGTGCTCGCCCTCTCCCGCCGTACCATGGTTGGATTGCGGGCACGCGGGTGATCGGGTCCAAGCACCCGCAGCTGGCTTCTAGAAACTTGTTCTTTCCAGGGGAGGAAACAAGGAGACCCCCGCTGAGGCATCTCTACCGGACTTTTACACACCGGATGGTCTCATCGGACCGCGATTATTGCCATATGGGCTCGGTCGGATGCTTGCACAAAGAGCCAACTGCAGAACCTATTTCAGCGCATGCAATGTACCTGCATTTCAATTTCTGGTCTGCGATTGCTTCAGTGAGTCGCGATGTTGGTGTTGGTGGCTCACCCCTTTTCTTCCTCGACAGGCTGATGCCGAATGCAAGCTCATTCATCGGAAACAAATTGAAGCATGCTTTCGTCAAGTGCTGCTATTTGGTGTTGGTTGTCCGATCTATTTCGTTGGTGACTCGGGAAAAGATCCATGACGAGGGCGCTTAAGCTGAAAAGCGCGCACTTCATCCGGTTAAAGCATCGAGTTCGCTTGTTCTGGGTTTTGTCTCTGTAGTGGTGGTGTTGACCTTATTGTCGGGTCACGTTTAGATGGCCTGGAAACACATTGCGACGACGCGCATCCCCTAGAGACGACAAATTTAGCGACTCGTCCGCCGCAGGCTCAATCAATCCGACGCATTCTCGACTTTCTCGACCGGAAATGTCTCCTGACCGAGGATATTGTGGCGTCTTCGAGTGTGTCGCATCCCCGGTTTGGAGTCGTGAGGACGAAACTCGTCGACCAGGCTTGCGCACTCTCCGTCACGGAAACCTGGGCTGTGCCGCTTCATCTTGATGGTCGAAACGGGGAGGTCGGTATGTCGTCGGGGTGGATGGTGTTTCGAGATACGGGCGATACTACGCTGGTCCAAGGTGTAGACGGTCAACATCTCTCCGCACATTGGCTCCGGCCTCCAGCCACGGCGATGTCACGCCGCTGGGGATCGCCGACGGGTCTGCCAGTGATGTGGCTTCGCCGCACAGTCTCCCGTCAGGTCAGACCCGTTCTCGACCCAGATGCAGCCCTCGCTCTCAGTCGGCTACGCCTCGAGGTTGCATCAGACCCGACATGCCGGACGAGAATACTCGCCCGGCGCTGTGATAGGGGGGATTGCGCTCCCCCGTCGGCTCAGTCTCGGCGGGAGGCAAAAGACCGTGCCAGCCGTCTCGACCTGTCAACCGAATTTCCAGGTCTGCGGATTTCCTGGGCACGCGTCCGGGACGAAGAGAGTCAAGACGGGACGAGCAAACACAAGCCAGCATTTACCCCCTCGGCTACCCCAGCCCTTTCTTCCCGAACCAATTGCCACCCCCCCATGAACGCGCAACGGGGGGTGGGACTGGGCCTGCCACGGCGGAGCGAATCCAAACACTTTGTGCATACAATCTCACCCACCCCTGCACCAACGCGAATTTACCTTATGGGGTGGTGGGAAGGAAGGAAGCAAGCATGAGAGAGAGGCATAATCCGGTCTCGTCTGCCGTCCATATTAACACTCGTGATCGCGCTCCTCGAGATGGATCCAGGTTTTGTTCTGTCTCTTTTTCTTCTCAATCCGATGGTTCCATGACAATATCCTCGCCCAGGAAGAAGACATCGCCAGGCCGGCCGAGTGCTGTAGTACGCAGTTGCGGCTACAGCAGAGACAGAGAACACCACCCTACTTGACCCCGAGACGGGGCCATAACGAACACCTCACCAAAAACACCACGAGCCGGAATATTACCGCCAAAATGTCGACCGAAGACCCGGCTTTGACCCGACCGGGCTACGCCCGCGAGAACCACTCGCTGATGGTCATGATCCCCGTTCTGATTCTGATGCCCCTGACCACCGTCCTCTTCGCCATCCGAATGTGGGCGCGCCAGATCATGAGCGGGTTAGCGACGGAGGACTGGGTGTTGTTCTTTGCCTACGTACGTGCCCCCCTTTCTCCTTTCTGGACACCCCCTCACTAACAACCGCAGTTGGTCGCCATGGCCACGAACTCCATGTTCATCGTCATGGTCAAGCACGGGTACGGCCTGCACCTCGAGACCCTCAGTCCCAGCGACAGCGCCTTCACGCTGCGCACCTTCTGGCTGGTGCAGATGACGTACAAGATCTCGCTGCAGGCGACCAAGATCTCGCTCCTGCTGTTCTACATCCGCATCTTCCACCACATCGCCTGGTTCAAAAAGGTCTCGTACTCGGTCATCGGCTTTCTGCTGGTGTATCTGGTCACCACGTGCGTTACGAGCATCCTGCAGTGCCGCCCCATCTCGCTGGCCTGGGACAAGACCATCCCCGACGGCCAGTGCATCGACGTCCTGCGCTTTTTTGTGTTTAACGGCGCCATCGCCCTCTTCACCGACCTCGTCGTGCTCGCGCTCCCGCTCCCGCTCGTCTGGGGCCTCAAACTCCCGCTAGGCCAGAAGCTCGCCCTGATCCCCGTCTTCGGCATCGGCATCTTCATCGTGACCGTCTCGACGCTCCGCCTGTACGCGCTGATCGCGACGCCGTCCAACGACACGACCTACGACCTCTCGGGCACCCTCTGGACCATCATCGAGTTCAACCTGGCCATCGTCTGCGCCAGCCTGCCGTCGGTCCGCGTGCTGCTGGCCAAGATGTTCCCGCGTGTGTTTCGCGGCTCGTCGGTCGCGCGGTACCGCAGCCGCGACGGCGCCGGCGCCGGCGGCCCGGCCGGGTCGTGGGGCAACAAGGCCGGGCCGGGCGGGTGGTCGCGCGTCCATGGCCACCACGGCGGCGGCGGCGGCAATCGGAGTATGACCATGTCGGCCATCACGAGCGGGAAGCACGCGCGCGACGAGACGAGCTCCGAGGAGATCATGCTCGAGTCGCACGGGGGTATCAAGAAGACGGTGCAGTACGGTGTCGAGTACGGGTTACGATGATACTACGTGGTCCAGAGTGCTGGCGCTTTGTGTCACGTCTTGTGTTTTTCTTCTCTATTGTCTAGCGTGGTGTTACGGTTGGGATTGGATATGGAACACACAGGATCGGTCTTTTCGCTTCACACGGCGCCTCAAAATATTGACTTGATGGTGATGCGGCGACATCTATCCAAAGGGTTCTCGGTTATGTACATGTACGCTATCTGTGGTCCCCTAATCTTGAGGGACTTTGCAATGTCGAGATGCTCGAGCGCAATACCCAAGGAATGGAATTCTGGTTGGCTTCTCTGCAGCGTCTCTGCATGTGCGTTACATGTAGTCTGAGCGTCGATCTCCCTTTTTTCTGTCTGGGGTCCATTTTCTTCGATGCCACCGAGCGACACGAAAAAAAAAAAAAAAAGATCCCGGCCATGACACCCGATTGATGACAGCCGTCCATCAAACCATAAAGACAAACTGCGCGCGTGCCCGTACGCGGACCACTCACGACGCGCCGCCAATTTCTGGAATTAATACCGACAGAGTAGCTCGATAGATGGGGGGTGTGGGTGTGTCTTTCTCTTTAGGCGGGCTTGCCATTTTCCCCAAGATTGGTCCAGCGGCAATCTGGTTGTGCAACGCGGACGCGGGTTGCTCGGCCGGCGGCTTATTCTTCGGGGCCATCTATTAAAAGGGGTACGTACCTACCTCCACTGTCAGCTTCTTGTCCAGGCAGTCTTGCCTTCTGCCGAAGTTTGTCAAACCTGACAGCAACGCCCAGACTGGCTTGGCTGGCGCCTGGCGGCCGTGGCAGTTGGGTTTCGGTCACTTTCGAATTTGTAGATTCAGGTTTGCCCTGTCAATGTTGAGGCGATTCGCGTTGCTGCACGACGACTTCGACTTGGCGAAGCAGGCTGCGTCCTCGGCATTTTCTTTCATCCGTACAGCGAACATCTCCTTGCTACGATCGCAAGTAGTTGCTTTCATAGACGCTGCTTAGAAATAAAAGACTTGGCCAACTGCTTCGAGCCAAGCCAACGTCTGAACCCGACCTTGCGCTACTGGCCACGCCGGGCGTGGAGTTCCTCCGATGTGGTGTAAGACGTCGTCGATCTCGGCATCAGGAAACGTAACCGCTTCTTTTTAGCTTTTGTGATCATCATCATGGTCCTGTAGAGAACGACTTATAAGAGAAGTCCTTGGTGATCGAAAGTGTCGAGAAGTTCAGAGACCCAAGACAAACTTTGGAAGCAAAGGTTCCATCACACCATCAGAAGAAAAAGAAGCAGGTCGCGTGTCGGCCCCCGCATTCCCAATTTATCCTAACCGCCCAATCACCCTCCCGGATTCACCATGCACATCACCGTGGTCCCTGCGTCCCCCCGGACCGCCCAGGCGACGATCCGCTTCCTCCTCGCCCACCCTTCCGGACCCACCGTCCGCGGAGTCTGTGTGTTTCCCCAGATCCGCCCCCGGAGACTCCTGGAGTAGACTTAGACTAACGGACCCACACAGACCGTGACCTCGCCCGGGTCCCCGCCGAGTTTGCAGCCAACCCCAAGTTTGCAGCCGTCACGGGCGACATCATCGATGCCTCGTCGCTCGACTTCGCGGGCTCGGACGCCGTGCTCAATGTGCAGCCGCCCATCTATGCCGAGATCGACACGGTGAAGCATGCTCTCGACGTCTCGAACAACATTAAGGCTGCGGTCCAGCGTGCCACTAGTGTGAAGAGACTGGTGTTTGTGTCGTCTATGGGTGCACAGTATGACCACGGAACGGTACGTGGTTTCTCATGGTTGGGCGTGTTGTTCGCTGACACTCAACAACAGGGCGAGATCCTGACGAGCCATGCTGCGGAAACCGTTCTTGCAGATGCGGCGCCCGAGGTGGTCTTTGTCCGGTGTGCATACTTCATGCACAATTGGGAGGCGGCACTCAAGACCATCTCCGAAGCGGGCTTCTTCTTCACCACCCTGACGCCGCTCGACAATACCCTTCCGCAGGTGGGTTTTTTCTGTTCCTGATGAGTCCAGAGACTCGTGCTGATCACCGCAGGTTGCCAAAGACGACATCGGCGAGACCTGCGCCGAGGAGCTCCTCGCGACCGGAAACCCTCTCAAATCTAACCCGTACATCTTTGACCTCGTCGGACCGCGGCCGTACACGTCTCTGGATGTGCAGCGTGCTTGGGAGGAAGCCACTGGAAAGACTCTCGAAATGCGCCCAGTCGGCAAGGACGGCTTGGCTGAGTTCTATGGCCATGTCTTTCCTCCTGTCGTGGCCAAGAGATACACCGAAATGAATCTCAGCTTTCTCCCAGGGGGAATCATTTATGAGCAGTCGCAGCCGACCGGAGAGGTTCGTAAGGGCAGGGTTGAACTAGTCGATGAGTTCCGGAAGTTGCTTCAGGGGGCTTGAGACTGATGTCGGTAGGGGAATGAACGTTCCCTTTGAACCTACCTTGAAAGATATACTCTAAAAAAATCAAACCGTAAAGTTGGAGGTGGGACTCGAACGCATAACCTTCTGAGGGACTAAAAAAAAGAGAAATGTCGACCCGAAGAGATATTCAGTCCGGCTTCAGAGGAGAGCGTAGCCTAGTCGCACTAGACCAATCACGCCCCCATCTTCCACGAGAATATCTCTGGGGTTTTTTTGATGATATACCCCCCCCTCAGCGCACAGATTTGAATATCTAGATAAGCTCTGGTAGGGATGGATGTCTCACCAATACTGTGTCCATCCCCATGGCAGTGACGTCATCGCAGCTCATTGCAACGACGAGACACATATGTGGATACCATCACGAAGTAAACAAACCGTCGGTACTGGCCTTGTCAAATGGTAATGGAAAAACCGGAACCCAACAAATGCCTTCACCTTTGAGATTTGCATGACTTGCAATCGTAGTTCCCGTGAACAGTGGTGGCTGGTAGTCACCGTTCACTACCCCGCCCCCACATTGACATGCACCCATCGTGGTTTCGCCAAAACGCCAAAAACCTCGTCATTTCCGGAGGTCTTGCTTGCGTTATTTTGTCACGCAAGCTGCTACTCATAACTGCCCCTCCTCTCGACCAGACCACGCCATTCCCACCTCCACGACATCACATTACCTACCAACTTGCGTTACACGTCGAGCCCTTTCATCAATTTTGGGGAAACCACAAATATTCTTTCTACAATGGCGCCAGCTGGTCTGGCCGAGTCCCTGATTGCGGCCGTCCAAGCTAGTCTCTCGGTGCTGCTCGTCATCTTCTATGGCGGTATTGCCGGGTGGATGGGTCTGCTTGACCATTCCAGCACCAAGGCCATCTCCAAAATCGCGGTGCGCATGTTTCTCCCTGCATTGTTGGTCACCAAGATCGGCTCTGAACTGCACTCTGGCTCGGCAATCCGGTACCTCATCGTCTTCATCTGGGCTATCCTCTGCCACCTCGTCTCCTTCCTCATCGGAGTCCTCGCCCACTATGGACTCGACATGCCGGAATGGGTCACGGTGGCCATCATGTTCAACAATACTACCAGCTACCCCTTGCTTCTCGTTACCACCCTTGGGGAAACGGGCATCCTTCAGGCATTGACCGTCGCGGATGAGACAACCTCACAGGCCATTGAGCGGATGAAGTCGTACTTTCTCGTTTTCGCTACGGTTTCCAGCTGTCTCACGTTTGCCGTCGGCCCTCGCCTCATCGACTCAGAACATGGCCCGGACCCGGAACAGAAAGAGGATGATATCATGGGAGAAAATCCATCGATCCCGGCCGACATTAACGCCACCGAGGAAACAGGACTTCTTGGTTCACGAAGCGGGCCCGTCCAGTTCACGCATCCCTTCGCACCTAATAACACCTTCTTTCCATCGAAACGGCGATCGTCCGTTTTTCTCAGAGGGTCCCTGTCGGATAGACGCGCTTCTTACGTCCCAAAGACCCGATGGCAGAAGCTTGGCCCCCGGACGAAGTGGTGGCTGCTATTCATCGCCGACTTCTTCAACGCGCCGCTTCTCGGTGCCATCATCGGAGCAATTCTCGGTCTGGTACCCCCGCTGCACCGGGCATTCTTCAACAGCCCCGAACATGGAGGCATCTTTACGGCATGGTTGACAGCGTCTTGGAAGACGATCGGCTCGCTTTTCGTTCCTCTGCCCATCGTGGTGGCTGGTGTGTCGCTCTATCGGTCGATGAAGGACGCCAAGACCAACGCCAACAGTGCCCGTCTTCCTTACTGGCCGCTCGGTTTTATTCTCATGATTCGCTTCGTCCTCTGGCCGGTTGCGTCGATCTCTCTCATATATCTTCTTGTCACCAGGACGACGATGCTGGAACCGGATCCGATGTTGTGGTTCGCCATGATGCTCATGCCCACGGGGCCCACAGCAATGAAGGTCATTACTCTCATCCAAGTCAGCGATGCTCCGCCTGAGGATGAGATCACCATTGCCAAACTGCTCACGGTACGTTTCCCGTCATCAACTTAGGCTTCCAGCAGTGGCTAATATTGCTAGGTCTCATATGCGATTTCTCCCATCTTGTCGTTCACTGTGGTTGGAAGTCTCATGGCGAGCCAGGCGGCCATATAATGACAGCGGTTGATGGATGCCGACCACTTGATACAGATTCTCTACCTCAGATCCGAGACCCAAGAGCAGCTCAATGGGACGCGTACTACCTCTTTTGTGCTCTCTTGCAGACGCGGAGTGTATGGACCTACATTTATCGCCGAGCATCTTGATCACTAAGCAAGCTTGCAGCACTTCACTCCGGCTCTTGGCGTAAATACCGCACGGCTCGGACAAGGTTGTCACTTCATGGCGCCGACTGTGGGGAAGGATTGTTATGAGCACCGTGTCTAAATACCCGGATCCATCAGGCATGGGTAGGTAATCGTCCCGTGTCAAGCAGCTGGCACGCATCGCATCGGTGGAATCTTGAAGCAATGATCGCAACCCTCTG